>CM063508.1:10149951-10214951 GCA_032207245.1 Pardosa pseudoannulata | reverse complement strand
TCCATCGATCATGCAGCCTTCAGTTCGAAAAACGGAGAGGAAACGGGTAACATACATTCTTTTGAGTTATTTGCTTTAAAGATGTTTGTCACAGAACTCTTTTAAACAGAAATTCTGATTTATAGCTCATTTTTCACTTACGTCGCCAGTTGGGTAAGTGGAAGAATTTAAGATTCAAGAAAGTAAGAAATAAAATCATATAGCATTTTAAAAAATATAGCAAATTGTTTATGTAATGTTTTTAAGAGATATTTCAGATCCAAAAGCATTTTAATTAAAGGATTTCATATGTCAATATATCAAAATAGTTTAAAGTATAGCAATATGTCGTTAGGATATCTATTCAAAGAGACAATTTTTATATGAAATTTGCATTTTAACAAAGAAATATACTGTTTGACCAATTATAGGTTCAAGAATAGCATTTAAAAGTTATAGCATATGGATTGTTAGGACAAATATCTTCTCTACTTCAAAGAGAATGCTTTTAATAGTCAAAATTTTGCATTTGGGTAACTGAAAGGATTTCATACTGTTTGACAAATTTATAGGTTCAAGAATAGCATTTAAAAGTTATAGCAATATGGATCGTTAGGACAAATATCTTCTCTACTTCAAAGAGACAATGGGCTTTTAGATAGCCAAAATTTTGCATTTGGGTAACTGAAAGAATTTCATACTGTTTGACAATTTAGTTCAAGAATAGCATTTAAAAGTTATAGCAATATTGTTAGGACAAATATCTTCTCTACTTCAAAGAGACAATGGACTTTTAGATAGCCAAAATTTTGCATTTGGATAACTGAAAGAATTTCATACAGTTTGACCAACTTAATGGTTCAAGAATAGCATTTAAAAGTTATATGAATTGTTAGGACAAATATCTTCTCTACTTGAAAGAGACAATGAGCTTTTAGATAACCAAAATTTTGCATTTGGGTAACTGAAAGAATTTCATACTGTTTGACCAACTTAAAGGTTCAAGAATAGCATTTAAAAGTTATAGCAATATGAATTGTTAGGACAAATATCTTCTCTACTTCAAAGAGACAATGGACTTTTATATAGTCAAAATTTTGCATTGGGTAACTGAAAGAATTTTATACTGTTGACCACTTAAAGGTTCAAGAATAGCATTTAAAAGTTATAGCAATATGAATTGTTAGGACAAATTCTCTTACTTCAAAGAGACAATGGACTTTTAGATAGCCAAAATTTTGCATTTGGGTAACTGAAAGAATTTCATACTGTTTGACCAATTAAAGGTTCAAGAATAGCATTTAAAAGTTATAGCAATATGGATTGTTAGGACAAATATCTTCTCTACTTCAAAGAGACAACGGACTTTCAGATAACCAAAATTTTGCATTTGGGTAACTGAAAGGATTTCATACTGTTTGACCAATTTATAGGTTCAAGAATTACATTTAAAAATTGTAGCAATATGGATCGTTAGGACAAATATCTTCTCTACTTGAAAGAGACAATGAGCTTTTAGATAACCAAAATTTTGCATTTGGGTAACTGAAAGAATTTTATACTATTTGACCAACTTAAAGGTTCAAGAATAGCATTTAAAAGTTATAGCAATATGAATTGTTAGGACAAATATCTTCTCTACTTCAAAGAGACAATGGACTTTTAGATAGCCAAAATTTTGCATTTGGGTAACTGAAAGACTTTCATACTGTTTGACCAACTTAAAGGTTCAAGAATAGCATTTAAAAGTTATAGCAATATGAATTGTTAGGACAAATATCTTCTCTACTTCAAAGAGACAATGAGCTTTTAGATAGCCAAAATTTTGCATTTGGGTAACTGAAAGAATTTCATACTGTTTGACCAACTTAAAGGTTCAAGAATAGCATTTAAAAGTTATAGCAATATGAATTGTTAGGACAAATATCTTCTCTACTTCAAAGAGACAATGAGCTTTTAGATAACCAAAATTTTGCATTTGGGTAACTGAAAGAATTTCATACTGTTTGACCAACTTAAAGGTTCAAGAATAGCATTTAAAAGTTATAGCAATATGAATTGTTAGGACAAATATCTTCTCTACTTCAAAGAGACAATGAGCTTTTAGATAACCAAAATTTTGCATTTAGGTAACTGAAAGAATTTTATACTGTTTAATCAACTTAAAGGTTCAAGAATAGCATTTAAAAGTTATAGCAATATGAATTGTTAGGACAAATATCTTCTCTACTTCAAAGAGACAATGAGCTTTTAGATAACCAAAATTTTGCATTTGGGTAACTGAAAGAATTTCATACTGTTTGACCAACTTAAAGGTTCAAGAATTACATTTAAAAATTGTAGCAATATGGATCGTTAGGACAAATATCTTCTCTACTTGAAAGAGACAATGAGCTTTTAGATAACCAAAATTTTGCATTTGGGTAACTGAAAGAATTTTATACTGTTTGACCAACTTAAAGGTTCAAGAATAGCATTTAAAAGTTATAGCAATATGAATTGTTAGGACAAATATCTTCTCTACTTCAAAGAGACAATGAGCTTTTAGATAACCAAAATTTTGCATTTGGGTAACTGAAAGAATTTCATATTGTTTGACCAACTTAATGGTTCAAGAATAGCATTTAAAAGTTATAGCAATATGGATCGTTAGGACAAATATCTTCTCTACTTGAAAGAGACAATGAGCTTTTAGATAACCAAAATTTTGCATTTGGGTAACTGAAAGAATTTCATACTGTTTGACCAACTTAAAGGTTCAAGAATAGCATTTAAAAGTTATAGCAATATGAATTGTTAGGACAAATATCTTTTCTATTTCGAAAAGACAATGAGCTTTTAGATAACCAAAATTTTGCATTTGGGTAACTGAAAGAATTTCGTTTGACTGACCAATTTATAGGTTCAAGAATAGCATTTAAAAATATAGCAATATGCATTTAGGACAAATATCTTCTCTACTTTCAAAGAGACATTTATGGTCTTTTTGCATTTTAATTTGGTAACTGAAAGAATTTTTTTTTGTTTAAAGGTTCAAAGAAGATTAAGAAAGGTTATATCATAAATTGGGGACAAATAATAATGTTTTATTTTAGATATTTCTCTTTTTCAACTTAATTTTCATAAAATGCATAAAAATTTTATATAATTCATTTTATTTATTTCATGACATATATTCTTTTTCATTTTTTTTTTTTTTTTCAAAAATTGTTTGTCACGATCACGAATTTAATAATTTCATTTCTCTAGTGGTATTTAAAAATTACAGTTATCATTTATTAGAACTTTTTTTTCTATTTCGATATCTTTTAAATTCTTATTTCGGTAACAATTTCTTCGACCATCTTACAGTCATTTTTTTTATTTTAAAAACTATATATTTTTATTAATTTCTCTTATATTTCTCTTTCTCTCAATACAATTTTAGATGGCTGCAAGTTTGCATTTTTAGTCGGCCATTAATGTAATATAGCTAATAATTATTTGGTTTGGAGCTCTCATATTAATAGTTTTATAATACAAGGGCTAATTATGGCCTTATCACACATCAACATATCCGTTTTTGTCATGTTTTAAATCTACTTAAATAACAGGAAGTTGTTCCTTAAATTGTCTCAAGCCAACCTACACACATTAAAAGACTAACTATGGTTCTCACGTACAACGTCAAACATATTGGCGACATTGCGTAAAAGCCGCTGAAAGCGTAAAAAATTACCACACACCATTGGAGCCACCATTCTTAAATAAATAATACATTTCTAAGTTATAATAAATTCTTCTAAAAATTTGAGGAAAATAAAACAATTCTTACCTGAATAAATGTACCTTTCGTTTCAAGTAATCTAAATTACGTTTTGGTGGAAAATGTAAAGATATAGATTTTAAAATAGAAAGAAAATCTTTTTCTTGATCCTGTCTCCAAACGAATTCAGATCAGTACGATTCCAGATGATGTCGCTATGTATTCCGTTTGTAAATAATACGTGGAGCAATATTACAACCGTGTGTGACCTGCCCGCGTACTTAACCGGAGCAGGTACAATGAGGCTCTTTATGCTGTATGTGGGATACATAAATCCCGTATTTTCCAAAGTTAATGGAATAATCTAAGTATTTATTCACAACACATTGATATTAAAATGCAAAAAATAGTAAGTACACAATGTTCTTGGATTACGGAACCTGATTATCCTCAATCATAATTCATGGACGAGAGGATTCCAAAAACTGTAATAACATCAAAACGTTAGGTTGCCCCGTAAAGGAAAAATCCCCTCTCAATCGACAGATGCTATTGTGTCCAAGGCTCAAGGTGAATTCCCTCTCATATACCCCGTTCTCGATGCTCCAATCTTTCGTAATATCTCAGAGAAATCGTCCACTTCTGAAATCATCCCTTTATCTGGAGTTTTGCTGAGAACACCTGCACTTGTATCTGTTTCTCAACCATCGTCGGAACATGTCACATCCAAAGACATTATGAGCCCAGTAGCAGTATGCCTCATATTCCCGAAGAACGCAAAGAGGTGGGGTCAAAGGGTCGACTCCGTTGTATTGGGAGAGGTACACATCTGCAAACACTCGACGATCAAAAACCCTTACAAGGTGTCTCTTTTTCCTCCATTTGATTGGCTGAATGGTTAGGGCTGTGATCTTTGGTATCGGACTTCGTGAATCCTAATCAAAATATGTCATGGATGTTCATAGCCGTTCGGAATCGGCTTTTAAGCAGTAAGTCCTGGTCTCATTAGCTCTCTCAGAATAATAGACCGTAACGAACCAAACCTCCATTTGAAGGAATTTTATATTCTTCCCAGATTCGCATTTTATCATTTGTGCTTGCCATAATCAACGAACGTTTAAAAAAGGCTACACTTATGGTTACTAATTTGGCGTCTTTCGGGAAGCCAGTTTGGCATGTTTTTTGGAACTTTGGCGTCTTTAAAAGGGAATATAATAGTAAAGTAAAACCTTTATGGTAGTACGCCAATATCGTAACGGTTTTACTTTACGATACTATTCCCGATAAAGAATGTGCATGCTTCTCGTGTGATAACGAGAAAATTTCAGTTGTATAAAGAATTCATCACACTTGGAGCCGTGGTAGCTCAGTCGGCAAAGGCAACGATTTCATAACTGAATGGCTGCGGGTTCGGAACCCGGGCCTGCCTAAGATCCGCAATGTTCGTTAAAGGTGAGTGGGGCGCGTAAAATAGGTTCGTTGTCACAATGTACCAACATATTTTACGTGAACCAGTCACCTTTAACAAACACGGTGGATCTTAGGACGGCTCGGGTTCCGAACCCTCAACTTCTCTGTTACAAGATCGTTGCCTTTGCCGACTGAGCTACCTCGGCTTGCTATTGTATTTTTATTGTAGCAAAAGTGTTCCAAAAAGTTGACCGTAGAGCTAAACAAAACCTGTTGGGAAAGAAAATTTTCAACCTATTCAGTTTATGTTGTGATAAGGTGAAAGTATGTGTGCAATACGGCGTTCAAAAGTTTGAGTTCCACAGGGTTTTGACAAAACACTGTCGAAGAATCCCGAACAACGTAACGATGCTTTATCTACAATTTTCTATGTTATTACGCTGCTTGGGACTGAAAAGCTTAATCAGTTGATATTTTTTGCTACCATATGAGAAATCCAATAATTTTTCAATTGGAAAAGGAATCTGGGCTTTTTTTTTTAACTCGTTCATGCTGACATAAGATAGATCGGGAGCTACTTATAGAAACCAATTTCAAGACTCTATGGTTAAAAGGTTATTCGAACTCAAGAGCACCGGTTGACCTGTCCGCACTGTCTTTCCTTCCTGTGATTACGTTGGTGTCCTTTATTCCACTAGACGACTCGAACATTCTTACTGTGAACACAAAGTGCGATTGAAACCCATTGATTCCACTTCCAAAAAGATAGTACCCTACTTGTTCATACTGTGAATTCGCTACACCCCATTAGCTTAACAAAGAGGTTTTGACAAAGCTCAGGTGAAGGCGACATTCTGTCTGGAAAATTGACAATAAATAACAAAAGATTTCGGTTCGACACGCCTTGAGATGTCCAAAGTGATTAGACGGTCGGACGCAATGCGGAAATAACAGAATCTGAGACGCCAACGAAAAGACCAATCGGAGGCTAGAGGACGGCGATGCAAGGGGAAGCCAATGGGAAGAGGCGAAAGGTAACGTTAGGCGGCACGAGTTTTCGTCGGGAGAAGGTTGACGGAGGAAGAGGAGAAATAGCAAAGGCAACAGAATGTTGCGTTTTGGTGTGCCGATCT
The DNA here is from genome assembly GCA_032207245.1 of Pardosa pseudoannulata. Taxonomy (NCBI): domain Eukaryota; kingdom Metazoa; phylum Arthropoda; class Arachnida; order Araneae; family Lycosidae; genus Pardosa; species Pardosa pseudoannulata. Next base: position 10,208,684 of record CM063508.1, on the reverse strand, counting down.
CCAGTTTATTTGTGGAACTCAAGGAGTCCAAGTTGTATCCCTGTACAACCGCATATCTGACGGGCACCTGACCGCAGATTTGTATTTAGGTTCACCTAGAATTTGAGACTTTTTGATCCGTACTCAGCTCATTTGTGAATAGTTTTATATTTAGTCCAGAATTATTGTTTTAAGCTGTACGTAATGTCACTACAACTTCGAAAACCACACCCTAGCAGAGGATCCAGTGACGTTACAATACTCAATTACAAAGGAGTTTGAAAGTATACTAAAACATACTAAGTTATTCAATACAATTTAAACCAAATTTCATTTATTTGGACCGTGCACTCATCATTTCCAGAAAAAGTAGCCCATTTTTATTATTTGGTATTCTTTGACTTTCGTAAACTTGAATAATGTAGTCTGAAATGCAAACCGCAAACAAACTTTGCAAGACCGCAAATCAACCTTCAGAGTAGCAAGTTCTCTTCTTTGTTTAAACTATGATTGATGATATAAACACCATAACAGTGGAAAGCATTTAATTTTCTTCAAAAGCATAATACACAAAGGATCCTCTCGAAATTTTTGAGTTCCCCGATAAAGAAAAAACGATGTTCTAAATCGAGTCGATGTATTTACAAAAGCTTTTTTAACATCGTTTATTCACTAAATATTGAACTTTCTGATATAGTATCGTATTTAAAAAAACTTTAATAGGATGTAATTCGTTTTATTCCAACTTAAATGTTTTCCGAGTTATTTATTTTCTGGATAACTTTATAAAAATAATTTAAATGGTTTAATTATTTGTTTGCATTTCATGGAAATAATTTTGGGTTCATTCCGAGTTAAATAAAGCCGCGGTTCAAATAGATCCAACAGAAAGAAAATATTATGGAAATATATTTTTAAGAATTTAGTTCAAAACCATGCAAAACTGTTTAGTGATTTGTATTTAAATGCTTTTTAAGCCTCATTTAAATCCAATTACTTTTTTAAAACGGTATTTTGGAACAACCAAACTTTGGATATATTTTGGTAATGATGTGTTGTTATATTGAATTTTTTCTTTCCAAGTAATAATTATAAATGTACTTTTATGAAAGTTCAATGAATACCTTACATTTATTTCTCAAGAATTATATTTTAAAAATCCTTGAATATATATTTATAATGAAGACACTTAAATTTGGGTAGATAATTATAAAAATTCCTTTATATTTTTGTAAACGAACGGATGTGTGTGTGCATATATATATATATATATATATATATATATATATATATATATATATATACATATATAACAAGCACCTAATTTGAAAGTGTTGATAAAGTAAATTTTATGAAGATAGAATCAATTTGTGTGTATATAGATGTATATATATTATTATAATAAATTTACTTTTTTATTTTAAGCTGATTTCAGTTACTTTTATTTTAGCTTTTTAGTTTATTTTCTTATTTTAAGTCTGAAGTCTCTCATAACCTGTGGTTGATTTTAGTTCTTTAATATTTTAAGCAACACAACCAAAAAAATACTTAGTCTATGTGACTAACCAAAATAAATACCACTATACATTTGATCACAGGTTAATACCTAAATATAAATGAGAGCTACACAACAATTTTTTCAATTTTTGATCAACATTATAATTTTGTATGTACATATTTAAAATTACCCATCATAAAATAACATATCAGCATCTCAGAAACATGAACAGATGATGTCTGCTGGAATTATTGAAAGAGAAAATACCGAATGGGCTTGCCCTATGCTACTGGTTCGCAAAAAATCCGCAAATAATGACAAAACTAATACTTACTACAGTTACTTTCGCAGTCACTATAAGTGAAATATATTTATTTTCTTTCCTTTTTTAATTTAAGTTTTTTATTATTTTGAATGTTCAACTAGTTGTCAATTAATTAATCAATTTTTAATTTCCATTTAACATCTTGTTTTAATAAATTCAATTAATTCAATTATAACTTCTGTTTTCTTTTTTAACGTCTATTGTGTTTTTTTTTACTTTAAGACATAAGTGGGCGAAAAGCCAAATTTAATTTAAATATTAGAAATGAGGTTATGGTCATAACGTGTACTTCACTATACATCACTACTCATCAAATATGCTTTTTTATTACCTTTTCTGTGGGTTTCTCTTTCAGGTATTAACCCGTTATATTTTGCTCAACGCACATTTCCCTATGGAAACTACCCCCATAGAATAGTATTGTGAAAGATTCTTTTGTAGTGTGTATATGTATGTGTATATATGTATATATTATATATATATCTTATATATATATATATATATATATATTATATATATATTATATATATTATATATATATATTATATATATGTGTGTGTATATGTGTATATATATGTGTGCGTTTATGTGTCTATATATGTGTGTGAATATATATATATATATATATATATATATATATATATATATATATCTGTGTGTGTGTATGTATATGCATATATGTGTGTGTGTATAAATGTGTACGTATGACATATGGCATATGTATGATCGATAAAATATCGATATAAATTATCATTTTGGTCAAAACTGCATTTCCTTCTATGAAAATATTTTAAGTGTCAGCTGTGGTATAAAAACATTTTCCAATTAGCTCCTCGGCTTTTCTCTTACTCTAATGATTTCGTGCTGATAAAACTGTTGTTTTGGTAAGTCAGTCGTAAGGTAATACGACGTAATATGTTGGAAACTGCTTTAGTTTATTTTAATATCTTTAGTTTATAGTTTCATCATCCGAGTCGACTGAATAAATGTTTAATCCATGAAATGAACTTCGTTTTTGAACTTTCTTCACACCACACGCATAACAGGAAGCTATGTACTCTGCAATTAAATTAAAACTAACCTAACAGATATATATATTTCTATGTTATATTCGCACAGGTGTGTACAAAATTAAAACTACTATTTTTATATTTTTAAAGCTGCTTAAAAAATATAACACAATCAAATTTTAAGTTATATACGCAATTATACATAGTTAAATACATTGATGCATAAAGATGCGTATAAATATAAATACACAAGCATGTGTATTTTTAAAGATTTTTTTATTTATATATATGTATATATCACATAAGTAGTTAAAAATATAACTTTTTTCAAAGGTTTTTTTAAACTGAACTTAGATATTACTTAAATAATTTTCTTTTATATTTGGCTTAAATAATAGATTAAGTTCGTATGTGATAATATTTAATTTAATTATCTATTATTTTTTGTTGCGATGAGTATATTATCACCGGTATAAAACAAATTCTTTACATAAAAGTCTAGGAGTTTATTTTACTGACTAAAAAATATCTAGTGTTTAAAATTAAGAATTTTTTTTATTTGTGTGTTTGGGTTTTATACATAACCACATGGTTTGACTAATTAAATTCAATGTGATTCTAAACTGTATTCACAGTATCAGGAGACTTTAGAGGAGTATGAAGATAAAAAATATCGAGCGAGTACCAGATAACTCTGAGCCAAAAAAAAAAACCATTTTATTACCTTCCTCATTGTGTACATTACAGTACTGGAAAATTAAAAAAATTTACTGATCCCGTGTTATGACGAGCTAAAGGTATCTATGTATGCATGACATATGTCGCATTGTCACAAATGTCGCACTGTCACAGATTCGCAGTGTCACACATGTCGCACTTGTTACATGTGACATATGTCACACGTATCGTGAGATATGGTGGTGTGACATATGTCACTCCGTCATATGCCGGGCTAAATATGTGTATGTATGTGACATATGTCAGACACTTATATTTTTCTATAAAACTTTTGAAAGTTATAATTATCCATGCAATACTGAAAGATAATAAAACTGATAAATAGCAACAGCTTCATAAGAAAACACTGAATCTAAAAACCATTTTAGTCCCATAGTTATTTTTCCCGTTTTTTATTGTCGTTTAGTTGTTTTGGTGACAGAAATTTCAATAATATATGGTTAACGTGTGATGTGTCATTTACATGTCTGCAGTTTTAGAACTATTTGCTAAATTTTTAGAATATTATATATCTTGGTAGAGTGAGAGTGCTACAATCTAGTCAAGAACAAATCAGATTAAGACCTACTACTTGAAATCAACTCGGAACGGTTACGAACGTACATGGTATCAACTCGATTTAAACCAACAAACTGATACTGAAGAGCAGACCTAATAGGAGAAATTTCTTCAATGATACTATATATGACGTGTAAGGTGTAATTTAAACCTCCGGTGTTTCAGAACTTTTCGCCAATATTTTTTGAATAATATATATCTTGGTTGAGTGGGAGTGATAAATCTACACATGGGCTAATGTGATCAAGATCTACTGCTTAAAATCAATTCAAAACGGTAACAAACATACATGACATCAAAAGGATTTGAACCCAAAAAATTTGATACTGAAGATCAGAGCACAAAAATGAAAAAAAATTCAATAATATTATTACGTACCAATGACTTATACCAGGTCATGTTGAGTTAAAACAAAGAGTTAAGACACCTCGTACAAATGAGCGAAAACTTACCGTTTTGCAGACTTTTTTTTATTTACAAATCTAATTTTGCACAATCTGGTGACGCAAATAAAATATATTCATTCTCAAAATGGAGACGCCGTAAACCACTGGTATATGGAAGCAACTCCCGCTGATGACGCTATCTTCAAATGGACAAAAAAATGTTGAGCGTTCCCTGCCTCTGCTGAAGTTCTCTTCACATCTGTTGCCTTCACATCTGTTGAGCAAAAATTCCAAAAGCTGCTGTTGCCAAGGCCGAAGACGACTGACCTGCTTCAGGCACTCCTCCTGTCCAATGGGGTCGAAGGGGGAGGGGTCACTGACATCACCCTCGTCCCTCGGTTAGTCTCCCGCGCTCATTGTTACAAATATATATTACGTGTAACGTGTAATTTACACCCCTGAATTTTAACAACAGTTAATCAAATTTTTAGAATACTATATATCTTGGTATAAGGTGAGTGCTAGTAAACCAAAAGCTCATGGGCTAATGGGATCAAAACTTGCTGCTTAAAGTCAGTTACGAATGGTTACGAACATCCATGCCATCAACTGGATTTGTGGGTTGCCATCAACAGCAACCCACAAATTTCGATACTGAAAACCAGAGCACACAATTGAGAAAAAACTTCAATAAAATATATGAGATGTAACGTGTAATTTACACCCCTTAAGTATCAGAACAGATCGCCAAATTTTTAGATACTATATATCTTTGTTGAGTGGGATACTACAATACACACAAGCGCTAATGGGACTAACACCTACTGCTTAAACTCAATTCCAAAAGGTTACGAACATCCGTGTCGTCAAAAGATTTAAAGTCTGATACAGAACAGCTGAACATACAATTGAGAAAAAAAACTTGTTTAAAGAATCATAAATATCTTTTTCCCCAATTGACGAACGTGCTTTATTTTATCTTCTTGTCTGTGAAAGATGATTGCTTCCCAAAGTGAAATCGAATGCTTGCCAAAGCGGAATGTTACTCCGTAAATACTAAGTATCGAAGAGAATTTATATCCGCGTTGCCTGGAAACTACAAATGAATTACTTCCAGCATTACTGCGAGACAAATTGTCAGAGTTTAGAGGTTTAGCCCAAATACAGGGAAAGGCTAGAAGATTTTGCATTATCTATGACAAAAAGGATAGGGGATTTTTTCCCGCCTTTCAGTAAGAACGACGGTTACCATTATGCATTTAGAGAAGATTTGGGAAAGAAAATAATCCTTTTATCTCATTTCGAATTTAAAATCAAAAGTATCCTGAAAGAGCTCATGGCAAAGGGGTTATTTCTGACTGGAAATAAATAACATCTCGTTCTCTTGTTAGAATATATGTATATATTCTTTATTTGGGTTCTTTATTTTTATACATTCTGCTACTGTGTACGATGCTTTGTGCTTTATTAGAGTACTAACAGATAAATCTGTTGTATATTCGGGTGAAAAACGTTTAAAAACTTTTTTGATGAAAACAACACCGATAAAAGCTTTATGTTGTAGTATTGAGCAAATTTAGCTAAACTTTTTAAGAGATTCTATAAAATGGAAAATCAGAAATGTTTCAAAACTTGTTTTTATATGCTTGCTATTGCTTTTGTACAACAATATATTTTACTAAAAAACTTAAATCTAAAAGAAAGCTTTTGCTATTGAGATAAAAAATGTTACATTATTTAGAAATTAGGACTTTTAAAATGCTCAGTGTAATTTTATGTAACCAATCAAATGAAAACGAAAATACAGTATGTTGCAATTATAAATAATTATAAATAATTATAATTATAAAATTAAGAAGAAAAAAGTTTTGTGTTGATTATCTACACATTTTCCGTTTATCAGCAAAATTAATTCTGAACAGGCTTTGCTCTTTATTGTGATGAAAGCTTAATTACTTCTAAATAATCATGATTCATTAGAAATTATTCTTCCAAAGGAAATGTTTTGTTTCTAATACTTTTTAATCTATTCCCTTTCGAGACGACAGTATGCATATACATGAGTAAGTAACTAAATCGAAATACACGCAAAACACATCTCTATTAAAACAATATTAACTAGTTAACTCAAATCGACGTGTATACTTGTCAATCCAAATCTTCATTTTAGTGAGTTTTGACGTGTATACAAGTATACAATATTAAAGCCCAAAAGTGGCAATAAAATACCACTAAATGTTATTTATATTATATTTATAATATCAGCAAGTCTACTATATATATCTTTGATATAGACATTGAAGATAGACTTTGATATTGTACAATGTATTGCTTTTTACAGAATAAGTTAGAATATTTTTCTAATGCATCGAGTATTCTCCGTACTTTGCTTACGCTGGAACTGTCAGGTACCACAATGTGTGGTACCACCCTTAAATTGTTAGAATTTCTTAAAAAAATTCTTTTAATTTTTTCTGCTTGTAAATTTTATTACTTCTTGGTAATTTTTAATAACTTTTGGTAATTATTAATAATTTTTTAACCATTTTTAATTTGTTATCTAATAAAATGAAATCTTTGCTTTATTTTTAATTCTTTTTATGAAATATTTATTATGCGATCATTTGTATTGCGTTCGACGTGTATACATGCCACAGCTTGATTTTTATTACGTTCAGAGTGAGTGAATTTTCGCAGTTAACTGGTTTTTAAAAAACATAAAGTTCTACAAAGAACGTAGCAATGCGGCGTGGGCAAAGCTCAAACACAACTATTTTTAAACTTCAGAAAGTTGAATATCATTTAGAACAATCTTTTTTTTTCTTTTACAATAGAATGATATTTTCCTATTTAGTCCAATAATTTTAAAACTCACAGGGTCGGCCAGTATAATAAGGTGAAACTCCTCAAGTGAACAACTACCGGGAGAAAAAAAAAACCCGTTTTTATATTTCCTTTTTTCGAAATATCTATGAACCGGAAGCCACCTACGGAAAATAGATGATTCCAAGAAGGAGTTAGAAAAAATAATCTTTTTGTCTGTTTTTAAAAATTTCAAAATTGAAAGCAGCGTGAAAAGCACGCCACTTTAAAAAAGTTATTTCGAGTGTAAGAAATGACAGCAGTTTATTTTTTACTTTCATATTTGTAAGATATTTCCTTTTAAATGTACGAAAAGAATTCAGTCGGTTAAACGTGTACATTCAATAGAAAGTTCTTTCTCCTATTGAATGACAATAAAATATCTAGAACGAGCATCATTAAATCAGACGAATGCTATTGCTTTTGCCTGCGTCTCACAGACGTTTGTCATTAAAATTAACTGTTGAAAACATTAGATTTTATTAAATTTAGATAAAAGTTTCCTTTTTTTTCAGGAAAGCGTATTATTACTCTCCTTTTCTTGCTTAAAAATTAATTTTCTATATAATAATAGACTAAGGTATATGTCCCTCTGTCCTCAAATTTATGAAGTGGTTGGACTTGGAATGGATACAAGTCCATATTGGATTCTTAATGAGTCAGGGTTAGCAACATTCAAAGCGAGTAAAGTTTATTTTCTCCTAAACTTTCCATCGGATTCTAAAATAAATTGGTATAAATATGGTTTATATCACAGCGAAAACTACTATCGTTTTTAAAACGTTCGAAATCCACCACTTCCCCTCTTTTCGAGCGTTTAATGCCATTATTTCAAGCCCTATTTTCCCCGGTTAAGAGCAGGCGATTAAATTTATCAATTTATCACGTGATAAATAGGTAAAAATAACATTTTATTCTAGCATTATGACGTCATTTCTTAAACCATCTCATGTAATCATTTCTTATTTTAAATTACTCAAATATCATCTGCATCATTTTCATACGTTTTATCACTGAACTTAGATATTACGTAAATAATTTTCTTTTATATTTCGCTTAAATAATAGATTAGGTACGTATGTGATAATTTTAAATTTAATCATCGATTATTTTTTATTGCAAGATAAGTCTCATCCAAAAAAGAAACCATTTTTTTACCTGCCTCATAAAGAGCTTTACAATGTTGGAAAATAAAAAAAATTTACATATCCCGTCATATGATGGGCTACATGCTAGTTTTATAAAATATTGTCTTTCAGGTGTAACAAAGTTTCATAAGACAGGATAGCGTTATATCAGGTTAGAGAAATAATTTTCCGTTTGTACTGTAGTCATAAAGATCTTACAGAATTATAAACATGAATTCTGATTTATTATCTAATACTATAATTAAATTTTATATCGTTTAAGTATTTTACAGAATTACACAGAAAGCTTCCTGAACATACAGAACATAAAGTTTTCTAAATGTAATCGACATGCCAGTTAAAATGTCCAAATTTCGTTCTAAGTTTGTCTTTTTATTCCAAAATTAGTACCCTCGGTCACGAATGGAAGTACACTTTTAGATTTTTAAACGACTTAAAGTTTGTGCGGTCTGTATTAAGAATCTGTATTTGAGACGGGTAAAAATCAACATAAACTCACTGATTTAGTCTATAAAACTTGTAGAGGAAGTATTGTGCCATGTTAACATGAGAATGATAGATTGATGGTATAAATTTAATACGATGAGCCTTTTGAAAAATGATATCAATCTCCTGTTAATATCATTCTCCTGTCATCCTTAACATTCCGACACAAACTGATTGTGTTCTTTAATGACTTTATGAAAATCTTTTCCTTTGTATTTCGTAAGATCTCACTACTAGCGAAAGTAGTATTTTCGATATTTCTTTAACACTAAGACGCCCGAAACACATGCTACAGCCAAGAATGTTGACGAGTATAAATGCATATAAATGCATATATATATATATATATATATATATATATATATATATATATATATATGTATAGACCTTAATATGCAAATATATATGTATATATATGTATATATATGTATATATATATATATATATATATATATATATATATATATATATATATATATAATATTTGCATTTAATGTCATACTTTTTTGGAAACTGTAGAAATTTTAAATGCATTTTACTGATAATGGTAGTTTTTCATCTTGAGCACACTGCATACAAAAACAAAATGATTTCAAAGTTTTACAGTAAATGCATTATAGACCTGCGATGAAATTTTATCTACATTATTCTTTGTCGTGTATATCATTAAGTATTTATAGTACTTAAAATGTAATCTTTAAACATTGTTTAAGCTTTTTCAAAAATTTAATCCCCTGGTGTAATATTTAGGATACTTTTTAAAAATTTAAACAGGTGGCCGATTATACTTAATAATTGTTTACAGAAAAGCAAAAACTATAACTGAAATTCACTCTGTGTTGTAAGTCTGTACACAGTGTGACAGAAAAATTTAAAAATATATAAATAAGCTTTCACTTTTCACTTTATACAAAATATTCTAATTTTATAGAAACAAAAGAAATTCAACAGAATGTTTTATATAAAATTAGATAACAAATGCAAAAAATTTCATGTATTCACGATTCTAAGTAAAAGAGATATAAGACGAAAAATAAGAAAAAAATCTTCCATTTCTTGTGCAACTTGACCAAACTAAGCATGATTGAGCCTTTTGCTACTCATATAAAGTCAAAGGTGTACGTTTTTCGTTTTAACAAGCCCCTCAAGGGTGAGAGTACGACTGTTTTGCTCAAGTGGGTTCTCGTAATTTAGAAGCAGGAACAAGGAAGACGACTCATTCGCTTGGCCTGCCACCCCCAGAAATATTAATAGAGAACTTGGTGGATATTGTGATCACGAACGTATTTTACGTGCCCCAGTCACCTTCAACGAACACGGTAGATCTTAGGCCGGTTCTGGTTTTGAACCCGCAACCATTCAGTTACCATTGCCTTTGCTGACTGAACAACTTTGAGGAAGATATAAGCCGTGATATCTCAAAAGTGATGTGCCCCCTTAAGAAATATGTTACATCTTCTTGTGCTGCACTACAGTGTGTGGTTTGCAGAACTCATTATCACAATGCTTTTGGGTTTCCAATAGTTCCATCTCTAGCGAGCTAGGTACCATCATTAATTCTTTGTAAGGAATTAGGGAAAATTTTGAGAATAAATTTACAGATTTATAAATCTTTGTATTATCGACAGTGTTTAAAACTTCCTCGAAGAATCACATGAAAGTCATTGCTCTTGGAGAAACCCTAGTTTGCTGTCCAAAAACGTCAATTAAAACTAAATTTAATTTCGTACTTTTAAGATAGTTTATAGACTTCGAAAGTATTTGACTGTTAGAGATGCACCTTGAGTGTTTCAAATACTTATAAGTTCGAAGACCATTGTCCTCTTAAAAGAAAAGAAAAATCTTGACATTCAATGCTATGTCATATTCCATTCGATACACAACTTATATTTTCTCCCTCTAAAATATATACTGCAGAAAATATCGAAAGATGTGAAATCTCGTAAGATTTAGAATAATATTATTCCTCCTTTCTTCGCTCCCGGCGATTTGTAAGTCGGAAATAGTTCTGGCTGGACTAAGTCCAAAGAAGAAAAGTTCGGAGAAAGTCACCAAATATAGCTTTTGTAAGACACTCAATACGTTTAAAATCGGGATACATTCTAATATGGGAAAATTTTCATAAATTTCTTCCGATTCGGATTATAGATGTAACATATTTCCGGGAGATTAAAAAAGTTTATAAAAGAAGTTGGATTTTGCAGTCTTATTTTGAAAATGACAGTATGTATTTCTCTTTCTCTGTCGCTTTAAATAATGTACTGAAAGAGAGAGGGAATGTACATTTTAAAAATTTTTGTTAGAGAAGTAGTGGAAATTTTTTCTTTCCTAATATTTTTTTTTAATAAGTAGCTATTTATTTCAGAAATTGCACGAAATATTTAGACATTGTTATTGCACAACAAACTTGATAAATGCTGCTATTATTATGACTAACTTTCCAGCAAACGCTTTGTGAAAATTTTGCGACAAACTCGGTGTTTAACACACTAATTTTCCATATCGCAGGTGGAACGTCTGAAGGTCGTTTCTATTCCCTCTTTCAATTCTTCTCCACATCATAGAATGCGCAGCTTTAAATCACATAAATTTTATTCTAGATTTAAATTTTTATACGGGCTTTTGTGCTACGTAGCAACTTGTTCGCAAAAGATAGACATTTATTATATCAGTGTTTCTAACTAAAAATATGTATATAATTAGCTATTTTTTCCCTCAGTTTTCAAGAATTAGTTGAAGGAAAAAAGGAAATATTTGGATTTGAGAGTGATAGAGATTTAATTAAAGACATAAAAATAAATATTACTAACATATAGCCCGTCATTTGACGGAATCAGTAAAACTTTTAATTTTCCAGAATTGTAAAGTACCCTGTGAGGCAGGTAAAAAAATGGTTTGTTCTATGGCTGAGAATTATCTTGCAACAAAAGAAAATCGATGATTAAATTTAAAATTATCCCATGTGTACCTAATCTATTATTTAAGCCAAATGTAAAAGAAAATTATTTACGTAATATCTAAGTTCAGTGATGAAACGTATGAAAATAATGCAGATGATATTTAAATAATTTAAAATAAGAAATGATTAAAGGAGATGGATAAAAGAATATTAGGGTTAGATAATTAGGGTTGGACGATATCAGAAATTTAATATCGCGATATATCCCCAAATTGTTATTGATATTCACCACTCTAGGAATAAGAGAGAGATGATTTGGGGGGGGGTAACTGTTCTCCGTTTTCCCAGAAAGATTGCGGTAACCCCTTTTTAGATGTCTGACTGGCCATGACTGTTTACAAGACCATCTCTACAGAATTTAAGTGGGCAGTATTTTGTGTGACTCTAGTCATCCAATGATTTTTGAACATTTATATAATTGTGTTGTACTTTCTCAGTATTGTTAAAAAGCATTGGAGAGCCCGTGAACTTAGACGATAAATGTTTTGCTTTTGTAAAATAAATAAATAGTGATATCATTGATATATCGCTATAATACGCTAATAATAGTTGGGTATATTACTATTTTTGATATTACTATTTTCGATATTGCTATTTCCGAACAGCCTTAGATTTCTTTCATTCCAAACCTTTTTTTCTTGGTAATTAAAATTTTTTGAATTACTATTAGATCCTAAAAAGTAGGATTTCTGAAATTTAAAAACTACTTTTTGGAGTAATTCATTTTAACACTTAAAAGTAGAAAATATATATTATTCAGAAACTAAACAGAATTGTTTATTCAAATTGGGAACCATTACTGCTAATTTATATTGCCTATTTATGCCAAATTAGACCAAACTAAACTCCATTCATTGGTAAACTGATTTTCGGTATCGGATTCTGCTGATTCGAATTTCTTCCTCGGCATGGGTGTTCATAGCCGCTTGTAATCAACTTTAAATAGTAAGTGTTGGTCAATAGCGCTCGTAGAACAAAAATTGTAGACCGTAGCTATCCAAACCAAATCGATTTCATTGCTCAAATATCCGGCAGGTGGAATACATAATTTCCATCATTTTATTATTTGGCAATAAAATAAATCTCCAAATAGTAGTTAGGAAAAATAATTCCAACGGGGATATAATATAATTCAGAATGATATTTTAAGTATAATTACATTTTTTTCTTTTGATTATCATATGAGTAAGGGAGATGGTTAAATTTAAAGATTTATATTCCAGTTTATGTTATTCAAATATAACAAACTAAAAACCATTTTGTGATTATTTCGTCGCCATTTTCCCCTTCATTACAAGTTTAGATAGACTTGATTTAATAAAAAATATTTGTTAATGACTGTAAGGGAATAGTTACGGATTTAATCTTAATTTTTTTCTCAGTAAACTCAGTCTAGTGAGTAATTATCTGAAGGTTTTATGCTGCGCTTGGGAGAATATTTTTTAAACCTGTGTTGTTTTGTTCTCTAATAGTTCTTAGGGGAATACTCAAGCGTCTTATTTTTTTTAATGTCGCTACAGTTATTAACGACCCTGTCTCCATTTTGTGTCTCCGGCCTCGTTTTAATTTCTTTGATGTAAATACATTTTAAATTGTTAATGTTAATTTCCTTTTGAAAGGGATTTTAAGAGCACAAAGCTAACCTTCAAGTCTGCTGTAAGATTCTTTTAAGCGGCTTGAAAGGATTCATTAATAAAGTCTGCTTCACTGTGGTACTTCGTAAAGGAGAGAATTTGAAATTAATTAAGATTCAAGTTTAAAGAGATTAAAATAAGTTACTGATATTTTATGTAAAACTTAAACACGTATTTTAACTTTAGAGTGCTATTCTTACGTCTCGGAAATGATTTTTAATTTCTAGTAGTCCAGATTGTTGATCTGGTTACAATTTCAGAGTGATCATTACTCCATAAATGAAATAATACGATGATATCCAATATTAAATACTTCCGGGTTATCCTTCCATAAATGAATCAATTCAGTAATATCACAGGCGCCTGGAATCTGGTATTCTACTAGGTCTTTGATTGGCTGGTATGTACTTTGTCAGAGATTTCTAAAATTGACACAATATCTTGGCGATTCTTTCCTCAACTGGCTTCTTATCCATTGATTTAAGTTGTCTTCTTATCTATTTATTTCTCTGTATTTATGCATTATTTATTCTTTAATTGAGAAGAATTTTAAACTTACAAAGAATGGAGATTGAAAGTTTCAAATGCAAAGATTGCAGCTCTATGTTTTATCAGTAAAAAAATATTTAACAAAGCATGTTAATCGCATGCATAAAAATAAAAATGAAAGAAATGGTCAAAATGAAAGACCTGAAAGTATTATAGTGTAAAGAGGACAACTGTAATTTGAAATTTCCAAATTTACCGGAATTATGAGAACATTTAAAAAGTGCTCATAATTTGAAAGAATTTAAAATTTGTCAGAAATTAACATTTTCCACCAAATTTGGAATTTTTTATTCTTTTGAAAATTATATCCAAATTTTTCTACATGTAAATATTTTTTTAATATTTTTTATTTAATATATTAAGGTACAAATTCGCGGAAAGCTTCGCTAATATATTTCGTCAATTTTAGAAATCTGTCAATGTACTTACCAGCCAATCACAGGGCGAGCTAAATACCAGGTTCTAGGTTTGGTTTGGTTTGGTTTGGAGTGCTACGGTCTACTGTTTTGCACACGAGGGCTAATGAGACCGGGACCTACTGCTTAAAGCCGATTCCGAACGGCTACGAACATCCATGCCATAGTGGGATTCGAACCCACGAACTCCGGTTCCGAAGGCCAGCACCCTAACCATTCAGCCATCGTTCGGGCCCAGGTTCTAGGAGCCTGTATAATATCCAATGAGGCGATTTCACGCAGTAGGGCAAATTCTAAAATTATGACAATTCTGGCTTTAGTTTCAAACGAAAGGGCATTTTATTGTTTGTCTATTGGCGGTTTTAAACATGAAAATGAATGGGAAGGGCATTATAGTAGTTCGTGACGTTGCGACAAATTGCCTTATAGAGCAAGAATAATTGCAAGTATTTATTCTTTTATTTTTGTATTTCCATGGTTTTTACTAACCAAGGCTCATTCATTTTTGTAATTATTTGTGACAACTTTTTTTATTTTTTGGCAACCCAAAGATCAGAATTAAATTGTTTTTTGGCTGAAGTAAAAAATGGGGCTCTGAATGTAGGATTTATGGGATGCTGATTCTGTTTTAGGTATAGTATTTGTTACATATACAAAGGTGTAGCTCTATTATTACGGTTATTATTTTTTGATTTTATATAATAAATTATTATAGCACCAAAACTATGCATAAAAATGAATCTATTCTTTGAAAATTGTGTTCAATTTTTCGTTATTCCTTTTAATGCAATTCAAAATTAAAAATGAACACTATTTATTTGAACTTTACTTATTCTAAATTACCTTAATAACTTAAAATCCTCAGACAACATCCTATTCTAAAGGAACAACCACAGTGGGATAGTAAATAAAAATAGTTAAATATTAGTCTTTAAAAATTATATGATCTGGATAACATCTGATAATATCGAGTGGTATTTCATCAGATTAGGTCCTGTCATTTTTGATGACTTTTATTGGCATTCTCATCCAGACAGAAATAATCGAATACGACAATAACCCTTTTGAATTGTTAATAAAATCTTCATTGTATGTTGTAACGAATTTGTTTAGTGAACCGTAAATTTAACATGGGACTCTATCGGCTCATTGGTGACAGTTTTGGCAATATATTTTTGTAGCCAGGTTCATCGCCAAATGTCGCCAAATGTCGCTAAATGTCGTCAAGTGTGGTGTCACGTGACAATTTCCGGTTCCGGTTTCTGGAATATTCCAGCAGTTTTTTCGGGCATATATAAGGCAGACTGAGTCACAAAACGGTAGAACCATAAAATGGATCTCTCGGGTTTACAGAGTACTCACGGTGTTTCATAGGTGTATGCGTTTTGTTTGATGCGGAAAGTGGTACGTGAGACCACGGCATTGTGCTTAAATTGTTCCGCGCTGATTTTGTCGGTGTATTGTATTTTCCAAATGAATTCTAATAAATGATTGTTTTCATGCTTTAGTCTTACTTAAAGTCCATTCAATCCCCGAACCCAGCTTTTGAAGTTTGTAACAATATGGAACCAAATCCGATACAAATGCAACTATTAAGTTTCTTCTCACCAATTTGGCAAATTTGTTATCTCGCCAAGTAGCGATAGTTAAGCCAAGATATTTTGTCTTTCCTGTACAATTTGAGATAATTCAATTATTACAAAAATTTAATCAATAAATATTTTCAAAAAATTTATTTGTGGTTAAAATTATTTAATTTCTTTTCGTATTTTCATCTGTAAATTTCACTAAAGTGTTTCATTATATGTGAAATAGTATTAATTTAGATATTTCTTTACATTTTCATGTGCAAAACAAAAATGGTATGAAACGTTCCATTTATTTAATTAAAAGTTTGTGAAAAACATGTAATTTTCACTATTTTACTATTTAGCGATAATATCGCCAAATTATTGTAGTCTGAAAAAAAAACAATAGAGAAGGGGACCAACGTGTTAGGTATATCTCTTTTGCCAATCACTTTAATTTAAATCCATAAGAATTTGTCGCATTTTATAATAAAAAAATTGATAAGGGAAACTGCAGTTTGGGGTTCCTCTGGTGATATTTATAGGCGACAATGCCAACGTTATTTACGATAGTGATAAACACTTATAAGAAAAATAAAGATGCACACAAAAAGCTTTAACTATAAATATTAAAAAAGAGAAATGCGCATAGATAAAATTCATGTGCAGAATACACCAAATTTTTAAATATGCTAACGTATGGATAACAATTTTTTAAATCGTACTGAAACTTAACAAAATATAGATACTTGCTCTATGAAAACAATAAAGTTTAATATATCTGTTCCAATTGTATCGTTAAGAGGGTATATATAAATATACATAATGTTTTGCTATATATATATTATATATAATAATAATAATAATAATAATAATAATAATAATAATAATAATAATATCTCTTCAAGTTCTAATAGTTCTCTTTAAATTGCTTGGGAGACACTACAATGTGGTATTAAAATATGTACCTTAACTTACATTTTATAACTCATAAAAAATTAATTTTTAGATGAGATTTTTGAAAAAACAAAAACTTTTTTATGTTGATTTAGTTATTCCCAATTATACACCAATTATTCCCAGTGCTGAATGAAGAAGAAAAAGGAAATATTTTTTTCTCGCTAAACACCTTTAGCTAACGCTTTTCAATATTATTTATTCCATCGCCGGCTCTAGAAACGCGAATGCCTGATTAGATACAAACACTGTACATATACTAGTCCCAGGTATGCGTATAATAAATAATATTTGGGATATAAACATATATTACATAAAAAAAACTTTCGTTACAAAACAATTTATATTTTAAAAGAATGACTTTTAAAAGAATTGACTTTTCTGTGTATCGTCCTTAAAATGCTCTAAATTTTCTTAAAATTTTTCTTTCAAAATATGATTTTAATAATAGCGTTTTTAATCTAGATGTTATGTACATGAAAGCCTTTAAAAATAAAATCTAAGAAGAAAATTTCTTAGTGTCCATTCGTTAAATAAAAATGCACATAGAAAATTAAATTTTCTAAGCTATTCCCCAAAACACAGAATATTCTTAGTAATGATTGGAAATATGTTTGTTTACAACATGCGCGGTGATAGCTATTAATCCAAAGAAGTATTTTCTTCCATGTAAAAGTGAAGCAAATTTATCGTTTATCCTAAAAGATATAAAATACTGCAGATTATTCTCTTTAAACATAAGAAATCACGTAACCATATCTGTTTATTGAGAGGAAAACAATAATGAAGGACGATTACCTGCACCTGCATTATTATTATGCAATTTCATTATCTTTTTTTGTTAATTAATTTTTATCGATCAAAATAGTTGAAAGAATTAAAGATAATTACCTGTATAATTTCTGATTGTGGCCATACTGAGGTTTTTTGCGTTAATAAATTGATTTCTTTACCATTTCTCCCATAAAATTATCATTTTTTTTCAGATGATAGGTGAAGGGGGTATACTAATATTTATTCTCTTATTTGGAAAAGTTTTATATAACTTCTAATATCTTCTCATTGTTGCCATTCTGAATATATAGATATTCATTCTAATGAGAGATAAAAACTGACGGGTTACCATTCTGCCTTGATTATTGGTGTGATGTCATAGAATTCTTTTTCCAATGCAGTTGAAAGAAAATATAACTTTCCTAATGCCATACAGAGACCAAATATATGGATCATTCATCCTACGGATGCGAGTAACATTGCTACGTCAAAGTATACACTCCTAATTCAGAAGAAAGGTCGAAGCTGTAGATACCCAGGCTTGATATGCTGCCTACAGAGGTATTACTTGAACTCGACTCTGGACACTCTGGAAAAAAGAATATAATCTGTTCTCTATTATGCTACTCTTGAAAGATGTTTTAAATTACGTTGAAAGACTTGTCACATGATTCAGGTTTCTTTAAAGGCATTTATATGAGCTCTGTCGTACGAAATTCCATTGTTTATCGATTTCCTACAAATCACGAAGATTCCACATCTTCATGGTAATCCGTATAACACAAAATTGACATAACTTTTTTAATAATGTTAGATGACGATGCTAAAATGTGCTCGAACGAAATAAAGTAGTGGTCAAAGACACAGGAACATGAGCCCCGTTTAGGTAACTTAAACACAGAGGTTGATCTTGGAGCGCAATGGTCTTATTTTATGCTCCACGAGGGTTAATGAGACCGATATCTACTCTTAAAGTCCATTCCGAAACTGTACATGTGCACATTCATTAGTGGGACACACGACATTGGGTATCGAAGAGCACGACACAATATATTTGTTTTAATTCGGCTCCCAGAAAAAGATTGGTTGTGTTTGTAACTCTACGGTCTGATAATTGCTTCACAAGGTCAAACAAGATTGGGCCAGCAACGATTAGATAGAATCCAACAAGAAATTATATCATTTTTACAGTTCTTCTGTTTTTAAAAATAGTAGAACTGAGTTGTTTGAAAACAGTTTTACAAGTTCCAAGTAAAGGTTTAAAAACCTTCCTCTCATATATATGGAGAGGGAGAAAGAGTCTGATTTTGAAACATGAAATTGTAATTTAATAACACAATGCACTATACATTTAATAAAGCAATGTACTACTATATAATATATTCTGGTGTGGGTTGATTATTGATGAATTTGTTAATCCAAGAGCCTTTTGTGTCAGCTTCGAAGCAGAGATCATTACGCGAGGAAACAGGTTGACTCCAAATTAAAATATTATTCTATGCTAAACATGTTTAAGCGCCAAAAGCTCACCATGTTGTAAAAAGTGGAATGAATGAATTTAAAAATGAGCTACAATTGTCGGAAAAGACCCATGTATAATATATATATATATATATATATATATATATATATATATATATATATATATATATATATATATATATATATATATATATATATATATGTCTGTGTGTGTGTGTGTGAAACATGTGTACACATGTAAAAGTATAATATGTGTATTTCTGTTTACAAAGTTTTCCGAAATTATATAATGCATTTAATTTTTAATTCAAAAGAACAATATAATTCATACATTATTATTCATACAATATTCATACAGTTTTCACAGCAAAACTATAAATTTCAAAATGAACAACTGTTGTGTCAAAGTATCTAGCTGATAATCAACATCCTTTTTGTCGATCGTTTTGCAGCATTTCTGCAGGTATTCCTCCAATAAATCAATGATTCAGTGTTTTAGGTCATTGATATCTGTAAATGGAGTTACGTACATTCAACCCTTAACATACCCAGAAAAAAAAGTCGAGGGTATAATGTCGGCTCTTGACTGCCATGTTTTCGGATTCCCACAATCGTTTGTAAAATGGAATTTCACTGTGGTGGAGAACAGTCTTCTAATTTTATTCACACGCTGACACATTCCCAAAATATTTTATGACTGGGATGTCCAAACCTCGAAGATGAAATAATATTTTGAGGTCGAATTTGTAGAAGATAATAATTTTCTTAAAATATGTACATGAGAAAGTAAAAATTTCCCAAAGAATTTAATATTCCATCGTTACCATAGTTCTTTGTCATTTTAACTCCGTTGAATTTAATTTTTTGTATCACCATGCTGTATATGTCCAACATACACAAAACTTCGTTTCTCCAGTGACCATCAAAATACAGTTTTGTTGAAATAGAGTAGCAGTCGGCAAAGGCGTCCATTTCATTACCGAAGGTTCTGAGTTCGATGCTCTAGCAGGCTAAAGATCTGACATGTATATTAATGGCCTCTATGGTACAGAAAATAAGTTCGTAGTCGGCATGTTCTCCAAGCTCAATACATATCTCTGAAGGTGAGAGGTAAGATTTTCTGCTTGTAAATTAAGAGAACCCATCGGGGAGGATGCTACGCTTGTCAGTAGAATATTTTTAGCTATGCGTGTTCCTCAGGAGGTGCTAAATTAGTAAATGCTTCATGTCTGTGTTTGGAATAAAAATATCTCTCTGCATTACCAACTCTATTAGACCCGACCGAATATTCCAGAAGGCTCTCGGTACCGAAGTTCTGGAGCGAATCCCGGCCTTTCTCGGCCCAGCCCAGCATTAGCCCTAGAGCAAAATAGTCGACCTAAGCGCTCCAAACCAAACGAACTGCTTTAGAAAAAAAAAAGATTTTATTGAAATATGATTCGGTGTTGACAGCGTTCACTCGAAGAATAGCATAGCACTCTGGCATATCCACTTGTTGCTCTCTGTTTGATGAAGAAAAATGGTCCGAAATTGTCATCTCAACCAATATTTAAGAAATATTCACTTTCGGGCTTCGTTGTATCCTTTATCTTCCTACAATAGGAAGTACTGTTTCTCGATCTGATGGATATATATGTTAAAATAACCAGAAACACGGAAAGTTATTTCTTCAAAGTAGATAACATTTTATAAGTTAGATTTTAACATTTATGTTTAATGTTTTGCTGGGTAAAACAGTTTTTAATTGTCTTTACAAGAAAACAATAAAAATACACGTATTTGTTGTACAATTACCAAGGTGTTGAAATGTTTCCGAAACGGATCCATTTCAATTCGATCGTGAATGTATTCCACTTTCTGCATGATATTTTATGTATATAAGTTATGGCTTTATTTGTAATTTAAGAATAATTTTTGTTGTAAACTAAAGCTTGTAAACGTTTCTATTCTGTTTTCTATTCAGCAAGCATAAATGTATAAATTGCTGTTTGTTTTGTTTGTTCACTTTTTTTTAACTTGAAATGTAAGCTGCTTTCAATTCTTTTATCATGTGTAGCTGCTTGTTTTTTTTTTAACTTGCTGCGAGCTTTTAATGCAGCTATTATCTATCAGTATCTCATTTTGTTCTTTTATTTTTAGACAGGAAATGCACTCAATGACTTGGAACTATTTGTATATGTGAGCATGAAAATTGTCTGAGTTCTTTTAAACTTCTAATGTGGCTTTTCCTGTTTATTAGGACACTCACATTTGTTCTGGGTATAAAGGAGTTCAAAATATCACTGTGCATCATACACTAGATTAGTATTTGTAAAGTGTATCATTACGATTTGCTATAGCTTTTCATTAATCATCCAAATATTTCATTTTTTATATTTATTCGGCGAAAGTTTTCTTTAGTTTTCACTTACCTTTCCACAAAACCTTTATCTCTCAGAATTTCTTTTTCACATGGGGATTGATTTCTGAGTATATTGTCAATTTTGATTTGGTAATTTAAAAGTTTTAAATTACCACCAAAAGTTATGAGACAGAGAAATTAAAACCTATAATTACTTTTAATACCCGGGAGCACGTAATTGTTTTATTAAAAGCATTTCATTATAGGTCTAGCTTTAAATAAAAAGTATGTTTACTTAAAGTAGATAATTTTGTTGCTCGAAACTCTTTTCTAATAAAATAAAATTGATAAAAATGACTGATTGTTGGTAGCTCATAAATCAGATAAAGGTCACATTATGCTGCAGGCGTATATAACATCTAAAGCAGGTATCAAAAGATTATGTTTAATACGGAGAATACTATTAATGAAGGCTTCTTATAAATGCCAAATTGATAAGTATGAATATTCCGTATTTATTAAATTATCACTGATTGTCAAAAGAGCATCTTCCAGCGTCACTATTTTTTCGTTATGTATGGCAAAAATGTGAGAAAAATTTAACTTGTAGTTTGGGTTTTGAACTGACAAGGTGTTCGAAATAATTTTATTTTACAGACCACTATTGTTCATGATTATTTAATTATATATGACTTCAAACAATCAGCATTCCCATAGCGGAATTTTCCGTTTGAACTGTTCCCAGCCATTGTTGAGTACTATTATGACTTGAAAACTGCCAGACTTTTGAAATTGGCCCCGTGTAAACGAAAGTCCATGAATTAAAATCAAACTACAGAGAACAGAACTTGGTAAAAATTATCAAAGCTTCCCAGATAAGGAGGCTAGGACATGTATTTTGATATAGTGATGAAAATCCTGTTAAAAAATTCCAAATTCTAGAGGGAAAGGGGAAAAGATAAAGACCGTGAACAAGGTAGATAGAAGGACAGATTGGTTGAAGGACTTTATAGTTAACAGATAGAAAAAAAAATAGCATCAAGTGGATCAAGGTGGTATAAGCTAACTGAGCTGTAGTACTTAGGAAAAACAAGAAACAACCAATGTATGCCCTTCTGATACATGCTACGGAAATACTTTCTTTTGATGGTAATCAAAATTGAGATGCAAAAAATCTCTTGATAAATTAATGCTAATATACATTAATAAACAAACCAATCAGTTAATCAACTAAACATGCCTGCAGAGGTTTCTTCTGAGTGGTATTAATAGCTACTAGAAGTCCGTTAGTTGTCAAGCTACTGTAGGAAAATATTGCTTTTAAAAGAAAACCGCAAGTAGGCTCCCATCGACTTTCTCCTTTACGCATAGAAAGCAAAACCTACTATTTTAGTTAGCTAAAGCTTTGTTCTTTCTTTTAAAAAATATATCAATATTACATACGTATATTATCTATCTTCTAGATGCTCTAACACATCATTTTCTGAGCTTAAAAATGCTCCTTCCCTGTAAATTATGTCGGAGAGTAAAAAGTCATCGTGAATTAGGGAGCAAATAAACCGAAAGTAACAAACTGTACCCCGACAGAAATAACTCCCAAATTGATAGAAAATTGCAAACATGCTATAATGTACGCATTCAAAATTTTCGTTTCTAATTCAATATGTACTCTAATTATCGCGTATGCATGTGCAAGCAATTTTTAAAATCATAATTTCTGATTGAGGTACTTCGAAAAGGCAAAGGTGAAACAAAATTTTCAGGTTGCGCTTTTGGAGGATAACAACAAAACAATCTGTAAAAGAAATACCAATGTATAAATGTAGACATATTCATTATGCAAAAAGGAAACCTAGCCAATGAAAATGTTCTAAAGAATTATTTAACTAAATCCAACTAAATAATAAAAATTTCGAGGAAAAAAGTCTGACATAATGACTCATCTCAAAATTTATATAACTTTTTGGATAAACTCGATAACAACATCGTTAAAAACGTAGTTAAAATTAAAATAATTTCTCAGAATTATTATATCAGTTATCTGAGCTAATATGTGGTGGTGCTGCAAAAATCAGTGTTTGAAATATCCCATTTAAAACTTTTGTTGGTTAAAAAGGAAGAATATATTTTATAATTTGTTACATATTCAGAAATGCACTACAGCAATTTATTTCTTGACTTAATAGGTATAAAATGCTATTTACTTCTTTGTAACACTAACAGAGTTCGGCCCTTTAACTATACAAACTTCCGATACCTTTCTAGAACTTCAAGTGGTGCTTAAACACTTGCATCTTGACTTCGAATGGCTCTAGAAATAAACTGAAGACTGTTTTCGAAAGATCTGATTTTTAAAACAAACGGATGCATTTTACTCGATTATTTTCCAAAATAAACTCTTATTCGAACCTAGTCGGTTACCTTACGAGTAGATCTCGATCTCATTATCCCTGTTGGTGTAAATATATTGGGTTGTAGACTATAGCAGTTTATTCTAAACTGTTGTTCTTCCCCTGAGAACAGTGAAAAGTAGTATGTCTGCATTTCGCAGTCCTTCTTAAAAGAAAATTGCTCTTTATCATTGTAAAATGAATAGAGCTGCGAATGATTTAAGTGTAGGAAAACCTATTCGAGATAACTGGTCTATCCTTTTGAGAGCGTACTTTGATTGCAGAGAAGTTGAATATTTTGAATCCATAATGATTAATAAATCAAATCTAGTATATATTGTTTAAAATAAAGATATAACTAACGACTTGTATAAAAAAGATAAATTTCACCAGTTTGCTCAGATATTATCAGCCTTTAATATAAAACTGGTTAAATATTTTCAGCATTATCGTCGATGTCAAAAGATTTTAATATCAATTCAGGTATGATAAATATAATATTTTTGCTGTTGAGTACATTACAAGCAAAGGTAAATTTTTTCTTAGTTGTTATTTTAAACGGTTATACACCAAAATTAATATATTTCCAATACCACTTCGTAGAACTGAATACCCTCGAAACCCGCAAGAGACCTTTCTTCACTGCCTTGTTTCTATTTATAGTTCATAGCTTAATTCCTACTTCCTAAGAAGCTTTTCACCTTTACATTAGTGTCGAGAAAATGCGTGAAAATTTATTCAATTAGAAATTAGGTGAAGATAAAGTTACAGTTTTCGTAATTAATCAATACACAAGGAATCAATAGTAATAGGAATAGATGTAAATACATATTGGTCTCTTTAACTTTTTGTACGAAGTGAAACAAATTCTCTTATACTCATAGAATCTTTCTCATATGCTCATAGAAAAGTATCTCTTTTCATTAGACATGTTTTTGTGCTTAAAAAGCTTATGAAGATAATACATATTTGCCAAACGATAGCCGAATGGTCATGCCGCTGGTCTGCGGTTTGTAAGTTCGAAAACCAATGTGGCATGGATTTTCGTAAGCGTTTAGAATTGGCTATGGTCTCATTAGCCCTCGTGTTGCAAAAAGTAGACCATAGCTCTGTAAACCAAACATAATATTGAATTTTTAGCTACTGTAACACGTTAGTTTAGGAACAAGAAATAACAAATAAACTGCTACTTCCAGTTATCCGAAAGTAACCCAAATTTGATAGAAAATTGCGATTTTACTATTGTGAACGTATTGGAAATGTGATTTCTATAAATCAAAAGAACTCGAACTATAGTATATCATATCGTATCGTTCAAACAGATTGACATTATACTGAAAATGCTATTTTAGGTTTAGAGGAGAAGCAAAACGTAAAGATAAATTTAAATCCTCACTTAAAACTTTTGGAGGATCACTATATTTTTTCTATACTGTGTATACAAATAATAAAAAAGCACCCCGAATATGTACATTATTTAATTATTCTTCTAAATAAATTAGATGAAGTTAAAAACCTCTCAAACGACCACTCAGTTTCCGAAATGCCTTTTTAAAAAATCTTGTTTTAAAAGGACACATGTACAAAATGTAAACTTAAACTTGTAACTTTTATTCCATTTTATATTTTTAAAACTACAAAAAGTATTTAAACTGATGCTTTCAGAAAAAAGCAATTTAAATCCGAAATTCGTAATAAATACCATCTTGTAATAAGAAAAATATTGCAAATATATATATATTTATTACACTTATTAGTTATGCTTACAATTTTTTTGGTTCGGTGATTACGGTTATTAAAAAATTTTATACAAATGAATTTTCATATTCACAAAACCAGTACCATCTAGAAAACTTTAACACGAGAATTACAAATTTCTTTTTTATTTTTTCAAACCTTTAGAATTCTGAGATCAGAAATTAGTTAATTATGTTCTCCAGCTGAACCCAAACGTTTTGATTAACTCCTAATTAAAAATAACCGTTGATTAAAAGAAGAATTAAAATTCAGTGAATCAAAAAATCTTTTCTACTTTTTACTCTATCCATTATAAAAAGGTATGTTTCTTAATTATTTTGCCTAAAGTAATTAAAGTATATTTTGTTTGGGTGCAAATAAATCGCTATTTTCCCAAAAGTTCTCTCTCTAAAGATTACTTTTTTTTCCTTAAGCATCAAAGCTCCCTGAAATCAAAGAAATTTACAGCAAATCATGCGAACGAAAAGTCTTTTTTCTTTTGCATTTTTCCTGATAGTACAAAAATTAGGGCAATTTGATGAAAACTAATTTGTCTTTTCTGTTTAAAACTGAAATCCAATTAAATAGTCCAGATTCAAAAGAGTTGGAAAAATAAAAGCTGTTTCTTCTGCTTGATATTTCTTTTCCCCTAACCAAATTTCTGAGAAATATTAACTGTGTAGTTTAGTAACAGGCCTCTTTTCTAGGTTTTTTTAAAGTGATTTTTTTAAACACGATAATAATTGCGTATTGCCAGCTGCTCTATTACGCTGCTCAGAAAGTATTTCCTCGTTTAGGCTTTTAACGTACATTAAACTTTTGGTAAATTTAGTTAGATCATTTAGACTGAAGCTCAAATGTAAAATAATTTTCAGATTTAATCTGTTATCTGAAAAACATCTGCACAATTTTAAAGAAATTTGTTTTGAAAATGGGTTTATATAATGAACCCCCCCCATTTAATACCTATATATAGACACATCATCGTGCGTATCACTCATCGGAATGAACAAATATGAAATAGAGGTTACAGAATCAAACAAAAAAAAATTGTTTAAGCGAGGTATGGTCCCTTTTACAGATATACGAGATTCGCAAAAGGGATTTTTTACTGGAAGTGAGATTATGATTTCGTGTGGCAATTAGTTCAACATGTTAAACACAGCTGATTTGAATTGAAATGAAAATAAAAGCAAATATAAACAACCGAACCCCTAAAAGGTAAACATATTGCTACAAGATTTACATTTCTATTCCTCAAACAAATGACAAAAACACCTTTCAAGGTGGTCTGTTTGACTATCCAACATGATGTCTGCCTACAACATCAAACCTCCGCTGCCATAATGGTGTCGATGTCTCAGACACTGGTGGTATGAGTAGCGAATTCTTGATTTTCTTTCCATATGAAAATACTTTGGGATTCAGTGGTTAGACTGCACCAGGCCTCATCAGTGAAGCGAACAGTCACCCTCTGATAAGTGCTGCAATTGCTACAATATATGCATTATTCTTAACGGATTTTCCCATTCACAGAAGTGAGCAGGACGCATACAGTGGGTGTATTTACAAACTTTCTTTTCACGAAGCTTTCTGAAAACAGCAATATGTGACCATTTCCAAAAGCTTCATAGATGTCAAGAGAAAGCTTATCAGCTGTATTATGCCTGTTACACCTCAATGTAATACATAAATAAAGATATTTTTAGTCTTTGTAGCTCTTAAACGACTTTTTCCAGGCTTTCTCTGAATTGATCAAAATCCTGATACTGTATCCCTTAGTTTTACAATGAGGGTTCAAGAAATCTAGATTTGATGCTATTCTGAAATCAAACTAACTGTATGCAAATGATAATTCTGATGACCTATCTTACAATCAAAATAAAGGAATGCGTATAATTTAATACACGTATAATGTAGTCATATGGTGACCACGTAAGATTTGTTTTTTGACAAAACAACTGCAATAATTTTTTTAAGTTCAGAATTGGCAGATTATGTGGTTTGAAGTTTTAGCTTACTTTTGTATTATACATACATAACTTTAAAAGGGTGCTACGTTAGAAATAAACAAATGCTTCAAATATTCATAAAATACAAAACGTCTTATTTTAAATGACTTTAAAATCAATATTTGGGACATTTTTATCGTATGATGTTATAATAGTTACATTCATTACAGGAGTGGGAAAATACACGATTTCTTTCTACAAGAAGTCCCCATCAGGCTACCACTAGATGAATGCGCTTAAGAAAGCAAACGGGGGTAAGTCCAAACTTTATTTTAAAAAAAATATTAGGTGTGGGCTAGCGCCTAAGATCAAGTGTAAAATCCCCTATATAATAATAGCCTAAGTTGTCTGTCCACGAATTTATGAAGTGGTTGTACTTGGAATGGATACAGGCATCCATATTGGATTTTTTATGAGTGAGGGTTAGCAAAATTCAAAGCGAGTTCGAAAATCATCTCATCCCCCCTTTTTCGAGCATTTAATGCTATTATTTCAAGTCTTATTCTATACTAAATTGATATGAATTTAGTATAGAATAAGAGGGAGCAGCGATGGCGGAGCGCAATATTTCAACTGGAACGGATTTTCGGAAGTTTACTCGACCCTCATATACTCTAATTAGTTCTTTCGTCATGTGTAGGCCTAACGTGTTCGGTAGAGGGTCTGTCTATTTGGTCGTCGTACTTCTAGGGTTGACGGTTCTGTCCCCGACACAGCCAAATTTTTCTAAATGTCTAATTATTTTAATATTTTCTGCTTTTTCTTTTAAATTCTTATTCCTAAAGTTGTTTTTTTATTTTCAAAATTGCTTTATTATTTTTAAAATAAATGTTTTTTTTTCAACTTTTTATGACTTAAACTTTTTTTTCATATTTAATATTTTTTTGTCATATTTAAAACGTTCGAAATCATCCTCGTCCCCCTTTTCGAGCGTTTAATGCCATTATATCAAGCCCTATTTTAGGAGCAGGCTATTAAATTTATCATATAATAAACAGGTAAAAATAACAATTTTTTCTAGCATTATGACGTCATTCCTTTAACTATCTCATTTAATCATTTATTTTAGATTATTAAATATCTTCTGCATGATTTCCATACGTTTTATCCTTAAACTTAGATGTTAACTAAATAATTTTCTTTTATATTTGGCTTAAATAATAGATTAGGTACATATGCGATAATTTTAATCGATTATTTTTGTAGAAAGATAATTCTCAGCCAAAAAACAAACGATTTTTTTTACCTGCCTCATAGGGTACCTTTACAATTCTGGAAAATTAAAAATTTTACTGATCCTGTCATATGGCGGGTTATATGCTAGTATAGTTTATATTCTTTATTCATCATGTTTTTTTTTATTATACACGAACATTTCGTTTTATACAGCGTTTTAATCATTCATATTTTCATTATATTTTCATTTTTATGTATCTTAAAACAGTTCTTTTGAATGCAACAAGAGATTTATCTAATCACATTTTAATATTTCAATAAATTCTTATGTGTATAGAATTTTATTTGAATTTTATGTTACTTTTTAATTACATTTTATATAACTAACATTATAATTGAAACCATGAAGAACCAGGATTGATTTATGTTCAAAAGCAGTAAACTGGTAACAGAAGCTTAAAAGACGAAAGAAAACTATGAACATTATCGTCATAACAAGACGAGGAATAATAATAAAATACACTTAAATAAATACGCTATCATTTACGGAAATTCAAGTCACTTCAAGTTATGTTCCTGGTTGCCGCCAACGGGAATTCCGTCGTTCAATTTTTGTTTTTGAATGCGGCAACATTATCTTATGTATTATCATAAAGACATAGGAATAAGAGAGAAATAATTTAGTTATTTTCTTTAGGTTGTATTTTGATATTTTATTTCTTTCATATTTGGACTTGTTACTATTTTTAAAAAATGTCGGTTTGGAAATGTGTTAATTATTTTTAGATATATTTAACAATTCACGAAGACAGATATATCGGAAATTCAGTCAAATTTAATCGCTTTAAGTTCTTTAGCTGTCAGTTCCACACAGGTTAGAGTATATTAATAAAAATTTTGGGAAGGTATCAGAAACATTTTATAAATATGGCATATTATCTAATATACTCAAGTATCTTAAAGAAAGAAGCCTACCACATGATAAATTTGAAATGCAGACAGATATAAATGTTTTCCTTTCTATTTGAATTTATAACTATATATTTTTGTATTTAAAATCATTCCTTTGTTTTTTGACTCATAGCTCGTTCAACTCATAATAACTTAAGAATTATACTAATGAACAATATGAAGAAACGAGGTCAAAATAAATTAAATCTACTGGTAAATTAATCTCAATGTATTATATTCACAATTTTGGGAATTAGTTCTGTAAAAAGAGCATTCTTTTAGTATAAAATACAACCTCTAAATTAGAAGACAAATTGCAGGCAAAAAAGTTTAGAATTTAAGTCAGAGTTGAATTTGGAGATTACTTTAAAAAGTAGGTTATATTAAATACATAATACTTAATATTTGCAGCAAATAAACAAATAAT
Organism: Pardosa pseudoannulata; assembly: GCA_032207245.1. Taxonomy (NCBI): domain Eukaryota; kingdom Metazoa; phylum Arthropoda; class Arachnida; order Araneae; family Lycosidae; genus Pardosa; species Pardosa pseudoannulata. The sequence continues at coordinate 10,178,321 of CM063508.1, read as the reverse complement.
TATTTTCATAATTTTTTTCTAAAATACATACTTATAGAAATAGCCTTTATTAAATACTATGAAATAATAAACAATTGAGGCATAAAAACACATTTTGTAAACCATTATTAATAAAATATTCAATGAATTTTTATGATAATAATAATGACTTTTAATTCAAATAATCTTTTTGTTTTGAAATCATTAAAATATCAAAAACTTCGAAGTACGACATTGAAGCTTTAATTTCATCATTTAATAGCATTAAAATATTAGTAATTATTAACGATGTAATTTCTTGAAAGCTTCAATTCAAATCTTTTTGTTTCTCGTTCTTCTACATCGAAAAAAGAGTCAATTTTCATTATTTGTATAATAAAATAACATCTTACCATCTATTCGTCTTATATTTATTTTTAATACTGTAATGAAAATTTCCGTTTGTATTAAACATGAATCTACTTTTTTATGCATTAAGAACTACAAATGCTGTTTAATTCTAAAATGGGCATTACATTTTAACCTTTCATTAACAGAATAATCAGATGTTTTTTTTATACAATTTTCAATGACATCTTATCCTTCAATTTAGGCAATAGTATTTTAATATACTCACCTTACATATTTATTCACAAAGTTTGTTGCACTTTGAATAAGGGAACAACACAGGATTGAGATTTTACAATATCTTTATTTTTTCTATTTTAAAGCTCAATGCAAAATCTACTTATAATGATACAACACAATTGCGTAAAATAAATAAACACATTTTCTTTCAAAATACACTCCTTCCAAAACCGAAAATCTAATGTAAATGCAAACTTTTAACGGTAGGAAAACAACTGCCTACATCGTGGCTTGGAAGACTTTTATTTGTTATGATTTATCAATGACAATCTAGATTTTTGTAAGATATGAAACTTGGCTCTCTTGGATATACTAAAAAAATTATGTAAATTTTGGTTACAGTATGGTTAGTTTTTTTAATTATATCATACGAACATATATTTCCTTACCCATATATATATATATATATATATATATATATATATATATATATATATATATATATATATATATATATATATATATATATATATATATATATATATATATATATATATATATATATATATATATATATATATATATATATATATATATATATATATACATATACAAGTAGAGAGGTAAAAATATTCTTTATGAATAAAGCAGGAGGAAAAACACAGTTAATTTATATATGTTTATTTGACAGGGCAGTTTAAATCAGAATCAGTCATTGTGGTGAAAAAATCACTCAGTAAACTCAAGATCAGGAGAAATTCTTAGAAAAATCCTTTATTTCGATCTTAATGACGGAGAACCTGATAGACGTGTCTTGCACATACAAGATACATATGTGCATCTGTTTGATCTGTGAAAATGCAGGATTGACGAAGGGAAAATCACATGGATGACCTTTTTATCAGAAAGAGTTTTGTGGTTCTTTTGGGGTTACTTAAGAGATGAGGGGTGAAAATGAAAACAACGGCATTAAAACTGTAAGCAATCTCCGTTTTTTTTAGAGGAAATGAGAACTGGATTAGAGAAGAAAAAGAAATAGCCACACATAGCAGTTATTGATTCAAATTTGAGGTTTGGGTATTGTAGTATAAATGCCAATCATTTATATCCTTGACTTAATTTAGATTCCCCAAGAAGTTACGGGCAAAAAAGAGATGAATTTTAATAATTTAGAAGAATTTAAGGGGCTATAATTTTATTTATGTGTTACACACGCATGTGTAGGTATATGTATATGACATGTCGTGATCCAAAATTAAGGCGAATGGAAAACAGTCTTCTTGATAATAATAAGTTTCTTAAATCATCGTTAAAGTAAAACTTGCTCCATTTTCACTGTTCTTGATGGAACTAAACGTGGAATAGGTGCCTCTCCATGTCCACGCGCTCATTGAAACTTATCTGTTTGCAAGCTCATCAAATAGCTGAAAAATGCTTCCGCCTGACCGAATGATCCTTAAAGCTTACGCGAGCGTGAGTCTTTTTCATTTATTTTATTATTATGAAAGAGTTCCCTTTTTAAGATCGCTTTTAACTCACGTAATTTCTGACTACACCTTTTTTAGACCCCTCTCTCTCTCTCTCACACACACACACACACCATATATATATATATATATATATATATATATATATATAAACAAACAAAACTTTTTTTTATATTTTTTAGTTTCTTTACATTCAACTGTTTCATTCGAAGGAGCTTTATAAAAGCATCAAAATCTTTCCTGTTTTCTTTCATAGCTATTAAAATAACTAAATAGCAGTTAAATTAAAATGTAATTATATTAAACCATGATTAACTTAAGTAGTATATTCAAGCGCGCTGTTATTGAATATATTTAAAAGCAAATGATTTCATTGAGATCTGCTTGAAACTGTATTTCATAGAATCATAAAGTACTTGGTTAAAGTAATATTTATAAAAGCCTTTTCAAAAGTGATGATGTATAAATCAGTTGCTCTTTTACTTTTAATGGCTTCAAGGTTATTGAATGAAATTATTTCAGGCTATAAATTAGCAGTATTATAGAAGATTGTTTTTACAAGATAAGTTCTTAATTTATTATAATATTATTATTCGAAGAAGCACAATTTCTGTTAAATTACTTTTTATGAATAACTAAAAAGATATATCAAACTTTTCTTTTTTAAAATTATTTGAAACCGTTAAAAAATTTTTATTAAACATTAAACTAAAATCATTATAATAATTCTATTTTCAAAGTTAAGAACATTTCTTGAGGGAGTCTTACTTTTTCTCAAGCTTATATATATATATATATATATATATATATATATATATATATATATATATATATATATATATATATATATATATATATATATATATATATATATATATATGTAAATACATATATATATATATATATATATATATATATATATATATATATATATATATATATATATATATAAGCAATATTAGAACAAAATAGTATGCTTTATAGGTATTATTGAAATAAAATTGTCTTTAAAGAAAAAATTATTTAATATTTGAAATACTCCTGATGAATTTCTAATTAACATATTCCTTTGAAATGTGTTAACTTTTTATTTCAAAATTTTATTAACTGGAGTCCAAAAGTCTAATCTGTAAAATTTTGAATGTCAGAAAATATTATCAAAGTGAGGAAATTACTTATGAAGAACCCTTTGAACGTGAAGCAGTGTGCATATGAAAAATACTGTAATCGTGGTCGACATGTGTACATCGTAATGAGAATAAAATGGACTCATTTGGTGCAAGGAGAGGAGCCAGGTTAAATGCAATTACTCTACTAAATACTGAGTAAAACCATCAAATAGCAAGAACCATGGCACAAAGATACCAATTGAACCTGTTTCTGAAAGGATAAAATATTAGAATTCAAGAATCTGGACGATCTGAAATCAAAATGTCTTAATTCTGGATATGCCTCAATATATAATCCTAAGACACTGACAGAGATTTGAATTGTAAAACCCGACGGTATAGGTTACCCGACCGCTAGTACAAGTAGAACAAGGTGGACAAAGAAAAACAACAGTTAGGTAAGACTGATATTTGGCAATAACAGCACTACGTCAGAGGCAAATTTGAGTAACAGAACTGGGTTCAACGCTCACAGCAGCAACAGAAGTAAAAGTTTCAAGGATAATTGTTAATGGGGAACTCAATTGTGGTGGCGCAGGACAATGGACGATTGGATGAATAATTCTGTTCGGTACTGGGCTCCTCGAATCTCACTTAGTGCATGGATGTTAGTAGCCATTTGGAATCAGCTTTAACCTTTAAGCTTCGGCTGACCACTGGCTTTCATTTGGACTACAAATCGGCAGCATTTTCGAAGATTCCTCCCCCTTCCTTCCACTTTCTCAAGAGGGAAAAATGTTTTGTCCTATTGTCAATCTCTGGGATTGGAGGACGTTACAATGCAGGGTTGCTCTAAAAACAGTCTGAAAGTTATTATTTGACATCTCATTTTGAGAAAGACCGTTAAATTTTGGAGCTATGATCAGATTAAATAAAAAAAAAAATAAACGAAGAAACTTTGACTCACTTCCAAACGGATTTGGTTCGCAAGATAGAATGAATAGTTTACAAACAACTGCAGTACATGGACAAAAAAACACCAGTTGTTCCACATGTCGCCAAACAAAATCACATTCTTCCTTCCCGGTACTGATGCACTCAGCAAAACTTCAACAATAGGGAGGGAGTGGTCAAATGACAAGTAATGACCCCGTACCTGCAAAAGGGGAGAAATATCTACGGTACAACTGTTGTACCCTAGCCGACTTTGGGGTTTCTAAATATTTATGGTACAACTGCTGTACCAGCCGAAACCTAAAAGTTAAGAAGTAGGTCCTTGTCTCAGTATCCTCCGTGTAGCAAGATAGTTGATCGTAGCGTTCCAAACCAAATCCAACCTACGGTATTGTCTTGTAGAACAAACAAAAATCAGTTTCAATTATACTCACACCTGCGCATAAACGCGCTCTTGTATGAAGTTTTGAATAACATCATTGGAATATCAGACAGTCGGCCAATGTGCTGTTCTGTAACGAGTCTCGCTTTAGTCAAACATGGATTCTTAGATTCTTATTGGGAAATAATACGGAAAGAAATGGAAAGGCGTTTTTACCTAGGAAATATCACGAAAAGATATAGTTAAGTCATAGTGTGGGCAGGCATTATGCTCGATGGTCGTATAGTTTTCCTCACATATTTTGAAATGGGGCCATTTTGCTTCTACAATATACAGAGACGAAGTGCTTGAGCCTTCGTTACCATTGTTTGAGGTGTTGTCGGGCCTGGATTAATTACCTGGTTGATAACGTACTTTGTCCTGGTTTATGAATTTCTTGAAAATATATATCCAGTAGATGCAGTGACCCGCTTTCTCTTCTGAACCTAATCCTATTGAGCATGTGTGGGATATGTACGGGAGACAGTTTGTTGTTCTAATACACCCACCAACTTTATTACAGAGCTAAAACTAGATCTCCATAACGCTTGGAACTCTTCAAGGCCGTAATTTGGTCATAATCTCATAGCAAGCATAGGAAATAGCTGTGATGCATGCGTAGCTGTCAGAGGTGGCTATACACCTTAATAAACTAACGAGTCACCTTCCTTTTTTTAAATGAAGATTAGACTATTTGTAAGTGAATTTTTTTTCAAAAATATTTTTGGATAATAGACATAAATATTTTCTTTTTACATAGCATTCTTCTGATATATTCGTATTAAACTCACATTTCCCACCAGTGTGACTTGGATATTCTTAAATATTCGAATAAATATTAGTTAGCTTTTCAATATCGGTGCTTTTGAAATTAATACATTGAGATAGGTAAAATGTGTTTATTATAATTTTGAGAACTATTTTCTACAGAAAGAGTGGAAATTTTTACTGTTATAAATATTTCTAATATTTTCCTCGAATGCTTGTGATAACAACAAGTCTTACCCTAATGATTTAAAGAAAAACCATTTAAAGTTAAATGTATGTAGAGATGATGATAGATAATGGAAATAATTTAATGTGCTATAACCTTCAGTCCATTTCATATACAATAAATGTAATATCATTGAAATGTACAGAAATCTTTGCAGTCTAATTCAAAGAAGTTAAAAATTCAAAAATGCAATAGAATACTTAAGTGGAGTAATCTAAAGTAAATGCAATACAACCTTGTTCTTCCTACACCATTATCAAAATTTCATTTTTGAATGCATAATTAAATCACGTTGAATGGACCATCTCCTATATGTTCGATCGAACAAATAAACATAAGTAATAATACGTTGTGTGAATCTTCCTCTGATAGTATTCTGACGGTTTTATCTTTTATCCACGTCATTTAATATTTGCAATAACAATTTCGCCCATTATCCCAGCTCTTTGGCAAACTTCGCAGACGAGAGACGGCTGTGTTTGGTTCTAACAGGAATTATAAATATTGTGTGATGAATATTAACAAGTACACTGCACTAAGGGGTTAAACTAATGGAGAATCACTTTTGATACTGAGCAATGTTTATCTATTGAAAGTGAAATATGGGAGAAAACTTTTGCACCAGATGCGATCTGGAAGATTTTTCTTATCATAGATCTATTTTTCTTTCTTGATTGCTCTGGTATACACTCAACCTTCTTCCTTTTTTAGTGCAAGATAGAGGGGCGATTTATAAGAAACTGTATAAATATATACCGAAACAATATAAATAGCTATAAAATATATTATTTTTAACACATTTTTGTAACATGTTTTGATTGAATTAAATTTCCTGCTCTAACTAATCAGTATTTGTGGAAATGTATTCTTTAATGAATTCAGGAATCTATTAACTGAAGGCAATGAAATACAGTTGAAAATTCTTTAAAATAATTTTGTTTTTAATTAGCATGATGTTGAAAGAGATTACTGTTAAACTAAAAAATTTGGTACTTTTAATCTTTTAAAATTTGGTTTGTTTTATCATTTAGCTACATTTCAAATATACCAGAAAAATTCTAGTAATACATTTTTGCTTCTAAGTTTCCCCTCAAGTCTAAATATATATAATGCAGCTCGCAGAATCTTTTGCGCTTTGCCAGGCCTTATGTAGAATAAATTCTTCCGTTAAATGCCAGAGGAACAGACGCTTGACTTCAACCAGAGTTTTGTTCCTTCTACAGCCAACGTACCTTATAATAGCTTGTGTAAGTGTGCTTACAATTCCACTTTTAAAATCAGTGGTTAATGTTTATAACAAAGAAAGCAGAACAGCTTGAATGGAAAACCACGTGTTTCTTTTTAGTATGTATTATTTCCTTCAGTACTCATCAGTTAGTATCTCTAGACTAACTTTCAATGGGAAAAAGTTTAAACTTTTTTACAGATTAGGACATTTATATAAAAGCAAATCTGACACCTTGGTATTATTCTACCACATTCTTTATAGTGAACTGCTGTTCAAGAGAATAAAAATTTCATAAAATGAATGACATCTTACGGCTAAAACATTTCTGAAACTACTGATAAGCTGATGGATAGCAAAGGTGTTGTTGTTGTAGTTACTAATCCTAGACCATTTCCGTGGATAAATAAACTATGTTCACTTAAGGGGACACATTCCCTTTTAAACCTTAAAAAATTAGAATGATTTTTTTTTTCAATTTTAAACTCTTTGGACTTTTCTGAGTTATTTAAAACAAAACTCATTGGATTATTCGAATTAGAACCTGTGAAACCATACAATCTTTGAATTTAATAGCATAGTTTTTAAGCAAACTATAAACATTTTAAATGCATTTTACAGAAAATGGTGTGTTTTCAACTTGCATGCACTGTAAAAAAATATTTTTGTACATATTGAATTAAACTTTTCACATTTAATATATTATAGACCAACGAGAAAACGGTACCTTCTGTTTTCTTTGCTGTTTATTTCATTTCCTATTTATAGTCATTGATATGGAATTATGAAATATTATAACTTTGTTGTTTGTTTTATTTGAAGCGCTACGGTCTACTTTTTTTTTGCAATACGAGGTCTAAATTTTAACTTTTTTGAAAAGTTAATCTACTGGTGATATATTTCTGGTACTTTTTAAAACTTTAAATAGGTAGAGAATTATACTTAAATACTATTATTTCTTACAAAAAAGCAAAAAATATTAACTAAACTAACTTTGTGTTCCTGTAAGTCTACTAAGAGTGTCAGAAAAATTTTAACATTTTTATAACTCACTTTTCACTGTATGCCAAATGTTCTTATTTTTTAGAAACAAAGTTAATTGAACAAAACTATTTAATTTAAAACAGAGAAAAAATGTTAAAAATATCATGTATTTTTGATATTAAGAGTTATGATAAGGCAAAAAATAAATAAAATTATTTTATTTAAAGGGCTTTTTTCTAGGAAGGGGGCAAAATCCATATAGTTTTTCACTAATGATAATATAGTAGTTTCCGTCTTTGCTAGAAAGTGAGTTCATAGTTGTCTTCTAATAAATTCTTAGAGACACCTACTGTTTTATGGTAACTTTATTCTTCATTTGAAGAGCCTCCCCAAGGCCAATAACAAAGCACCGTAGTTACAGTGACAGGAAGGAGTATGAAGCACAGTCGTTTATTGGTACTAACGTCTACCACTTTTAAGAATAATAACGGTATGTTTTTTATACACCAATAATTATCATCCTAAAATATGAATCACCTTGTAATTAATAATTTCCTACTTTTCTAAAGGTCGAGAATTCCAGTTGCTTAATATGCAATATTCTATTGTCATATTTTATTGTAAGATATCTCCGTTTACATAATTGTGTTAATTAAAAGAATTCTATTCCAATTTACAAAATGACTGCTGAAAAACACAAACGCATGAATGTTAAAATCTCACAAATGAGTGCTAAGAACAACAGGTACCCGTTTGATCTACATCAGATTATCATTTAATAAATATTGTGATTCTCCCCAGCTTAACTAAATACCTAATCTAGGGAGAGAGAAGTAAAACGTGAGGCAAAAGGCTAAAACTGAAAACCGACTCTAGTAGATTTTAATAATTAAGTACAAAGAGTTCGAAAATAAACTGACTCACTCAAACTGTTACATTGATTTGGAGCAGTTAAGTTAAATTTTTCAACCTTTGATAAACTTTTATCTAATAAACTTATTTATAAGTTATTATAAAAGACAAAATATCGTCGTAAATTCTTAAACTTCTTTAAGTTTATAACTATACCACAAAATAAACAAAATCATAACATTTATGATTTTTTAAAGAATTCTTTAAATAATATATGCACTATATAACGATACGGAAGAAATAAATTAAATAAATTATTAGGTTTCTTTAGGATAGTCATTACTAATTGAATCTTAACTTTTAGAAAAATAATGGTAAAATAAAGAAATAGACTGCTTTTCATAATTACTTTAATCGGTAGTCTTGGCGAGACTTTTGTTTATAGGTGAAAACAGAATGCACAAGATACGTTAAAAGCATGAAAGAAATAAAATATTTTTCTATAGTAAAATTGTTTTGACGCAAAGATATGTCAGTTCTAATTAGTGTTTGAGTGTGATACATTTTTGGCTTCTTACATAGCTTTTCCAGTAATCAGAGATTTATTAGAAATACACCTGAGGCTATCGCATTTAGGAAGAGTGTGCAATACTTTCGGAAGCTTACAGCTACCGGTTCTATCAAATGTAAGCTTTTTCCCAAATGGGTCTGGTGGTTTAAAGTGTTTCATAGTAGAAAAAATGGCAATTAAATTTCTTGTATGAAGGAGTTTTTAATTATTGCTAATCTTTATAAAAGAGTAAAGAAAATAGTTTTTTTTTCTATTTAGAATGCTGCGGCCACGTACTTGCAGCAGGAGATAAGACAAACGTACTGCTTAAGGCGACACATAACGTTTAAAAATTTAAAATTTTTAAACATTTTAAAATCTCTAGACATTTCTGAATCGTTTAAAACGATGATTCTCAAACTTTTTACGCTCCTTCCTCCCTACTGCCTTCCTACGGAGCCGAAATGTTTTTCAACTCCCTCTCCCCTTTGTATGAATCCAGTAGTTTTAAGTATAGGGGAAGAGAAGAACTCAATTATAGGAGGAAAAATGATTAATTTTCTACAATAGAAATAGACAACAAATTTTTGTTCTGAGATACACTCAAGCAATGCTCAAACGAATGTTGTACATAAATTTTTCTGAATGTCGGCCCAATTTCACATATGAGAACGTGTGTGTGTGTGGGGGGGGGTTACATTTCTAGTTCTGGTACCTTCGCGTACGTTCGTTTTATTACCAGTAAATATTGTGTAAATAACAATTACTGCGATAAATGTATTTCGTATTATTGAAATTAAGTTTGAAAGCCAAAACATGCTCACATTGCCGCACCACCAGAAACAAGTTCACTGACCATCTTTCTCACCCCCGTTGAAAACCAATGTTTTAAAACAATACATTGAAATATTCAAAATAGAACCTGTAAAACAATACAATCTTTTATTAAATATCATAGATTTTATGGAAAATATAAAACATTTAAATGCATTTTGCTCAAAATGGTGTTCTTTAAATTTGCGTGCACTCTGGAAATACTATTGCATGCATTGAATTTAAAATTCTTATAGGAAATGAATTATAGACATACGTTGAAACTCTACTTAATATTTTTGTTATTGTTTCTTTCATTTAGTATTAATAGTATTTGAAATTGTATTTTTAAACATTATAGCCTTTAAGATAATTTAATCTTGTGTAGCATTTCTGATACTTTTAAAAAAATTAAAAACAGTTATACCAAATAATTATTGTTTACAAAAAAATATTATTATAAAACCCACTCAGTCTTTGTTTGTCTGCGTACAGTGTGCCAGAAAAACTTTACAATTTTTGAAACAAGCTTTCACGTTTCAGTTAAAAAAAATTCTCTTTTTAGAAATAAAGTAAATTAAGAAAAAAAACTAATTAACTAAATATAGGGGAAAAATGCTGAATATTGCACTTATTTATGGCAATAATTAAAAATGGTATAATGTGCAAAAAAAAAAAATAAAATTCTATTAAAAGTTGGATAATATGGAAAGTTTAAAAAATTTATAGGAAAATGAAAACATAAGGAATTGTTTTATCATGACTAACGATTTCAGTAGTATTTTTAAACATAAGACATCTTTTGTCTTGATAGTATTTCAGCATTTTTTATATTGTTTAGAAGTTAAGTTTAACCTACTATGATAAAGTTATATTGAAAAGGATAAAATTGTAAACATAAGGAAATTAATTACTTTTTAGTTTATTAGAAAAATTCCTTTTCAGAGTAAATTGTCAGAAGTAAAAGTATGAATATCTTCTGCAACGGAAACAAATGTTTAAATTAGTTCAAAGCAAAGTAGTTAATAGTAAAATACTACTTAGAGCAAAATTATTTACAAATATATACAATATATACAAATAGCTTCATTCAGCATTTATCCTGGAGAGGTGATGACAAAACTAATTTTTCCTATCTTCGATTTCCTAAAATTGAAGATTCACCAATTAAACTACTAGATAGTTGGATGAGAATGACCTTTTGCATATCTCCTCCTTAAATGGACATTCATACTTAAGATGATGGACATGTCCTACAGCTGCCCAGAGCTAATCTATTGAAGAAGCGATGTCGGTACGCTGGGTGCTGATCTGATTGACGTAGAATTCCCCATGAATTCGCTTGTCGCTGACCTTCGGGATAAGTTGATGAACCACACACCCATTTCTTGAGTTGTCCGGTATGACCGAAAATGGTTCCATGGATGTATACTTCCGTCCCCTAAAATTTAAATATAAACATAAAAATCCACAAAATAAAAGTTTCTTAAATGGTATTATTCTATTAAATAACTGATATCAATAATAAATGATATAATAATTATTTTTACTACTAAATCTCATTTCAATCAGAAAAAGTTAAAATATTGTATTTTTAAAACTTGTAATTGTTTTTATAATTTGTAAAATATTGTTTGCCTATAGCTTTTTGGCTTATGCAATATTATTCTTTCTAAAATATATTAACCTTTTTGTTGATTTTGGATATGAATCTCTCCCCCCCACCGTGGTTTCGGTGGTTGTAAACTTTTTTGGTTGTTGAGGGACTGAGTGTGATCTGTTATCTTTTCAATTAATAAAAAGACACAAAATATAGGAAGAATTAATAAAAGGGGAACAGCCTATGAAAGGATTGATATACTTAAATTTTCCCAATTTGAAAACTATAGATGTAATCAGCAACTACAATAGAACTGATTAAATGGTAGGAACAAGACTTATTACTGCAGTATCAGATATACAATGGCTCTTTCACTATTAAAATAATTTATCGCAAGCCTTCGAAACTGCTGATTCATGGAAATTGTGAGAATTGAAACCCTTTTAAAATCTTAAGGGGAAAATGTTTCTGGAAAAGAGCCTCTCGTGTAAAAGTAATAGTGTGCGCAAATTAGTACTTTGCCGTTGGGCAATATCAAATATAAATGATAAAGAACTATGCAGCGTTTATGTGTAACGCATAGACACTTATGGATAATCTTTTGGGTATCTGAAAAAGTGTATAATATTGAAACAAATGCTGCGAAACACTGATATTCCGTGAGAGATTAGAGGATATTACAGGAGTATAAGAAATATGTTCAATTCAAATTGGCTGACGCGAATTTATGTCAAAATGAAACGCAGTAATGAGAGTTTAGGGAACATATTTTAAAGATAACATAAAATAAATTGGCAAGGAACATTGTAATATTCTTTGAATATAAAGTTTCTAACACAATTGGAGTTTTTACATGGGAGATTCTAAGTAAAAGATAATAAGACGTGGGTGTTTAGAATTTGACAATTCAGTAAGATATAAATGCTTAAAGTAAAAGAGAGCTATTTATGATGTCTTGAAATAAGATTTTTAGGTGATTTATTTCGTTATACAAAACGCATGTGATTAGATTCAGTCATAGCAAAATTCTTGAAGTAAGCTTTGTTTATTCAATTTGAGACTTTAAAAGGAAAAGTTTGATATATCTTTTACTTAAAACAGAGCTGTTAATTAATTAACACATTAAACTGATAATTATGATCGTAGGTCAAGAAGTTATATTTATTAATTAAACCTCTGGTTGTTCCTCTATGAGAGAATAATTATGCGATATGTAGTAAGCTAAATGTATATATTAAACTTTAAATTTCATACATGTAAATGAAAATTACGTTTAAATGCAAGACGATACACCAAATTATTTTCCGCTTAAAATATAGTTCATTATGTATGGTACATAAGCGTAGAAAACATTAGAAGTGTATATTATATGTAATGCACAGGACAAGTAAATGGTTAATATTTTTGCATAAAAAGTTTTATATTACATACTATTCAAAATTTTAAATACCTAATTATGATTGCAGTTCAAAGAGTAATATTTATTCGTTAAAATTTCTTTTAAGTTTAATTATAAAAAAAAGTGTTTGTAAAGAATATTTTCGAAATCAATATTAGGGATTTAGGCAATAATACTGTGAAATTCTTCAATGATACATATTAGTAACATGTAGAATTGTTTCAGTATAAAAGCATTTTTCTTTATATATTTCACATGCACAAATTTTTATTAATGTTGTATGGGGAGTAATATCACTCGTGACCGTAGCATTCCTTAATCCATACGCTCTCTCCAGGTTTTGCTAAACGACGACAACATTTCAATAGTGTGCCTGAGGTTGTTACGTAAAAAAATTATTTCAAGAAAAATATTATTATGGCAAAACAATGGTGCCACTCACCGCTAGAGAATAGTATTTCAGATCTTTTCTGACAACAATGTTTTGTTGTGAAACGAAACTAATTTTGAACGTTGAAGGGACTGCGCGATTGAAAGTTTTTATCACGTATCATAAAAACAAAACTGTACATTTTAATATTTTTATAAGGGAGTCAAGTGGTATCTACATCAAATTTTATATCTAACTAAAATTATGTAAAATGAACATAAAATTCTACATATACCAAAAAGGGAATAGTGCTTTAACTTGGTAACATTTTTAACTTATACCCTAAAGCCTGTCTTAATATTTTATGTTCTATTCTCTTTTCAGAATACTGAAGGTTGTATTGACCTCTTTCTGTATTTTAAATACGAAAAACAGTGCATACTGACTGTTTTTAAAGTTAATAATGCTTAGAATGTTTTGAAATACAAGCGGACGTTGAAAATTTCAAAACTTTGATAAAATTATTAAATTTCTGCATTTTCCTTCAAAATAAATTTTTATCCAATTTATTTCATCTGTTTGTAAGAATGCAAATACGGGCATTCGAAAGTAAAATGCATTCTAAGAAAATTACTCTCTCGTAGATCGCAGGTAAATTTATATGGACTTCGAATATGAAAAAATAAAATTGGGAGTTATTGAATGGTAGAAATTTATTAGAACAAAAACTTTATATAATGCATAAGTAGAAAAAAATGTCGAAATCTTTCTCGAAGAAGAATTTGAAATTCTTTTTCCGAACTGTCTCTCTGCATATAAATTTCTCTACAAGTTTCCATGACAGTTGAATAATTTTCCTAGATTTCTTTCCTCCTTTTCCTGATCTTCTAGATCTTCTTACATTTTATGTTTGCGTAAGAGGGCTTAAGGATAAGCGTAACAATGCCATACTTATAGAGTAGGGTTTACCAAACATTTCCCACATGGGGTCAGATTTCCTAACTCAATTTAAGGCCGATCAATAGCCGAATGGTAGGGCGCTGCTCTTTGGTATCAGAGTCCACAGATTCAAATCTTTCTGCTATCATGGATATTCATAGACATTCGGCACTGGTTTTAAACTGTATGTCCCGGTCTCTTGAGACCTGGTGTAGCAAAAAGGCAGACCGTAACGTTCCAAATTAAACTACACCAAACTTAACGATTTTTTAAAGAGGAGATATTTAGCGAGCCGCCCATTTTAAACAAAAATAAATTGTAAACTAAAACCTCCAATTATAACTAAGTACATATTTATTTTCATGAAATATGCACAATTTAATATTACACACACACACACACACACACACACACACACACATATATATATATATATATATATATATATATATATATATATATATATATATATATATATATATATATATATATATATATATATATATAATGTTTGTATGCAGTTTCGCTGTGTTCACATATATCACAATCGGTAAGGCTTATAAATAATCATTATATTTTATATAATACTTTTATTGATTAATACAAGCAATTGTACTAACCCTTTGCCTGTTCTGTACATCACACACACACACACACACACACACACACACATATATATATATATATATATATATATATATATATATATATATATATATAATGTTTCTATGCAGTTTCGCTGTGTTCACATATATCACAATCGGTAAGGCTTATAAATAATCATTATATTTTATATAATACTTTTATTGATTAATACAAGCAATTGTACTAACCCTTTGCATGTTCTGTACATCACATGCCATACACAGAAAGCTATTTTAAGCGGAAATTAATTTGATATAGCATTATAAATTTACAGTAATGGCTGTACGAATTAAGAACTGATAATATTATTAATTTCATAAAAGTAAAGAGGAGGAAATTTTCCTGGACATGAAAGCAGGTTGGACCCATCTTCTATAACATAAAGGATCTTCTATTTTCGATCAATTTGCAACTGAATCAGATGCGGTCTCAGGCTGAGATAGTTTGACTGCATGCAAGAGGATTTTGAGTTACTAAAGGCTACTAACTGAATTTCCTGTTGGGGAAGAGACAGGAATCGGGGAGGATTCTTGGGAAGATCTTGGACCACAAAGGGTTGTCGAGCTAGCTAGTAAAGAAAGATATAAAATTTTGTTATATTTTTCAGTTAAAAATATGAAAGTTATAAGTGCATAAAATATTAAAAGAGTTTATAATAATTTTTCTCCTATGTTAGGTTTTGGGATAACTTCCTCTAGTCTATCCCGTCAGCCCTATACAGTTCACTAACACTCAAAAATCAATTAGTCATTAGCAGTATTAATAACTGCTACGTTCAGGACAGCAATTCAAATGATTTCCCGTTATGTTTGTGTGTCTCAGGCAAAGTGGGCAGATCGGAGATTCCATCAGTCCAAACAACCTAAACAGATGTTTTCTCAAATAGTCGTATATCCAGACCTTATTCTGAAGTTGGTGACACCCAGTGATCAAGGAAGATTGAAAGGAGGGGGGTTATATGTGAATGTTTATCATACGTAAAAGAGTAATGTGCAGGACAAGTAAATTGTCCATAGTCCAAGAATGGCAAACGTCAATGGTGTTATACATTTTTGTGACTTAGTCACAATTGAGTACCTTTAGACTAGTCAAAGAAGGTAGAAATTAGTTTAGGGATTTCCTTCTTTAAAAAAAAACTATTCAGAAGTTAATTGCCGGGTGAAAGTGTGCACACAAAGTGAATAAAAAGGGACAGATGTTTTAAAGAAAAGAGCTTGTTCATTTATTTTACCTGAAGTTCGAAGCAGTATGCTACTGGTAGGCCCTTTTTCAGGATGTGTATTCTTGGGCAAAATTTCTTTAGTGATATTTTTTTCCTTTTACAACGCAAAGTGACTCTATAATCAATAATTTTCCTTCAATTAACTTTGTAATAGAAAATAAAAATATTTACATTTTATATAATACAAAAACATTTATATTTTATATAATACAAAAATATTTCTAGTTTTTAAACATTAGGAAAAATTCTTTTAAATAACGTAGTACTAGAGTGAGATGCATGAAACTTTTTTAATTTTGACTATATAGTAATCATATTGGTCTAAAAAACTTAAGCATTGATAAGGTTAGAGCATACAAAAAATAATCTCTTGCGGATTTCAGCGATTTTTCTCCCTCAAAACGATTACATAAATATAAATTACCACGTAACAAATTTCTGGAACTATTATTACAACCAATAAAAAATTGTATAATAGTATTTGTATATTTGACCAAGATGTTGGCGGTTCGAATGACTCGCAGGTTAGTCGCCTTTTATGTCGTTTACATGTATGGATACTAATAATTAAAAGGAAATATTGTCCATTATTTCAAAAACATAAGGTTTTAGAATATTGTGATACAATTTTCATTACAGTACAAGCACCGACAAATTTATTGACAACTTTACTAAACTATCAGATGATATACTATATCAAAGAATGGAGAATTTCATAAGGTGTTTTTACCTTTTTATTTATATATATGGAATACAATCTAACTTTAAATTATTTTTATCACTTATTTTCAGTATTATGAATATTTATTCTGCACAGCTACTATATGCTTTTCTTTGGAAATTTTCCTCGAAGCATACAAATAAGATTATGCGCTTGCATAATGTTATGTTTTTAGATTCTCGCTGATAGAAAACTCTGATTTTTATCTATAAAATCAATTCATGTAGCAATAAATATTCATAAATTAAAAACAAAGGCTGTATTTTTTTATCATTTTTGTATTACATGTAAAAAAGTAATCCATATGCATTTCAGGAAACTATTGAAAAAGAATAAAATATCGAAACGAATTCAGTTTGCTTTTTAACTTTTGTTACGATTTTTTAAAAGGAATATTTTGCGTGTTAAAAAAATTATGCATGCATAATTTAATTTATATAGAAAACTTCAGTAAAAATATGGAATATAGTAGAGATTTCAGTTAAAAAAGTTTTAATAAAGAAATTTGATATTGGAACACCGTAGAAAATAGGAAAAAAAAGTATTATTGCCTTTTAAAAATATATGCAGAACAATAAAGCATTATGAAGTTATGCAATCAAAGGAATGGAATTGAATCTTAAATAACTTATTCTTTATATACAAGGCATTGTTATGTAGCTTGGGTATTTGTTCATAGACATCAGACCTTTTCCAGCGTAATTTACTAGTATTCATAGAGTAATAAAAATAGCAACAGCATTTGCAATATTTATGAAAATGCCGAACATTACTTATCAAATTCTCCTTGACTTTATCTCTTCCTAACCGCCCCCCCCCAAAAAAAAGAAAAAAAAATGGTGGAGATGGGAAATGGGTTAGCCATAGTTAAAATGAAAATTTAATAAAAATATTGATTTTGTTTACATTTTTCAATTATAAAAAATATGCATAAAAATTGATATTTCTGGGGCAGGTAGTGTATAAAGAGGCGAATATGTGGTTAAATATTTAGAAATCTAGCATATATAATTTTTAAGTAACAGTATACGTAAGTTCTGAAATTATGAAGCTAAAAGAATCCATTTTAATATGCCAGTATCAATAAAAGTTATAACTCAGCACCTAGTACGAATGTTTTGATGAAGTTTCTTAGCAAATGTTCATAAATGTTTAAATAGTTTGATGGTGTTAAAAATTAAATCTTTGAAGGTTTTTAGAGGTCCTGTTCACCATTAAATCAGATTCGTGGTCATGGTGATAAACGTAAGTAAGCCTTAATAAAGTCAATAAGTTTATAGCTCAGTAAGTCTTATGTTCCTCTAGCTCTATTCTTCGGTATTCCGTTTTATGCGGGCAGAACTATATTGTTGAAAGATACTGCTATTATTCCTGTACAAAGTCTTATTAATCGCCATCCATCTTGCTAAATAATACTCACCAAATTGTAAACCGCAGATATTTCTATTTCCACCCTGATTTTACCTTGTAATTCATCACATATTTTACACCAAAGAGTAATATTGTCATATTGCAATGTCATATCTATTTATCGATAACTGTAAAAGATTATTCATTATTTTACATCTACAAATACTGATTAAGTAAAGTAATTGAATATTAACATTGATTTGCATTTCAAATATTTCAAAATCTGGTAATTTTCAATGTAGTAAAAAATTTATTTAAAAAATTTTATATTTTAAATAGGTTATATTTATGGTTCCTTTAATATGTAATTACTAATATAATTATATGTATTCTATTATAAAATTTTTGAGTACTGATGTGAGTATTAAAATAAAAACTATTTTGTAAAAAATAATAATATTGTTTCTTGTGTTTTTTACGCAAATTAATTTTTCCATGTATAAAAATTCTAATTGGGGAAAGCAACTAAAATATAATGAGTTATTTAAAATTATATAGTTTACTTTTTTGAGATCGTATGTTTTTAGACATAAAAATAAGTAACTCAATGTCGTTTTAATACAGTCTTTTCAGTTTTATACTTAATCAATAAATTAACAAACAGCAATAAATTTGATATGTATATTTTTTGTAAAGAAAATGAAATTACATTTAATATTTTAATAAGCTAATGCATATGAGAATGGTAAAAATTTTTGGTCATAGACTATATTACATAAGTTTAGTGTACTTTATCATTTTCTCAAATTTCCATGTACAAAGTATGTCCCAAAAGTAAAGAGAAAGTTATTTTCTTCACAATATTGACTAATCACCAATTAAAACAGGTGACTAAGAAATATTTGGAATGTTAGTGATATATTCTAGCAGTTTGGAAGCTTTTCTCTATTAACAAAGAGATTCCGAGTAGCATAACAGCGATCCGTTGTGAGCATAGCTCGTAACGCTTAAGATTCAGTGATCTATTGAGTAATTCACAGGGCATTCCGAGTGGCATAACTGTAATCCGTTGAGCATAGCTCTTAATTGTTAAGATTCTGCGATCTATTGAGCATTTCACAGGGCATTCCGAGTGGCATAACAGTAATCTGTTGTGAGCATAACTCGTAACGGTTAAGATTTGGATATCTATTGAGCAATTCACAGGGCATTCCGAGTGGCATACCATTAAACCGTTGAGCATAGCTCGTAATGGTTAAGATTCTGCGATCTATTGAGAAATTCATAGAGCATTCCGTCTGGCATTCATAGAGCATTCCCATAACAGTGATCCGTTGTGAGCATAGCTCGTAAAGCATAAGATTCAGTGATCTATTGAGTCTTTCACAGGGCATTCCGAGTGGCATAACAGTAATCTGTGAGCATAGCTCATAGCGATTAAGAATCAGCGATCTATTAAGAAATTCACAGAGCATTCAGGGTGACATAAGTGATACGCTATAAGCATCAAAAAGCAGAGCTCTACTCATTTAGGGCATTGTTCGCTCCTTTACTAAACGGAGATTCGTCGAGTCAGTTATTCTTTTGCAATTAAGAATGTTAGCATAAAAGTAAAAAAAAATGAGATTTAATATATCCTAAAGTACTTTGCTTTATTTAAGACCACTATTATAATATGGTATAGCTTAAAGTTTTAGTTACATTTATATTACAATTTATAATTTATATCAATTGAAATTTTAAGTTACAAAAAGTTTATTAAACAAATTTTCCCTTTTAAAATATTTAACAGGAAAATGCTTATTTTTCAATCAATATAGCAAGTATAGTATAGCAAGACTGATATAAATGGCATTTGCCATGCGTTAAGGATATATTATAAATTGACTTCCAAGTACTTACCATAAGTTTTGGAACCGAAAATAAAACATAAAAACAATTTCGTATATCATTTAACAAATGTCTATTACTTCCCTTACAATGGCTATAAAGGAAACATTTGCTTTATTGTCATATTGAAACAATGTACTCAAACAGTATTGTTAAATTGAAGTAAGATTGCTCAAGGGTAATTTTTCGTATACTTATTTATGAAATTTAAGATTAAATTCAAGTCATTCGTAACAAGGGTTTTTCTGAAAAAACAAAAACTGCTAGAAATGAGATTTTCTTTTTTATTCGCCCAAAGCTATTCTTAATGAGAATTTAAGGGAATTTTTCAATCTACTTTAAATGTTTTCTTTTATGAAAGTCGTTAACAGTAAACTCAAAACATTGAATATAATAAACTTAACAAATATCCAATTATTTGAAGGCATTTTTACTGTTTTTTCTGAGGGGGCTGTGTTGATGTTTTTATTACCTTATAATATATTGTGCTACTGATGAATATTAATAAATGCACATTGCGTAAGAATGATTTATATTGTATTCCATACGAATGGATATTTACATATAAATGCAGTTACTTTTTCAAAACATACAGTTTCACTCTTCAAAAGTGCGAGAAAATTAGTAGGAGAATGAGATGATTACATGTATATGATTGCACATTGTCTTTGAATGTTGTAAATTTTATTTCGATAATCTTTGAAAAATATTAAAATATTTTCAAATGAACATGTAGAATTTTTAAATGTATGAATATTATAAAAACTCATACAAAAGTATAATATTTATTTGATTACTTAGACAGATTTAAAGAAATTCTATATTAATTTAGATTGAGAAAACTATCCATTTATTATTCTAATGAAATTTTATTATTAATTTGTAAGATTACATTAACTCTCCATATATTATCAACCTTTATACATTCATGTCCATAAATTAAGGATAATGAAGTTCAGGCAATGAAAGAGACAAAAGCAAAACAAATTGGACTTATTTGTAAAGTCTATTTATTAAACAAAAGGTAAAGAGCAAAAAGGATGCTATATGTTTGACATAATTAATAAAAATTGCGATTTTTACTCCCTGGAGCAAATTTCAAAAAAGAACCTATTTACAGAAAACAGTATAACATGGTTAGTATGATGGTTAATACGGAGTATGTCTCCCGGACGATGCAATACAAGGGTTACAACGCCTACGCATACTGAGTATCAGATTATCAATCTGATCTTGGGGAAAATTACACCCCTCATGAAGCAATGCCCTCCGAAGTTCCGATAGACAGTTGGGAGGGGGTTGACGGGCTGCAATTCGTCGGCCAAGCATGTCCCACACATGCTCTATTGGATTCAAGTCCGGTGAGTATGCTGGCTAATCCATACGGGTGATATGCTCCGATTGAAGGCATTTGTCTACAATGTTTGCACGGTGAGGTCGGGCGTTGTCATCCATATACAGAAATTCAGGACCCATGGTGCCCCGAAACAAACATACATGTTGTTCCAGAATGACATCCCGATAGATGTGGCCTGTCATCGTTACACTCTGATGCTGTGCTCCGTCTGTTTCTTTTGGCAGTAACTGCCAAATACAGGTCATCATTCGTCGTAGTAACTCGGGGGCGACCTGCGCTGTAACATCTACTCACATTACCATCATGTTTGAATCGTTGCCAAAGCCTGGAGATGACACTCTGGGCGATTCCAAGTTCCTCGGATACTTCCAGCTGGGTACTTCCACATTCCAGTCGTCCGATAATTCTACCACGTAAAAAGTCATCCAAATGCTTCCTTTGTGCCATAACTATGCCGTTATTGCACTGAAAGGATTTTAAAATGCTTGTGAACAATTTTACTTCTTTGCTACCATTCCTTATATACCCCTTTCATACACTCTCGTCATTGTGACGTACTATCCGCGCCATCTGGTGGTTTCCTGCAATTTGCATATTCTTCAAGATGTGTGTGATAATTCTACAGGTGAAATTTTTATTTTAGAGCTCAATTTCTGTGTGATTCTGAATTATCCTTAATTTATGGACATGAGTGAAGAATTTAGTCCATTTAATAAAAATAAAATTACCTGTAAAAATTCACTGTAAAAATTTGTTAATTAAGGTCTTCCCAACCTGAGCGATCGATGATCAAATGTGTAAGGTGCTTCTTTTAGCTTCAAGAGATCTTGGTTTTGAATTCCATTATGAACATGGATGCTCGTAGCCGTTCGGAATAGGCTCTAAGCATTAGGTCTTGGTCTCATTATCTCTCGTGTAACAAAAATAGTTCACCGAAACACTCCAAATCAAACTAGATTGATCCGGCTGAAACTTTGCAATGGACTTTTGAGACAGAAAAAATGGTGCCTACTTCGCCGTGAGGCTCTCCTGGATAATCCCGGCAGTAGTTAGGAGACGACAAATACTGAGCCGCCTCACTCAGCAGACCTCCGCTGATGTATCTGAGGATCTCTCGTCGTGCCGTATGCACTACGATAGAGCGACTGCATCAAAGTTGCAATCACGAGGCAGAAAATTAGAATAGTACTGAATGATCTAACAGACCTTGTAACCCTGTCGCCGGAGCCTTCTACATGTTAAATTTTGAACAGGATGTTTGTACACTATTATTTGAAGGCGGACGCTCGAACCAATACCATTTGGATAAGTAGAATTATTTAATTAAGGATTTTTTATTTTATATTTATAATTCATTACATATCGCAATATGAAATTTTATGTTTGAAAACAATCTCCAAAAATTATCAATTCTGGCAGTGTACACTCTACCGTGGGTTTTGTTGCCATTCCTAAGCCATGTCTGTTTCATTTGCAACCTATCTATCTAATAAATAAACATAATCAACATGTGAAAAACATTGTTTACAGCTCTTTAATATTCCTGCAGTTATTTTGATACACAGCAAAGGAGAATGCAAGTGTTGAAACAGCTATTGTCAAAACGGCAACCGGTTAATGGTCGAATATGTAGCGTACTGGCCTTCAGTTGATTCGGAGTTCAAAATATCACTGCTGCAGGAGTATTCGTAGCTGTTCGGAATAGGCTTTTATGCCCCATGTCATTAACATTCATCTAGCAAAAAGTATACACTCCAAAATCAATCTAAATCAAACGGTATAAGACCAAGTGTTTCGCTTCCAGATTTCCATACTTAAATGTATAAATACAAACTTAATGTACCGAGTGGAATTGATAAATTATCTTAATAGCTACAATATTTAGTACGATAAGAGGTCATTCATAATTTTAGAGCCCTTTATAAAGTCTCCTAATCAAACTACTTTTTTATTATACCTGTGTCCAGTCGGCTAAAGGACAACTGCAACATAGGAATTAAACTTTATAATTAATCGCTCTTTATTACAGTTTTAGAGAGTAAAATATAACACACAATATATACACTATACGCATACTATATGCTATACTATATATAATACGAAAACAAAATTAATATATGGATATTCTATAGATACACAAATAGAAACAGACACATAAATTACATACTTATAGGTACATGAATACATAAATAAATAGTAGGTTTAGTATATAAATCATCTTTTTTTTGAGGACGTCGATAATGTAACTAATTGTGTACGTAATTACGCATTTTCTTCACAGAAAGTGTAATTCTGCTTTTTCAAACAGCCAAGAACTTTTTTCATCATTCTCTTTTCGGAGTATTGACCAAAGTTTCACTTCTCCGATAATTATATAGTATTTTTTCTCCAAAGGTATGAGTTTTACTAATCACTGAAGTAAAGTTTCATAAAGTTACATGAATTCTCAAACCGTATGACGTCTAAATAGTATTTATTCTTAAAAGTTTCATTAGAATATTAGTTTAAGAGTTATTAAGTAAAAAAAAAATACTGAAAGACTGCTATTTTAAAAAGTTCTTTGAGTGTATCTAAAAATTAAAGATTTATCTTTCAAAGATTTAATAATATAAAGAAATTTAAATAGAGGATTCAGTATTTAGTAGTGATTTTTTATAACGACAGAAGTAACATTTGTATTGGTTTAAAATAAGCAAGGGACCTTTGTGCTAAAATTCAAATTCCTTAAGTAAAGGTCAATATCTAAACAGAAACAATATGAAAAACGCGACATAGAAAAGTATGATTTTTTTATAATTGAGATTTTCATAAATTTATAACAACAATTACTCTTAAACCAAAAAAATTACAATTTGAGAAAAATTGAATGATTTACTGAAGTGATAGAGCTTCACAACGCGAAAACCTCAATAACGCCTTTGTCCACCTCTGATCCTTATGCAAGCAGTTATTCGGCTTGGCATTGATTGATACAGGTGACAGTATCCTCCTGAGGTATATTGCGCTAAATTTTGTCCAACTGGCTCTTTAGATCGTCAAAATCCCAAGCTGGTTAGATGGCCCTGCCCATAATGTTTCAAACGTGCTCAGTAAGATAGAGATCTGAGATCCTTGCTGGCCAAGGTAGCGTTCAACAAGCACGAAGACAGGCAGTAGAAACACGTGCAGTGTAGGGCCGGGCATTATCTTGCTGAAATGTAACCCCATGATAGCGTGACATTAAGAGCAACACAATGGGCCGTAGATATTTGTAGATGTACAGCTGTGCTGCGGTTGCACGGATGACAACCAAAGGGGTCCTACTATGAAATGAAATGGAACCCCAGACCATCACTCTTGGTTGTCGGCCTGTATGACCGATAGACATTCATTTTGATATCCCACCACTGTCTGGGGAGCCTCCAGACGCTTCTTGCTGGTTACCGGGGCTCAGTTCAAAGCGGGACTCATCACTGAAGACAATTCTACTCCAGTCGGTGACATTCCAGTTCGAATGAGCCCGATACCACTGCAAACTGGCTTGTCGTAGTACAGAGGTCAATGGTAGTAGGCGCAAGGGGCTCCGTGACCTCAGCCCCCTTTCTGTGAACCGCCTATGAATAGTCCTTGAGGTCACTGATAAACTAGTTGTATGTACAATGATAATGATGCATCTGGGGTTGTGAGTTCCGATCTCACGATTGATCGATCCTTACGTTATGTCCTTTCTCTGGGTGGACTGTTTACTTCTTGACGTTGTGTTCATACATAGTTTACCAATTCCTGCCAACATCTTCTAACACTGCACTGATTCTTCCCAAATGTTAAGCCATTCGCCGATTAAACCAATTGACTTCTTGAGACCAACTACGCGTCCTCTCACAAAGGCTGACATCTGCTCATATCGTTTGCGCATCTTTATGCGAGCCAAAGTTACTGTCTACCTGAGTACACGGTATGAAATTCGCAAAGAATTTATGACCTGGAATTTAAATTTCTCCTGTTAAGTATCCTACCAATTTAAGGAAAAAATCGCCAAAAATTTATTTTAAAATGCAATGATAATTAAAATGTTTAGTTTTAGGTTTCACAAACGTGCGTTGGAGTAAAAAAAACCCAACGGGTGTTTTAGAGTTAATTCATTTTGAACGTTCTGTAGCTTCAACCAAATTTAAATAAATGATTAAGCATTAGAGCCAATAGAATTTTATTTTTTTTTGTAAGAGTTTGTCCTCCTACCCATTCTTAAATAAACGGCATCAATTGAATGCTCACCGTATTTCTACGTGAGCCTGTAAGTGTCAGTTACGGAGTGGAAATAACCAATCATGTGCTTGCTTTTATAGACCAGAACACTAAATGACCGATGGTATCGCATCCAAACCATCATTTGTCAAAAGAATCTTATTGAAACGCCAGTTGCTGACGCTCGTGTCAGGCAATCAATGCATCATTTCCCATTGTTCACGATGAAATGCGGTGATACGTTTTCCTCCAGATTGCTTCTTTAAAAGAGGATGAGAGCAAAATAAAAGATAATGATCAATTTGTTAGGCTACAACTGAAACAGTTCTGTTTCGAGTTAATTTACTTAAATAGAAGCTTGAAACTTGAATGAAATTATAGGGAGAGACAAAAGATTTAAACAATTTTATATTTTTATAAAGTCATAGTTTAATTGTTGTATCCTTAATTAATTTCACAGATAAAGAGTTATAACTGCAATTTAGTAGGATTTATCTTTCTTACATCCACTTCCGCCAGGCGTCTGTACTTGAGAATGAATTGCCGATGATCCCATATAAATGAGCGACCAAGCACTAAATAATGCACACTATACATAGATGCACATGTATGTTTAGTGTAATAATTGTACATAATGTACATGTATTTAATGTAACACATACACATGTAGTTGCAATACATATACTAAATATATGTACACTAAATACATATCATACATGTTTGCAATGTCGTGTTTTTCAAGCGATTTTTCCATTTTAGGGCAAATAGATAGCAATCTCCCATATTTTCAATCTTCTGCTATTATTTAATTTTGTCATTTGAACCGAAATTGTATGATTTTTCAAGGCAAGTTTAAAGACTTAAATAAGTTTTCAGCAGGTACTTTAAATAATACCAGGTCGAATACATATATATATACATATATATATATATATATATATATATATATATATATATATATATATATACATATATATATATACATACATATACATATATATATATATATATATATATATATATATATATATATATATATATATATATATATATATATATATATATATATATATATATATATATATATATATATATATATATATATATATATATATATATATATATATATATGTCTGTATGATTTGGATCGGTTTGGAGAGCTACGATCTACTGTTTTGTTAGCGAGGGCTAATGAGACAATGGTCTACTGCTTAAAGCCGATTTCGGGGTGCTACGAGCATCCATGCCTGCAGCTAGATTTGAACCCGCGAACTCTGGTTCCTACTTATGTGTGTATTTAACCCCATGAAAATTCATGAAGTATGTTAGATGTCAATTATTTCAATCATTTTGCTATTGTAGTCTAAATGAGTTATGACTAAGGATGATGACTGCATTCTTGATCTCTAAATATTGACTTGTCTGAGACTTCAATAACTGTTTCCAGCTAGGCGTCATGCAGTCTAAATTACTTAATAATTTAACTCGTGCTTCCATTCTGTTTTGATTAAAATGTCCAAGAAGTCACGTGTCCTTAAAAATAATACATGACTTTATCGCCTGAGTCATTGTACCAACTACATATCAATGCATATCTTAAATTAAAGCTAATATGGTCTGCTTAGAATAAAATAAATATGAAGTTTAAACTGCTTCGAATACTACAGCACAATAGTGATCAACTACCATTTTAAACATCAATGAATGCCATTTAGGATAAGAAAAATTTCTTAAAAAAATATTGATTGGTATTACATGTAAAAGTTCTGTAAAATGCAGTATTATTAGCTAAAGTAGTTTCTAATGATATCCGCCTCTGTATCTGCTGAAAATGTAGATTTATGTGCACTGTTCGAAAAACTATAAAATATCGGTCAAAACGGAAAATTTATAAATAATAGAAATTAATTTAAAGATTTGTAGATTGTTTATAAGATTGCCCTCTACCTACGGAAAACTCTTTCTAACAAAACATAAAATTTTCAGAACCTATTTTTTAGTCATATCTAAAATGCTACATTAGGCAATAAAGGGATAAAAGTGAAACAACAAAGAAGTGTAAATAATGCCAGTTTCTTTACCTATTCTACAATACTTTGAAATGTTTCATATTTTGCAGAAATATATTTTAATGCTATAACTTAATTGTTGTTCTTTAACATCATGCATGAATCTCATTAAATATTACATAATAATGCAAATTTCAAAATAAAATGTTCAGTTTCTAAGCTCGTATATAATTTTGGGTTAATCCGAATTAAATAATATTTATCGAGTGCATACATTGTTTCCCTTGCATAACAAGGAGTTAAACTTCCCTTTACAGGACTTATTTGTGTAAACTCTCAAATAAATCTATAACAATATTCTTTTTGCTTCGTTGGGTGAAGTAAAAGAAGTATTGTAACAATTCCGATTTTCAGCTTTCAACGGAAATAATTTTGACCATGCCTAAAACCATTTTGACTGGTTCCACAGTTACGTCTGTACGTGCATACAAGGAAATTTTATATATCCATTTTGAACATTCCTTCATGCATTTTGACCCATTCTGACTTGACTTCTCTGCGGACGTACGTATGTGCACTTATTTATCTAGGGTAATTCAGAAATTATTAGACATAGGTTGAAATTTTGCATTAAAGACAGGAAAATTTGAATTTTGAATCTTGAAATTTTTATTATTTCGAACAAAAGTATCTAGACAATTAAATACGT
>CM063508.1:10002451-10142451 GCA_032207245.1 Pardosa pseudoannulata | reverse complement strand
CAATTTATAATTGTCGGATACCGTTGATAAAATGACAAATAAGCTGTAAAACATGTATGCTTTTGATGGGTGAATTTTGTTACTTTTTTGGTGCGATATCTATTTTAATAAACTTTAAATTAATGAATGAAGTACACATATTTTTCATGTTTACTCAAATATAGGGAGTAGATGCATAAACATAATAATATTCTTCTGGTTATTGTACTAAATTACGAATCTACTGGGAATTATACTGGTAGGAGATGGCGAAATATTGCCTGGCATGCAAATAGCCCAGAGCTTTCCCCTCTCTGTGTTTTCTTGTTTGTTTTTGTCTGTTTGTTTGTAAATATATATTTCTACTTTGTTTTAATTTGCATCCTAGTTCAAAATGCATCTACTTATGCATTCCTTCCCACATATCTAATATATATCAACTCGAATTTCATGCATAAGTACTTACTTGGATATGATATAGGAAATCTTGACTTTTTAAAAATCCCTAATTGGCTTCATTGCTGCTATGTTAGAAATAATATTTTGAGATGAGATATAAAACATAAGTTTATGGCATATCAATTCCATTGTGGTGCTTCATTCGTACAGGAAGTTTTAGTAAATTACTATAATGAACTACTTGCGATCGCAAGAGACAAAAACTGTATTCCTTCAAGCTATTGAGATTTCCAAATCTTTGGTTTACAGTAAAACATCTAACACAATGATGGAGTGATAATTCTAGGAGAAACAAAATTATTTATCTTTATTAAGAAAATAAATTCTTATTGTCAAAGTTTCGTCGTCAAAGGGCTACAACGTTTATGCAGTTAAATCCCATGTCAAAAATTGACACGATTAAATATAAGAATTTATCAACCAAAGTCACAAATTTACACATCGCTCAGGCTGAAGTCATGAAAAGCATATATTCCCTGCTATAAAAATTATTTTAAAAATATGACATAGACTTTTTTTATTTTGATTATTTAATGCGTCATTAGATTTACCAATTACACATTCCCTTCCGGGTTTAAAGGTATTTCCATTTATGAAAATAATAGTGTCGACAGAGTTTAGACCATATACTGTATTTTGGGAGTCACCCACAGATTTAATATCTTTTACACCAGAGGTCCGTTCTATCAAAATTAATTAAAGAGTAATCGAGAGACTTTTTCATAGGTCAGTACGTTTGCATTGTATTACCCCTATAATTTCTTATTTGTAATAAATGATAAACAATGCTTAATGATAGAATGTATTATAAAATTTTCAATGAAATTGCCCCAAAAAGAGATTAAATTTTAATAATAATTATAATGGATAGATTGTCAACTCCGTACTATTGTTTTAAAGGTTTTATATCATCTAGCATATTGTTGACTCATTTTTTCTAAGTAAAAAATTAAGCATAACATCACTACATGATGTAAACAAATGTTTTAGACTTATTAAAGTTTTAAATTAGTTTTCATTAATTTTTGTGATTATTTATTGTCAAATTGGTCATGCGTACCTTTAAATTGACATTTCTATCCTAGAACATAAAAAATTAGGGAATGCAGCAGCAAAATATACACTTTATCTTGTAACGATTGTAAAAAAAATTGCTGATTTAACCACGTTATGCTCTCTATGGATATGTATTGTAGATTTTAATAAGATTGTGGATTTTAAAATTTCCTTGAGTCTTAATAACATTAATATGACTTGTATTCTATTTTGCATCACAACAGTTCTTATATACACTCATGATCAAAATTAAGAGGAATTTTAGATTTGATAAATTATCTCTAGAACTATAGAAACTATTTTAATGAAATTGATACAATACAAAACAAATAACCATTCTTCAGTTATAATACACATGAATGATCTTGTGAAATATTCGTTGGAGTTGGTAGGTATGAAGCAGCGGTTGCAGTATAGAAGAAAAATATGGATTAATAAGGGATATTGTGTCCTCCTTCAGGTATATAAGCCTCACATTGTGATTTTATACTTAAAGTAAGGCAGTTTGTGAAAACTTAAGGCAAATGATTCAAATAGTTTAACAACGCTGTTTTCAGGTCCTGGTGGATTGCAGAGCGTCCCAGCATGCTTTATGGTTGAGGTCTGGAGATTTGTTTGGCCAATCTATTCGGCGAATATACTCACTTTCTAAAAATCTGGAAACAACTAATTCAGAATGTTTTATAGTATGAAAATGAAAGATGGATCCTAAGCAAAAACACACAACATTCACTAGATATGTTTGAGAAAGAAATCCTCAGAGCAAACTTTGACTCAGTGCAAGAAGGACATAAGGGAATAAAGTAGAACTCTAACTGTACAGCCTTTGCAAGATAGTCACAAATAATCAGGTCATCTGTAGTAGCAGATTTTAGAAGATAATTCTATTAAGATCTTGATATTATGAACACTTTAGGAACCCTGAGGGTAGAAAAAGGAGACCACCTTAGGGAAAAACCACCAACTAAATGGATAGAAACATTCGAAATGTCTTAAAATATTTAAAAATGTTAGTATTGACAAGAGTTGCTACAAATTGAAGGCCATGTAAGGAGTCGGTGGTTGAGATAGCCACGGTCTGTAAAGGGTTTTACTTGTGAAGAAGAACAATGTTGGAAGTGTAATTTCGTCGTCTTTCTTCTTGAAACTTATTATAATACAATTTAAATCCACATACTCCAGTACCAAAAGGCAATCCTCCTACCAATTAGTCACTTCCTTGCCTACCTCTTAGGAAATTCCTACTCACATTAGTAAAAAATGATCAGTAACATTTCATAAGAGATATATATATAAACAGGTAAGAATTTCTCAAACACTTCTACTGATTAATTGACAGAATGGTAGCTTCCTCTTAATACAATATAATTTAATTCCCAAAGTGTTTTCAATTTTAGTATAGAATTCTATGCAGGGTCTGCCTTTTACGGATGAAATAGTTCTGTTATACCGTTTACTGTACTATTGTACAATAATACCGTATTAGGAAGATTGTTTTCAAAAAATGCAAACTATACAAGGTGCATAAATTCTTAACTTTTTTTTTACACAACTGTTGGTGATAGATTCCAATAATTTTTTTAAAAATAGGATGAGAATATATTTTATGAAATCTAGATATTACAGAATTCAAATATTTATGTATTTTTCCTTTCCTTATGTTTACTAAAAATTGGACCACGTCCTAAGAAATGGTTTCACTGTGACATAAAATGACCAAAACACTTAAAATTCAAAGAATTTTTCTCAGTCATTTAGAGATTTATAAAAGATTAATTACGATAATTGTAGTTTGAAATAAGGTCCTATTTACACTTTAAGTGGGGAGGGTTTCCTTGTTAGAAACGAGAAGTTGTATCTATGGTAAAATGGAGTAGAATAACAAGCTTTAGTAAACTGAGCTCTTAACTCCATCCACCTTACCCTACTGCAAAATAAGATGTTGCAGCGTAATTTCAACATCGAACTACTGTTTTTAATCTTTCAAACAATCCCTTAAAAAAGAAAAAATATTAATTTTTTTGTTTTAAAGATATTTTATTAAGATGTAGACATTTTCGAGATCACAATGCATCTTTTACTTGAAATGTATGCAAATACATTATCTTAATCTGTTGTACTGCATTGACAATCGATGGCATTATTGTAGGTTATACTGAAAATTTTCGTCACATGGAGCAATGAAAAAGGAAGTGGCACAGCTACAACTAGGAGTTACAGTAGTCCCAGTCATAAAAATTCAACATTCTACGGCTAATTAATTTTGAGTTACAACAGATAGGTACATATTTACATAAGTTATACATCTTTGCTATTTTTTCTTTTTGAATCATCTTTTATTGTCCTGAGTTATTTATCAGTTTTCTGTTCATAAAGAAATAAAACCCTATATTTTAACAGAAGTAAATATTTCTAACTTGAAACATCTAAAAATAAAGCAAAACACAGGGAGGTAATGTATCTCCCTAGGTTTCGTTTTCCTTTTATTTGAGCATTTTATTAAATAAACGTTTTTAAGTGTTATTTGAACTCAAAACACTATATGAAATGTATGCAATAAAAAAATACATACAATTTAAATTACCCTCAATAAATGCAATGGGAATAAATAAATGATACCTCATTTTAAAATTGATATGAAAATATATTTGTGGTTATAAAATTTATTCTCTTACTTTTCCCTTTAATCTTTAAAAATATCATTTAGCATTGTACAGATTGTAACACACAGAGCGTCTGCAAATTTTAATCTACATGGAGTTTTGTCTCGGTTGACTTTCTATAGGTCAGATTTATGTCGCATATAAGGAAAAGCAGTTAAAGTTCATAAAGATTGCCCGATTGATTCAATTAGGAATTAAACCCATAGCCAAGTATAACAATTTCTCCAGTTGAAAACCAGCATTTTCAGCCGATACTTTCGAAAGCTATGCTCATAGTACAGCTTTTCAAAATAAGCTGTAAAAACAACCTGTAATGATTTTAAATATCTATCTTGTCTTAAAAACGTATTAGTTTGTAAGAAGGTATAGCTGTGATCGAATGAATTAAACTTAATTAGTACTCATCAGAGTCTAACTATTAAGTAAACCATTGTCCAGATTATACTACAGAGAGCGTATGCACATTGAAATCTAGGTAGAAGATTTTTGTCCTCGGTACTTTTTATAGGTTATATGTATGTCGCATGTAAAGGAAAGCAGAAAAAGCTCTTGCAGTTTGCCTAATCGATTCCGGTAGAAATTAAACCCACAGCTAACGATTTTTCCTGTTGAAAAACATCTTTTACCGGTGTTTATACACATAGTATAGAAATAATTTGTAGTGATTTTAAATTTCTATATTGTTTTAAAAATATATATTAGTTTTTAAGGACGTGTAGTAGCGGATAAGTGAATTTTAATGTGATGTATGAATAATTAAGTATAACATTGTTCAGATTATTCCAAAGAATGCAGGCACATATTAATCTACCTAAAAATACAGTTTTGTCTCACGTGACATTGTATATGTCTCATTTATGTTGAATGTAAGCAAAAAGCTAATAGGTTTATGCAATTTGTCTTATCGAATCGATTCAGAATTAAACCCATACGCAAGGAAACGTTTTCTTCTGTTGAAAAATATTTTCAGCCGATGTTTATAATATTAGCATAGCTTTTCAAAATAAGCTTTAAAAAACAATCTGTAAAGATTTTAAATTTCTATATTGTCTTAAAAATATATTAATTTGTAATGAGGTAAGTCTGTAAAGAAATGAATTAATTCTGATGTATCAGCGGTTAAATAGGACTTTATTAGATTCTTTCTTAGACTTCTTTTTATTTATAGTTGCGGTATCAGACTTAAGTTATTTTGAGTAAAGATGAGAAGAAAACACTAATCAAAAGTTAGAAACGGGGAGTATAGATGTAGCAAGGAGTCATTACAAATGGTCTGCAAGCATATTGGGCACAGTTCTGAATAAAAGCTATATACTTGGATCACGGTTTTGTTTAGGCTGCTGCCGTGAATTAATGTACTCCGAATACTTCAAATTCTTTACCTTAACTTTTTCTTTACCTAATTCTTAGGTAGATGTATTTTAGAGTTATAACGTTTAATCATAGTACTTTCATCAATATTTATCATTCTTTATTAATCTGTAATGATTTTAAATTTTTATATTGTTTTAAAAACATCTTGTTTGTTAGGTGGTATCGCTGTGAATGAATGAATTAGACTCTGATGTATGAGTAATTAAGTAGAATATTGTACAGATTGTATAGCAGAGAGCTTATACACGTTGTAATCTACCTATAGTTAGATTTTTGCCTCACGTGACTTTGTATGGTTACATTTATATCGCATGTAAGGGAAAGCAGAAATCTCATGCAGTTTGCTTGATCGATTCGATTAGGAATTAAATTCACAGCCAAGTATAATGGTTTCTCCTGTTGAAAGACAACATTTTCAGCTGATATTTGTACACATAGTATATATTTCCTAAATGAGCTATAAAAACAATACATAATGACTTTAAAATTCGATTTTGTCTTAAATATTACTTTGTAAAAGATAAGACTATAAACAAATGAATTGACTCTGATGATGAGTGGTTAAGTAGGTCTTAATTAGATCCTTTTTTAAACTTCTTTTTAATTTTTGTTGCTTTATTAGACCTTAAGTGTTCTGGTTAAAGATAAGAAGAAGATTAACTGTAATCCAACGCTAGAAACGTGGAGTAGAGATATAATAATGTAGAAGAGTAGTCATTGCAAATGGCCATGTCTTCCAAGGATATCGGGCAGGCGTACCTACAGTGAACCCAAAAACAGTTGGACAGCAAGGAGAACTCATTTTGTAGTGCAATATTTTAAAAACGAGTTGTGCTTTTTAAATGAAGCATTGTTTAAAAAAATGGTAATTTTTTCCACGATTGAGATGACTGGTTTGAATTTTAATAAAACACTGCATTTAATTTTAAAATAATTTAAAGATGAAATTTTGAGATTTCCACAGCCAAAAGAAACTTGGACATTTATTTTACTCGCTCTATACACTGCTTTATGCAAATTTTGTGCAAATTTTTATGACACTGTTGCATTTTTGGCCCAAATCCAAGTCAGAGCTTTAAGACTGAACTGTTTAAATTTACATTTCTTGGTTTAAATTTGGGGAAATGGAAACAAATCAAAAATGGAAACAAAACAAATCTTCTATAGATATAAAAAAAGTTGTAAGAAAAAAAACATAAGAGATATTGCAAAAATTGTGAAAAAGTCTCATTCAACAGTGCATTAAGTAATTAATAACTACAAAAGGTTTAACCTTTTTCACAGACCAAATGGAAGTCGTTTGCCCCAAAAAATTTCTTCAATTCAGTAGAGGCGGGTACTGAGATATGTTAAAGAGAATCCTATAATTTCTGTAGTAAAGAGAGTTAAAGGAGACATCTGTTGTCAACGTGCATCCACAAGTGATAAGAATTTTTTTTTTTTTTTTTTAACATTCTACGGAATATAGAGCCTATGCACCCCCCCCCAAAAAAAAAAATATTCTTATCTGTCACAAATGTGAAAATATTTGATTATGCTAAAAACTATTTTGCAAACTCACAAGATTTTATGGAAGTTCTTATTTTTACTGATAAAGATATTTTTATTTCTTAAGTTATTTTTACTGATGGAGAAAGGAAGGTAAATCACTTAAATCAGCAAATATAAAAGTAACTGTTAAACATGGCGGTGGTAACGTTATGGTATAGGGTGCAATGGCAGCTAGCGGTGTTGGAAATTTACCATAGACAAATGGTATATTTAAATGTTCTAAAACAAAATTTACCAATAACAGCTGTGAAATTGAATTTAAATAGAAACTTATCTTTTGTCCAAGACAATGATTCCAAGCATAACGCTCAGATTGTAAAGGAATGGTTATTATATAATATACAAAAAGTACTGCCCCATCTACTACAAACTGCCCATTTGAACCCTATAGAACATTTATGTGCGTTTATGGAAAAAAAAATTGGGAGAGAAGAAAATCAAAATCAAAAATGAATTAAAAAATGCTTTTCAGAATATATGGGACAGTGTACCAACAGACTTCCGTGAAAAGTTGGTCCTTTCGATGAACAAATGAATAGAAGCTGTTATAGCTGCCAAAGGATATCACACGAAGTATTAAATGCTTCTGTTTCAAATTTAAAAGCTAAATTTTGTTATCTTGGATAAATGTTTTTTTTGTATCGAAAATGATATCATCATAATATTCTTTAAAATTATAACTTATGTTATGTGCTACTGAAATTAAAACAAGTTGTTTTATTTGTTTTTTAAATTGTATCTTTTCAGAATTTTATTTTAGTTCAAAAACATAATGGATTGCAAAATTTTAAACGATGAAATCCTGTAACCTTACTGTCCAATTTTTTGGTTTACTATATGTCTTTTAGAACTATAAATTTTTCTCAAAACACCACCATCTTATCTATGTTACAGTTTGTTATTTTTGTTGTCATATTTATTTGTGCCTTCATGAGAGGAAGTAGAGTGCCAACATTTTCTGGATTGCCAAACATGAGATTAACCCCATATATAGAGAGAAGAGACCCATTACAAGTTTAAAAAAAAATCTTATTCGCATTCCCCTGTGTCTGCGGTTTTTAATAACATGATTTATTATAGTGAACAAAATATTTGAAACTTTAGATGGACCATAAAATTTACACATATATTCTAAATTTCTCTAGACACTTCACGAAATAAATCATAGAGTCGATGAAAATTTAAAGAGTAAACTTAAAGTTTTAAGGAAACTTTTGAAATCAATCTTGTAAAGCATTTTAACAGAAATTTCAGGAAAACCTGTCTATGCAGAAATTCAGAATGCTTTGTAAGAGAGGCAACGTTAATAAATTATACTTCTGTGATTATCTAAACTACATTATATGCTTAGAATGTTATACAGTTGAAACAATGACTTTGAAATAAGTGTTTTTCTATTAGTATCTTGAATAAAAGTTTTTCTTATATAACTTATATGAAAATTTAATAACTTGTATGATTTTAAAGTTTCGTAGAAAATCTTTTCCCAATTCTCATAATTTCATTTCTTAGTATAAAGCCTCGTGGATAAACGATCAGCGAAGTCATATATATAGAGAGAGACTAAATTTTCATTTCTGCATTATTCAGAAAGTTTTACAAAATTCCGTTTAAAATATAAATGTATGCATACCTAAATGAATAACATTTTATAATTTTAGATTCGATATTTCATGAGAAATCTTTAGACGAATGTATAAAGGCAATGCATTTGATATGTATGAGCAATAACTGCTAAATGTAAGATATGTTTGAAAATTTTCCCTTTATTTGAATTCATAAAGTTTCATGAACCAGCGAATTGATTGTAAAGCTATATGCAAACTAATAGAAATATTTCTGTTCTTGGAACGAACAAATACACTTGCTTTAAGTAATTACCTGATGTTGAATAACACTTAAGAGCTCTGAATACAAGTTTAAATCACTGCTATATAGATGCTAGGTTGATTTACTTAATCTTACTGCGCACCATGCAGCACATAATGTATCATATGCATTGCAAATACTTATCATATATAGTGATATGTACTTGCAATGTATATGATACATTGTCTG
Organism: Pardosa pseudoannulata; assembly: GCA_032207245.1. NCBI lineage: Eukaryota > Metazoa > Arthropoda > Arachnida > Araneae > Lycosidae > Pardosa > Pardosa pseudoannulata. Next base: position 10,133,311 of record CM063508.1, on the reverse strand, counting down.
TTGTATTGCTAAATGTGAGAAAGTGTTTAACTCAAATTGTGAAGAAAGTTTTCCTTGTGTCACTCCCACTAAGTTTTGCTGATTTATACATTTTATGGCAATCAAATTAGCTTCGGTTAAGATAAAAAATGATACAATATACAGTAAAAAGGTCCCAGGGTGATCATATCGTTTAGGTGATAAACCATGCTAGAGTATTCTACTGGTCGTTAAGTCTATGTTCAGTGTTATATACTGTTAGTATGTAACACTGGACTTTTCTTGTACTGTTGTTATTTTGTGATTGGTAGTAATTTATCTATATAAAATCCTCTATGTGTATAACACTTTCGTTTTCATTTACTTTCCATAATAATGTGTGGGCGATTCCATGATTAAATCACAATCTTGTTTATGTTATTTGTTTTACTTTCTTTTTCTATATTTATGTTTATCCACTGGCGAGCGCCAAGTTGCCAAGTCAAACATTCCTTACAAACCAAGTTTCAAGATATGTAATTGTTATTTAACGAGTTTCTTTTATCACTCGTCATCGCATGATTTCTATTAATGGTTTTTAATTAGGTAGGTTTGTATTTTATATCTTGTAACAACTGTCACCAACAGGAATAAACTAAGCGGTGAAATTCCCTACCACTTGCTGCTGGGAAAAAGATGCTTCTTTAGATAATAAAACCGAGAAAATTATGTATTTAGCACTAATTCCAGAATAATCCTCTATGGCAACATTAACCAAATAAGGTACCTTGAACTTTTATTTGGACCAGAGGATACCAACACCATTAAGCTATTAACTTTCAGCAAACCTGTAGACACTAAGAAACGGGAAAGTTTCCACTTAGATATCTTGATGATGTTTAAAAAGACTTTAAAACAGTGAGACTTACTAATTGGAAACACATAGCATCTGATAGACTCAGATGAGAAAATCTTATTTGGATGCCTCTGGCTTGTTATAGGGTGTGATTCTAAGAAGTGGAAGAAGAGCTGTATTTGGTAGTTAGGTTGAAGATGTTGTGTAGAATATTGTAAAGGTAAAATGGTGGTAGATTAGATGTTAATAAACTTTTTTATTCTGAAATTTTGTGTTTTTTCTCCAGGACAGCACCAACCCAATGTCTTATTCAGTCATTACATTTAAGCAAGTATGTATGCATATTTGCTATGTATTCTGAAAGGGCAAATCAATTTTGAAAAAATTGTAAACGAGTTCAGGTAAATCCCGGAAAGCTTCCGGGTAGGTCGTGAAGGAGAGAACACAAACCACACACAAAAATAATATTTTAACGTAGATACAGCTTCACGAAACTGAAGTAAGGCACTATAAAATATATTTTTCTTATATAATAAATATATAAATATATAATTATTAAAACATTTTATGTAATTTTAAGAGACTTAAAAATATGCTTTATGTTCATAAATCTGATGCTTTTAGACTAAATTTAAAAAAATATTTAATATCTGTTTTTATTTGGTGTCTTTCATTCTTTTTAAATTAATAGCCATCAATGAAGCCCTCAAATCCATTAAATCTGTAACGTCATCCGCAGATATTTGGATCTTAACTGATAGTCGTCGTTACATTCAGAACATATATTAACTGTATTAAAGTTGGGGATAAAACTACAATCTTCATTATTAATATTCTTAAAGAGCTTTGCAGCACGAAATCCATTTCCAATGGATCCCGTCCCCCATTGGACTCTAGGCAAAGAGACTGCTTTTGTTTTGGTCAAAGAAGGTTTGGAGTGCTACGGTCTACTTTTTTGCAACAAGAGGGCTAATGAGACCTAGACCTACAGTTTAAAGCCGATTCCAACGGCTACGAACATATATGCCACAGTGGGATTCGAACCCACGAACTCCGGTACCGAAGGCCAGCACCCTAACCAATCTGCTATCGTTCGGCTTGGCCAAAGAAGGAGCCTCTAAATTCCCAGTGTCAAGTAATACTTTGACTTTCTATGAGATCTACTCCAAATTAAAAATTCTGAATGGGTGGTTATGGAAAACTCCCCTGATCCACTCCTGATATAATAGGCAGACCCCAGGTGGTGTACTTTCCATCAAGACGGATCGTGCCCTTCAGTCGACCATTAGTAAGCTTGTAAATAGACACATTAAATGCCTCTTTTGATAAGGGAAAAAAAGTCTTTTTGACATGTTTGAAAGGCATTTCTGTGCAGACCTCTGCGGACCACTTGGTGAACTGTGCGGGTCTCGAAAGGGAGGATATTTTTCGCAGTCCTTTTCTGGTTTATGATTACTTGAAGATTTTTGGGCTCGTGGACCTGGTTTAGCTTGCAGCTAGATCGCATGGAATAAGTCAACAACAACAATTCTTTTTAAATGTCTTTTGCCATATAGTGAATTACTTTTATAACAATAAACTCGGTTGCTAGGAGGAGCAGCGGGATTGTTTGTAAAATAAAACTTTTATAATGCTTTTTATGCGTCACAGGTTTAATGGTTTTATTTTTATCGATTCCATGGTCCTATTTTTGTATGTTTTTAAACACCACATTTATTTCTCCTCTAGCCGATTTTAAGTATTAGTTCCGAAATATCCCAAAATATAGCAGATTTATATGTTTTTACTTGAGTTAATGATTAAGTTAAATTAAGTAAAATATTTTACTCGTTAATGAAATAATTACGAAATTGAATTCTATAGTTTTTAAAAATTGTTTATATTCTTATTATGCTAAACAATCTAAAAGCTTACTTAAAATATGATATACACATATGTATATATATATATATATATATATATATATATATATATATATATACTGTGTATAATTATTACCTTGAACGAAGGTTGCGCATAAAACTGCTAGTCAGTTATTTTTCTTTCGAAAAAAATTTACCTCCGTGCACCCAGATTATCTAACATCAATGGAAAGTTTTCTTCTAAACTGTAAAGCTATCACGTACGAAAGTGGAAAAAATGTGCTGAATTTTCAGTCATCTATATCACTTTATTTTAAAAATGTACTGTTAGATATAGCAAAAGGCTTGTGAAGATCAGTAATGTTTGCAAGTTTAAACTTTCTGTTAGAAGGGAAAAAAATCTTGTCTAGAACAAATCATCTGAGTGATCTGTTTACAAAGATATCTTTTCTAGTTAGCGAAGAATTATTTGCTTAGTTAATCGATGTTTAGCCTTGTCTGAAAGGTAATCATTTAAAGTAGTGTTAACAATACCATTTCCTTGCCAGATTTTTTTAGTAGTTTAATATCAATAGAAATACTCCTTTTACTTCGACAAACTGGCATTAATTGTTCGGAGAAGCATTAGCCTTGATAATTTAAGCAATCGATGTCATTACAAGTAATTACTTCTATTTAAAGTTCAGAGTTTTTTTTAAATATTCAAGGAAATTTCTTGAAAATTGGATATGTTAGTCATTTTACTCCATTAACTTAGATTAAAATTTCTGTTCAGCTATAAAACTATTTGCAGTAACTAAACTTCAAATATTTGAAGTAATTTAGCATAATTCAAACTATTTCATATGTTTTCTTTTCTATGCAAATCTAAAACTTTTTTTTATAATATAAAATTTTAGGTTAAAATCTGGAAAGTATTGCGAGACATAGCATTAATATTGAAAGAAAGAACTAATTTCTTTTAAACTTTTATTTTCTCTATTTAAATAACTTTTACCAATTGGATAACAACTTTTGTGTTTATTGCATTCTTATAGAAACATGTTGTTTAGTTTTTAACTTATGTAGCATAAATGTTGTAAAGTTAAAAGGAAATACAGACCGTATGAGTGCTATAAAATCCACAGCCAATATGAATTCAATGTTAATACATTAAAGTAGAAGAGTATTTTTATAACAGCTTCATTGTTTTTACATTCATATTCGTGTTAATTTGCAGATTTAAGTTTCATAGCAAGTTTACCATAGGTATTGCTGAAAGATTAAGCTTATTTTTTATCATTGTTCTTGTAAAAATGTGCATATTTACTTAACTCTAGAGTGTTATTCTGTTCATGTCAAATGTTTTTCTATTCGGGAGGGTAAAACCTTTGTCAGAATTTAGCATAAAATTCAAAGTCAACGGAAATAAGACCGAACGATGGCCGATTGGTTAGGGTGCTGGTCTTCGATACCGAAGTTCGTGGGTTCGAATACCACTGTGGCATAGATGTCCGTAGCCGTTCGGAATCGGCTTTAAGCTGTAGGTACTGGTCTCCTCGTGTTGCAAAATAGTAGGTCGTAGCACTCCAAACCAAACCAACGTAAGTAAGGTTCAAATTGAGAGAGAAAGTACAGAGCTGTTTCAAGAGATTAGCAACTAAATTGCTGTCTGCGTACTTTCTCTATTTAGGGCTTACTCACTTGATTTGAATGTAACGCTAAGTTCTTATTCTATTGTTGTATCTAAGACAAATAAAAATTATTATGAAGCAAAGAAGGATAAGTCAAACATATGCTTTCATTTTTTAAAAAATGAACTCATTGTACATTAATTTCCTTACTTTTTTATCAATACACTGTTTTAATAAGTAAGCCTCTACAAGTTATAGAGTTTGAAGATTAATCGATACATTTTACCTATAATTTGTTTTAGATTAAACCATTTTTATTACTATGTTCCTTATCTGCAGCATATAAAAGAAGTCCTTTTTACTCTGATCTTTAAAATACAGCTTTATTCAATGTTGCTCTATTCCATCATTGCTGTTAATTCATAATGTGAAAGAAAAAATTATTTGGAGAGTTAGTCTAGGATATATCTAGTATATAACAAATTCTCATGGTCTATGTCTGCAGTTTAATGACAAGTGATTCTTCCATATTGCGTAGCGACCACATAAAAAGTTTGAAGCTTATGGACAAATATATTTATTCGCTTTGTTCATGTTATTACTATGCTTCTCATTTTATTGGATGTTTTGATGCCTCTACGGGAAAGCTATGGAATGAAGGGGATGAATTTTATGGATTTACTTGACTATCATAGTGTTATGAACATGGTCTAAGTTATTTGCGCTAGGGATATGTGAAACATCATAATATACTGAAAGCTGTAACTAATAATTTTTTTCCACTTGTTGCTGACATGGCTTATCTAATAAGTAAATTTAATCTTTAACTGATGGTGAGTGGTCTCACTTATTTTTTAGGTATTTCATACCTAAAAATTTTCACAACTCTTAATTAGGATTTATCCGTGCCTTCCTATAGTTTACTTACCTTTCACTTACCAATTTGCAAGCTGATTAAAAGTTAATTGTAATTGGTACTTGCAGGCAGTTTTATAAAATAAAATATATCCACAATTATGTTATTTCATACACAGAGGTAATTATTATTCTAAATTTTGAGCAAAGTTCAAACTAACCAACTCCGACACCAAAAAGTCTTACACATTCGGTCATCTTTTAGATCCAATCATAAAGGAAGATGCAAAACTAAATGTTGAAGCAATCATAAATATAAAGTATCCCTCTTCTCCGGCTGAAAGTTTTTGAGTTATCGTAGTGCTACATACGCAGAGACCACAAAGAGACTAGATAAAATTCATTTGTGGATGGTAAAAATGGATAATTAAGGAGTGTCATACCTTCTAAAAGTCCTTTGATGCTTTCTTAAGTGCATGTGTTTCTATAAGCAATAAGTTTCGTAATGTTCAATAATAAAATTACACTTAGATTAGTGAAATAAATCAGGAAATAGTTTTTCTTAATTGATGATAATAAAAATGTAGAGAAATGAATACATTAGAATTTTTATAAAGAAGGTATTTGCTAAATTATTATCCCAGCGATTACTTAACTTTGGATATAGGTCTTAAATTACAATTTAATCAGTACTATAAAAACTGCATTCTATGGAATGCGTATGCTTTCATGTGCATATATATGTATACAAATATATATATATATATATATATATATATATATATATATATTATATAACTATATAAAAGTATGCATAGCTATATAAAAATATACATATGAAAACATAGACACACACTTTTATACAAATATATCTATATTTCACAAAGCAAGCATTGCTGGCATTCGAAATGACTATGACGATCGGTATAGTGTCAATATAGACATGTTTTGATCTTCTGAGACATCTTTGAGGTGTTAGAAAATTTATGAAAATAAGGAAAATTGTTCAAGTGGATTGAATTTATAACTAGAATAACATAAAAATAACCTGTTTAGTTATTTGATAAACTTTAATTCTTTCTATTCATAATATATAGCTTTTATACAAAAGAAAATTTAAGATTATTTTTTTAAGTATGATTTTTAAATACTGATTTTGATAAGGATATATCACACTTTTAACTGTTATACTTATACTTTTATGATTGTAATCATTTAAGAGGATCAATTTCATAGTTTATAGTAGATATAGCAAATCTTGAATACATCATCAATTTTTGTAAATTTTCATAAGATATTGAACTGAGATTTAAAAACGGTTTTCAGAGAAAAATTAGAATTATTTTTATAAATTTATTTGAAATACCACTACATTAGGTTTCCAAAAGACTTTTTCTTTTGTTTTACGATATGTTAAATAAAAGATAAGACAAGTTTTATTTTTAATCGACAAAATTGAATTGCATTTGAGTAACCGAAAGTTTTAGTTAGAATTTTACTTGTTAATTTTCACTATCAACTTTAAAAATAAATTTCCTCTGAAAATTTCAAGTTAATTCTAAATTTATAATTCTGGAGATTATTAAAGGGCTGCAATAAATATTTTGTAAATTTTTGCAAGAAAACTTTAAATGTGTGTATTCAGAAACTTGACTTTTATTAATCAAAAAATAATGCGATATAAAAAAATATTATAAGAGTGTGAAACTTAGAAAAAATAATTTTCATTATATTGTGATTGTAATGAATTGAAAATTTGACTATAAAAGCAATTTTTGGAAAATTATAGGTTTCTGTATAAAACATGTGGAATTTAAGAACATGGTTGAATTGTTACTTTTATGAATATCTTTTAAATTGGTATCAGATCTTGTTTTACTAAATTTTTGTGTGAGGTATATATGTAACCTGAAAAAGTTATTTTTGAATTGATGTATTTTGTCTCACATCATTAACAGTAAGTATAAAAAAATTCTTGACTTTTTTCTACATACCTGTGGCAAAAATATTTTTGCTCAAAATTTTATTGCCATATGTTTTTGTATGCATACATACTATTAAAACAATCATTGACCTAGTAACATTTGCTATTTTTTAAATTATGGTATTCAAACCCAGTCGGCTAAATATTATATAATAAGCCAAAACAGACACATTTTTAAATATACACTAATTTCTGTTCAAAGGCATGAGGATGCTTAAAGTTTCAATACTTAAAGTTGATACCTAAGGTTGACTTTTCTTTATACCTAGGAAGAAACAACGCAAAGACTACGTTAGAATGGATTTATGTAGTATAAATTCCCTTAGAGTTTTAAAACTAATATTTTTTAAACCTGCTTAGAAACAACGCTTAAATCAAAATAGATTTATGTATAATGGATATTACCGTTCAAATCTTTTCGCTATTACAATGTTTTTTTTTTAACTTTAAGGTTTCTCAAAAAGTGTTCCGTGGAGCCTTAGGGTTTTGTAAGGATCTTTCAGGGGTTCTCGAGAAACTTTTAAACGCTATTGAAATTTCAAGGAAAATCCATATATGCGTTCTTTAAATTTTCCAAAAGCCCTCACACAGGATTTATAATAGCAATAATACACAAGAAATGCAAAAATTGAGAACAGAAAATCGACGTGGCAGTAAGTCAGTCAAAGTACACACGACGGTACAGCACAAGAAGAGGTAAATTATTCATTAATGTATTATTTGTATAATTTACTAAAATCTTCTTGCTTTCATGTCACATTTTCTAAGTACTACCTAAATTTTTATACTGCTTTGTGTTGTTTAGTTTTTACGTTTATATCTCATCAGTGACAGATAAAAAGTTCTTAGATTTTCCTTAAGTAATATTTATTTAGTGCTTTTTTTGGTATGAATGTTGTAAGAGAGCGTTTACGTAGGATCAAACGTTTGAAAACCATTGCTTTACTTCGAATGAGGAAGAAAAAATTAAGATGGCTTAAAAATCTTTGATAGAGCAATATATTGTAAAAATTAATAAACGATATATTAATCAATCTAAAGAAATAAAACTTCCATAGTTCATAATTTCAATTTCAGTTTTGTTTGAATTAAAAAGAAAAATCCCTTTCTTCAATTCTTTATCCATTTTCTATCAGCGGAAATGAAATTTTTTGTCACTGCGGAGGGTTTTGATGGGTTTTTTCGAAAGAACAGTCAAAAATAAGTGGGAAAGTCATAGAAGCGTTTTATTATTACCGCACATGGTTCTGTCATCTAACATCTCATAATTATTTCATTACCTACGCTATCCAATTTCAGTAACGATAGTCAACTGTCAGCTTTGTACAAACTGATATTAAAAGAGAAAAAGAAGGTAACATTTTAATAGAGCTGCATTTTGATATTTTATCAGACGTGACAAAGCGATAATGAACTATGTTATAGTGATTTAATAAGAGTTAGAATGTGAAGGCAAAGAAATATTAGTGAACGAATAAATAATGGAGGTAAATAAATTTTCAGTGTATTATACTTTAATAATATATCAAAATAGAAATCATCGTATCATTTTTCGTGAATTTATCTATTATCATATTTAATGCTAGAACTCTTAGAACTTTGCTACTGTATGCCGACTGGCATATACATATGTATGTACATACATATATGTAATGTAAAGTTTAAATAGTTTAATTTTAGAATTAAAATTACTCACTTCTATATTAAAAAACCACACAGTTTGTGATTTTTCTGTCTTTCTAGTAGCCTCTTGGTGTTTAACTCTTTGTAATAGATAAAATCTCCTTTTTCTTGGCGACACGAACCCGCCAAACTACTTTCGCTGAACTAAGATTTCTAAAATTCTCACAATAACATTCTTATGTCCTCATCTAGAATGACTTCCTCACGCTGGTGGCACCCCTAAAGTTATAAGAGGCCGCATGGATTATTTACGTGAGAGTTGACTGTTGGACATAACCAAATAAAGCTGATGCTAATTTTCCTTTGAAAATCTTGTCTTTCCCTCGAGCACGACAACATCAATTCGGTCTCGACTGTTGAGGTCCACGACTGAGGCATAGCGTGTCCAACACTATGTTTCATACATATATCTATATAATTATATATATATATATGTATATATATGTATATATATATACATATATATATATATATATACATATACATATACATATACATATATATACATATACATATATATATATATATATATATATATATATATATATATATATATATATATATATATATATATATATATATATATATATATATATATATATATATATATATATATATATACATATATATCTATATAATTATATATTGGTGACCCCAGGTTGGGAAAATATCATTACTGTCATCCGTTGTTTTTACTTTTCTGCATGCAGATGATTCGCGCGCTCTCTCTGTCTTCTTTCCCCTCCCCCCATAAGTCTTGTCTTTTTAAGAGCGAATCTATATTCAAAAATCTCGCTTGTGATCCTCGTGTAGTACTGTTAAATGTCTGTTTAATTTTTTTTTATTATATGTAACTTCTGAGCGAAATGTATCGGTTTGCATGCCAGCAACTTACCCTTTTGTGTGACCAGCGTCAAACAGTCCTAAATAGAAAATTTCAAACTTTTATAGCTCATCGTTTTGGGTTTATTTAAGGTATGTTCATACATCAATGCGAAGCTAGTTTAAAATATCGGAAATAATCAAAATGAACATGTAAAGTTCCAAAATTAAACTTCCTCCGAGAACTTTTCTGTCGATACATTTCCTTACTCAAAAATACCAAACAAGGAGACAATTTGGATCAACTTGCAATTTAGAAGTGCGTACAAAATACCTCCTTTCTAAATGCAAAACAAAATTTAATACAGAGAATATCATTAGTCTAGGGAAATTTGCTGCCTTGGCAATAGGATAAGACGTGCCTTGCATCTTCTACTCTTTGCAATAGAATCCGTTCAAGTATTTTGTTAAGTTTTAAATGAACTAGCTTATTTGATTTATTTACTTTCTTTTAGTATTCTATCATTTTTGGACTCATCTTTGAACTATCTACCTTTTTAGTAAAGTTTTTTTGTATGTACATACAGATGTAAAAGTAAAATTTGTTTAAATTGAATCCGATATAACTAATAAAGACATTTATATTGAGATCTGAAGATTGATAAATTTCGCCATTACAATATTTACTATACCTTGTATAAGAATATAAAAAGAATAGAAATGCATCAATTGACATATTTTATCCAAGGCAGCGTTTATATGCGAAGAAAATCTTCCAAAAATATTTCTAAATCCATTTTCTCTAAAGAATTAATAATGTATATTCTATCGTAAATACTTTACATGAAAGAGTTACTATGATAAAATGTCTCAGAGTTTAGTACAAGAAGTTCTCGTATGAATTTCTGAGATCTTCTATAATAAAATGGCTCAGATTTTCATACAAGAACTTCTTTTCCCGACATTTAAGTTATTTGGTATAAAAATGTCCAACTATAGTAAAAACTGTGAATAGAATATTATCGATTAAATTTTAATATTCTGTTCTCAGATATGCATTCGTATAGGTTCTGTAAAATTTAACATAGTTTCTAAGAATCAAACTTCTCAACCTTTTTTTTTCTGTTTTGCAAAAAGTAAGTTTTTTACTTCATGCATGGATTTTTTAATTTTGCTTACTATCTCCGTGTTTTAAATAAAACTTGAGTTTACCAAGTCATATTTTACTATTCTATCGACGTTCCTTCGCATTTTTTTGGGAAAATATTCTGCCGAAGATACTTCTTTCGATGTTAAGTGTTGCAGTTTTAGGTAAGTGTAATAAAGAATTCTCAAGAACTTTTAAGCTTTTTCTACTATTAACTTGTCCCCCCCCTAAAAAAAGACAAGATTGTGTCATCTGAACTCATACATTATTCCAATATGTTTATGTCTGGCCGATAAGAAAATACTTCACATTTTTAAAGTTGTTGCGTCTGGGAAATGTGTGATTTTCCTGTGAGATACATTTTATAGTACTTTTGATCTCTAACTCCTTGAATTATTTTTGCCGGATATATACTGGTGAATATGCTAAATCTCAGTTAACTTGTGCCAGTAGTTATCATTCATAGTTATCTCATTTTATCTCCGTTAACTTAAATATTAGTTATCGATCCTTTGCATTTCGTCTATTCAATACCATGAATAAATTAATTAATTACATGCCGAAAATTACAAATCAACCCACATTCAAGCCAGCATAGGATTTTGGCCTAATAGGGATGGGGCTGTACATCCCCCTAACTCCAACGATCCCATCTTTAACCTTCTTCTTAAAATAGTACATATGGCAACAGTCATTTACATAGTTTCCGAGAGTATGGGACAGGCTTAATTTTTTATTATTTCTAACACAAACGTAAGCAAGTTTTAATACAAATATTATTAAATGTAACAATTTCATAATTTTATATTTAATACAAGGACTCAGGGATGCGTAGCATATGTTCCGGTTAGGTGGTCAACCTCACGCGGAACATCCAAGTGTTTAGTTCTCAAGCATGCTTGATCCTCAGTTTAACTACTCACTGAAAGAATGAAAAGCCGAGGGATATATATTGATGAATACATTAATTTTAAACTGTTACGAACTGAATAAAGTTAAACAAATACGAAATTAAGACAAATGAGAATAAAGTGTAATCCATGGAAAAGAGTTTTTTAAAACATCGTAGGAACATTAGAAAAAACCCCTCTACTATCTAAACAAGTAAACTTATTGAGAGTGTTTATCTCATGGTGCTTATCATGGTCCTTATTTCATACTTAATTTAATAAAGATCTGTGGTGTTTATCAATGGCGACAGAGGCATGCAAAATGTGTTGATGATCATGATGTCCTTGAAGTTCAGAAGATATTTGTGAAGATGGCAGGTGAAATGAAAGGTTCTTCTTATTGGTCTCCAGTGTCTAGAATCCAGAGTTGGCAATATTACTAGAATCCTTAGCATGCCTTCGCCTACACGTATTCCCTGGTGGTGCTAAATGAGTAACAGATATGCAAGCATATTTGGCATAAAGATCTCTCTCTAAATTGCCAGCTTGCATTGGAAAAAAATCTACCGAGCTTGGGCCGTAGCTTTTAATGCCTTCATTAACACTGGGCTTACGGGGAGCATCATTTTGATACCTTTCGAAATTTATAAGAAAAATTACACCTAAAACCTTTTGCATTTTTTATTTTGTTTCTTATTATTTAAATGTATATTGAAGTCTATTGTTTTAAAAGTGTCGAAATAATGAAATTTTCAATGTGTTATACCTATGTCTACTGATATGCGTCCATTTGACGTGATCACAATGGAGACAAAATTACTAAATTAGTACTACTCGTGCAAAAATTGAAACAATAATAAATAGAAATGTACTGACAATACCTTGATCCTTTATCTAATATTGTTATCTCAAATGAGACAAGCAACAAGCAGCAGTAAGAAGAACGAACCGCAGAATGTCAATGGAAGTCAGAGTGTGAAGAAAATTTGAACGTTTTAGTTGCTTGGTTCGAGTATTTAAAAATATAATATTAAATATTTTTGGAATTAGTAATATTATTGCGAATCTCAATATTATATCATATTTTATTTTTTTACTTATAGTGTATAATTATATTGCTTTCTGAGTGTTATGTATTCGTTCGTTCGTCAAATTGACTTGTGTTCGTAGAGATAGGTATATAAGAAGCGTCCGTAAACTTAGTGTTAAAAAGACGTATGAAACGTACTTTGTAGATGACTTTCGTATTTAAAAATGTTTAAAATATTAAAAATACATTTTTAAAACATCCAAAAACATATTTTGAAACAAAGTATTTCTATCTATATAATGTCACGTAGAAACGATATTGTAAGATCAGTTTTTGAGGATAATGAATAGTCATATTTAAACTTCCTTCAATATTGAAATAAAGCGTTTTTTATTAAGTCAATAAACAGTGTGCTTTCTGCTATATTCTTAATGCCCCTGCTAATAAGCCCTGTTAAGTCGCTAACAACCCTTTAGTTTTCACTTATTCTTTTCATTCTTTTAACTCTTATCACAATGTCCAAAGCGCAAATTTCCGCTAAATTTAACTCTGGTGTACTATAAGAATGAAGTTACCGTAAGTCCAAAGTACTTATGAGGGACACATCTAAAATCTCATTTCTCGGATATTAAGAGATTTATGGAAAACTACGATAGGACAGCTCGTTCCTATTAGTGTATATAGGAATAATCTTAGAAATACTTTAATTCATTTGGTAATACAAATTATTGTACCGGATTATCAATCCAAGAAGCAGTGAATTATTCAAAACGCATATTGAAACGTAATGTTATTTCGCCGGTAATATGAAAGTCATTTTCAAGTTATTAAGAACTTAAAGAACTTAATCTTAAGTGCCTTTTGTTATTTACTTCGTTTTAAGTATGTGACATTATTTTTAATGCTTCTGGTAGTACAGATATCTTTATGATATACATGGTTGAGAATTGGTTAGTAAACACTACAAGGAAGGCATGCGTATCTTAAGGAAATCTACGAACTCGAGTAACATTGCTCTCGCTATGTCATCTTAATTTAGTAGCAGGGATCAAGCAGAAGGTTCTGAGAATTGAACTGCCACCTCTGAAAGTATCCTTATAACTTGGAGGGCATTGCGACCATGAACCCATTTTACGTGCCCAAGCCGCCATTAATGAACACGGTGTATTTTTGACTGTTCTAACCTCGCAATTACAGGAACAACCATCCGATAATGAGATCTACGCTTTTACCGAATGATCCACTTCGGCGCATAATTTAACGGTATGTACGTTTACGAGCAATTATATATACTCCATATTTGCTAGACGTTGAAATGATTTTGAAGAATTCTAAAATGTTATTGATTATAACACTCTTTAATGCTCGAGTCATTTCTGCCGATTGCATAGAGATATACATCTTAAATCTAAGTTATCATGGACTGCAAAGAATAATATAAACATGCAGTTTCAATAAAATTGAATACTACAGCACGTCACTTTAATGTTCAATTATCATAAGATGCTATTTATGAAAGAGGTAAAACTTTGTATAAAAAAGACTTATATGGTATTTCATGTATAATAAGTAATGTAGAATGGAGTTTTGCAATGGGTAAAGCAAATTGTTATGATTTCAGTTTATGTACTTGCCGGTAAAACAAATTTATGTGCGGTGTTCGGAAAGTCATAAAGTGTCGATTCAAATGGAAAATTTATAAAAAATAAGAATTTACATTAAAATTTTGTTGATTGTTTATGATTATCTTCTACATATTTTCAAAAGGACATCTCGTTTTAAGGTAACATAAAAATCGACAAGTATTTTTAGCGGTATTTCAAATGAGACGCTAGGCATTAAATGGTTAAGTAACTAGACCTATTGCTATAAATTTCTACAAAATATAATTTAATTTTTTTCCAATTGTGTATGGGATATGAAGGTATTCTTGTTAATAAATTTTAATGTTGCTGTGTACCTGGAGTTTAACGATTGAATTCATTTCGTTCAATCTTAATTTACTTTAAAATGAATTTACCCGTACCCTCAAAATATTGCTTCACTAACAATGTTTTTCTGGTAAAGTCAACAAGTAGCATTTGTTGTTGTATCTGATTCCAATACTTTAGGTCCTTTAGCATATCAGTCAAAGGGATGCTATAGGGTTGCTGAGATTTCTAACAGGGAGCGAAACACGAGAATGAACGAGAAAAATAGACAGATGAATATGAATTCATTGGTTCATAACAAAGTGTTCTAGAAATCAAACAGTAAACATAGGAAACCACCAGTTTTATTGGCTAGAGACATCCATGTATGACGTCAACTTGATTAGAATGAGTAATTTTGTTAGAATGAGATATTAGAACCTAGGTGTCAAAAGCCAGTCGGATCATTTTTAAGTAACCAATTAGAGAATAGCAAGCCTTTTTGATGAAAGGATAAAAAGGCCATTAAAATACAAACTTATACTTTTCTCTTGCATTTTATAAACTTTAAGATTTTTCTTACATTTTTTGATTCACTCTTAATTACAGATTGTATTATAAATCATCCTTACTGACGTCGAACTATCTAACTCCATCTGTTGACCCTTTTTTGCATTTTTAAAATTTTTTTAAAACTTCGTGTCATTTTATGCCTTTGTTTCACATTTAATGTTAAACCAACATTAATCCTTTAATATTTAAATTTCTAAATGTTAACGAATTTTGGGTCGCCAGATATATTTGAAGTTTCAGCTGTAAATGGATTATGTAAGGTATGCCATACTAGAAATCTTCGTTAACTATATAAATGGGACTGCAACTTTTATAAATCAAATTTAAAAAAAATTATATAGATAAAAAAAAAGAAAAATAAGATTTGAAAGATAATTATTCATTTTGATCTCATTTTAGGGAAGGAAACTTTAAACTTTCAAAACAATCATTTCGTGATTTCGGATTCCTATTTGACCAGAAAACGAGCTAAATTGGAATTATGAAGTCCAATTTGGGAAGTTTCTGAAAATGGGTAGAATATAATGAGATAGAAAAGCGGGATATTTTATTTTAGAAATTTAAGTTTCTTTTCTGTTGAAAGTTAGTTTGGAGGTAATTTAAAATATTTTCTCCTGTGATGATTATATAAAATCATTTTTAATTTGAGCTCTTCGAGAATTTTGAAAGGAGATCCATGACTTGCCAATTATAGTTTTGAATTTTATCAAAGGGTGAGATAATTGAAATTGAGAGGAATAGTTTGTTTAGATACGATCATTTTATTTCGTTAAACATGTAATGAATTCATATGTATACGAAACTTTTATGTTCACTCTTCGTTTTTACGCTGTTTAAAATTAGTAAATAGAATTTTTATTCTTCTTTCTGTCTTAAAAATTCAATAGAAAGATCGTTGAGCTGGTAGATTTAACACGGGTTTTCTTGGTACGAAGTAAAGGTAGGATTGTAAACTTGAAAAGTTTCGGTCTTCGGATTTGAGTAGATTTTCAATTACTCTGGTGGTGCTTGAACACATTTTGAATAGACTGGACGTTACGTGTTTGCTTAAGTACAACGGAATTTCAATTTTGAATCTTTACATATATATTTTGATCCTCTTTAAATACATGTAGTTTGGTTTGGAGAGTTAGGGCCTACTGTTTTGCTACCCGAGAGATAATAAGTGCATTAAGTACTTTTTAAAACTAATTCCTAAAGGTTACGAAAATGCATGCCAGCAGCAGTATTATTATCCTCGAACTGCAGTATCGATGGGCAGCACCCTACCATTTGTCCCTCCTTCGGTATAGTTGAACTTGGACTAGTTCCGATGTGACTTCTGTAAGTACTCTAACGTTACAGCTCTAGAACAAAGATATTTGGTAGCGATTTTTGGTCGAGCGGTGAATCGTAAAAGACCTCATGATGATTACCTCACAGAACACAATTCAGATACAGAAAATAAATGATTTATTTCTTTGTACATGCTATATACATATTTTACAGCTGGTAAGCCCATCCATGCTCACCTTGCAAAAACTCCAAACGTCTCCAAACATCGAAACGTCTTCAAACGTCATGGCGTCTGTTTTAGTGGCGTCTGTCGTAAGTCCCCACTCTCTCTCTCTGATTGTTTTAAAAGTGAGCGACGAGGAGGGGAGGATGGAGAAATGGGAGCACCCAGATAGTAACCAAATAACATCCTTCCCTTTTCGAATGACATCAGAACACAAATACAAATCAATATAAATTACCCACAAATACAAATCAATATAAATTAATATACAAATCAATATAAATTACCTACTGTAGTATTACGCTACTAAAAATATATGTATTTCACATTACTCAAAACCGATTAGCAGTAGACTTTTGAAAGTATGAATCTAAGACTTTTATAACGTCTAATTGTTCACCTCCGCTATCCTTTTTCATTACAATCTGCATGAAATAACTTATTATATACTGCTACTATCGATACAGTACTGTAATAACGCAACAAAATCGGCGTATTCATATGCTTTTTAAACCTTTGAAGTAATGCTTGAAAGTCTATTTTTAGAGAACCAAATGATAATCTATTAATTCTGGAAAATATTTTTAATTTTAATTGCAGGATTCTGCCTGATATGGAGTAAAAAAGATTCATTAAAATCATATTATTTTGGTTTTGAATTAATGCTTTTGGTCTCTGTCAGAAAGCAGCAATTAAGCTTGCGGTTATCTTGAGAAGTAAACTGTTTTGAATGAGGAAGTCAACAAGTAAATGATAATTTTGAAGTTGCATCACCTACATAAAATAAAAATAATGTTACAAGAGGCGTAGAAGGAATTCATGTAGTGCACACATAAATTTTCTTTCATATATTTTTAGTTTTAATTATCATTTTGTGTCTGTGGGCGTAGTTCAGGTATTGTCACACCCACGTCATTTGAAACCTTTTCAGTTAAGGTAGTTAGACCCATGTTGCATCTAAAGCAAACGCAATTGCTGAATAAATGAGAATTAAAGTCTTTGTTAGATAGCAAATGATCTAGTGAATTTCCAATTATCGGGAGTAATGCTCATATGCCATGGAAGCTTATCTGAAGAACATTAAAGCCACTTATCAGTACTAAATGTATACGTCAGAACGGTTTATCTACCGAAAATTATGGTAATTGAGATATTGCACTAAAATTTTTGTTAAAAAAATTCATTAAGCTTTTTGGCATGGACTATATAACACTGATAAATGTTGAAACCTTCAATAGTCTTTTACACTCCATTTTGCTCTTATGGTGTTGCACATCGTATGCTAATAATTTATAGGCCTTACTTAAAAGAATCAGATTCATGAACATTAGTATGAACATGTCTTAAATAATTAATATACATTCTCCAGTTAACTAACTATCCTAGATACTTCTCGCATTTATATTCCTCGTTTTATTTCTGAGCTCCAGACATGTCTACCACTTAAGTAATTTCCAGGGGAGTAATTACTTCGCCTTAACACTAAAATGCAATTTTTTACAGGAATATATTCCTTGACAGAAAGCTAGAAAGTCACTTATGACCAGACATGGTGGCTTCTAAAAGATGGTTATTTATATATTCGCGTTGTAAAAGCTTCCAGGAAATGACCCAGCTATAACTAGTCTCAGTGAAATGAACCGATACAGTTAAACTATCAACCGATCGATAATTCAACCGACCGAGTTGAATTAGTATTACCGCATACAAGACTGGATTCATAATATTACTAAATATTACATTGGTACTCCCTTTCATTTTCATAGTAATTAAATAATGACTAAATAAATTCTTTGATTAGCCACTTAGTAGTTCTGTTTTTAAGGGAAGTTATGTTTCCGATAAATTTCAGTTCAATATATATCAGTATTCTCAATGTTTTGCTTATCGTTCGATAAGTGAATTGAGAAAATGTATTAAGAACGATTCGTATTTGTTAAGGAAAAACCGTTTTCAAATTAGAATCACATTAGTGTATATTTTTAATTAATTTTATTTTTACATAAAAGCCTATAATTTAAGCTACTTTTTAACATAATTTCCAGCTGTATCAAGAATCTTGTAGAACAGAATTTTGAATCTGGTTTTGTGCTCGTCAATAAACGTGAGACAAGTTTACTATAACATGTGTAACAATACCATAAAGTGTACATTTTTAAACATGATTAATCCTCATTCAAGACGAATGAAATATAAAATTTCTTGTACTCTCGAACGTTTACCACGATCGTCATTCTCATCATGCACATTCCAACGACCTTCTTAAAATATTCTGAGATTCTTTGTTATTACCCCTCTCTCAGTGTTTTCTCCATAAATTTCACTGATCTTCAAAGCAATTTTAGACTCCTTATAGTTTTTTGATTTTAAAAAATGTATGATAGAGTGCATTTAACACTCGTTTAGATTTTAAATTGACTGAAGCATTTTAAATACAAACGTAACATTTAATACAAAGTTTATTCCGGTGGTGTCTGTGACTAGCCATGAGATGAATTTTTAATGAGCATGTGCGGAAATATATAAAGAGTATTGAAGCCAAAAATCATAACGGAATTATCATACATAAAAATCAGGCCTTATACATCTCTATCTTTCTCTCTTTATATATATATATATATATATATATATATATATATATATATATATATATATATATATATATATATATATATATGTGTATGTGTGTGTGTGTGTGTGTGTGCATTGTATTAAAACGATGATACTGTACTACTTCATATTGTGTTTTGCCAGAATAACTTCTTTTAAAAAATAACTACTTTTGAAGTTCTTGACGGTCTTATTAGACCCATTTAGTAGAACAGTAGACTGTAGTGTTTCAAACAAACAAGTTCAAATCCCTCATTCTAAATCAATGTCTTAATGTGCTTTTTATTTCTAATGCAGAAGACAAGCATAAAATATAATTACGCCAGTTAGAACTGAAATGATAAAACTCCAGTTTTAGTCATAATCATAATCACTAGAACTAAAAATAAAGCGGGAATTGTGAAAATTTTGAATACTTTTAGGGGCAATAATTATTAATATATATATATATATATATATATATATATATATATATATATATATATATATATATATGAATATATGTATATATATATATATATATGTATATATATATATGTATATATATATATATATATATATATATGAATATATGTATATATATATATATATAATATAATGTATGCTTCAGACCCACCACAAATGAAAACATTATACCCATGCTGAATACGGTGCAGTCGTAGACCATCAAAATAAATATCAAAATTTTAATCAATATCTGAAATAAAATAATAGTTTATTGAAATCTCCCTATTTATGAGGCATCTCTTTAGTTTTGGACTAAAATATCATTACATATACACATATTTAAACATACAGAGAGAAAGTGAGAGAAATATGTGTACGTTATGAGAGTGTAAAAATTAATCTAAGATACCGTAATCAGTTATGTGTGTTTCGAAATTTGATGTGCGAAGAAATAAAACTTAACTTCCTATTCCTGGTCTGATGCAAAATATGTTTTTAAAATATTAAATATATAAACGTATCCTCTATATTTTTCGTCTGTGATGAAGTATTTTCTGAAATTGATAGGACAGGAAAAAAGTAGGATTTTTACCTTAAACAGATGTCGCACAGATGCCAATTCTATTAATTTTTGTACCGTTAACAGCGGTGAACTGCATTCACATAAATCAATTAGATACAAACTGTCTGTGCTTGCGTCTGATTAATTACCGTGGTATAATTACATCGTGTCAGAGCTAATGCTTTCAGCTGGGATTATCAAACAAGTGATTTCGAATGATGAATGATAAGCTACTACGATAAGTCACGGACGAGTAAAGAAAGAGGAAACTAGCAATATTTGCTAATGTCCCGAAGCCAATAAAGTCCTCGAATAAAAGGTTCTAAAAATTTATAAGATAGTTTCTATAGCTCTAAACGCTTGATAACTACCTATAACACAAAATAATTTCTCATGAGAAAAATTTACAAAAATGTGTAAGCTTCAAAGGATGCTTATTATTTAAATGTTAAATACGTCATTTTTATATGATCAGTTTTCATTTTTATATGATCAGTTAAATTTTTAAGTATTTGCAGTTACAGTATAAAATTGATCATTCTATCTGGTATTAACATTAGTTTTTGTGCAAAAGAATCCTTTATTTATTGTTTACGTGCTGGTTTAAAATTTTATCGTACATGTGGCAAGTTTATAAAAAAGTTTATTGAGACAGTTTATTAAAAAATGATTTCGAATATTAGTTTTAAAATAACCTCATCGTATCCATGATGGATTTACCAGAAAGTGTTTTCTGTGATGACTATGATATTAAGAATTGCGAAAGCATTAATTATATATATATATATATATATATATATATATATATATATATATATATATATATATATATATATATATATATATATATATATATATATATATATATATATATATATATTTACTCTGCTGCCGTGAACTGTTGATTAATTTATGAAATCTGTATAATAGTCATATATATTGAAATTATATGCAGAAAAATAAGGTTTCTAAAAGATTTTTCAAAATGTTTTTGTATCTTTTATTTAAATTATATTAAGGTCATGATTAAAAATATGGAAATTAACTTGAAATGAGTTATATCTTAGTAAAAATAGCTGCAAATAAAAGAAATTGTATGTTATAAAAATACTGAAAAAATATTAAATAATCAATAAATGGAAATTGCGGTACTCAGGTAGGATGAAAAAGTTAATTTTCGATTATTACGTGTTATGTAAGTGGTAAAGATTTTTTTTTAAATTTCCTCCTTTCTATAAAATTTGCCATGATTTCAAAACGTATCATTAGGGTTTAAGAAAATATCCGAAATTTGATATACAGCTAATACAACTTTTTAGTAGTGCCCAATTGGCATAATATTAGGAAATTTTATCAAACACGTCGGATGTTGTTCGCTGAAATAGGTTGGGATAAATTCTGTCCCTTTATAAAGAGTAATAGTGACTTTCTACTAATAATAGCGACTTCTAATATAATGGTCAATAATCCCACGGTATTGAAGTGACAAAAGCTGAAAAAAAATGTGTGCCTGCATTAAAAAATCTTCATCAGAAGGTTCAATGATGTTTTAATGAGTGATTTAGAACATGCAATAATTGCCAAGCCTTAATTAAAGATGATGTGTTTAGGCCTGAATCACTTCTAAATAAATTTTTAGATGTAATGAGTTTTATTTGAACAGCGAAAGTTATCTTTCATTTTACGCATTTGCTTTTTCAGTCCTTCAGATAAATCTAAGAGGCATTTATTGCAGATAGTTTCCAGGTCATTAAGTCATCCAATATACTTCCTATCAACGTCCTCTAATAGTTTAAACATAGTTGTGAGATTTGGTTTCGTATCTAGAGTATTCTCAGATAATTAGTAGACTTATTGTAAAAAAAATGTGCTGTACAAACAAACAGTATGTTGCTTTATATTATATGGGAAAAACTGTAACACATTATGTGTGGGTACATTTCGCAGCTGAATTGTACAGGGAGCGGGCTTTTTGCCTTAAAATTTAGATATTTAGTTAAATCTCAATAGATCGAAAATTATTTCATTTTTTAACCAACTTTTCATATTTTATACTGCAATATATAAAAAAAATATATAAATAGAAATATATAAATAACCATAAGATTTTTGCAAACAAAAATATATTTTTAGTGGATAAATTTATAATAGTATCGTAAATATGAAAAATCAAATAGAAATAGTAGTATACAGTTTCAATTTTTTTCCGTTCTGTGGTTCCGCATCGACTGATGTAAAAACTAGTTTAATATGCCTAAATTTTTCTACAATCTATGTAGTAGACAAGAACATTCGGCTTCGTTTTCCTGCATATACCGTTATTTTTGTACCCACAAAAAAAACCATGTTGTTAACTAACCCGTACTAGTACGTGACCCTCGCTCAAGTATCAATTGTCAGAAAACGTAGTAGTACGAATTCCGTTCTCAAGTATGAATCGTCAGAAAACTCACTAGTACGTGCCCCGCTTTTAAGTATCAATCGTCAGAAAACTTACTAGTACGTGTCCCGCATACAATGTGTTAAGATTGTAAATAAGATAGATTAAAATACGGGAAATTAAAACGGGTTCTTTACAATTGTTGGGATTTTGTAAATAACATTTGAATGCTATTTCCGATTACCTTAATGTATTATTTTTCGGAGTTCTTTTTATGTCGATTGAGATGCCGCGGTTGAGTGTTTAGGTTTGGTTTGGTTTGGTTTGGAGCACTACGATCTACTGTTTTGCACACGAGGGCTAATGAGACCGGGACCTACAGTTTAAAGCCGATTCCGAACGGCTACAAACATCCATGCCAACAGCGGGATTCGAACCCGCGAACTCCGGTTCCGAAGAGCAGCGCTCTACCGTTCGGCCATCGTTCGGCTAGGTTGAGTGTTTGTAAATCACATTTGCATCATATTTTCTCCTAGCTGAAAATCAGTCACTACTTTTTTCCTAAATAAAATCAGGGTCTTTTTTTCTCGTTCTGACGGTTGTAAATCAGTCGTATCATATTTTCTCCTAGCAGTAGTATTCTGTATATAATTTGTTTTCATAAATAAAGTCGGAGTTATTCTTTCTATGCCGATTGAGATTATCTACCTCGGTTCTGCTTAATTTAGAAGTAGACTGTATATAATTTCTTTTTTCTATAAAGTCGGGATTCTCTTCTTTGCCGATTGGGATGGGCTCTTGGACTTTTACAAATAACATTTGTATGCTTTTTTCTTACCTTAAAAATAGTCTGCATATTATTTTTTATTTTTCTAAATAAAGTCGAGGTTCTACTTTGTATGTTGATTGAGATGCCCACGTTTCAGAGGTTGGACGTTAGTAAATCACATTTTTATCATACTGTCTTCTGACTTAGAAATCTGCACAATTTTCCCCCTAAATAAAGTAGGGGTTTTCTATCTTTGCCAATTGGAATGGCACTACCTAATTTTATTTAATTTTTTTAACACTGCACAATAGTATACAGTATACTAGAATAGCTGACTACTAAATTATAGCACGCTAAAAAATGATTTATTGTATAGGCCATAAATACGTTAAGCTAAATAGGCTGCCGTTGGCAATTTCGCCGCATTGGGGAAATTTGGCTATAAATAGACCACTGAAACTGACATACAGGTATAGGTTTTCTTTAGACAACACCAAAGTTTAGCGAGTTATTCTCCATTTGACGACAAAATCTTTGTTACTCGCAATAGGATCTGATCTATCGATTTATCTCGACTCCGAACTAAAAAAGTGAGCCTCCTTATACAGCTTTTTAGATATCTGCATTAAGAAAAAAATAGCGAAAATGTGTAACAAAATTTTTATCATAACATTTGTTTAAAATGAAAGTCTGTTTTTAAAAAAACCTTTTCTATATAAAGTGTAAAAAATAAATATCGAGGGGAGAGCCCCCGAAACACGCAAACGCACACACACACACACATAGAGTAAATATTTGAATTTGTCGTTATATATACATTCACCTTTACTTTCTCACACATGTATGTATATACATATATACATTTGAAAATATATAAATGTAAGTAAATCTAATGACACATCCAAAAATAATTATCATACTGAAGGTTTTCATTCTGAAACGAACAATAAATCGAGAAAAAGAAATTCGATAGCAAAAGCAGTTTCATAGTTGAATCTCAAACAAATTTACAACTTCATGGCACGGGTGGAAAATTAGTTTCCTAATTAGAGACTGAAAACACAGAAACTCTTGAAAATCATCGTACAAGTTTTCATCCTTTGTTTGCCATATCGATCTGGGCAAAATTTTCTAATTAAGCCTCTCCGCGGGTTAAATCCAGTGTTATTCAGGGCAATTTTCGGATATATCTGTTGGCAACACTTTTGAACTGTATTTATTTTTGACGTGCAAGACAAATGTTGAATCAGGAAGTAGGTAGTTCGGATGGGGTTCCTAATTTATTCACTTCTGACGTCATACATAGCTTGACTGTATTTTATGCCTAAGAATGCATTTCCTTCAGTGGAAGGGGAAATTTTTGTTTGAACGCTTTGAAGAAGTCATTAGATTACCTGTCGTACCGGAGGAGGATAATTATTAGTGAAGAGGCAATTTAGAAGTATTTTGAGGAGGAAATGCGGGTATGCACAAAATAGGAGATCCGAAATATCATCTTCGTCTGTGGTGTTTCAAAATCTCATTACCCGAATGGGAAACGTTTAAATGTGTGATTTAAAATAGTTTCATTTCTCAAGAGAAATATTTCTATAACTGTGTCCTTGAAGCTACACAGAGAATAACTAATTTTAAAACGTGATCTTCATTTGGCATTCATGAGTTAAATAAAATCCCTAATAAAATATATATAAATTTGGTTTAGCAGTTTAAAAATGTCGAGAACTAAGGAAAGTGCGTGTTTCTTATGTTACATTACTATTCGTTTGTGTTTCTGTTCTTGTTACTTTCCTTCGCTTGACATCACTTCACCTCATTTAATTAAATCCTTCCAAGATAGCAAACTAGCCAGATAACAAGATGGGCCAACGTAGTACTGCATTCTATTGGCTATCCTCTGTATGGTACGCTGGTCATCGGAACGCCAACAGTTGGCTATTGGATTTTCTAACAAATTGCCAATGGGATACTAAGTGTGCCAACGATTACCAACTGAAGTGAAACTACTGGTTACTGTTTGCTTCTAACAGAATGGAAACATAATGTTAGGTTAGGCCAACAATGGTCAACTGAAAGCCAACATATTGTTTGTATGGACCGTCTTAATGCCAATGATTATAAATTCTTGTTAACTGTGAACAGTACATGTGAATCATATCTTTCTGAGTTTTGAGAAAAGATGAAGTTTCTTACTATATTAACTCAATATGTTATATAGTTCTACAGTCCGCTACAAGCATACCTAAGAACTATAATTATTGTTTCTTTAATGAGAAACTGCAATTTTAGTGTGATGTTGCTGTACAATTTACTATGAACACAAGAATTTACTCCAATTCACTTCCAACGAAATATTCATCTTAAAATATTTCAGTAATCACGTGGTAAACAAGACAATTTCTATGGTATTAAGATTTGGCGTATTTTTAGGCCACGGTTATGAAGAAGCAGGAGAATAGATAATGGTAATCTAGTGATATAGTGGTCCGCGAATGAGTAAATTTAAGAATTGATATCACATTAAGCCACACACACTGTATGATAAGATGCATGATCAAATTAAAATATTCACTGTGGAAAAGTTAGAAAAACCTCTAGAATAGTGTAAGCAACCTCATTTATAATGCCGGTGTATTTTTTTCCCTTTAATTGATCCCTTAAACTTTAAATTGCCCATTGAAAAGTTATGAAACTCCATACTTTAACTAAAGGCGAGTATTTCAGTATTTAGAGAATTTAAATTTCAATATATTACTCACAGTTTCTTCATCGGTAGGTATGTTCTGTGAGTTCCGCATAAATTGAATCTACACTCATAAGAAAGGACTATGTGAGCCCGATTATTAATTGACCTTTCTTAAAAACTTTAATTAACCATTGTTTTCTAAACACTACTTGTTAATAATGGATTTTTTACAAATTTATGGGCTTTTAAATTTTGTTTTCTTTATAATCGACTCTGCACTATTGCTAAATGATTTTTAAAAATCTTTTCTAACTTCTTATGTTACATACACATATACACATACAAATATATATATATATATATATATATATATATATATATATATATATATATATATATATATATATGTGTGTGTGTGTGTTTGTGTGTGTGTGTTTGTGTGTGTGTGTGTGTGTGTGTGTGTGTGTGTGTGTGTGTGTGTGTATGTGTATGTGTACTTTCCGTCGGATTATAAAATGAGCGGGGATTTCTTTTATTTAAGTTCCTATAATTGTTTCCATGGAAGAATGGAAATAAAATATTCTAAATTTTGTTGCAAGGAGAATTTTATCTTTTTTAAAATTTAACATTGATGTAAAAAGGTTTAAAATTTAAATTTAGTCAAATTATCTTTTAAATTAAAAAATAGTACTTTAACACATCTTTGTATAATGGTTCAGATTTATATGAAAAATAATGGATAAAAAATTTTTTAAGAACTATTCTTCCCTTTAATCAAACTTTCCCTAATAAAGTAAAATTTCAGTGTTTTTACTCATTAAAAATATTTAATAGTTTTTTACAAACAGGACAATCTTTTTTGAACGGAAAGGCCTCTAAAGGAATTTTCAACTCGTGAAATTGCATTTTCTAGATTAACATGAGAGTCGTTGGCTTAAAGAATTGCAGGTATATTTGTGTTTATAAACAGTTGTTACTATATTTAAACTCCATTCGCAGTGACTATTCGGAAGAATTGTATGACAGTATTATTTCAATTCATAATATTTCAAACACAATCTCTTAAAGACAATGGTATAATGTTGGATTTTACTAAAAATATGTCAGCAAAAATATTTTCTGATAAATTCCCTTCAAATTCTGGTGAGGCTTTACTTCGCATTTATAGGAAAAGTTTAAATTGGTTTTTCAGAGAACATTACAGAACACAACTGGTTTTAAATTTTTCTTCCGGATTATACTCTGGTGGCTTAAGGAAAAATATTGACAATGATATCCAATTTTTGATATTGTAAAGCTTAGGAGCATGAAAAATGCATTTACTATAAGTTAAGGAATCAACATGAACAGATTAGAGTTTTTGTATATATAACATTCATATTTTTTAATGAATTATAAATAAAAGTATATTAGAGATATTAGTAGTGAAATTAATAAGAAATGTGGTAGTATAAATTGTTTATTTCAATGAGATTTGTATTTTTTAAACGTTAAAATATTTTACTATTATAAGATAGTAATTTAAATATTTTGTGACTTTAACGTATTGTAATCCGACAGCCTTTAAATAGTTTCCTACACTAAACAACTAGCGGAAATTAATTTGAGGCAGTTTGGGATTTCCTTTTAACACAAATGTGATAACATTTTATAAATTAATCTGAGATAAAATAATTTTTTTTGTAGAAAATTTCAGAAATACTTCAGTTTAATTAATCTGATCTTAATATAGGTAATGAAAATCAAAACTATTTGAATGAAGTGGATAGTGAGTTTTGAAATTCTAATCCTTTGAACTAGACTAAAACTAGGAGTCTCAAATGATTTCGCTCATTGCTTTGTAACCAAATCAGAATTCACTCGAAATACCTTTCATTCATCTTCAATCGAGAACTGGTCTTTAAATCTTGGCAAGTATTTTAAGTAATAATAAATGATCCAAATGATAAATGACAAAATCAGCTTTAAAGTATTGGGATATTTAATAAATGTCTTAAATCACATGCATAGAAAACCATATCAAAAATGACATATTTTCTCTTTTTAGGAAAGTTTCTTTAGTCAGTTGGCATCAAATGATAAAGAAAAGAATACCGATTTCTTATCTCTTATAAAAAATTCTTTATTCATATTCAAAATTAAGAGGAATTTCAGATTTAGACTATTATCAACAATTAGATCAATTTTAATGAGATTTGGTATGCACATACAATCATAAAATACAAAAGAAATAACCATTCAAGAGTTATAATAAACACGCAATATCATGCATAAGACTTGTTGTAATCGGAAGATATGAAACAGTGCAAAATACAATGAAAAATGAGTTATTAAGGGGTTATGGTCCTCTCTAACAAATATATAGTTCTAGCAGAGTAATTTTATGCTTGAAATAAGGTAGTTTATAAATTTCTATAGCAATGGGTTTGGTTTGGTTTGGTTTAGGAGTGTTACGGTCTACTTTTTGCAACACGAGGGCTAATGAGACCGGGACCTACTGCTTAAAGCCGATTCCGAATGGCTACGAACATCCATGCCACAGTGGGATTCGAACCCACGAACTCCGGTTCCGTCTATGGCAATGGGATCTATTGGTACAGAAACGGTGTTTTCAGGTCATGGGCAATTCTTAGTATGGGTAGTTCTTGGAGGGGCTTGTGAATTGCAATTGTCTTCCCCAGAGCGTCTCCCATACGGTGTATAGGGTTGATGTCTGGAGATCTGCTTTGATAAATATGTCGAATATAGAGATTCTAGAAATTCTTTTACCATATTCTTCTACTCTATGTGCATCCACGTTATCGTCCTTAAAATGAACTGATTATCAATTGCAGCCCTGAAATGGTAAACATAAGGATCAAAGATCTCCCCTATACTTCACACCAGTCGCAGTGCCTCTTTCAAAGACATAAAGGGTTTTGCTGCCATTCAATATGTCTATTAAATCATTAATATTTCGTGGACATTGAAATGCAGGTAGTAGATTCCTGGTTGTTCAAATATAAAAGTATGAAAAGAATCGGTTGAGCTGAGTTGTGTTTCATGAACGAAGAGAAACTTAGCTACTGTCCCCGTGTTACGCCTATAATGGACAAATGGTGATATTTTCTGGCCGTCGTAGATCTTGGACGACCTTACTGAGACTTTCTCTTGGTGGATCCAGTATCTTGGAAGTGTTAATATAAGTTTGATATTACGCTGGGTGTTAAAATGAACTCTCTACAAATGTAGACTTAAGGATCACCTGATTCTATTCTCCTCACATTTCGTCACCTCATTACATCATCTACACGTTGGAGATTATTTATTTTTATAGTTTGAATTTAACAGATTGCTGAAATAAAAATTCGGCGAGCTGTGCTATAAAATTAAAATTGTTTTCTTTTAACGTCTGTTTATAAAGTCTGTTCTTCTCTCAAATCTAACCAAACACACGTTTACTCTTACCTATTCTCTAACTGCAAGATTTGTAACTTTTTACAGCAGCGGTTTTATTTCTTCAAGTCCTGAACTTGAACTTCGATAAAATATGCAAATTCTCCTAATTTTGAATATGAGTGTAGTTGAAGAAACATACATTGCCTGCTTAAATTTGGAGTTCGATATTATTTTTAGTAAAGTTGATTAATTTCTCTTTAGGCTAATGGTGCAAACATTTTACCAAAATATAATGAAAATATAATTTTTTTCGTACAAAAGACACTATTTTTATTACAAAACTTGAGTATGTATGGTGTTTTATGTTTGTTAGTATGAAACACGGTAGCTCAGTTGGTAAATGCTTCGATCTCATTACCACCATATTGGGAGTTTTATATATATATACATACATACATACATATATATATATGTATATATATATATATGTGTGTATATATATATATATATATGTGTGTGTGTGTGTGTATGTATATATATATGTATATATATGCATATATATATGTATATATATATATATGTGTGTATATATATATATATATATATATATATATATATATATATATATATATATATATATATATGTATATATGTATATATATATATATATATATATATATATATAATATATATATATATATATATATATATATATATATATATATATAGATAGATAGATATATAGATCAATATCCATAGATTTATAAATATTATGAGCATAATACCAATGTACAGCAATTTTTTCATGAGTAAAAAGATGCATTTAAATTTAATCAAGGAATGTATTTCTTAAATAAATACATAGACGATAAATTTACAACTTCAAAATTGGTACCGTTTTAAACGCCATAATATGAAATGTATTTGTGCAGTCTTAGGCTACGGAAGAAAACAAGAAAATGTGGCTGTAAAATGTTTAATCAGTGAATGTTTATATAGTGTCATAAGACAGTATATAAGCAAATGCGATATAAGGCAGTCAGATGACTGGAGTATTAAGTATTTTTAGGCATCGGGAGCAAAAAAGTAAATCGTTGCACTCAAAACAAACCAGACCAAATTGCAGTATTAAGATTAATCACATAATGATGCAAGAAGTGAAACTAATTTATGTTGAGGTGTTATATAACATTTTGAGCTAAGCAGAAATTAATTTTAGTGTTTGCGAAGTAGGCAAAGGTTACTATAAAAGACAAACAAGTATATTTCACAAAATGTACTTTTTGGGATAGAATCACCAGAAATATATTTAGAATAAAATTATAATCAAGTTAGTTTATTTAAATATCATTCCATTCATATCGGTGCATATGTGTTAAAGTACTAAAAGTATTATTTATATTATTAAGAGTGATATTTTATAAAAAACCCTACTAAAACACATAATTTAATATTAAAAAGTTTAAAAGATTATCGCATCAAAGAGAAGGAACTGTGATAAATTTAATAGCTACTTCTATTCATCGAAAGAAAAGAAGCCCAAATACAAAGAGATTCAGCATATTATCTGATGATGATACTTTTAGATCAATAATAACCTAAATATATTAGAGGCAAAATAATGTCTAAAAACGCTCTTTTTTCTTGTGGATTTTTTAATCATATTATCATATTTCCAATACATTACGGTTCTCTTTTACATTTAAGATTACTATCCCCTTTAGTATATTAAAACATTTGTTATTAATATTCGTTGAAAGTAAAACTCTATACTTAATGTTTTAATATATTTATTTTATCATAATTCGGTATTTTTATGACAACATACTATCTTCTTTTCACTATCTCATAACCACTACCTAAAGTGATTTATTTTTTCTGTTGTGTTAACAACTTTAGAATTTTTCCAATATATTACTTAACCTTTTCGAAGTATTATTACAAGAGAAATGTTGGCAAGATTACAGAGTAACTTCTTTAGAGAAATGTTTATCTTCTGATTTCATGTACGAAATAAAAATTTTTGCTTTAGCGTGCATTATTAAAATAGGTTTATAAGAAAAAAGTTGATAAATTGAAAATTATAATAGTGTTATAAAATGTTTAACAAATAAAATTTTAATTTGGGAATTGTAAAGGATGTAACACATACTGAATTTAGGCATGTACCTTTAAAAATCAAGTGAAAAGTAGTAAATAATGTGTCATATTATTATATTGGTTTAAATGTTGTCTTCAAGCTAAAATGTATTCAGATGGGTGACAGATACAAAATTTAAAGAACTTCAAAGTACTGGAATATATATATATATATATATATATATATATATATATATATATATATATATATATATGTATATATATATATATATATATGTATATATATATAACACAGTTTTGCATTATTTTTAGCACCATACTTGTAATTCTGTTATTAATAATATAATTTAATATATTATTTGTGCATGTTAATAGATGATTAAGATGTTTGCAAATCGGTTGTGTACAAAATATTACGATTCATCGTAGATTTATTTCACTCATTATATTTCAATTTGAAATTAAAAGTTGGGAACATTTATTTTTCAGAATTTTTAATTTTTATATAAATTATTGTTTAAAAAAGTAAGTGGTAATTCATTTTGGATTTTAGTTTGGTCTAGTATACTACGGTGTATTGTTTTGCTACATGGGCTGATGACACTGGGACCTACATTTTAAAGCAGATTTCGCTACAAATATTCATACCGACAGTGGGATTTGAACTCATGAAATCGAGTATCGAAGAGAAGTTCCCTACCTATACGATCTGCTAGGTTCACTTTGAAAGTATACGTATAGAGTTATTCAAAACTATGTAGTAAACTTTAAAATATTGTAATGCGATGTGAAGACTCCCCTTTGTTCAGAGCACGCGCCAAATCAGCTAAGGGGAAATCCCACCTGTTGACCAGTTTACAATAGAGCAGAATCACAGAGTCTGGTTTGAGAGTTATGTTGAATAGGCGGTACGCCTCTGATCGGTCACGTTAATGAGTCCTCCGAAATTGCGGATTCGGGACAGATAGCGAATGAGAATTCAACTAAAAAAACGAGCTGTAAGTTTAGCTGGAGTTCTCAGGTAATTGGAATCGTAACTCACCTCCCCCCCCCCCCAAAAAAAAAAAATCGGTTGGCGGAACCGTAAAAGCTTAGAATTTTGCGACTCAGGGCTTTTGACATTTTTTACGTAGGTGCTTTGAACTCGTGTGGGCTTTCGCGTCTTTTGACCGGAGTCAGCTTTTTAGTGATTGCGTTCGAGAGACTCGTAAAGTCCGCTCATATAAGGAGCTGCAGGGTCTCGGATAAAGAATGGGGGATAGATTGGATTGCATTGCAACCTGAGAGAGTCTCCCCATTTGTGAGATTATTTAATTTTTTATTTTCCCGACTGTGATCGTCGGGGCAAATGAGTGCTAGCCGAAAATTCTCTACATTTCTACTTGTTTTGGGGAGAATTAGAATCCGGTGTATATATAACAGTATTTACTCCAGAAAGAATAAAAGAAATTTCCAATTTTATCGTGACTGTGCTCCTTCGTCACGCTACTTCTTCACTCCAGAACATTGAAGTCGTCACAGCACCATTAGAATCCTTCAATCTAAATCAGTGTTTCCCAATACTTAGTATAATGATTTTCCTTGGGAACAAGGTTATTTTTAAGCCCTACCGGCTGTATAGATTGTATAGAGGCTGACCTCAAGATATTAAAAATTAATTGTTGGTGTCTGATGCTATTCGTTGGAACAAACTTGTACAGACGGTTTTGGATAATAGACTGTAGTGTAGGTGGAGAAGAAGATAATGGCTTATAATTTTTATAAATAAGAGACATGGTAGTTCATTTTGAAAAGCGCCAAATTAATACTCTGAGGTTTGCGAGTTCGAGATTTCTGCAGGCTAAACATCAACCACGTTCATTATAGGCGTCTGAGGGGCGTAAAATAGTTTCTTCCAAGTTTGAAAATGATATCTTTCGAGATGGCAGGACAAGCCTGAGAGGTTATTCTGCTTCTAAATTACGAATGACCCACTTTGGTTATGTTGTCCTACGTTGTAATATTGGCCGCCTATAGGGAGATTCTCTAAAAAAGGGCCAACAAATATCTGCGATTTGATTTACTGTATGTATGATTTATGATTCAAAAAAGCGTACAATAGAGACTAATAAAGAACTTCTATAGTATGTTATCTTGTGGGTTTTGAATAATAAGATATAACTTTAAACTACAACGAAAATATAAAGAACCTAATATCTTCAAAGGGATTAAAGATGCCTAAAATGGCTTGGACATATATACAGGTACAATGATGAAAACTTTCATAAAATTCAGGGGAAGATCAAGTTTTGATATTTAAAAGCAAAGTACATTTTGGTCCCTATATTAAGTATGGAAACCTGATATAACCGGACTATCTACTTTCACAATTTCTCACCTCCATACATAAAGTTATATACACATGTGTTTATAGAGTCAATCAAAAAGGATTAATTTGGAGTATATCTTTGATAATAAATTAATACGTATTGGAATTTTAAATTCACCACAACTAACCTTAGCGTAGGATTTTCACACACATAAAATTTCAAATTCACCTCACATCTATCATTCAGACGGATAAAATGAAATGCTTTCAGATACTTTTAAATCACGTGCAGAATCATAAAACGTTATCTCCAAAGGGTTTCTCAAAATTTATTATTATTACGTTTCAGGGGGAAAAGGACACAGTCGCAATTTCTATTTCTGAAAATACATGGAATGCATATTTTTTGGTATTTGAATTATAAGAGTTTCATATTCAGATCACCTATTTGGTAAAAGGATGAAAGAGGGAAAAAGTTTCATTTATGAGTTCCGATGTCTTAACGAATCTCTTTAAAGAACACAAAAATTTCTTCAAATTGAATTACTTTAATATGGATTTTTTAAGTTCTCTTTACAGCAGTCTGTAGATATATTATCAGAATACAGGGTCTTTTTATACAATAAAATGCGAGATTCGTAGACTTCGTCAACAACACTTTTTAAATGCTAAGTGCCTATTATAATAAATAAAAATATTTTAGTGAAAGTATTTTTAAACTTTTAATATTAATGTTTTCTAACTGTTTTCTACTGCCATTTATATTTATTTATACAATACTGTATATATACTGACCTATAGAAGCGTACACATATTTGCATATATGCGAGGCATACTTTCATGTAGGTATCCTTTTGAAGTAAAAACACTCTTGTATATATTTTTAAGTATTTGACTATTCTGTAAATCATTTATGGTATACACATCTAATGCTTTATATGTTTATATATGGCACATAATACATGATATGAATTATAATATAGATAACATTTTTAATGATATGATGTGTTATGTGATATGCGAACGTTATACGTTATACATTAGATGTGTATATCATATATGATGCACAGGACAAACATATCTAAGGCTTTACACGCTTGTATATCGCATTTGATACACAATGGCATAAAATGTATAAGACGTCTGTATATAAAATATATAGCTTATTTTGTATTGCATATGATATAAAATGCATTAGACATTAGATGTGTGTATCATATGTGGTGTACAGGACAGGCAACAGGTTAATGAATTTCATTAAGTGAAAGCCTACTCTGTAATCTACTATTTAAAACTATTTTCTGCAATATCAATGAACTTGTATCATTATTTTCTGCTTTTCATTCCATCTGGTGGCCAGTTATGAATTCGCTAAATGTTTGGTTTTGTGTTCCACTGTCAAAAATTTTAGTCTCCAGCGGGACAGAAACTTACGTATTGTAACATAATTACTTAAAGTACAAATCTTTACACTTGAGAAATTTCATTTAATAAACATCAAACCATAAAGCATGCGCTTTGTTGAATGTTTTTTTCTTTCTTATGTGTATAATAGTCTTTGATGAAGAAAGATGGCTCTCTTCGTTACTCACCATGCGCGTTCGTGTGGCCATTTTTGAAAGGCTCTAACAGACTCCCTTATTTCTCTCTTCAATCGTATTTCACACATTTCACTGATCAGCCGATGAATTTCAGCTTCAGGCTGTGCTTCCTCTTTTACATTAAGGAAAGTTATGAGAAAGAGTATCGTTTAGGAAATTTTTAATTGAGTTAAGGGCCGGTCTCACCAAAGTCGTTTAACTGCTAACCGCGATTAATCTTTGTTTAACCGAAGAATTGCGTCCCACCATTGGTTGGCACCAAGGGTTAATCTCGGGCAGTTGTTAAATGACGTTGGTGAGACCGGCCCTTAAGAATTTGAAATGCTCAGACTTGAAAACGTGCTAATGAACTAAGATATCATAGGATCAATACATAAGATATTATGTCCTGATTTTTTATAGTAACACGAAATAGTATATGTTTTGAACCAATTGAATTGTCGTATAGATTATCATAAAACAATGACACAAAAATATATCATAGTGATAAGAAATTGCAGTTAGAAGGAGATTTTACTAATATACCGAAAGGAGGGATAAGACACTCTTAATAGGAAAATAATAAAAAGAGTCTCAAATCTGAACTTGAGGGCACATTCTAACTATCAGAGCATGCTCAATTGAAGAAAAATGGCCTATTTTATACTTTCATATGCTTTTCGAAGTTACTAACTGCAGAATAATGCTGTAGTATTAGTTTTTAAAACATTACGAATCTCGTTATTTTAAAGACACACAACAAAAAAAATTCTGTCGTAACTCTGGTTTAACTTTGCAACTCATTTTGAATTTAAGTAAAAGTGTTTTCATGCTTTCAGACCAAACACTACCACTACAATTAAGACGTCCATGAGACTGTCATGCTGTCGACGTCAGCAATGTTATTTGGACTATTAGGAATTTAATTAATGAAGTGTCCTGGTATGGTAAATATAAGTATACCTGATGTCGAAATGCTATTAGCAAACACGGATGTTTCGTACTATAGGAATCTTAAGATTTCCACTTCTAAGTAGACTTCAAATAAAGAAACCATAAAAGGCTAGTCAGAATATTCCATGCCCCCGACATTCCATGATTTAAAAAGCATTGGTATCTGGATGTTTACTAGGACCTCGATATGGAATTTCGGAACATGGCTTATCCCCCTCTATAGCCATTAATGGGTTAATGGTAAATGTATAGAGAACGTTCTGTAATAGCCCGATATAATTTAGTCTGTTTAAGAAAAGAATCTGTTAAAGAACATGAACTAGGAAGGTGGAGGGCTCATATTCTCTCATGTATTAGGCTCTTACCTCTGATAAACTCAAATTTTAAGATACCTTGTCATCACAGCTTCTTTGCACGAGACGGTAATTGTCAATTGATAAGGAATGTGCTTAATGAAGGTTAAATCTTCATAAATAGTTGACTTTTTTCCTCATCTTCAATTCATAACTTCACCAAGATGAAACAATCGTGTTATGCCCTCAAATAGCTGTAATTCATAATTGTGCGTTTTTGTTTGACTTTTCAAATTGTTCAATTTACCAGACTTACAACATTAAAATAGATTATTTATGCTTCATTTACAATTAAAGTACTTAATACAATATTTTAGCCTTCATGAATAAATAAAAAACATTTATAAATCATTATCTAAAACAGACTTCAAATGTTATTTTTAAAAGAATATGTTTCATAAGAAAGAATAGTAAGAAAATATTCTATCTACATGATAAGTTAGTTCAAGCAACAGTATTATTTAAAGAACACCTGTTATCTTCTATCGGAAGATTCTCTACAAAGGAATTTTAAAAACACGTGCCAGAAAAAAAAAGTATTATCCAATACAAAAACTAAATTACACTTGTGCTTCACATTTCAGAGAAAAGACTTTTTCTTCTACTAAATTTAATGGTTCACTTCTTTTTTGTACAGATTTAACTTAACAATAGGTTTCATATGATATTTCATCTGGCCCTAAAATAACTCCATTGAACAGAAGTAGTACAATTCCAAGGATCTGAGTAGAGATATAGGTAAATGTTTTATAGATTAAATGTTTTCGAAAGTTGTTGCACTTATAGCTGTAATTTAGTGAATTATAATATTTTATTATTATGAAAAGATTATTTTTGTATACTGTGGTTTTAAGAACTATTTTTAAAATTTTAAAGGAAAAATTTACAAATTACATATATAACTAAATGCCTATAATTGAAAAAATATTTAAAAAAATCTAATACGTTCCATTAACATTCTATCATGAGAATCTATTCCAAGCATGCGTTACTGGCGTAAAGTGAGTCTGCATAATTATAAATGTACCCTGGAGATAAGACATCATACAGCTTTAAGGGCAGTGAACGATTATGAATTTACTACTTACTTCCAGCACTTTCCTACTTTACATGGTCGAAAGATGGCCGAATGATTTTCGGTTTTGGAGTATGTGGGTTCGAATCCCGCTGTGACATAGATGTTCGTATCAGTTGGAAATCGGCTTTAATTAGTAGGTCCCGATATAATTAACTTTCATGGGATAAAATAATAGATCTTAGAGCCCAAACCAAACCAGCATATAAGAGGAGCATCCATAAAGTTTCCCCAAATTTTGAAATAACGTAAACGTAATTAGCCGTGTCAATTCAGAGTGCGTAACAGATCTATGACGTAATAATCATATGCCAACTGGATAAGTTCCGATTAGTGACAGTACCGGGGTAACAGTGGTCCGAAATGGAAACTCTAATTCCCTCTCCCGCGGCCTGCACTGTTCGGTAGGTGATCTTGAATGAACAAAGCATTGCGCCATTTGGAATTCATTGTCAGCTCTGTCAGAACCCGAACACAGAATTCAACCCTTAGGAGCAGCACTTGCATTTTTGCAACGGTATCACGACGATGGAGACGAGTTCCTCGACAGGATTGTTACAGGCAATGAGACTTGGATTTCTCAGTTTACCCCAGAAACCAAGCAGCAGTCAATGCATTGGCAAAATCATAGTGGATCTTCGGTCAGGATCATATTCAAACAGACGCTGTCGGTACGGAAAGGAATGTGCACGGTGTTCTGGGACAGGAAGGCTGGTTCCATTCACAGGCGGCAGAGTTCTACAACAGAGGTATACAAAAGTTGATCCCACAATACAAGTGTCTCAATTCTGGTGGTGGCTATGTTGAAAAATAGCTGAAACATTGCTGTACTTGTTAATAAATATGTGCCAATAAATATGTCCGTGAAAGTGTGAGTTCTTTTTTTCTTTTAAATAGGGAAACTTACTTTCTGGACGCGCCTCGTAGGTTTCTCTGAAACAGGAAATTGAGGGAAAATTAACGAGTGTAACTAAGTAAGTGTAAGTGGCCCTTCACGGTCCATAAAACTAATCTCTGAATTAGAAGGTAATAAAATATTAAAGAAACGCAAGAATAGTTTGTAACTAAACTGAATAAGGCATGGAATATTCAAAGTCAGGTATAAATCTCCCAATTGTACTTTTTAAGGGGTGATAGATTTGTGTCCTGTGATAATAAAGGGTGAGAAATTAACTAATGCATGAATCTTCAGGGTATTTAAGATATTGATGAGTTGCGTTTCTCTCTTATTTATCCACTCATGCCTTTACCAATTTTCAGCTCTTCCACTTTGTTTACATAATTAAGATTTAAAATTATTTTTAGTTTAATTTTTTCTTAGGTGCTCTAAAAATATAATTTCCTATCATAATTTGCAATGATTATTTCTGCAATCAGAAGAATGATTACATAAATATAGCTTAAAACGTTTTGCCGCTTTTAACATGCTAATTATGTGAAGTTTATTCATGTATGTATAATAGTAAATCTTCTCCTTCAGAAAAGTTTTCGTTTTAAACAGTTTCTCACTTAAGACGTTTTGCTTTTAAACTTTTGTCAATTTTATAGTGAGGCTTAATAAGCATTTTACCAACAGAAATATAAAATATATATTTATGGAAAGATTGAATGATAGAGATAAAGCCATAAACAACATATAATTTACATTAATAATTGTTAGAAATGAAGCCCTGTGCATTAAGGTAACGGTATGAGCTCCCACGAAACAGGTTCGAGGTTCAATCTCCGAACTGAAAAAGGCTGACTTAGCCTTTCAGTGTGTAGATAAACTGAAGGCCAAGCATGCTTGGGAACTAAACACTGGGAGTTCCGCATGAGGTTGACCAACTAACTGAAATATATGCTTCGTACCCCAGGGACCCTGGTCTCGGGAACAGAGATTGGCACTATAGGCCCTGGCCCCCTAGGGGCTGTTGAGTCGAGGATTCGTTTGTTTAATTGTTAGAAATTAGGAAGTCTGAGAATTTTAGCTTTAAGTCATGATAAGTACATCCTTTTGTATAAGAAGTCTTTTGTCAAAAAATCACCCGACAAAAGAATAAAAGTTATCGATTAAAACAGTAAATCTTATAAAGAAATCAAACATTAATTTTTAAGAAAAATAAGCAAGGTTAATTAATAGAAAGATTATCATTTCCTGTTTTCTGTAGTCTATATCTGCACATAAAATTTTTCTTAATAGTAACACAAATTGAACTATCCATGGACAAGTCTAGTATTTCATTTATTTTGAAAATATACATAATACATTCAATTAAAATATTAATTTATTTTAATTGTAAAATAGCAATACATATCTATGAAAAAATACTTACAGTTGAAAATGTATTATTACTAAAATCTGCATTAAAATAATTTTTATAAATAATTTTCTTATATTAACCATTTAAGAAGTTTTAAGCTCTTGGTCCTTTGAAAATTTCTTAAGCGGATTTCCTTATAAATGTAATGGTGTTGTAGATGTTTTTATAAGACTTGTTAAATTTAACCAGTTTTTATGAATATGTTACATAAAAATGAATTAGAAGGAAATGCTGGATTATTAGTTAAGAAATTCACAGTAACGGTAAAATTTAAAGAAACACCTGTTATCTCTTATTGAAATATTCTTCAAAAAGTATTCCTTTCAAATACGACTTAAAAGGAAAGGAAGAATCATAAACATTTTCCATTACCAAGAAAATTACATATATATATATATAAAATAAAAATCCACTTGTGCCTCACATTTCCTCCTGGAAAAACTCTTTAGTTGCGCGAAATTTAATGGTTCGATTTTATATTTTTACTTTTTTTAAGATCTAAGTCAACTCCATTCTTATCTTTCTAAACGCATTGATATTCAGACCAGCAACAAAATAGTTCTATTGAACAGAAGTAGCACCGATAAATAAGAGTGAAAAGAGATAAGGTCGAACATTTTTTCCCAAAGGAATAAATATAAAGAATAAGGTTTTCACAGCTATAATCAAACGAATTATAGGAGTTTATTAGCGGAATAGAAACATTCCAGTATGCCATGTTAACCATATATTTTAGAAATTTTCTGATGTAGAATTTTTTTCCAGTTTTCCTTATTACATAAATAAATACAAAATAAAATTCGTACATTTATTTGAGTGTTTTTTAAAATGAAATACATGATATGCTGGTACTTTTTACTTCATTAACAAATAAAGTTCTTAATAAATATATTTACACAAAGAATATTAAGTTTTACACGATATTTAACTTTCTCCCTGTCCACATATGCGATATTAATTATATCTCGTATTTTACAAGTCGAAATGAAAAAATATAGTTAAATTTAAGACGCCATACTAAATTATTTTCCATTTGAATTGTATTTCATTCTTTTTTCACATATGATGTATACGCGTATAAGCATTAAATGTGTATATCATATGGGACATAACAGGACAAGCAAGAGGTTAAAAAATTATTGAATGAAATCTTTACTATAATTTACTTTTTAAAATAGTGTGTGGATGTCTCTGATCGCAAAATATTTGTGTTTTTCTATCCCGAAGCTCTCTACTATGTAGTTCTTGTGTTATGAACTCACGAATTCACCTCCCCATCCCCTTCTTTTATCTTTTAGTTGTTTTATTTTCTGCTGGTTGTCATTGTTCTCCTTATTGTTAGAAATCTCAGGATTAAAGGATTTGGCACAGTCAATCCAGTTGCACCATCGCCTTGTGCGCTGTGTACTTTTTAAAATGATTTTTCTTAATATTAATCATCGAGAATCACATTACATAGTAGAAAGGATCATTCCAAACTAAAGGAATACATCTCTAGGAAGGTTCGGATGCAACTAGCGAACTCAGAATCACATAGTAATGTAAAATCGAAAACTCAGTCCTAACGAGATTAAGGGGATGTTACAAATTGAGAAGGTTTCTTGGTTTTGGTACTGTCATCGAATTTGGCACTATATCGTCAAAATTGAAGGCATTATTATTTGTTGCAAGGCAAGAAATCGTTGGCCCGTTTCTTAGGTTAATCATAACTGCATAGTTCAGAAAAAGATATTACTGATATTTAGTGATTTAGGATAATTGATGTAATGGTATATCTTTTTACAACACCATTGTCTTGTTGACAATGTGAAAAGTGGTTTTTCAGTCTTATTGGTATTTACTGGTGATAGTACTACTCTAGATTTGAAACTACCAGTGATTCAAGAAGTTGAAGTAAGTCATACAAAATTGTGGTTGAGCTGCTTAGTTTTGAAAACAAGTTTCGGAAAAATATCTTAGAACAAAAGAGTGCACAAAGAGACAAACCTAAGTATTCCTTATGGTGAACTGGGGTAAGTTGAGCTATTGAGATGCAAAGTCCAACTTCAATAAAGAATAACAAATTGTCTATTAAGACAAGGTTAATTATTTATTCGTATTGCACATCTTAAAAAATATTCTTTTTAACTATGTAGTGATTTTTCTGATATCCTCGATATAGATATGGCTTTGATACCAACACTGTTTCAGTTTCGACTCATGCAATTACAGTATAAAAATTGGTAATCGCGTGACTGTCTTTTAAAGGCTTTTGTTGTGAATTGTTTACTTGATAATCCAAGAGCAGATAACAGTTATTGCAAGCAATTATTTTGTTCCTTAAATTTTCAAAACTTGGAGAAAATACAGAGCATGAATTAGTGAGATTAGTTACCCCGTTTTACCCATATTGCACATTAATGTACATGCCTTAAAAAATTGCTCTATTTTACCTTATTTTACTGCGAATCTTTGTATTCAACAATGAAGGTATTTAATATATCTATGCACATTTAAGAGCAATGGAATTTCAAAATGACAGTTTTTGAGTGAAAATATGAAATGATTTTCCATTTATGAAAATCAAGTTAAGTGTACGCTATATTATTAGAAGACAGTTTTCAAATAGCATGATTATTTTCTTAAAACACCTGTTTTTGTTATACATTCCTAGTTTAAATTTTTAAAAATATTTGCTAGTTTTCATCGGATAAGTAATTTCGGTATGTTTCATGTGCATTAGGTATACATATTTCTTATTCAAAATTTTATAGTTCCTTTTTTAATATGTTTCTCATTGAAATGTATATGAATTTGTAAATAGGAAAACATTTCCTCGAGTTACAGACCATTTAACACCATAAAATAGTTAAATGTTGGTAAAATACTGTATAGTTTAAAATAATTGTCTTGTATAAAAGTATTCAACGTAAGGAAAATCTACATTGAATTTTGTTTGTATATAAATTTTAAAGGTAAAGTAAAAAAAGTAAATAAAAGCAATTGATTAGTATGCTGTACACTAGAAATATTTTTAAGGAATATACTGGACGACTTACATTTTGTCATTATCGTAGTCTTGTATTTTTAGTAAAAATGCTTTTCTAATATATTTTGTATTTTAATTGCTTCAAGGAACAACATAATATATTTCCATTGTAAAAATATCGTTTAAAATTGAAAATTGAAATAATTAAAGTTGAAAATCACTTGTTCCTTTTAAAGCGTTGATTTTGACCAAAATTTCAATTTTCAAGTCTGGCTATATGAATGAAATCCAGTATTACATTGGCCGAACGATGGCCGAATTGTTAGGGTGCTGGCCTTTGAAACCGGAGTTCATGGGTTCGAATCCCACTATGGCAGGGATGTTCGTAGCGGTTCAGAATCGGCTTTAAGCAGTAGGTCCCGGTCTCATTAGCCCTCGTGTTGCAAAAAGTAGGCCGTAGCACTCCAAAACCGGTATTACATCTATATATTTCCATTCGAACTTTTTTCTATCATTTAGAACCGGAGTTATAACTACCTGATGACATGCTATGTGGCATCGGAGTATTGCTTCGGGCTACTCAGACACCGGTCCGATTCTCTGACTGGAAAAGGCTGACTCAACCTTCAGTAGATAGACAAAATGAGAAATAAGCATAATATGGAAGTAAATACCGGGGATTCCACATAAGGTCGAACACCAAACCGGGACATATACTTTGCACCCCAGGGCCCTTAGTCTCGAACTAGGAGATTGGTATCGAGATCATGGCACCACGTGGGATGTGGCAGCAGAATGAGTATAGTAATCTGAATGTCTTAAGTCAAACCAGTACCAGAAGGACTCACTTACGAGTCAATTAGAAACTTTGATTACCTTATTAACAAAATATTTTTATAATTATCACCTTTTAAGCGACTTTGAAATGGAAGATTTTCTGTTCATTTTTCACCTTATCATATCCTATTTTAATTATTATTGTAAATATAGGGGACTTTCAGCATTTGTTCTCTGTATTTATTTAATTAGTTTTGCTAAATTTACTTTGCTTCTAAAAATAAAAATGGGAAAAGTAAGAACTTGTTTAATTTTTTTTCTGAGACACTGTACTTATAACAACGGATAGTGAGTT
This sequence comes from Pardosa pseudoannulata, assembly GCA_032207245.1. NCBI lineage: Eukaryota > Metazoa > Arthropoda > Arachnida > Araneae > Lycosidae > Pardosa > Pardosa pseudoannulata. The sequence continues at coordinate 10,089,028 of CM063508.1, read as the reverse complement.
CCATTAGTAATTTTTGCTTTTAATGTAAACAATAATTAATAGGTATAATTCTTTACCTATTTAAATATTTAAAAAGCATTAGAAACATTACACTAGGGGGATTGAATTTTCAATAAAAGCTAAAATAGTGTTTTAAAATTCCATTTTAAATACTAAAGTAATAAATGAAATGAACAAAGAAAAATGTAGACAGAGTTTGATCATGGATTGTTACGAAAAGCCTTAGAAAAATAATTGACTCTATGTGTCAGCTGTTAATGCCAAGAGATGGCACTAGGGGTTACAAAAAAAACAGAATATTCTAAAGGATGTAGTTTTTTTAGTTTATTTTTGTGAGTTCTGTTTTTGAATATGTAAGTGCTTTTCCAATTGAGGCAAAGTTATAAATCCCCTGTAAATTATCAACTTGCCATGTGTTTGATAAAGGTTTAAAAAGGCCAAGTATTTGCTAATTTATAGGTGTAAGTTTTTTTCCCCCAAGACTGTTTTTATAGTGGATCTCCTATACCAGGTTTGCCGAACGATGGCCTGTTGGTCATGGTTCTGGCCTTCGGTACCAGAGTTTGTGGGTTCAAATCCCATAGTGGCATGGATGTTCATAGCCGTTCGGAATCGGCTTTAAGCTGTAGGTCCCGGTCTCATTAGCCCTCGTGTTGCAAAAAGTAGACCGTAGCATTCCAAACCAAACCTATACCAGGTTTACTACCCAGGTAAGACCGAATACATTACAGTTAATTTTTCTGGTACTTATCCGTTTGATATGAGCGAAATAAGAAGCTTATGTATTATAATATGTTTTTGATATTGTAGATTGTTTTTGAACTGTACCTGCAAGTAATGTCGGGTAGATATTTCTTAGTTCTTTTCTTAGTGTTGGAACTTTGTTTTTTCCACTAGATTTTTATTGTTGTTCCTAAAAATATATTTTTTAGAAGAGTTTCGTTCCAACATAGATCTATATTGTACTGGTAAATATTTGAAATCAATTTGAGGAATAATTATGTATTTATAGCTCGCAATTTATAAAAAAATAGTTTTCAGCAATATGCATTTAAAATTTTTAATGTTTCCTTAAAAACTATGATACTAAATGCAAAATTATTCAGGTTAAAAGGTAAAATATTTCAGTAGGATTTGTTTTAAACGATTCAGAAATGGCCCGAGATTTTAAAAATATATAAATCTAAATATAGAGTTTTTGAAAGTTTAAAAATGCGTGTGATTAATTTAAATTTAAAGAAAACTGAGTTGAGACTAATTAAATGTAATTTTTTAAAATGCTGTAGCGAGCTGCTACTTTGCAGTTAAGTTTCAAAATGAATATTTTTCCTAGTAAGCAAGCACATTTTGCTACAAACGTTAATAAAAAAAATTAAAATAATTTTCATTAATAAAATTATATATTTTTTATCACTAGTTATTCATCAGTCGTAAAAAAAAGAGAAAAAGATAATTTGCCTTCGAAATAAAGAGAAGAGAAATAAGGGAATATTTTTAATGATAAGACCCAGGTGCTTTCATAGTAAAATAAATTGAAGAAATAACGAAAAAAGGAAAATAGAGGCCATTTTTAAATTAGTAATAAAAAGTTAATGTAAACCGAATTATTTTTTAAATTTTCTATAAATATTTCTTTTTGGCGTCTTTACTTTCTTCTTTAATTGTTTATAGATTTTTGAGAAATCCATCACCTGTTAAATGAATATTTTCGAAAGATTCCTTTTAATCATTCGCCTACATGGTGATTTTTTTAAAATGTAGATAAAAAAATTATAATTAATTAAAAGTAAAAGTCAGATTAAAATAATTAGTTTTGTAACTAAAAATTAGAAGAACTAATATATTTATATAACACAATTTATTATTTTCAATTAAGTATTTTTTTTTTATTTTTCACTAAAGAATATTTTTCTGTATCTTGTATTTGGTTTTGTTAGGCTATAAAAATTGTAGAGGTATTTATAATAATAAAGCAGCAGTCTCTAATGCCACCAAAAAATACTGTTTCAATTCTGTGAAATATTTAATCAGAGTTCAGCTGTTATGAAAATGAAAAATGCATAAAAAATTGTGAAAAAACATTAGTTTTATGTATATATATATATATATATATATATTTCGGTGTTTAAATATAAAAATTAGTCAAGGATGTTTTGTTTCTTTACGAAATGTATATTACTCAATCAAAAGGATAGCTTTTACCTTCTTGTAGCTAAAGAAACACAAAAGCAAAAGATATAACCAAAAAAAAAATTATTGCTCAAATTCCACACAAAATACGTTTTTTGAACATGGCTGACTGAATTTTGTCAACTTTTATTATTCTTTGTACGTATACAAGAAAGCTTTGATTTTGAAACTAAATATACATTTTGACCATTACTGAACTGGTTTTGTGTAGTTACACCTTCAAGTATGCATGTAAGCGTATACGTATGTATTTTACATCTTTGGTAAATGGTTCGCCTTAGATGGTCGGATGTTTTATTTAAGATCATTATAATGTCTAGTTCTGCACGTCCCCTTTTGATTCCATTTTGTTCTCTAGATAAAAAAGTTCATTATAACGTGTATTAATGATGAGAGACATAATGGAACCATATAAAGGTCGAACTTTTTCATTTGGGACTATTATAACATCTAGTTTGCTCCTCATCTTTTGCTTGCCATCTGAACTCTCTGTATATGGGATCTGCTCTTTGGTACTGAAGTTCTTGGTTTTAAAGTTCGCTGCTGACATGGATGTTCGTAACTATTTGGAAACGGCTTTAAGGAGTACGAACCCAGTTGCACTATCCCTTGTAAAGCAAAATTGAACACCATACCTCTCCAAATCAAACATAAACTAACACGTACATTCTGACTTGGGATAAATTATACTTTCTGAGTATTTAAGTTAAACTGGAATCTATTTTGAAACAATTTTATTACATCACAGACAAAATTTGGTAGACTCATCTAATGTTTCATCTTTGTCCAGTCTGCCATAATTTAACAGAAATTATTAGCTCATAGCTTATAATAATACCTTCGACTCTAATTAATTATTTTACATGTTCAGGTGTTCATGTAATCACTAAATCAGCTTCTATGAATCCATTCAAATTTTAAGATTATTTTCCTAATTAAAGCAATATTATATCACTTTAATGCAATATTGTTCAAATTTTATGCTTCAGATACACACCTTATACATAGTGATAATGTATAATATTGTGTAAATTTTAAGGTTCTTTAGGTAGTATATTAGGTCTTAAAAACTTTGTTAAAATTAAAAATAAAGTATTTAACTAAAGGGAGCCACAGTAAGTTAGTCGGCAAAGGCAGAGATCTCGTAACAAAAAGGTTGCAGGTTCGTTTCTGGAGCCGGCTTAAGATACGCCGTGTTCGTTAAAGGTGAGTGGAGCACGTAAAATATGTTCGTGGTCACAATGCCTTCCAAATTCTCAAACGATATTATACTGAAGAGTCGGGACTCCATGTAGAGGAAGGGAGCTGTATGTAGGATGATTGATGAAGAGTCGGAGGTTTTATTTTAAGAGTCACCTCAGGTGGAAAAAAATCAGACGCTGACTTGATGGAGAGACATCCTTTTTTTTAGTATTTGATCAAATAATTTTTAATTTTATAATCTAAAACTACCATAGTTCACTTCTGCCTTGATCTAATAGTGGATAACTGAGAATCATTCAATTGCGTTGTTTAAAAGTATTATGGAGATTAAATTGTTGCTTTAAGTAAGAATAGCGCCAGGAATGTCGCAGTAAAACAAAACGAGGATAGAGTGCTTAGGCTGGCCAAAGATCGAGGTGGCTTCAACGGAAACATTTTTATGACAAAAAAACAAAACAAAAAAAAAAAAGCGTCGGCAAGGGTGTTAAAACTTTATCTCTGTGTCTCTCCGTCTCGCAAAATTATCAAAAACTTCTAGGCTGCGCTCACGCCAAAAGCGCCGAAACACAGCCAGCAAGAGGGTTGCCAGACGCCAAGAAAACACCGCGCTCTCAGGGAGAGCGAAGGGTTCTCGAGATTCTGACCAATGAAACGTCGAGACAAGGCGTGAGGAGAACAAAAAAAACCCAATCCCAGTGAGGCGTAACTCTGGTGGTGAAAATTCGCCAAAAAACGAAGCGGAGCGGAGCTTGGCAACACACCACAAAGCGGAACCTTTCAAAGGAGCGGCTGTTTATCGGAAACCGAAACTTACGGCTTCGGAAACCGTCAGAATATGAACTGATGTGCGCAAATTATGGTCGAAAGGTCTAAGGGCAGCGGATGCAGGTGGCCAGAATTGGACGCTGGGTCCGAAACATAATCCCAGATTGGGGGCGGCTCTGTTTGAAAAGATAGGCTGCTATCGTGAGAAAACAGCAAGAGCTGCATCTTCAAGGGACAATATGAGAAGAAAGGGTGCAAAATGTAGGTTAATATATATATATATATATCCCACAAGGAAAATATGTAATGAAGGGACATGAAAAATCTTCATTACAGATATAACTGGGGATGGTAGGCAAAGCTTATGGGTCTTCTCTTTGGCCTCTGCTTTAATATTACTAGGACTCACTTGACCATAAGAAGTACTTTTTCCGTAGCTGTACTCATTAGAACTATAAACCTGGGGGTCTTCTACTGTGTACTCTGGGGAACGGTGTCTCTCGCCTTAAGCAGTACATGTCTTCTGGGTGATTCCAAATGAGACAACCTCAGGGGTATACTCCTTTAGGTATATACGGGTGTCACGAGCCTAGGTGCCCTAGTGATCTGGCCATGACAGACCTCTCGTATGACAGCAACAGTTCGGTAGGCATTATGGGTCGTTGATGTGGGGACTTCAGCGGTTGCTGCCGTATGGTCAAAAGGCTATGTTGCCATACTGCTAATACGATTAACTTGGTCCGTGCTTCTAAATTACTAGGACCGACCTTGAGTAAAATCATTTTTTTATCTTAGCGGTGATCTTCATAAAACGAAAGGCGCACCTTTTGCCTTTAACTATTTTCTTTAACATACCAAAAACGACGCATTCTTTATCGGGTTCGTAAACCGAACCCTTTCCTTTATCAACAAGTGTGGTTTAACTTGGTAAAAAACGAAATAATTAACAAAATGTAAATAATTCTTAAAACTATTTTATAAGACTCTTACCTATAGTTAAAAATGCAGGCATAACGGAAGATAGAGCTAATTTATGGTACTTTTACAGGCAAATACATTTTTAATCGAGGTCTAACATATTAAATCGTAGTCTTCACTGAATAGAAAAAAACATATACTTGTCTTAGTAGGTAATGCTGTATTTGTATATTGGGAGTACTAAGAAATAACTGAATATATATTCAGCAAATTTAAATATAATTTTCATGGTTATGTATTTAAATACAATTTAGAGTAAAATTAAATATATGTATATATATGTATATGTTTGTGTGCGTGTGTGTATATATATAATTGATCTTATTCTGTAGGTTCATTAATATACTAATATAATATACAACATATGTTTGGGATGTATATTTTGGTTAATATTTTAATGCCTAGAGTCTCATTTTCGATATGGATAAAAATAACTTATAAACTTTTTTATATTTTTTTCTTATAACGAGATTTTTTTAGAGTAAATAGAAGATATTTATATAAACAATTTAAAAATTTTCAAGTAATTTCTATTATTTCTAAATTTTCTATTTGGATACATCTTTTATGATTTTTTGAAAATATCACATAAATTTACTTTTTCATCATACACAGACTGAAGTCAAGACAAATTGCTTTATCTGTTGTAAAACTCCATTTTACAGCACGTGTAATACCACGTCTCTAAAGAAGCGTCTCTAAATTATATAAAAAGGGCTGAGGTTAGCAGGAATTAATTTTGGGGTTTTCGTAATCTCCAAAGCTAAAGAAAGAATGAAAGATATTCGCCAAAGTTTACCATTAAATCGCCAGAAAATTATTTTAAAGTACACTTATAATTACGTTAGTTAGAAATAACATTAAAAGTTAAAAATAACATCACACACACACACACACACACACACACACACACACACACACACACACACACATATATATAATATATATATATATATATACATATTTCAGGAATGATTCTAGAATTTTGTAATTTCTAATGTCTAATTCAATAAAGTGTTTATTTTGCCCGTAGAAAGTTATAGAATGTATTTTAACATGAAATATGTATTTAACGTGTCTTAACGTATACAGTAGGCATTACGTTTTTCCACTGCAAGTGTGGATAGCTAAAAAGCAAAAATATATCTTTGGTTTAGAATTCCTCGCATGACATTGATAAATTTAGCTTTACTTTCTATGTATATAGACAAATTTATAAATGCAAGTTTGAAAGGGCTGTCTTTATAATCTTGAAGACTGTAAAATGGTATTTTACAAACTACTGATTATGTCGTGCTCTTATCGAATTTTGTTTGTTGTATAAGGTATGTAAATTTGTAAAAGAAAAATGTCATATTCCTCTATCAATGTGTTAATTTCCTACTTATAAAATTATTTTAGTTTAAATACATATGGTAAATTGTGGAGCGTAAATTAAATACGTTCCAATATTTCCAAGCAAGTGTTAAAAAATGTTAAATACTTAGAGCGTAAATTAAGAAGCAAATGGGGTTGCAAATATATATTTCAAGGTACAATAAAATTACTTTCAGCTTTGCTCATCCACTTTACGATGTATCTATGCATAAATGCGAATATATGAATGTGTTTATAGGGCTAAATGGTAGCGTGTAGTATGTATGTACCTTTGTCTGTATAATGAATTTATGACATTGTAAGATCAGTATACTTTGTATATAGGATTTAGACCTTACCGTAAGAATATTCTGCTTACGTCACTGCTTCTAAATCAAGCATCAATATAAGTTTTTTTCCAACGCAGTAGGCGATACAGGCACAATCCTAAAGCCTTAACAAGACTGTGAACCTGTTACTCATTTAGTGCCAACCGAGGAGTACGTGTAGCTTGAGGTATGCTACGGCCGAGAGTAACATTACCCCATCTGGGTCCTCGTAATTTAGAAGAAGGCACCAAGCAGATGACCCCCAGGCTTGGCCTGCCACTCCCAGAGATATCGTTTGATTACTTAAAAGACTTTGTGACCACGAACCTATTGTACGTACCCCAGTCAGCTTTAGAGAACACGGCGGGTCTAAGACCCCCAACTCCCAACCGATTTCAGTTACGAGAACGCTGCCTTTGCCGACTGAGCTACCGCGACTCTCCATTAATATAACTGCTAACAAAATATTAGTGCACTCTCAAATTAGGAAAATATAAACATTAATGTTTGATATTGTAACATGGCATTAATAACAAAGATTTTGACTCAATATACATTGAAATTATTTACTCATGAATTATTCACTGCATTAACTCAATTAATTACTCTTATTATCACATTTACTCTTCATAGTTGGCTATTCATTCATAATTAATTAGTAGAATATAAATGATTATGTCACACTGTTCTAGAATTTTGATGTCGTACGAGATCTGTAAAAATGAATAAAGGGAATGTGACAATTCCTTTCTCCATATTTTATTTTCACAGTTATTCATAACATTATTTTAGTGTAAATACTTCTGGTAAATACTGGAACGTAAATAAATTCTCCAGTATTTGGGAGACAAATTTAAGCCTGGTAAAAACTTAAAGCTTAAAATAAAAGATAGAATGAAATTATGATTAACGTTGCTGATCCTCTTTCTAGGGTGTTCCGATATAAATGCAAAACTATAGATGTGGGATTTACATAAGCACAAAATTAAACTCGTAAATGTATAGATTTAGATACAAAATAATAAAACTCGGTTATATTACTCAAATTTTTCAGGATTGTTAAAATCATTGTTACTATATATATATATATATATATATATATATGCTTTATTTTTTTTGTTAGGGTATGACACTACTAATGCAAGAAAATCCCCCTTTCATTGAATGATTTAAAAACAATATTTTTCATTCTGGTTTACAATTTATTTCCCAAAGCACTTAAGCCTTTCCTTTTCCTTGTATTCACATCAACATAAGACAGCCGTATTGAGTTAAACAAATAAAAATTTAAAAAAATAAGACTTTTAAAAACAAAATAAGTCTTTGGTAAACAAAAGATTTCTTTTACATTCACCAGAGACAACGGGGAAAATGGAAATAAATCCGATTTCTTTCAACCAAACTTAATAAGGAATTACTCTAAAAACTGCAATAAAAATACACATTGAATCATGAATTATGAATAAGCATCATATTACTGAACAAAATATACTTTCGCTTGTTATTCCCTTTTTTATGTGCATATAATGCAATCATGCATGACAAAAAATGAAAGAACTGAAAGTTAATTTATATTAGAGGCAACATCATAAATAAAAAATAAAAGAATTTCAAACTCCTTTTTGCTCTGTTTTCTTTAAGTTTCTCTATTAAACATTAAATATATGCCAATGTAAATTCTACTCTGTGAAATCCTTTTAACAAATAAAAACCTTCGCTTGATTTATGTCCGAAGAAAGACCTTTTCGCAAAATTTCTGCGAAAATGAGCAACAGCTGCTAAATTTCGTGAAAAGTGAAGAAATCTTCACAAATTTAGAGTGAAAAAACTTTAATAGCAACTCTACTTCTTTCGTCCCCTATATTTGGAGAGAATCATTTAATGGCATTAAATCCTAACAATATAAAAAAGAGGACAAATGATTTACTTTTACAGTCGGAAAAAGATTTCGAAAAGGTTTACGTGAAAGCGCATTATTTTCGAATGAACGCTTTTGCGACAACACTCTTTTTGATTCCGATTTCAAAAGACTCCAGATAACAGGTGTTCCTTAAGGAAAAAAAAGAGCTGTTCCAAGCTATAGAATTTTTAGACTTACACATAGCTTGAAACGCTTTTTTTTTCCTTCGGAGGACCTATTGTCAAAGTATTTCGAACTTTTGATGTATTGTTAAAGTTTTGTATGTAATACTAAGATATCTGAGCTACATAATACCAAGGAATTTCTGTGAACAAAATTATATATTCTATAGGTTTATAAGCATTCTCTAGCTACTATGCGATGCCCGAATGGTGAGGGCCGTGATATCGTTACCGGAGTTCGTAGGCTCGAATCCCAGTGTTGCATGGATGTTTGTAGCCTTTCGAAATTGGCTTTAAAAATTAGGTCCTGGTTTTATTAGCCGTCGTGTGGTTGCAAAAAAGTAGAACGTAGCGCTCCATATGAAATCGAAAATATCTTCTTCTCTCTTACATGCAAGCACACACACACATGTATAAGATGATGATCTAAAATACAGTTAACCCCACAGTCTATCTAGAGATTCCTGTTTATTAGGTTACTTATTATTTGGTTTCCTCGTTTAGACTCGGTAAACTGAATAACAGCCTTATGACATTATTACATGTGCACTCACTTCCAAAAGTTAGCACGAGGATGAAAATGCCAATTTCCGGAAGCCAATAAGAGTTGAAGAGTATGCAATTTGCTGGAGAGATAAATGGAATTTTGCAAATATGTTAGTTTACAGTCAATCGCGATTTCATGTTAAGGAATAAAAAAAAGGTCAGTCTTATAAGATGCCAGCTTTATGAAGGGTTGCATAAATTGATTGTAAGTGCTGACAGAAGGTGTTTAAAACTTTCGTACAATGTGTTTTCAACACATGCATGTTTCTATGACTTCCAGAAGACGAATGACAAATTCTAAGCACTGGCTTGCAGTGGGCGCATTGAAGCAGGACAGTCGATCACAGATGTTGTTCTTTTCTTCGGCGTTCATCATTCTGTGATTTCAAGTTAATGGAAACAATTCCAAACTCCTCAGACAGTTGTCCGAAGGCCGGTAGCCGGTCGCCCAAGAGTTACAACCCCCGTGGAAGATCGATATATTGCTATTTAAGCCAATCAGAATCGCAGAGCGACCTCCACACGCGTGACATCTATGGTTACAGCGTCCATTGGTAAGGCGATATCTGCAGCTACTGTACGCCGAAGATTATACATGAGTGGACTTAACGCCGGGTACCTCGAGTGTTTTTTTTATCCGCCCAATCAAGAGGGTCTCGATTAATGTGGTGCCGGGAACATGTCAATTGGACTGTGTCTGAGTGGGGCAATGTCCTGTTTATTGATGAGTCAACATTTGCTCTGGAGCCAGATGACAAGCTTATAAGGATATGGCGTGAACAAGGAGCACACAATCAACCCCAAATCATCATCGAACATCACGCATTTCGAGGCGGAAGCATGGTGGGGACAGGGATTTCATTAGAATACCACCTCGATCTGTATATCTTTAAACGGGGCTCTGTGACGACTGTCCGTTACTGAGATGAAGTGTTAGAACCTATTGTGAAATTTTACGCTGCAGCAGTTGGCCCTGAAAATCATAAGGTGTAAACTTTGTATACAGATGAGGGGGGTCACATACCATATTAATGTCCTTTTTTTCATTTTATGCTGTTTATTTTTACTTTGCACATAATACTGTTTAAGTCTCCAGTATGTCATTATCTGATAACTTACAAAAATTTAATATTGTTTGCATTTTTGTATATAATTTTAATATTGTTTGCATTTTTGTATATAATTATTAATTTTGTTTTATGCATAAATATATATGCTACTTTTCTACCGAATTTTGTGTCAATCAAAGCAGTATTTGTTAATTTTTTTTGCATTTTACATCTTCGTGATCAACTTTTGGAAGTGAGTGTACATGTTAGATAATGTATTCTATTAATGGTAAAGAATGCGCAGATTTCTTGTTACAATGGCCTTATTAAAATGTACTTAGTGAAACGGTAAGAGCCGTTTAACACATCAATATGTACTTACTTATAATTCCTTTTACTAGAAGTTAACTAGTACTGAAGAATCTGCAAATATTTTGTGTTATAGCAAAATATTATCAATCAGATTTAGTTCAGGTTGACTGGTTATAGGGCTTTTAATCGCTTGAAAAAATTTCTATTGCATTAAAAATCAGAGTTTTTTTTAAGGTCAAATAAGAATCTTAAACTGAATTTTCAAAACTTACAATCATTTGGTTTTGTGCTCTACGGTCTACTTTTTGCGACACGAGGGCTAATGTGACCGGGACCTACTTCTTAAAGCCGATTCCGAACGGCTACAAACATCCATGCCACAGTGGGGTTCGAACACACGAAATCGGGTTCCGATGGCCAGCACCCTAACCATTCGGCCATCGTTCGGCGGCAAGCATTTGAATTCCTTTTATAGATGGTACTTAAATTCTAAAAAGATTTGAGAGGAAGTAGATTACTAAATAAAGAATAATGTTTTTAAAATCCTTTATATTTCATTAAGTGGTACTCTAGATTTTAGATGGCACCACACTCTTACTATTGGATAATTTATATTTTGCCGACATTTTTGCCAGGTTGTATTTTAGTATGAACCATGTTTTACCAAATGAATAAATATAAAATAGTTCTTGAATTTACCCATTTATTTCCAACCAGTGATAGAACTCCGTTTAACCCCCATTATTAACAAAAATTAAAGTTTCCAAACTCTAAACTATTAATGAAGTAGTTAATCAATCCTATAAAAGAAAACATAAAATCAATTTTTATTATTGAACCAATTGACGGAGTTTTAAATATTTCTTGCATTTATCTCTTCATTGGCAATCAGTGATTCAACTCCGACCGACCGCCCCTATTAACTAAAATCGAATTCTTCTCTAAACTATTAACAGATGAGTTAATGAATAATATAAATGAAAACATAAATTCAGTTAAAATATTGAATCAAGTGAAGAAGTTTTAAATTTTACTTCTTTACCGATTCATTACCAACAGTGATTACACTCTGTCTAATCCCCAATATTGACAACCCTTGAAATTCTCAAGCCTGCATTTAATCAATCAAATAAGTAATATACATAAAATTCAATTTTATTAATAGATTTATTATTGAATACTATTGAATGAATACATTTTTAAGGTGGGGAATATATGGGCTTTTGATCGGAGGAGATGAAATATTGTAATCTCGATAAATATCGGTTGATGACAAAATATGTATATAACTACAATAATTTCAATATAAATGATATTAGCACTACCGGATATCGCTAGCCGGAATGTACTGGTGTTCCACACAGACAACAACTGTACTCTGAGAACCGACACTAAATTTGAATCTTTAAACACACGTGCAAATAATAATTAGGGTGACACTTCATAAAATTAAATTCTAAAAAATAAGCTGACAAGAAAATCTTGTGATATCCATATGAGTTTTTTAAAAGGGTTTAAGCATAGAGTATTGGTTTAATTCATCTTAGTATTGCATACAACTAATTATGTGAAAAATACCTCAAATTTTGGAGAAGTGTATATTAAAGTGCCATCAAAATTCCTAGCAGCAAATTCTGCTGAAAACATTCATTCACAATATACATTTTAAAACAAATATTATTGAAACATATTTAGGAGTAGTCGGATGATGTCCAACGTGCGTTGAGTGCTGCTGTTCGGTATTAGAGCAGAGGCTGCTTGAACCAATTTTTTTTGCGATTCCTGGTCACCATTTCTCTAAACATTTGACACTAGCATTTTATTATGTATTTAAAAACAAACCCTACGCTTATCAGCCGAATTTATAACATATTACAAGTAGTTTTGAAATGTTTAAATTTTCAATGAAACCTTAAAATAAATTGTCGTCAACATTGTCTCTTCTCATTTATATTTTGTAACTGTTTGAGTTTCTCAACAGACCTCGTTCATACATCTCCGTGTGCTGCATGTGTATTCTTTTCTCAACTTCTTTCCCAACATCCCCTATATAATAATAGCCTAAGTTATCTGTCCGTCTGTCCTAGAATTTATATAGCGATTGGATCTGGAATGGATAGAGGCATATACATTGAATTCCTCATGAGTTAGGGTTAACAAAATTTAAAGCCAGTCCGAAAACGTTCGAATTCCAATAACTTGACGTAAATATTCAAATACCAATGACTTTTTAAATCATGAAATATCGGGGGTATGGAATATTCTGACTGTGTTAAACCTTTTGTGGCTTCTTTATCTGAAGTCTACTCATACGTGGAAACCTTGAGATTCTTATAGTATGAAACATCATCATTCTTATAGTATGATCAGTATTTCTTATTAGCATCTGGACATGAAGTTTACTTATATTTACCATACAAGGACACTTTATTAATTAAATCCCCCATATAATAATAGCTTAAGTTCTCTCTATATAGCGGTTGGACCTTGAATCGATAGAGGCATCCATATTGAATTCTTGATGAGTTAGACTTAACAAAATTCAAAGCGAGTCAAGATTATCTTCTGCTAAACGATCGATCTGATTCTAAAATAAATTGGCATAAATAGGCTTCATATCACAGCGAAATGTACTGTCGTCTTTTATATGTTCGAAATCCCCCTTCCCCCCTTTCGAGCTTTTAATGTCTGTCGTCTTTCCGAACCCTATTTTCCCCGGTGAAGAGCAGGCGATTCAATTTATCCCATAATAAATATGTAAAAATAACATTTTCTTTCTATCATTATGACGTCATTCCATCTCGTTTAATCATTTCTTATTTCAAATTAGTTAAATATCGTCTGTATTATTTTCATACGCTTTATTACTGAACTTAGGTATTAAATCCAATAATTTTCTTTTATATTTGGCTTAAATAATAGATTAGGTACATATGTGATAGTTTTAAATTAAACCATTGATTATTTTTGGTTGGAATGAGCATTTTATCACATGTATTTTCAAGAAATTCTTTTCATGAAAGTCCAGGAGTGTATATCACGGACAAATAATTATATAGCGTTTAAGTTGTGTATCTTTGAAAATTAAGAAATTTGCTCGTTTGTGTGTTTGTTTTTTACACATAACCGCATAGTTTGCAATCGATTAGCTAAATTTTGGACAACCGAAACACAAAAAACTGACCATTTTTTTACATGCATCATAGGGTATTTTACAATTCTATAAAATTAAAAATTTTACTAATACTGTCATATAGCGGGCTATTTGCTAATGACATAATAACAGATTAATGTGGTAATGTGCGTTGTACTACGAGAGAGTTGTTTGCATTAGGTACTGTTTTTCCTGAAATCTACAAATTAGACATTGTTTCTATTCGAAATTTATAGAACGTTAAAACCAGGTAAAACCATAAATATTTTTGTTCCATTTCTTTCCTAGATTATCATTGAGTCGTCGACACGTTATAAGGGTAAGTAACTATGATTCTTTAATTAACTATTACTCTCTTAAATCAATGACCTGCGGTTTATCGTCTGATTTGCATTGCAGAAGACACTTTTCTAATTCATTATAATTCAGTTATTCTGTTTCCGCTCGCTCAAGCAGAAGACTTTGTGAGTTGGACCAAGATGTTGATATTGTTATTCATCAAAGAATATTCGACTCAGTCGTTATCATTTTTAGGACGGTACTGAGTAAATATCACTTTCTCATGCATATGTATTCATAGATAAACAGCAATAGTGTCTAAGTACAGTTTATAATTGAAGTATATATAGGCTATTGTGTAATGCAATAACTGCTGTGTCCACTGTAATGAGATATTATGAACGGATTAGGGCACTATTGTTTGCGATATTGATATATCAAACAGAATGAATTTGTTCAAGTTTCCATTCAAAATAAGTATTTATAATTGCGCTTTGATTACGGTTTTAAAATTTTAGGATTTTCTCCCCGATACTTCGGAGAATGATTACCGCAAACATCACTGCTTAAATTAAAATTATTGCTGTATATTGTTTTTGTATATCTGTAGATTAAAATTAAATATTAATAAATTTTTAGACAGCTGTAAAAAATCTCAATAAAATCAATTAAAATAAAATCTCAATAAGTTCTGAAACAGTTTGGGATAATCATGTTTTAATATAGTTTTAAAACTTTAGGATTTTAGATCCTGGATATCCCCGATATATCGACAAATGATTATCGCAAGTACGCCTGCTTAGATTAAAAATCCTTCTTTATATCTTTGTATATTTAAATAAAATCTGATTTAATATGGTTTTAAAATTGCAGGATTTTGCATTTTGTCCTCGTTATATCAGTGAATGAGTATTACAAGTTTTACTGCTGAGATTAAAAAAAAATCTGTCTATATAACCCTTTAAATTTAAATTAAATATCAAAGAGTTTTACGATAATTGGAAAAATTGTGAATTGAATATGGTTTTAAAATTTTAACATTTTATATAGTATTCAATATACATCAGCAAATGTCTATCACAAGTACTACTGCTTCGATTAAAAAATCTTTGTCTATCTGTTCTGTAACTTTTTACATTTAGATTCAATATCAGAGAGTTGTAACAGTTTTGAAAAATTGTGCTTTTAATGTGGTTTTAAATTTTTAGGATTTTGAATGCTATCTCTGGTATATCCCTACATGAGTGTTGCAAGTACTACAGCTGAGATTACTAAAATTTCTGTACATCTTGATGGATTGGAAATTAAATCAATTGGATGGATTTAAATAAAATCTCAATAAGTTTCGAAACAGTTTAGTATAATCATGTTTTAATATAGTTTTAAAACTTTAGGATTTTATATCCTGGATATCCCCGATACATCGACAAATGATTATCGCAAGTACACTTTCTTAGATTAAAAATCCTTCTTTATATCTTTGTATATTTAAATAAAATCTGATTGAGTTTAAGACAAGTTTAAAGAACAGTGCTTTAATATGGTTTTTAAATTTTAGGATTTTAGATACTATACCCAAGAATTAAGTATCGCAAGTACTAGTGTATATATTAAAAAAATCTTTCTGTATATCATATCTATATAACATTTTTCATTTCTATTAAATATTAAAGCGTTTTAAGACCATTTGGAAAAATAGTGTCTTTAATAAGGTTTTTAAATTTTAGCATTTTATATAGTATTCAATATACATCAGCGAATGTCTATTACAAGTACTACTGCTTAAATTAAAAAATCTTTGTCTATCTGTTCTGTAACTTTTTTACAATTAGATTCAATATCAGAGAGTTGTAAGAGTTATGAAAATTGTTCTTTTAATATGGTTTTAAATTGTTAGGATTTTGAATGCTATCTCTGATATATCCGTGCATGAATATTGTAAGTACTACAGCTTAGATTACTAACATTTCTGTACGATTGGATGGATTTAAATAAAATCTCAATGAGTTTTGAGAATGTTTGGGATAATTATATTTTATTATAATTTTAAAACTTTAGGATTTTAGATCCTGGATATCCCCGATATATCGGTGAATGACTATCGCAAGTACACCTGCTTATATTAAAAATCCTTCTTTATATCTTTGCATATTTAAATAAAAGCTTATTGAGTTTAAGACAAGTTTAAAAAACAGTGCTTTAATATGGTTTTTAAATTTTAGGATTTTAGATACTCCAGATTACTCCAGATTTCAGCTAATGAGTATCGCAAGTACTAGTGTATATATTAAAAAATCTTTCTGTATATAATATCTGTATAGCATTTTTCATTTCTATTAAATATCAAAGAGTTTTAAGACAGTTTGGAAAAATAGTGCCTTTATTATGGGCTTAAAATTTTAGCATTTTAGATACTATCCTCGTTATATCTGTGAATAAGCATCGCAAAATATTTAGATTAAAAAATCTTTCTGTATATTTTTTCTGTGTAACTATTAGTAATTGTAATACAGAGTTTCAACACAGTTTGGAAAAATCGGGCTCTTACTGTGGTTTTAAAATTTTAGAGGTTGTTCCCTGCTGTATCAGTGAATAAGTTTCGCAAGAGCTACTTAGATTAAAATACTTCTGTATATCTTTAGAGATTTAAATTAAATTTCAATGATTTTTCAGGCAGTTATGGAGAATTGAGGTTTTAGTATTTAAAATCCTAAAATTTTAAAACCATATTATCTTCGATATCCGATAATGAGTAGGACGAGTAGTATTGTTTAAATTAAATATTTGCTCATTATAAAAGAAAATAGAGTAAAACCTCCATATAATAGACACCTCAGAATGAAAAACATGCCCTATATTTGGAAGCGATTCTTATATATATATATATATATATATATATATATATATATATATATATATATATATATATATATATATATATATATATATATATATATATATATATATATATATATATATATATATATATATATATATATATTGAAAACTTTTATTGAGGGCATTATTTTTCAAAAACTTATTTTCGGGTTTAAAAAAAAAATCTAACAAATTTCTTTTCGCGGAACATGTATTACTTGTATTGTCAATGTTCTTAAAATTCACCCTTTTACTGAAGAAAATATTCAATTGCTTCGGTATATTTGACAATTCTTGGAATCCAATAGTTTCTCTTAATGCTAACATTTGTTTCCTTTTTTTATTGTGGTTCTGCTACTTTTGTAGCTTAATAATCAAAGATATATTTAATTTGCAGTAAAAAGAAATAGCAACTAAGATGCTGCAAAAGTTATATGTCTTTCTGAACATTTAAATATACTTTGAGTATCGGTCAGTGCAGTTTTTTTCACCTCTTAAACGTTGACATAAGTATATAATTAAAAATTAAAAAACCTAATATAATTTTTGAATTGCTTCCCTTGAGTATAATTTAACAACGTGTAAATTTTTTGTATTTACAATACAGAAAAAGAAGGAAAATCATTATCTTTTCTCATTTTGATCTAATTATATTTTACTTCAAAAGAAAAAAATAGCTTTCACTATTTAATCTTTAAATGAAAAAACGAAAAAGATATTTAGTCATTATGTTAAATATACTTTGCTAGTCACAAAACCCTAATATAATTACATTGAAATTATTATTTCACTATGACTATTCTAAGCCTATCTATACAAAGAATGCATCTCAATGTCACCATAAAAATGCACCCCAATGTCAGGCAATCTTGGAATTAGCTAAGTTGCACCGGATAAGTGTCTACGTGTGTGTATTCTTTGTTTACACACTGCACGGAAGAAGGAGTTGGGTGGGTTCTCTCAGCCCATGACCCATACACCTCCGGCACGAAGTAAAAAAAGCCTTTTCTTTAGAATAGATAAACTTTCTCCTGATGATTTCCCTGGTCTTTTGCAGGGGACCAAAGAAACCAGTTTTTAGTGTTCCGTTCATTTCCTGGAAAATGAGAGCCCCAGATGAGAGCCATGTTCAAAAGTAATGAATATATTGGATCAAAAAGAAAGCAAATGGTAATAGGCCCATGCCATGCTGTTATGCAAAGATGTGGCTGCATTAGACGGCACTAAGGAGACCCAACACTTAAATATAAAAAAAATAGGGAATTTCAAAGAATTACATGATACTGAAATTCACCATATGGCTTTGAAAGGGAAATAGAATAGTTTGAGAACTGGTTCATAATTAGACATGATGCAAGTATCTTTTTTAGCATGCATAAAACAATCTTTACTGCATTTATTAAATTAAAACTGTATCTGTATATTACAACAGAAATTGTTTGGGCATATTCATTGTCTATATAATAATAATAATAAAAATCTTTAGGTTTAAAATTATCTCTTTCAAAAAGCATTATATAACGTTGTGCTTTAATTATACATAGTTTCTGACAAATCCTCTATATTCAAACTATAAAAAAATTATTAACGAACAATTATACTGTATAAGTTGAAGTAACTAATAAAGTAACTTAACGTTGACGTAACTTTACTGACGTAAAGTTACAAAAGGTTGTCATTGTATGCACCATAGGAAATTTTATCATTGTGTATCGACGAAACGAAGTTTTCAGGGTTAGAAATTTATTCAGTTACTAAATTAAATTTCTCTTTTAAATTTTATCTATTTGAAAACTGTATTTTTATATATTTGACATATATTAATATAATATATACCTGTTATGCAAAAATCCAATACTTCCCCATTAAATTATACAATTTAAATTAAATGTAAAACCTCAAGACTTGAATAAGAATTAAACTATTTTTGGGAGATTTCATATCCCGAATGAACGAATATTTAAAATATTATTCTTAGTATGTATAAATATAATTCTATTATTTTGTCTTAGATAAACTTATAAATATTTTATCAACTGTTTCAACTCAAATTAAGACAATTAACAACAAACCAGGCTAAATGGCAGCAGTAACAGGATAACACTTGTTTAAAAATATATTTGTTACTTTTTAATTCTATTATATAACTAATAATCATTCGCTATAGATTAAAATATTTTTTTTCCATTCCTAAAGGTATATTTTAAAATTAGTATAAAAATTTCTTTTTTTTTAATATATTTCGTCACAAAGTAGTTATTCTATTTTTTTTCCTAATTATTTTACACGTTGTATTAAGTCGAAATATTGGAAATCAAGGAATATATGAAAAGATCAAATGCCAATTATCTAACACTCGTGTAAATAAATAAATGGCCACCTTCGATATTTATTTTATTTTTGAAAATTTTCATAATATATTTCCAAAAATCTTTGTAGTAAAGAACTTTTTTCTTTCATATACACACAACAGAAAAAATAAATTAATAAAACTAGACGACTAGTTAAAAAGAGAAACAGAACTGTAAACTATTTAGAAGATAGTAATTCATCCATGTTCATAAAATAAGTTAAAGCTACGTTTGATATTTTAAAAATGTTTCTCATTAATATAAAATCATAATTGAAAGCAGATATAATATAAAATGTTAGTCTAAAAAAGTAATGGAAAAAAAAACCTGGAAGATTTGATAATTCTGTTAGTATGGAAATTATTTTGTCAGGAGAAATTCTCGTTTTTAAAAGTTTAAATAATATTTATGATAAAAAAGCAGCTCTTAAAACGATAAATATTTTAATATGTTAACAACATATTTTTATATACACACATTTTTCAAAACGTAATATTCTTAAGTATAAATTTGGACAGTTCTTTTACTATAGAAAAAATGCGATCAGGGCCGGAACTTGGTCCTTTGGAGTCCTTGACAAAAAAAGTAGGATGCACTCTAGTCCAGAAAAGCACCAATTGCCTTCTTCTTTACAACCGCAGCACCTCCCCCGTGTCAATCAAAGAAAGTTGCAAGGGGGAAGGAAGAAAGAAAAAAAGCCGGCTCAGCCGCTTTAAGAGCGTTTTCGTGAACAGAGAAAAAGCCGGCTCAGCCGCTTTTAGCACGGTTTCAGAGATAGGGAAAAATCCGGCTCAGACGCTTATAGGGTTAAATTTTATTTTGTATTGGAAACTATATTTTTGTATTATCTTGTCATTTAAAAATTATTCTACACTTCATTAATGGAATATCTAGTTCTTTGCTCATTTTATATGTTACTCATAAGGACATAGAAAATTTACATATCGAACTTTCCAATATTTTTTACGATATTGGGCTAAATAAAGGCCAAATGGCAGGAGACTTCTTTTTGGCACCGGATTTCGCGAGTTCCAATCCCGCTGCTGTAGACCGAATGATGGTCAAGTAGTAGAGTGCTACTCTTCGGTACCAAAGTTGCCGATCTCGCTGCAGGTATGTATGTTTGTAGCTGTTCCAAATGGTCTTTAAGATGTAGTCTCCAGGCTTTAGTTTCCGTGCAGCAAAACAGTGGACAGGAGAGCTCTACACTAAAATGAACCACTCCTGTGGATATTTGGAATCTACCCGAAGATCCGAATCCCATCAGCCTCTGGGTAGTCGTGGTGTATATCGTACTGATTTAAACTAAACAAAATCAATGGTTTTACTTTTATGGCATTTATTTACAAAAATTTTCTTTGCGTTTCCCGTAAGTATCTTCTTACGCGATTATGAGTAGTATTTGAGTATTGAAAGATACTTGAAACTCAAATAAGTACCAGCAGGTATTTTGCTTTTTTAGATAGTTAGAGTGTTAAAACTTTAAAAAAATATATGAAAACTTATTTTACAACTTAGAATCATGTATCTTGCGTTATTTATCGGTAAACTACAAATTTTACTCAAGAATCTTTTGGAATTTCCGAATAGAATTTACCTAGAAACTTTCACACGATAAAAAAATTTCTATTTTTCCTAAACTGAAGCTTTTGAGTCATTCCATTAAACAAAATAGAAAGGAATAGTGCTTTGTTAGTATATCATTTAAAAAATAAATATAACAAATTTAAGTGGTTTTTTGATATAATGATTTGCAACTTGTGAAAATCTTTGTAGAAACGTTGTTTGGAGATCAATGTTTAACTTTGGAATATACAAAGAAGATAAATAACTAGACATCGTTTAGATCATAAACAGTCAAACTATTAAATGGCTAGGATATTTATGTAGAGCTGAGAATACCGACGCATTAAAAAAGCTTACCATAACCAAACCTATCTTAACTAGTTATCGTGAAAGAGAACCAATAGGATAAATTCAACTACTGAAAGGAGTTTATAAATGTTATGTAAGGGAGATTGGAGAAGAATTGTCTCGAATAGAAGGACTCATAGGAAGACTAAAGTCTCGCATAGGAAGACTGATTTGTACGACTTTGGTCAGTAATAGGCTGCATTAGTTAGAAGACTTGAGAAGCCATTAACGAACACTGAAAGTTTTTGGCTAGCTCAGTCTTCGAACTTACAACCCTCAAATTATGAAATCAATGTGATTATCGGTTCAGCTACCACGGTTCTGAAGAGATTAATGTTAGTAGGGAAACTCGGAGAGTTCTGAACATCAATCTATTATACTTACCTGTTTGGGTATCATAAGATAGAAAAAAAACTATATTAGTAAAATAGTTAAACATTTTATGCTCTTTTTATGGATAGAAAATGTATTGAATTATTTATAGCAACAATAAGTTACTCTAAGATCTTGCGTAACCTTAGACCATTTTCAAAATTTATTTGCTTGAGGTGTGTAAATAACGGAAAACAGATTAAAGAAAATTGAATCAATATTTTCTTTAAAGTGTTTCAAGAAACAGAGTCAACAACAATAACTGTATTTATTATCTTAAAAATAGAAATTTAATCTCCAGTTTTAGGAAATCTGATATGATATAGGTAACAAAATAATCAATATATATCTTAAAGTGCATTTTAAGACCCTAAAAATTGAGTATAGCAATGAGTATTACTTACAAAAAATGATTATTTTTTGTGTATTTTGAATTTAAAAATATTTTCACATTTTTCTTTGAAATATAATGGTTAAAAAATGAGAAAAGAAAACAAAATGAAACATAATTACATACTTTAGTTTTATTTGTGGCAATGCTCTTGAAAATATGTAATTATTAAAGTTCACAAAATACATATTTAAACTTATTCCTATACATGTGAGGTATGTTTTGCTGAAGCATAAAACTAAATTTAAATAGTTTAACAGTTATCGAAAGAAATTACTGTTAGAAATTTGGAACGGGTTCATGGAAGCTGATTTAAGGATTCCATGGATGTTAACAAATTAGTTTGTTTTGGATTGAAGCGCTATGGTCTATTGTTTTGCTACACGAGAGCTGATGTCACTGAGACTTACTGCTTAAAATGTCCTTCCCCATACTGTTTTTCCACGCAAGTGGTATAGTTTATCGGCAAAAGACTTCATGAATATTCTCCACACATAAATATAAATCGGTGTTTCTCCCAGTTACTCAGTTTCTCCCAGTTTATCGTCAGTTCTGCTTTTTGTCCGTAAACTTCATATAAACACAAGCCAAAAAAATCTGCTTTAGAAGATTATCACGTCTCAAGCAAGTTCTTTAGTTATATATCGCAATATATCCCGATACTTTCATAAGATGCAGTTTGATTAAAACTTTTATTCATTAGTGTTGTTTCCCTCATCTGCTACTGGATGTATCTATTGAGAGATATTAAAGATTTTGATATTGTGTGTTGATATTTCTGGATAGTATGATCGCAATAGCTGATGATACATACACGAATTGTAAAATCGCGATAACTTACTGTTTGCTCATTTGAATTTTCAGTTAATATTGGAATCCTGTGTTTTTTTTAATTGACTACCTAGATAGTGTTAGTTTTTTCTAAAAATGTGATATCTATTTATTCTTAGCTCAAAGTAGCAATGTAATCATCAGTAATATCAGATTCAATTCGAGGAATAATCATATTAATTTCCTGACATCATCCCTTCCTACTGAACATATTTATTCCTATAAGGTTTATAAGGTATAAACTTACGTAATTTTGTACAGGGTAATTAAAATCCTATTTTTAAAATGCTACAAAAAAGATCTACTGATCAGGATGACACTATATTTGAACTGAATATACTGGAGGAAGGGGGAAATCGTATGGCATAAAAAGTGCCACGGTGTATTAATATTTACCACTGTAAACGACATAACAAAAGTAGATTGTGCTACAAGTCACAACTTGAATCTAAATAGGATAATTTCAGCTTAATTTGCACAGTAAACTAACCACGCTGTTCAATGTTAATGACTGTCTTGTTTGTTTGACAGGAAAATGCCACATACCTCTCGTTTTTTAACTCATGCAACGTGTCATGCGTATGATTGTTTTTTAATTTGCATGGTATGCCACTTACAGTGCCATCTATTAATGCATATTGTCACTTTTATATGACTTTTTTGTTTTCTTCCTTTTCAATTATATTCATTTCAAATTTGACGTTATTCTGATCATTAGTTCTTTTTTTACAGCAATGTGAAAATGAGACTTCAATTAAAATTACCCCTCAGATAATTATATGCACTATTTCATATCGGACAATTTTTAAATTGTCTTATTATTGAAGTGATAGCGTAGTGATTATTGTATACCACCCGTATTATGAAATACCCATTATGTTCTTTTAAGGAAAAGTTTTAGTTAAATTTACCGATGAGCGTAAACAACATAGAAGTGAAACATAATTTAAACTTAAATGATCAAAAGGGCAGTCTAGTGCAAATTTACAACTCATCGCGCAGGCAAAAATGTAATCAATTTTATAAGAATTGCTATTAAATGCATTCATGTGTGGAGTTCCAATAGTTTCTGAAAATATATTTGATTCATTCCCAACAATTCCAAAGCAATAACGATTTTTCATATATGATTATAATTACTTTTTAATTATGACGGTTTAAAACTGTTCCTTTGAGTACTATTAACACATGATTTCGTAACAATCTCTAACAAAAATTCTTCTATTTGTCAACGAACTCAAAAATAATTTATTTGAACAAGTATGAGTAGCCTTTAGCTAATATGCTAATACATAATGCATTAATACATAAATTACATAGAAGGAAAATCTTTATTCTGGTACCAAAGGAATTATATCGAATTTACTATAGCATTAGTGTTGCCATTTTCTATTCCCAAAAGCCATTAGATCCTCTTGTTTATATAATTGTGAAGTTGTGCTGACTTAATATTTTTACAGCGCAGATACAATTAATAAAACTCCGCTTTCACCTTTAATCTGTCCCTTAGGGGAAAGCAATATGTCGTAATTTTAATCCTGTTTTATCCCTAGGGTTCAATATATTTCCATGTTTGAAACTTTCCGTGTCAATATTAATCTGGTCTTTCGTTAAATTATTTAAGCTCGCACCGCTAAACTGATTGCTTTGAGCGAGAAAATAATTTTTAACGTCATTTTTATGAAGGACGTTTCCTGTACAAATTTCTTCTATACCTCTTGTATGTCGACTTTTCTCTCAGTTTTTTCTATCGACAAATTTAATTACTTTTTACTGAGTTACTTAAGAAAGAGCATATTGTTTAATAATTTATCCTTATTTACAGGAGATATACTACCATCCAAGACTAGTATGTAACCTGTCATATGACGATATTAGTAAAATTTTAATTTTCCAGAATTGTTAAGAACCTTATGAGGCAGGTGAAAAAATGGTTTGATTTTTGGCTGAGAATTATCTGGTACACGCTCAATAATTTATTTGTTTTCATACTCCTCTAAGTATCCAGATAATGTGAATGCAGTTTAGAATTATGACGAATTCATTTAGAAAGATCATTCAAAGCTCTTTTAGCTACGTCAAAATTATCGTTCAGTTCCTAAGTTTTTTGCCACAGTAATTAATGTAAGTAAAAGAATGAAACAATTCTTTACACTACCCCCTATAGGTAGGTAGAATTTGTTGTTAACGGTTAATTTGTTGTTGTAACTGGAGATAAAATTTTCATTGCAATAAAAAATAATCGATCATATACTGTTACAATTATCACATATTTACCTAATCTATTATGTAAGCCAAATATAAAAGAAAATTTAATTAATTTAAAACAAGAAATAATTAAATGAGATGGCTAAAAGAATGATGTCATAATGCTAGAAGAAAAAGTTATTTTTACCTATTATAAAAGAATAATGGCATTAAAAGCTCGAAATAATGGCATTAAAGCTCGAAAAGGGGGGGGGGAGGGGGGATTTTGAATGTTTTATAGACGACAATTCGTTGTGGTATGAAGCATATTTGTAGCAAATTATTTTAGAATCGGATAGATAAATTAGGAGAAGATAAACTTAGAATTTTACTAACCTTAACTCATCAAAAATCCAATATGGCTGCCTCTATCCATTCGAGGTACAAGTGCTTCATAAATGCGAGGACAGATGGACAGATAACTTAGGCTATTATTATATAGGGGATTTAAAATATCGACTTTCTCATTTCATAAAAGGTAAAATCTTCTGATTTTTTTTACACATTTTGATACAATTTTCTTAACTTTTAAAATGTAGATTATTATTTACTTTCATCATTTAAAATAGTTATTTTCTTATCTGGTATTTAAGAAGAAATATTGTTCATTAAAATATTTTTAGGTGCAATTATAAAGCCGGTAATGAAACATTCCGAGTAAGGTTATTGGTTAATAAATTGTTCTTATTTAATGGGACATACTAGCTTTCGTGACTTAATATCTCCACTTTTCGATTCCACATAAAATATTTTGTTCCGTTATAAATATTGTTTTTTTTAAAAAAACTTAATAGTCTAGATTTAAAAAAATGGTTAGTTTCACCATTTCAAGAGTTTTTTTTTTTAAACCTGTCTTCTAAGAAGAAATTTTATTCCTTAAAATACAGTTTATATGGAATTATAAAGTCGCTAGTGAAGGAAATTTCCGAGTTAGGTTATTAGTTAATAATTTGTTGGGATGTACTACCTTTTTCCTTTTTCAATTTCACATAAAATATTTTGTTCCTATTAACATATTTTTTACTATTACCTTAATAGTAGTCTAGATTTTAAAAATCTTTTTTAATTTTACCTGGTGTTTAAGAAGAAATATTTTTCATTAAAATATTGTTTAGATACAATTATAAAGCCTATAATTAAGATAATTTCTAAGTTAGATTGCAGATTAATAATTTGTTTCATTTAAGGAGATATAATACCTTCCGATATTCTAAATCTTCATGTTTTTGGACTGCTCTCAAAATAAAACTTCCAGTTACTCTTTAAACATTTTTTTTACAATTTTTTTAAAACTATACTAGATTTAAAAAAGTTATTTAATTTCATCATTTCAAGTTGTTTATTTTTTACCGGGTGATTAAAAAGAAATCTGAATCCTTAAAATATTGTTTAGATGCAGTTATAAAGACTGCAGTAAATTAAATTTTCGAGTTAGGTTATTGGTTGATAATTAGTTCTCATTCAAAAGGATATACATTACCTTTCGAGATTTTAAATCTTCCTCTTTCGATTCCACATAAAAAAAATCTTCAGTTACCATTTACACATTAGTTACAAATTACTTAATGATAGTCTATATTTTAAAAAGTTATGGTACCTGGGAGCCTTCTGCCTGGTCCTTGATTCTAAATTGGAATGATCCACTTGAGCGAAATTGTTCTTTCATCCTCATAGTGCTCTTTCAACGAAAGGCGCACCTATCATCTTAACCCTTTCGAAGGCCGTGGGAAAATTACTTCCCACCTACATGATATTACGAAATGCACCTCTGGGAGGCGCAAAACCCATTATAATGTATAGACCCTTGCTATTATAACGATAGGAAGACTGATTCCCGCTTCAGTTTTGCACTGTTATCTATAAGTTTATCAATTAAATATAATTAGCACATTTGTTGTGAAAGTTTGAAAACGTTGTGTGAGAAATAAATGGCCTACGAACGGGTTAACAAGAGGAGGAACATGGCATTGAACTTTCGGTCTTTAAATGGTTAAGAATGGTCATTTCTGTCGATTCATATTGATCCGTATCTTAAATATGTTATTATGGACAAGAAAAAATAAAATTAATATGAACTTTGAATACTACAGTATGTTATGTTGGTCCTCATCTATGGTTTTAAACATTATAAGATGCCATTTCTGAAAAAGGAAAAAAACTTCATGAGAAAGGATTAACTTGGTATTACATGCAAAATAAGTACTGTAAAATGGTTCATGTGCTTTGATAATTAAAGAAGCATTAGAAACAACAGTAACAAAACTTATAAATTATTAAAGAAAGATTTTTTCAAACAGAGACGAAATTGTTTTTTAATGAATGAAATGTAGGCTCTTATAATGGAGATACTTAGACTAGAAACTTTATAGACTCCCTTAAAAAAGAACATTACAGAGTCTTATGATAATTTTTAGGAATTATATTATGTAATATATTTTGGATGAATTTATATTTTAAGCACTACTATTACAAAATGTATTTAATGTAATTTGCAAGTTGCTGACAACATCAAATGCAAAACTTTATATCTCGAAATGAGTAGTATTTGGGTAACTCTTTTTTGAAATTCAATTTTTAACTCAGAACATTCTCTTTTATGAATGCGTTGTTTACAAAACAAAATCCATTCCAGATATGGGCCTCGAGGCAGTGGTCTCGAAGACTGCAACCTATATATTCGTTTATCTTTTGAATATATACTCTTTTTAAAAAAAGTATACATCCAAAAGTTAATAAGCTAAACAGTAATGATGAAAATGCAGAATGAAACAATTTTTTGTACTTAAAAAAAACAACTATAATAACTGTATTATAATACAGTATTATTTATATATATACAATACTGTTGATATTATATTAATTTTATATATATATATATATATATATATATATATATATATATATATATATATATATAATATAATACCAACACTATAATCATGCAAACAGATTGAGTTAATTCTTTATTTTTCTTTTGTTATTTTGCATTCTATTAAAACAATGCAATATTTTTAGTACTTGTTCAAAACAAATGTATTATTTTATCCAGCTTTAGTAAAATTCTGTTCTATACCTGTAACCTGTATGTAATATATCTGTAAATCTGTACAAGTTCTGTAATTTTTAATTTAATTACCAGCAAAAAATTGTTTCTACGTTGGGTTCATTCACTAGAAGTAATGAACCTGTATTTTAAATTATAAAGAAGCGGGTGTTCTCTAACTTTATAATACCTTCCACTACAGCGGTATAGAACTAAATTCAATAGTCAATACTGATTTAAAAGTATTCTCTAATTTGAAACATTCGTGCTTTCAGCTTTCAATTAACAGATCTCGAGTGAATAACGCATCGAAAATCGTCCTCCACTTGATGAGGCAGCGGTTTCTAATTTAGATATGATTAAACTCATTCGTGGTGTAAATAAATATTAGACCACTCTCTCGCATTTGAATCATCGATGCCGCTAATGATTTTTCCACGTTCATAGGGGTTGTTCAAGGGATAAAATTATCGCAGTGAAAAGCAGAAAGAAAATTTAATTTCCTATCTAAACTTGTCGGCAATGTATTTCTGTAGAACTAAAATTTAACAACTCTGCGGATTTGCGACATGTTTAAAAAATATATGAACGGATCTTTTGACAATAATAAAAGTCGCGTGTATACTCATTGACGTAATATTAATTAGTTCTGTGTGTTTTGGGTAATAATTTTCTTAATTTTTATCTCCTAATTTCCAAACCTGATATATATATATATATATATATATATATATATATATATATATATATATATATATATATATATATATATATATATATAATGTAAGGATTTAATACTTTAATCCTAAACTAAAGTTACTAACCCCTCTATTAAAAAATCACCAAATCCGCAATTTCATCATCTTTTTAGTAGCGTCTCTGCGTTAAACTCTTTTGCTAGCTTCCTGTTGGCGAGATTAACTCGCCAACCTATTTTGCTGATTTAGAGCATTTCTAATTTGCAGAATTAACAAATTCCTTTCTCACACTGCAGTGTTCCCAAGGTTATAAAAGGGTGTGCTCCCATCCTTTGTTGGATTTTTGCTGTGGACTTGGTCAAATAAAGTATGTGAAAATTATCCTGATAAATCGTATTATCTTTCGACCACGCTACATCCTTGAAGCATAGCAGGACACGCTATGCTTCATATATACATTATATATATATATATATATATATATATATATATATATATATATATATATGTATGTATATATAATGTATGTATATATAATGTAATGGGCAATCTAGCCCATCATGAAGGGAATATAACTCATATTGGCTAGGGTGCAGCCCTAAATAAAAACGTAGGCGAATGCGAAAATAAAGAATTATGGAAAATAAAAATGGAGTTTATTATAGCAGCATTTTCCGAAGGCTTCTGGTGTAAAAAACCGTACATCAGAACTATAGGTGTGTGAGGCATTCAATGCAGATTCTTAAAGACTAGCATATAGCCTGTCATAAAATGGTAAAAAAATGGTTTGTGTTTTGGCTGAGAATTACCTTGTACAAGCTCAATAATTTGTTTATCTTTATACTCCTCTAAAGTCTCACGATACTGTGAATGCAGTTTAGAATCACGTTGAATTCATTTAGAAAGATAATTGAAAGTTCTCTTAGCTACGTCGAAATTGTCGTTAAGTTCTTCCCATTTTTTTTGCCAAAGTAATTAGTGGAAGTAAAGGAATAAAACTATCCTTTCCACTACACTCTAGAGGTACATAGAATTTGTTGTTAATACCAGTGATAAAATTTTTATTGGCTCGAAATATAATCATGAGTATATTTAAAATTATCACATATGTACCTAATCTATTATTTAAGCCAAATATAAAATAAAACTATTCTCGCCATATCTAAGTTCAATGATGAAACGTATGAAAATCATGCAGATTATATGGAAGTAATTTAAAATAAAAAATGATTAAATGAGATGGTTAAATGAATGCCGTCCTAATGCTAGAAACAATTTTACTTTAACCTATTTATCATGTGATAAACTTCTCAATTTAATCGCCTGCTCTTAACCTGTGAAAATAGGGCTTGAAGTAATGACTTTAAAGACTAGAAAAAGGGGGAAGGGTTTGATTTCGAACGTTGCTAACCGTAAATCATCAAGTATCCAATATGGATGCATCTATCCATAACAGGTACAACCGATTCATAAATTCAAGGACAGCCGGAGAAATAACTTACGCTATTATTATATAAGGGATTAATCACGTAGGGGACACTTAGTGACGTTTGGAATCTAAACTAATTATATAAAGCATTATATAAGAAAACCAGGTTCAATAATTAAATATGGTGTTTTGGGGCTCGCCAAAAGGATAGAATCTGTCGAAAATAATGTTATGATAGACTTATAATTACGTTGGTTAGTTTTTTATTTTAAAATATCGTTACATACAACCCTTGTACAGGAACTATTTTGTAGCTTCCTTTTAATAGCAGCAAAACATTTTCAACAATTATCCTTTTCAAACAAATTTTATATAAATCCATGTATTGCTAATGACATCCTAAATTAAAATTATTTCTATCATGACTTAACGTCCTGTTAATCGGATATATTACTAATATTGAATAGTAAGAAGTAATTAGATTCAATAAATGACTTAATGTCATAACAATTGGTTAACATATTAATATTGATCACGTAGCAAGAATGAAATGAAATTTCTCCGATAAATTTTCGATCTGTAAGTAAATCGAATTTGCAGTTATGTCTTACTCAGGTATGCACAAGGATTTTATTACCCGAGAAGAAAAAATTGACTGCATTCAACAAATTGCCGAAACGTGTGCTTGGTACGAAAGTGATATTTATATTATAAAAAGTAACGTCATGGATCGATGAAATTTATTTGAAAAATGAATAGAGCAAAATTTGTCAAATATTTAGTGAATTTCAGGACTTAAAATTGGAAAATATCTGCATTTATATCACGTTTACTAACAGTGAATTCATTTAAGTTCGTTCTGTGTTGGAAATGAGATAAAATAAACCCATTTTAGTTACCATCAGAGGTCATACGTCACTGAGGGACGTGAGAAATTTTTTCATTAGTTCTTAGCTTATTGTCACACAAAGCATTTTTTTGTAAACGAAGGTTGCAATAACTTTAAAAAAATGAGGTTTAGCTTGGTTTCGTTTGATGAACTGCCATCTAATATTTTTGCAACACTACGGCTAATGAAAAAGCGACCTACTGTTTAAAGTCAATTCCGAACGACTACGAACATCCATTCAACAGTAGGATTCGAACCCACGTACTCCAGTACCAGTTTTCTAAATAAGAAAAATTGATGACTTATACGAAGTTTTAAAAGAATATATAGTAAACTTCTGTGTTAGGATTCGAACCCATTGTTTTATTCTATACCACATCAGTCCAACACAAACGTTTTCGCTCCGAACGATGGCCGAATGTTTAGGGTGCTGACCTTCAGTACCGCAGTTCGTGGGTTTGAATTCCACTGTGGCATAAACGTTCGTAGCCGTTTGGAATCGGCTTTAAACAGCAGTTCCCGATCTCATTAGCTCTCGTATAAAAATGTAGACCGTAGCAGCCCTAACCAAACATTAGAAGTTTGTTATGCCAATTGATTGCACTGTATGGAAAACCGGTAGTAGTAAGTGTGGAATGCAGGCATGCAAGCAGGTGGAAAAAATTCTAGGAAGATCGATAGAATATATCATATTAACAAGTGATTAAATAAAAAATTAATCATTTGTTTAAATTAAAGGGTTTTAAAAAAGATTTTAAAAAAGAGGATTAAAAATTTAAGTGAGAAATTGTATTTCTTATTTAGTTTCAGTTTTTGCATCCAAGAATAACATTTGTTATTAACTGTAACTTATTCTTAAGGAATGTTTCTTTATATATTTTGTTATTTTTTAAATGAGGGATTGACTTTCAATGTTAATATGATTTATAGTCAAATATGTTCATAATGCAACTTAAAAAATCCGAAGTAATTTGTATTAAGATGTAAACTATATCGTGAAGTATAAATTTTTATATCAAATTGTACTATCTCTTTTAACAGTATTGTAAGTAATTGAAAATATGTTTTGTAAAATTTTAGAAATATTAGATATTACTGATAATATGGCAAATAATAAAGTAATAAAAGTCCAGTTTCTGGGTTTATTTGATCAGATGTAAATTAAAAAAAAACTTAATTAAATATGTGAGACACACATTTTTTAATTCTTTGATTCCTAGTTAATTATAAACAGCACTGATATATACATAATCTAAACTTTTATGCATGAGGCTAAGTTATAAATCTATTAGGTATAAATTAAGTTTTATCAAATAAGGCATAATACTTAAAGTAAATTTTGAACTGTAATGAGAAGTATGCCAGAAGTAGGATTAGAACTTTTTTCCACCCCACTTTTATACCTCTTTTATCTGGTGTTTTTCTAGGCGGCCACTAGACGATGACCGAATGGTAGTATCCTGCTATTGGGTATCGAAATCCGCGGGTTCGAATCCTGATGATAGCATGGATATTCGTATCAGTTCGGAAACGGCTTAAAGCAGAAAGTCCCGGTCTCATGAACGCTCGAGTAGCAAAAGTGTAGATCGTATCACTCAAGTGTTTTGTATGGCTCCCATATAAGCAGAGCAGAGTGAAGTGGAATATGAGTGAAATCGAGAGATGGTATTTCTGAATTCGGAATGTAGTTGAGGATATCTTTTTGAGCTGCGAGGTAGAAAAATAAATTTAGCAAGTATTGTTGAGGGAAAGGTGAAAGGAGACATTTTTTCAACAAACAGCAATCGTGTCAATGAAGAGCGCGACGCCTGTTTGCAAGAAACAACTACACTCCTTATACAGTGAGAACCTGTAAAATATAAAACACGTTTTACATTTCAGTTTACACTTTACACGTTTACAGTTACACATTACAGTTTACACGTTTTACATTTTTTGTCTCAATCTTTGTAATAGTTATTTGTCCAAAAGAAATCGATTCTAGATTTAAACACACTCAATCTTATTTCATTAATTAGTCACGTCATAAATAAATGAAATGAAATATTCCTATAACTGGTTTGAAACAAAAAATAGGATTTTCAAGCATGAATAACTGACAAAAATCAATATGCTGCGAATGAATCATTGTTTTATTACGATTTTCAATAAAAGCATTTGCATGTTACTTGAATCCTAAAGAATTCATGTGTACACACTTACATATATGCCTGTTTATATACATCCCCTGAAGTTAAAATTTTGTAAATAACCATTGGAAACTTGTAAAAACTTATCTAAATAATAAATATTTAACAACCAATTATTGAGAAACAAACCTTAAGAATTAGTTTTCCAGAGTTAATTTTTTATGTGTGTCAGAGTCTTGTTTGAGGAAGACTGGTTAAGTTTCATTTTTCATTTCTTTGTGAAAATGCCTTGGCATACATAAAAGAAGACTTATTTAAATTATTATAATTATATTTGAAGATATTCTTTAGAGTAACACTAATGAGACTTTTGTGTGTTTGTTTACTTTGTATGCAATAACATCTTTAATTAATATCATACGCCGTTATAGTATTAATACTTAGTACACGATTCGTCTAACAACATAAACAAGAATCGAGGATTGAAAAGAATTGACCCTAAGTAATTTAACACTCATGTATGTTCGAAATCTTTAAAAAATTTTCGTAAGCATAGAAGTTTTGGAAAGATTTTTTAAAACAAGATATGGTAATACTGAATAATGCCACTTATTGGCGATGATTACTAAAACACAAAGGTATTTCATCAGAACAGCATTGTATCCATTACTATTTGGGCTGCTTTAATTGATGTAGGTTGCGCTATTGTAATATAATTATATATATATTCTTAATTAACCGAAATCACTGAGAAAGCGGGCATTTACATTTATGGAAAATTAATCCTTTAACTGTTTACAAAGCCAACAGCTCCAAATTATTAAAAATTCGTCATAGTAGACCTTTAATGGTTCATTATATCTAATATTTTTAAGCATACCACGCATTTCATACATAATAAATGGGTTCCACAAGAAGATCTAGATACAAATATTATATAAATTAAAATATAAATACAGATTGTTTGGACACGGTGAGATCAGTAGAAAATGATAGGCTACCATTCTCAGAGCTTTCTTGCCAAGTTGGCGGAACCATGTTCTTCACTCAAGCCCAAGGCATTTCTAACATTGAAAAGGCAGTGGCCGTTTCAAAGTATGTTTATAAATTATTAGCTTAGAGTTTTGAAAATTTGCAAGCATATACATTTTAATGTAAACAAATAATTAGTATTCGAAATAATTTTGAATATCGCACAAAGAATTGAATTTTAAATAAATTTGTTAATATTTAAAAAAAGTACATTGCGTATTAGCTTTCATATTTTTCTGTTAATTTTACGTTACTGTTTCTTAAAAATATATTTAACATTTTTTAGAATTTATTTCATCAGTTGAGTAAATAGTAGGTTAATATAAAATATTTTTATGTCATTAAGTTTCGTAAAGATTTCGAAATTTGCTACTTAAAATTGAATTTAGTAATCTGAATGAAGAAGAAATTAAACGCATACCTACATTTATTTAAATACATGATGAACATGCTACAAACTGAGAAAAGATGCTACTTTATACACAATTTCACTTTGTTGTTCTGAGTGAAATGCTTGGGCGTACATCAATATATTGTAACGAATTCTCGTTACATTAAATTCTCATACAGACTTAACTAAAACCTCAAGAAAAGACGGCATGATGTATAAGAACAGCAAACGTGCCTTTTGTGAACTTTCGAACTGGACTCTTCTTTACATAGTGAAAGGCCGTTGTTTAGCGTAGAATGGAATGCTGAATGGAGGATTGTTGACATCGAAGACCATCTCAAATCATTCTGTCTGAGACATTCATTGGGATGTTAGCGATCTGTTTCCAGTGTTCGTTTCAATGGCATCCCGAAGAAAGACTCTCACACTACAGCAAGTCCTCTACATTGCAACAATACTATAAGCCACAATACTTTCTTATCTTGTTCGCCAGGGGCTGTCCAAGGACAACGCGAGATTACTTCCGATTACCGCAAGCTTCAATGGCACCTGCTGGCGAGAGAGCCGACACGCGTTTTTCCTAACACGTCATCAACCATCTGTCCGATCAGCTGGGACGGACATTCTTGCAGGCAGACGACTATATAAGAAGAGCAGAGTTCGAGGCAGAGGGGATTGTTTTTGACCGATCGAGTCGGCTGTGAACTCATCGGCCAGAACGACGATGGAGCGACTGAGTGTCCTCCCCACCTTTTTTTCTCTTAGGAAGCTGATTCCTGCATCGATCTTTTTTTTCATTGTAGATATTTATCATTTTCATCCGTAATTAGCATAACTTCAATATTGTGTTTCTTAATAAATATCATAGTCTGCACGTAGGCCTCCGCTATCCTTTTTCCGGGCTCACTTAGAGCCCCAGTACACTACAATATGTAAAATGTGGCAGTCTATGAGCACAGAGTGATACAAGTCTGAAATCTGGCACTGTTTAATGACGTCTGTTCGTGTGCAAATTGCAAGATGTATTTTGGATTGTTGGGGATAAAATCAATTATTTGAAGCAAATAATAAATAAATACTTAAATACATATTATTGTATATTGACAAAAGTAGGAGATCTGAATCTTGAATATATTTATGCACGATCTGCCCCAAACTCTACAAACTGAGAAAAGGAAATGCTTGATACACAACACCGTTTTCTTCTTCTCATTAAAAAATCATGTACTTGTATTAATAGATATAAAATGCGACACTGTGATTAATACAGTGCCTCAAATCTGCATTAATCTTCAGTGAGTAGGCACCGTCTAGTAACGCCCGTTCGTGTGCAAATTGCAAGATGTATTTTTGACTGCTGATAGTATAATAAATTATTTCAAGCATATATAAATAATTAAGTAATTTATATATTGGAAAATATATCTGCAGTTATTATACAAGTCGCACCAGAAACTTGAAACAGAACACAAAAACTATCTGGTGCACATTGTCGCTTTGTTCTTCTCACTGAAAATAGTTGCTTGTATACGTAAGATACGTAAGGCACTGTGATTAACACAGAAGTAGAATTCTACATTATCCTACAGGTATATCTATGGACGCTGGTATATAAAAAAAGAATTAAATTATAAATAAATAATTCCCTATATAATAGTAGCCTAAGTTACTTGTCCGTCTGTCCTCGAATTGATGAAGCGGTTGGACCTAGAATGGATAGGAACATCCATGTTGGATTCTTGATGAGTTAGGATTAGCAAAATCCAAAGAGAGTTCGAAAACGTTGGAAATCCACCTATTCCTTCCTTTTTGGTCGTTTAATGCCATTATTTCAAGTCCTATTTTCCCCGGTTAAGAGAGGACGATTACATTTATCACATTTTAAGTAGATGAAAATAACATTCTAGCTTTATGACGTTATTCCTTTAACTATATCATTTAATCATTTCTTATTTTAAATTAGTTAAATGTTTAAAATTTTTAAATTATTAAAATTTATTTGCATTGTTTTCATACATTTATCACTCAAATAGAATATTGTGTAAATAATTGTCTTTTATATTTGGATTAAATAATAGATTAGGTACATATGTGATAATTTTAAATTTAATCATCGATTATGTTTTGTTGTAAGACAATTCTTAGAAAACAAACCATTTTTTACCTGCCTCATAGTGTACTTTACAATTCTGGAAAATTAAAAAATTTACTGATCCCGTCATATGACGGGCTATATACTAGTTAAATATATCTGCCTATTAACAAAAATAGGAGGTCTGAAGTTCTGAATTGTTTATACACGACCCACCTCTGCTGATATCAGCAACGGGTTATATGCTAGTTAAATTTATTCTCGTATTGACAAAAATAGGAGGTCTGAAGTTCTGAATTGTGCATACACGACCCACCTCTGCTAATATCAGTAATCAGCTGTCTTTAACGTGTGTATGTTGCTAACCAATTCTTGTTGCACTTTTATATTTTACCTCTTTTTCCTGATTTTGTCACCTTTTTTACACCAAATACTCATTGTGAATTTACTCTTTTGTCGTTAGCCATATCAGTAACACAATATATAACACCAGAGAATTAGGAATTTAATTAAAATCAATGTGTGATGTTTTACAATACCTTAACATGTCATATAAAACTTTTTGTATCCTTTCTAGCATTAATATAATTTTTGGTATCATTTTTTTTCATAATTCTTCGTCTAGGAATAGCAGTACTGTGTAAGAAATTACAAGAAAAAAATGTTGTAAAATCTTTTATTAGACATTTTTATCACAAGACCAAATAAATGCTTTGTAAGAAAGTTTCACTAATGACATTAGAAGTTAACTTAAGCGTGAATTAGTTGCTTGTTCGTGGATAAGCTTAATGGCTTTCTTAAGTGGGAAAAAATAGGTAACACAGATTTCTTATGGGAATATGCAGACATATTAGTGAGAGACTTTAAAAGAATTTTCTGGTTGATATCCAATTATTGAAAAAAAATTTACATGCATTGTACATTGGTACTGGAGACATCTACAAATTTAATAGTCCCCTGAAACAAGGAGAACAGGAAAATCCTTTTTACTTTCCAATTAATTTTATGAGCTTGTTCATTAAGGCACTTTTTCTTATAGAAAGAAAATAATAAAGAGAAATATTGACTATAAATAGAGTATTTTGAAAGATGCACTTGAAACTGCGTGTACGACTTTAATTTTTTAACCTTTTAACACATTCATCTTGCGAAAGTTTTCATTTAATTTCAAATATATCATTAAATTTCAATATTAAATTTTCTTTCCATTTATTTAATCTATTAGTTTTATTCCAAGGTTTAAATTCAGTATTTGAGATTTATTCTAAAAATGTCCTAAGATGATGTTTACTATAAAGCTAATGTTCAGTGATATAAAATATAGATCTAGAATATTTTTCCAATTTCTTAATAAGAATAAATGATTTCGATTATTCCTAATTTGTCACACGTAATAAAAGACTTTATTTTTAAAATTTGCAATTTAAATTAGCTTAAAAAATTATTTTTCCTAATATTCATTCGTACGGTCTCTTCGGGCATTTCATTTTAAAATCTTGAATTATATAAAAATATTTCAGATTAAATTTTAATTCTTTAATATTGTATCGGTATATTAACTAGTCACATTAAAAAGGACAAATTGTTTAAAATAATGATATATTGAATATTTATGCATATAAAAATATACATTTCGTATGACGTAGTATTATCACCTTTTTTTTAAGTTTTAAAGGATTAAGCTACATTATTAAAGCAGTAGGGGATTATCAGCTGGTAGAAATTGGACTGATAATTCTATACATTGTTATTAAAATCTAAGAATGAGATGCAAAAACAGTATTAACAATGTTATATTATTATAGTAGATTTGAATATTATAAAATACCAGTTTTTATTTCTGTCATATATGAGGCAATAGTATTATAATTTGACTAATTATACTTATATAGGTCTAAACGATGGCTAAAGGGTAGGGTGCTGCATTTTGGAACTGGAGTTCGCAAGTTGGAATCCCGCTGCTGGCATGGATGCTCGTAGCCGTTCTGAATCGGCTTTAAGCAGTAAGTTCCGGTTACATTACACTTTGTTGCAAAATAGTAGACCGCAGTGCTGTAAAAAATCTATGATTATATAGACTAAATTGAGCATTTTTAGTAACTCTTTAGTTGATTCGAGGAAAACATTGAAATTGAAATTTACCTTAAAAATGACCAATTGTTTATTGCGAGGAATATAAGTATGAAGAGTAATATAAAAACACTACACAAATTTCACCATAAATAATTTCTTCCAGCAATACATGCAACTAAAAAGGTATTTATTAACACTCAAAACATATGAAATACTTGTTTTCGTATAATAATGCACTTAATTCTCTACATAGTAATAACCTAAGTTATCTGTCTGTCTGTCCTCGAATTTATGAAGCGGTTGGACCTGGAATTTAAAAACAAACCCTACGTGTATTTCCCGAATTTGTAACATACTACAGGTAGTTTTGAAATGTTTAAATTTTCAATGAAACCTTAAAATAAATTGTCGCCAACACTGTATCCTCTCATTTATATTTTGTATCTGTTTAATTTGATTTTCTCAACAGACCTGGTTCGTACATTTACGTGTGCTGCTTTTGTATTCTTTTCTTAACTTCTCTCACAACATCCCCTATATAATAATAGCCTAAATTATCTGTCCGTCTGTCCTCTAATTTATATAGCGGTTGGATCTGGAATGGATAAAGGAATCCATATTCAATTCTTGATGAGTTAGAGTTAGTAAAATTCAAAGAGAGCAAAGTTTATCTTCTCTTAAACTGTCGATCCGATTATAAAATAAATTGGTATAAATATGCGTCATATCACAAAAAAAATGTCTATAAAAAGTTCGAAATCCACCCCTTCCCCCTTTTTGAGAGTTTAATGCCATTATTTTAAGCCCTATTTTTCCCGGTTAAAAGCAGGCGATTAACTTTATCAATTTATCTCATAATAATAGGTAAAAATAACATTATATAAAATAACATATCTATCATTATGACGTCATTCGTTTAACCACATCATTTAATCATTTCTTTTTTAAATTATTTAAATATCGTCTGCATTATTTTCATACGTTTTATCGCTGAACTTACGTAAATAATTTTCTTTTATATTGGATTTAAAAAATACATTAAGTACATATGTGATAATTTTAAACTTAATCCTAGATTACTTTTTGTTGTAATGAAAATTTTATATCACTAGCATTAACAACAAATTTTATTTACCTTCAGAATGTAGTGGAAATGATGGTTTCATTCCTTTACTTCCATTAATTGCTGAGGTAAAACAATTGGGAAGAACTTAACGATAATTTCAACGTAGTTAAAAAATAACTTTGAATTGTCTTTCTAAATGAATTCAACTTGATTCTAAACTGCATTCACAGTAGCGGGAGACTTTATAGGAGTGTGACGACAAATTGAACTTAATTCTCAGCCAAAAAATAAACCATTTTTTTACCTGCCTCATAGAGTACTTTATAACTCTTGAAAATTAAAAAGTTTACAGATCCCGTCATATGACGGGTTATATGCTAGTTATAATTGTATGCATAAAGAAAACAAAATATTAGCATGGTGATACTTTGCAAATTTTCTGTTCTCTCCATTATAGTGATTTCTGTTTCGCATTTCTGAGAAAAAATATCTTAAATGGACTATATCAAACAAAAGTAATACTCTTTATTCTATAGAAACAGTGAGGGTATTATAGAATATTTTAAGAAATGGAGGTTTCGTTTGGTTTGGAGCGTTACGGTCTACTGTTTTCCACACTAGGGTTAATGAAACTGGGACCTACAACTTAAAGCCGATTCCGAACAGCTACAAACATCCATGCCCTTAGTGGGATTCGAACCCGCGAACTCCGGTGCCGAAGAGCAGCACTCTACCATTCGGCCATCGTTTGGCAAGAAATGGAGGAGAATATGGTATATTAGTAATACGTATTCTTCTCTACGCCATAATTAAACAGCTTCACTGAAAATATCATACAATATAAA
The DNA here is from genome assembly GCA_032207245.1 of Pardosa pseudoannulata. Taxonomy (NCBI): domain Eukaryota; kingdom Metazoa; phylum Arthropoda; class Arachnida; order Araneae; family Lycosidae; genus Pardosa; species Pardosa pseudoannulata. The sequence goes on along the minus strand of CM063508.1, from coordinate 10,048,115 downwards.
CGGAAGATTTGTGCAACACAAATATTCCAAACTTTGTATTAATTATAATATCATGTTTCCAACTATAATGAGCATTCATATATTTTCATAAATATTTAAACTTTTACCTTCAAAATGACAATGATTCACACTCAATCGCAAACCAAGCGAGACTTCTTGCATGGCTCTGGAGGTTACCTCTGGTGGCTTTCCCCGTCAGACAGCGTTAGATAACAACAATTAGCAAGCAATTAACTTAAAGTTTCCATATTACCAAAATATACTATAGTATTACAGTGTACAATACAACAATTATTAACAATAGATTTAACCCATTAATGCCCAGCGTCCTCATTTGAGGACAGTCAAAAAATGGTTTTTAGCGTTTTTGTTTTCTTGAAACGGTTCTTCCTTTTTAATGGAAATAGATATTAATCTTATGAATAATCTCCCAAGCTTTCAAATATGATCTTATCTATAATTTTGTCTTTTCGATGGGCATTTTATGATTTTCAAGCTTAAAATAGGAACGTAATATGACCGGTATTCTGAACGTATACCGGTCAAAATCATGGCGAAGTCATCTCTTTTCAGTACTTTTCTTATATATGATAGCAAATAAAACTTTTATCACGAAGTTTTCCTTTTTTTTTAAATCTTATTATCTTTTTAAAATGACACCTCCTCACTAAAGATGACTTGATGTCATATTTAAAGGTGTTTAAATTTCATATTTTGTTTTACTTGCAGGTGTCTATAATAGATTCTATGTTAGGTATTTACTAATTTATAGTCATCAGAAATATCCGGGAGTTAATGGGTTAAATTTATATTTCAAATAAAATTTTTGGATTTTACAAATACTTGATGCACATCAAAATTTTTATGTTTTACATTTAAAATTTATCAGATATGTACGTTAAGCCCCATAAACAAAGATTATTTCAAATGAATATATTTTGAAACTCCAAAATTCTGGGAATATTCTAGCAAGGAAATGGTATATTCATTTGGTACAAAAATAATAAATATTTTGTAAATATATTCTTAATATTTTCTGCAAATGTTTATGATAATGTTGTTTTATTCGAAGAACTGAAAGATAGTATATTAATATAAATATTTATTTCATAAGTAACAGGAATGTTCACTATTGCCAATATTGCTGTATGTATAAAAATATATAAGTATACACAGAAATATGTATATATATATATATATATATATATATATATATATATATATATATATATATATATATATATATATTATATATATTGTATTTATATATGTATATCTATATTTATATCTTTATATATATCTATATACATATATATATATATATATATATATATATATATATGTATATATATAGATCATTTATATATATATATATATATATATATATATATATATATGTGTGTGTGTATATATATATATATATATATATATATATATATATATATATATATATATATATATATATATGTCAGGTCTAAAAAAGGGGTAGTTGAAAATGACGTGAGTTAAAAACGATTTTAAAAAGGGAACTCTTTTATAATAATAAAATAAATGAATGAGACCCCCCCCCCGCTCGCGTAAGCTTTTGGGATCATCCGGTCAGCCGGAAGCATTTTGGAAGAATTTGATGAGATTTTAAACAGACAAGATCAGTTGGCGCGTGGACAGGAAGCTGTCAACACCTATTCCACGCTTAGCTCCGTCGCGAGCAATGAAAATGGCGTAAGTTGCTTTCCTTAAGAACGATGAGTTAATAAAACTTATTATTATCAAGAAGACTGTTTTCCATTCACCTTAACTCTGGCTGACGATATATATATATGATGGATATAAAGAGGGATAAAGATTATAACTGAATGTTATGAAGGAATATTCGTGGCTTAGAGCTGAAATTACTCGTTCTAATATGTAATACAAGTCAGGCATAAAAATGATTAAGTTTAAAATTAAGTATATGCTACAAAAAACAAAAACAGGTTTTTTTTAAGTAATTATTGTATTGAGAAAATTTCCTTTGATCATTAAGAATATGAATAGATTAACTAACTTAACAGAAAAAAATATATATTTCTGCTCAAGTATGTGAGCTTTAAAGTCCCTTGTCACCTAAAAAACCCATATTATTTCTGAATGTACCCTATGGTTCTTAAAAAACTGCTTTTGATTATTATTCTTATTTACTCCGTCTTAAGTCATCTAAAATCTGACGTCCTATTTCTGCAAAATGATTACTATAAATATGTATTTTCTTCTATTATAACGATTAAATCTCTTTACGAAACAAAATACTCGTGAACTATTCTCACATATACCCATTTTTAGACTCTTGTCATAATTTCTAAATCACGCAATGTAAATAGTACATAAAACTTATAAACATGAGCAAATGTACAGCAATTGTTAAGCGTTAGGGTAATTTTAATTCGATGTAAGGTGTCACAATCAACAAGTCATTTTAACTTGAAAACTTGCTAACGACTTTATATAAACCGAACGATGACTGAATAATAGAGTGTGGCTCTTCGGTACCGGGGTTCTCGGGTTTGAATCTCACTGACGGCGTGGATGTTTGTAGCCACTAGGAATTAGCTTTAAGTAGAGATCCCTGTCTCATTAGCCCTGGTGAGCAAAACATTAGATCTTAGAGCTCCAAATCAAACCTTCTTTGTATATTTTTAAAATTGAAACCTCGTCATGAGATAAGTGAAAATAGTCGAGAACTATTTGCATGTATATTAATTTAAAACTATTACTATGAATTTATTACTCACGTACTAGAAATAATACATAAATTTTCTAAATATGACCTACAGCAAATATTAAGATTTATGGTACTTCTGATTCGATGTATGGTGTCACAATCAAGAAGTCATCTTAAGTTGGGAACTTGCTAAATTAACATGTAACAATTTACAAAAGGAAATCACGAAAACTCTCTATTCTAATTGATAAACTTAATTTAAATTTTTATACATCTGATAGCAATTACGTTAATGAGTTAAATTTCTTCTATAGCATTTGGAAAAGGGCATTTTCTAAAATTTGAGTCTAATAATCTTATTTCTTCGTTGCACTTCAATAAGATATGAATATAAATCCTAAAATTCTGATATAAGGACATCTGTTACATAATGTTATACTATCATTTTACAAAAATCCATTTTTAGATGAAAACAACGTATTTTAAAAGGATCTCATTTGTTTATGTGTACATTAAACGAACAAAATTAGCCCAATTTTCACTCTTTTTAACACTATGAGAAATGACAGACAGTAAGCCTACAGCCTGTAGTTTTACTGTCTATATATAAATACACCATTTGACCCACTTATAAAAGTCTTTAGCATTTTTGTCTCACTTACAGAAATGGTCTGGCGATCTTCCATTAGTTCATATTATTTTGAAGACCTTTCTAAAAGATTGGAAATTCAGCGTAACATTCACAAGATTACGTAAAGTGCCATAAATTTAATTTTATAGATTCAAAGTACGCCCTTTCGACCGTTGTTTATGTTTAATGCTATGCAGAATATTTCTATTTCTCTATTTGTATTCTTAAATGAATTCAAATAAAATTCTTGTTTTTAGTTTATATGATGTCAACAGTATAAGAATACTAGTCAATCCTTAGACTAGTGGTTTTTTAAAGGGACTTAGAGAGGAATTCTTAGGGGTCCATGAGAAATGTTTTTGCACAAAAATGCAACGTAGATTAGAGTTGAAGATTAAATTTTTAAGCTAATTGTTTATTAGTTTAGTTTGATGTGCTACGTTTTACTGTTTTCCTACACAAACAGTGGCTTTACTTTCTTGACAATATACTAGCATTAAAACAATTTTAGGGTGAGATTTTGCGGTCATGTTTTAAGTTATATTTTTTTCCTTTCAAATTTGATATATTATAAATACCCTTTTTCGAAATTCAATAAGTGTGAATTTTACACCGTTTATAATTTTTCTATAAGGATAGTTTTACTTGGAAAAGACAACTACATAACTTGAGAGATATCTATCAAGTCGAGGAACAATTTTTAAAAATGAATCTTTCTTTTACAATCCAATCAAAAATTAACAGCAGCAGATGGTCATAAATTACAAAATAAATTACAAAATCATTTCAATAAAGTCTGAACTATTGTCCTTTAACTGTTTTATTTCATTCGGAAACGCTATTGATGTCGTCCTTTTAATTTTGATGGTTTAAAAACATTAAACTAACGACAAAAATACCGTCAGGCAGATGTAAAAGCATGAAATAATTTTGTAAGACAGTAATTTGTTGAATAAGGTTTAACCTGCGAAGTGTTACCAAGTGCACAAATATAATCTAGGACACCTTGTCATATTGTTTAGAAAGCTAGAATTATTAATGATACCTAATAACGTCAAAATATTTATTATAATGCATCGGAAGAAAAGTAAACATTTGTGTATTTTCTAAAGCCTTCGTGTAATCTAAAAATTTTTAATTTTATATTTACCTACATCAGGTCGACCATTGTTGATTTTCACCATAATTCAAATTAAAGAATTTGAACAATTTTTTTCTGCTCAGTGTGCATTTTTGCAATTATTTTAATACTTGAAAACTACCAAATTTAAAATATATTTAAATGAAAACTGATTTTTTTATATTTTTATTTATTTTATTTTATAAATATTTTATGGAAGCAAAATTTGAGCTATTGTAACCGAAAGTGATAATCTATAACAACGCAATATTGTTTGGTATAGTTTGGTTTGAAGCACTACGGTCTACATTTTCAAAACACTAGTGCTAAAGACACGGGGATCTACTGCTTTAAGCCGATTCTTAATGACTACAAATGCCCATGCCAGAAGCGGGATTTAAACCCGTGGATTCCGGTACCGTAAACAACCCCCTACTATTTGGCCATCATTCGACAACAACATAATAAGAAAAATATTATTTATTCAATAGTTGTTTATTTTTTTCACGGCTTCTTTCTCATTATTGGTATTCTTAAATTTCATTTATCACATTTCAGTTGTTATAGAATTTTCTGTGTTAATTCAAAAGATGTCAAATTTTCTTTTACGTAAAGAGTGATATGAGAATTGTGCATACCTAATTTAGCTAAGTATCTGCTTTCGGTTATCTAAGATAAAGGTAAATAGATAGCTATTGATTTTCCTTCAAGACCCCCTGCATACGTTTTCTCATCTTCAAAGGTATCATCGATTTCTACTGTATCGTTTCTTAGCATTGTCCGGTATAGAACGAGCTCTGTGGTAGTATCGATATTTTCCATTTAGCTTTCTTTTTCTTGGAACAATGACGACTGTATCAGTGAAAGGAAGATAAATGTGTATAACAAATCAGCGTGAGAATCCTGAAAAGCAAATGCGACACTTATGCTTATTTCTAAAGAGGTGAGAACTAAATCTTAGAAATCGAATATCTTGATTAAAATGAATTCTCGGGGTGATAAAATGAGTTCTATAGGAAAGTGATTTTAGTCGTTGTACTTATGATACAGAAGGCTGTTGTTTACAAATATTGGGAAGCTAGAGGGGTAATGGCTAAGTTACAAAATACCATGGCATTATACAATAATCAATTAAATGTGTTTAAAGCAAAAATATTAATGAGATAATTTATATAAAGCATGAATTTAAATGTTAATGAAAATTATAATATCAATTTAAAGTCTTGATAAGTACTCTATCCTTTTAAACTTTCTCTTTTCCAAGATTTATGCTGCCTATGGTGATGTTTGACCTCATGCTCCTCGAATGTAAGAAAGCCTCTTTTGAATTAATCTCTCACTGAAAGGAACGGTATGACTACATTTGTGCTTCAAAACTACATTGCCCGTTGTTCGGATCAGTTTGCTTGGGATTACTGATAGTAGATTAAATGCAATACAAAAATAGCATTTTATATTGAAGTCATGTGCCTCAAAAATAATGTTTTTTCATTTTTCTCTATGAGGATAGAGAAAAATGAAAAAACATGATTTACAATGAAAAATATCTTAAACCCTTTTTTTTGCAACCAAAGAAAAGTGGTTTCTGTGCAGAAATCTTAAAATTACTTCCCCATTCGAAACAGCTGATTAATTGGTGATGTAAAAATTCATCAGGAATCTTCCATGTGCTGTATTTTTTCGGTTACAATATTGGAAGAATTACAAGGATTACTCTGCGAACTACGTTGCATCTTTGCAATGGTTCATTAGAATTCTACGGACTCTTTTTTTAACCTTCTATTACCCTGCTAAAACTATCAGGAAACTTAATTTAATCTGAAACTAAATCATTATACCTCTATATAATGCTCTTCAATGGAACATCCTTGATCTAACCGAACAATGGCTGATATGAGAATAAATTTGATTCACTTGAGGATATGAAGATAAGTCGGATCAGTTTGGTGGAGAATCCTGATATAAGATCAAATGCAGTAAAAAAATAGCATTTTATATTGAAGTTATGTGACATCTTGATTGGAAGCCAATCTGATATGTGGATAGAAAAAAAATAACAAAAACATGATTTGCAATGAAAAATATCTTAAACCCTTTTTTTGCAACCAAAGAAAAGTGGTTCCTGTACAGAAATCTTAAAATTACTTCCCCATTCGAAACAGCTAATTAATTGGTGAGGTAAAAATTCGTCAGGAATCTTCCATATACCGTATTTTTTAGGTTACAATATTGGAAGGATTACGCTGCGAACTACTTTGCGTCGCTGCAATGGTTCATTAGTTTTCTACGGACTCTTTTTTTACCTTCTATTATTCTGCTACAACTAGCAGGAAACTTACTTTAATCTGAAACTAAACCATTATACCGCTATATAATGCTCTTCAATGGAACATCTTTGATCTAGGGCCGAACAATAGCTGATATTAGAATAAATTTGAATCACTTGAGGATATAAGGATAAGTCGGATCAGTTTGGTTGAGAATTTTGATATGAGATTAAAAGCAATAAAAAATTGCATTTTATATTGAAGTTATATGACATCTCAATTGAAAGCCAATCTGATATGAGGATATAGAAAAATGAAAAAAACATGACTTGCAATGAGAAAACCTTTTTTTTTAGCAATAAATGAAAAGAAAAGTTACTAGGAGGTATTTTTTAACTATATACACATTTCTAAACTTCAGTTATGGCAAAAAATCCTGAAAAAAGGTTTTAAATTTTAAATAACGAATTTGCATTAAAAATAATTCCGTTGAAGTTATTATGTAGTAATGAGCTAACTAATATAAAAATTTCATTCTGATTAGTTATGAGAAATATTGTATTAATCTCTCGTATGATGTAATATAATTTCAGAACCAGCTAGCTCTTTTTCTATTATTAATGTAGGGAGATAAATTTATGCAATTTTAAAAGTTTGAAAGAGTTTTGTAAAACAGTTCATAGAACGTTTTTTTTTCATGATTTAGTGAATCCATTTCTCGATCTCTTTTCTTCGGGACAAATTGCATTTGCACTTGACGTAGAAATTTCTCTTCGAAATACAAAGAAATAAATTTTAGAAATTGATAGAGAAAGATTTCAATCGGTGTCAGAGAGTAAAAAAAAATAGTCCAGAATATATGGTTTTCATTTGTCTTAATTTATATCGATACCTTATACCTTAAAACAGAGAAGAAAAGAATTTGAAAATTAGCAATTTGTTTTACTTTCCCGAAAAAAGTTCTGTATAATTTAATTGATATTGATTCTTATTTTTTACTTTTTCGAGACTAAAAGAAATAAATGGTTTTGAATTTTACTATTGTTAAATGTTTGTTCTTTATATCCGTTGGAGAATTATTTTTTCTTCTAAAATATTTTAATGAGCCTTTTGAAAACCAGGATGAGAACTTTATACAAGCTCATTTTTGTTGTAGGTTAAACAAATATTAGAAAGGATGGAGCATTATACATTCCAAAAAAATTTCATTAAACTATTTTATGATTTATTATGTATGCATGATTATTTTATAAAGACATTTTGGCAATGACTTACAAGGTTTGATTTGTATTGTAATAGTGCATGCACTATTTTGTTACTAGAGAGATGATGAGACCAGAGCCTACAGGATAACTCTTTCAGGCACATACATCGATATTTCAAATGTTTTATGGTTTCCAGCCCAATAGGCGAAAGTTTACATTTTATCTCTCCCCCCAGTTTTTTGTTTATCTATTGATCAGCACACCCGCTCTCGTTCCACAGAATTCTTCTTTTGACACTTTATCTTGGTTAGTTATACCCTTTTATCTATTATGATATCACATATTGAATTAGAAATGGAACCAGCTTAAAACTTTTAAAGGCTTATCTAAACTACTGATAATAAATTGCCGATGAATTTTAAAATCAAATCTAAAAAAAGCGTATTAACCAAACTTGGAAAGAGTAGCAATTAAATGTGTCACGTTAGACAACAACGAGCAGTTTCTCGCCGTCTTGTAAACATCTCAAGGGTAAAGGGGGGTTATTACTGTCACAATCCAAATCTCTGTTCTCCGTTCTCAACGTATCACGCCAACACCAGAAGTCAAGCTTCCAAGGGGAGGGACTATCCAAAGTCAATCAGTTTTTTTGATTGACTTTGGATAATCACGATTATTTCTCAATTTACTTATTCTGTGATTTAGAAATATCGGCTATCTCGATGGCTATTGTGTGGTCTAAAACCAGTGTACGCCTTTTATCACCGTCATAAAATATTTTGCTTCACTTTTTTTCCTATTCCAGTTTCCCTTTTCATATTTTAACGATCCGTTTTATGACCCTAGCGGAAAATCATATTAAATAAAATGTTATGTACCACCAAATAAATTGTTTTGTAAAATATGACTTAGAACAAAGAATTTTCAAGATTTTCCTACAATTGAATATCAAGTCATTTTTGGGGGAAAGAATAAAAACGAATTTATAAAAAGTTTTAGTTTGATGACTTCCGGGAGTCGCCTGGCATCAAAACACGTTTTAACGGTAGAAATTGTCACTACTTTCCCGCTTATTGTTTTTACAATATCTCCTTTAGATTTTAGATAAAATTTTAACTTCTTTTCTGATAAATATTTTAGGTGTCATAACATTCAATATCTTTCTTATTATCCTTCTTAATTTTAAAAATATTACATAAATATATCTGTTAATCAATTTTACCTTATTTCCTTTCATGTATGTAAACGAAAATTAGCTATATTTAATTACTTTATTTAAAACCATCGCATATTCCTTAGAGAATCCAATATTCCGCTTTTCTTTTTTAACTACAATCTCTCATTATACTAAAAGTTTGATCCCATCTCAATAAGTTATTCAAGAGTGCCTCAGTTAAATATTATAGCTTGAATGCCGTTTATATGACAGTAACACTAAAAAGAAGTTTCGATTTTTTAAAAATATTATTTTGCTTTAAAAACATTGTCTTTCTCAAAATTATAAATTTTAATGCAGCTAGACAAGAAGGCAGGTAAATTTCATCTCCAGAAATTGACAGCAAATTAAGTAAACTCTCGAGAAGAATATGTTTCTAAGGAGAAAAGAAAGCAGAATTTAATAATTAATAAGAAAATATTTACAAGTTACAAGTTCTTTCTATCTGTTCTAAACACTTTAATTTATAGGATGTGTTTGCGATCGTTTGACTGTCATTCAGAATTACTTACTCCATAATAAATCAGTAGTTTTAGAAGAGTCTTGCTTGTTACTTTCTTTTTAACTTCATGGACATTTTGAAAATATATTCAATATTTATAAAAATATGACGAATAAATTTAGGTAGCGTTTACTATTGAGTATGACTTCCCAGATGGTAAACAGGTTTTACTGAGCTTACGGTCGACGTCTAAAACCCATTTTAAGGTCTAGCGGGAGTTCGTAGGTTCAAAACCCACTGAATCGAATGATTGTTCTTAGCTATTCGGAATTGGATTTAAACAGTAGATCCCGGTCTCATTAATATTTGTGAGTAATAGTAGACCATAGCGATCCAAACCAAATCAAACCTTAAAGAAATATCTGAACAAATATTTAAATCAGTGCATGAAGTATGATTTATATCTACAAATTCTACCCTATTGTCTATTGTGTGAAAATTTAACAAACGGAAAATAATACATTATGAATGTAAATTATCTTTAATTGAAAAATAAAAAAATAGCTGGAAGCTATTATATTTTGGAATTGATTTACACCTATAAACTCAAACGTTCGACAATATTAAATTCGCATATTTTTAGTTGCAAGAGGATATGTGTGATTTTCTCATTCCTCCCATCTTGTTTTCCATTTCATTAGAAATCTACATATGATTTAGAAAATATCCGTAATCTACTCACAAAATTCCAAGACAAAAAATAACTTCAAAAAATATATTGGTTTTATAAAAATTTCACTTGTCCCTTTCCGTTTCAGAGAAACTTATTTATAAAAGAAAAAACAATCTTCAAGATTGGATTTATGTAATTTGATTACCAAAATTCCGAGAAACAAGTGATTAAAATTTGAAACTCTCTGAATATAAATCTTAGATAAGGTTCTGAATACTTTGAATGGTAATTTAAAAAATTGAAAAGTTACATTTGTGAAATTTTCACATCTAGAGAGAACATTTTTCAGAGGATTAAGAAAAACATTCCAAATATACTAGCGATATCTATATATAATTTGCAATTTCAATTTGGACTATGGCAAAGGTAAATGAAAAAAAAAAAAAGATATTAAGATCTAAATATTTATTTTTGCTAATAAATTTAATCTACATTCATTGGTATTATATTTCAAATGAACTATGCATGCTTAAAATATACTTAATAAATTTAAAAATGTAAAGTAAGCTTTAAAAATATAATTTGACTCTACAAAGTCAATTCATTTAACATCTTTTTATCCGATACAGCTAGTAGTACAGTCATAACTAGTAATACATCTTTAGATCTGCGGGAACTCAGTCGGCAAAGGCAACGCTCTCTTAAATAGAGGGTTGCGGTTTCGGAGCCCGAGCCAGCCTAAGATCTGTCGTGTTCGTTAAAAGTGACTGGTGCAGTAAAATATGTTTGTGCTCACAATGTCCTCCAAGTTCTCAATCAATATCTGGGGGTGGCAGGCCCAGCCTATGGATCTTCTGCTTGGTCCCTGCTTCAAAATACGAGGACCCTCTTGTGCATAAATCGTACTTTCCCCCCTTGAGGTGTCATTAAAACGAAAGAAGCACCTCTTTGCCTTAATACGAGTGTCCTCTGACTCAATCGTGTTTGGTTTGACCAAGTGGATTAAGACAACAACATATATCTTTATCCTAGACACAGTTGCAAATCTGTGATTCTTTTAGTACAACCCAAAGAACACGTGTAGTTAAAGTAGTTGACTCGAGAAAAATTAAGTCCCAAACATCGCCATCTCGATGTTAAGTTTTTCTATCGGGAAAACCCAGCATATTCCGAGTGTTGTCGATCACTGATGGGGCTCCATCGACTGTCGAAGTCACGCGTGTTCAGACTTACTAAAGCAAGTACACCACACAGCTTCTCTTTTTATGCAAATAATACATTTTACAATAGACATTACTATAAAAATAATACAATATTGAAGCATATATGTTTAGAATACAAAGTAGAAGAAGTGCTATCCCATCGCTTGGGATTCATCGACATAAAATAAAAGAAGCACTGTAGCGCTGCTTAGGTCTTTTCGAACACATGAAGATTAATCGCACTTGCACTGTTCGTAATTCTTCGACATTTTTTATCAAAACCCACTGGGACTCCAACATTTAACCCGGGCTAGGATCTCATAATCTAGAAGCAGAGACCAAGCAGAAGATCACAATGTACAGAAAGATAGCTTTTATTTTTTAATTTATCCTTAGAATTTGTGAACAAAACTGGTTATTTATTTCTATATGCGTTAAATATAATACAAGACATTCAATTTATACAATGTTTTTTCAACTGTTTATTGCCGTTTCACGGTGTTAAATCTTCTCCAACTCGAGAAAATACTTTGTAATTTCTAAAAGCATACAAAGGTTTATAACAAACCTATTAATAAACAATCATAGAAATTTCGAATATGAAATACATAAAAGTAATGAACCCAAAGCAATTTAAAATTACTAATTCAATAGAAAAAATGTTTTGTTTGTTTTTCCAATGAAGATGGTAGTACAGATATACATTCCTGTATGCATGGCTGCGAAATTGTTATCCATTTAGCACCACCCGAGAAGCACGTGTAGCTTAAGCTATGCCACGGACGTGAGTAACATTACTTCCGCTGGGTAATTTAGGATCACGGATCAAGATCCCCAAGCTTACACTGTCACCTCCAGAGGTATCGTTTGAGAACTTGTAGGACATTGTCACTACGACCTATTTTACGTGCTCCAGTCACCTTTAACGAACACGGTAGATCTTAGTCCGTCTCCAGCCCCGAACCCACAACCTTTCAGTTACGAGAGCGTTGAGTTTTCCGACTGAGCTACCGCGGCTGATAGAAAACATGTCAAGCTAAAAATTTTTTTAAAGTTTGAAATAAGGTTGTATGATAAAAAATGGTTACAATGCAGTAAAATAGTCCTGTTATTAAAAGAAAATGTCTTTTGATACTAAGTGAAGTGAACACGTAAATTGAATTTTTCAGAACTAAAAATCAGTTTAAATTTTTGGTCTTAATCTATCATTTTGTAGGTTCTATCGCGAATTACTTATTTTTCTAGATGCGTTGCGGGACATAACAATCGCTAGACATAAACTATACAAATTCAATTTTAGCACACTTTAATTAAGCACAACTTAATAAATTTCCACCTGCCCATTATCGAGCGGAGCAACAACTTTTGAACACATCAATTTGAGCTCATTTTGTGAGAGTAGTAGAAATAATAGTTATTTTTAATCTAGTAGAAGGAATAGTTCTTTAAAGTCCTTTATTTTCTGAACGGTACGTTACTATTTGTCTACTCATTGTGTTTAAAGCCGTTTGCTTGTTTTTCTTTGTCACCCAGTCGTAGAAAATTTGTTCTTAACTTGAGAAGAATATCCCGATTCTTCAGTTCCTTTTAATCTAAAATCTATAGGTCATTTATATGTTCCCTTTTGGGATCCGGGAAATAAACAACAGTTCCTATGAATCCTTTAGGGAAGAGCGTTGAAGCTTGGCGTTCTCAAATGAGGTTTAGATGTTTGTTATCAACATTTTTTAGGTAAGTCCGTACATTTTTTGATCTTGTTAGTGGCTGAAATCTATTTCACCTTAATTTTTAAAGAGGAATTTCTTAAAAACAACTGAATAACTAAAAATTTTAGAGAAATTAAAAGTAGAAATTCACTATCATTAAAGAAACCGAGCAAAAATAAAAAAGGAATGTGCAAACTGAATAAATTATAAAGAAACTTTCTTTAGCTATATGATTTTATCAAATATTTTTAGGTAGGGATCATATCTGTTCAAGTTCATTAATATTTAGTTTATAACAATTTTCAACTTTCTTTCTGATGGCAACATTTTCTATTACGTGAAAGAACATCGAATAAACTGTTTACCTTCCGTTTATTCGAATATATACTGATAACTTAATTACTTGCCTGTTTTACGCATGCATCTCTCTGACTGTATTAATATTTTTCGCATTTTATGTGGGTAGAACAATTTTTTAATTATAATTATTTTCCTTTAAGATTTTTTTTGGTTCAGTAAAGTTCAGATTGCATAATTTATGTTATACATCAAATGTTACCTATTTTGACAAAAAAGAATGACAACTGTTAAGTGGTTAAAATACATTTAGTGTGATAGACTTCTTTCATTTAGTGTGATAGACTTGTATTTTGTGAAAAGCATGAAATCCCAACACAGTAGCTTTAAATGAATTAGCAAAACTTTTTCTCACTATAATCTTCAAAAACTGTAGTATAAGAAACACTAAAATCAATTATTAAAAAAAATTATTTAACATAGAGGATTAGAATGATTTACACTAAGTAAAACCATTTGGGGGATCTTTATTATTTATGTATCGAAAAATTCCTTGCTAAAAATTATTAGTTGCTTAGACGCAACAGCAAAAATAATGAATATTAATCTTGAAACTTAGTTTTAAGGCAGTCTCAAACTTCTGGCACTTTATGTATTTCTCCAATGTTTACGTTGTGCCGATGTCATAAATATTGAATTATAATAAAACAATTTGAAAATAACATATATTAATCTCTTAACCCCGGAAGTTATCACTGGAATAAAAACCTATTAAAATTTTTTGACCTTTTGAAATAATTTTATTTTATTCTTCTGTGTTTGGTTATAACAAGTGAGCTGAAATTCATTTAATGGTGTATTATTATTTGTCAACTCATTTTTTGGACAAATCTTTTGACAGCCTTTTTCTGATTTTCTTTTGTGATCTGGTCATAAAAAAGGTTATATCTTAACTTGAGAAGAGTATTACAATTCTTCAGTTCTTTTTGCCCTAACTTCCATAAGTCATTTATATGTTCCCATTTGGAATTCGGAAAATTAACAACAGTTTCTGCGTCCTTTAGGGAAGAACTTTGATGCTTGGTATTCCCAAATGAGGTTTGGTTGTTTGTTATGAACATTTTTCAGACAATTCTGTACATGGTTCGATCTTATTTCTGGTTGAAATCAATTTCGCCTGAGGCTTTACAGATAACTTTATTGGGAAGGTAAATAACTCAAAAGTCAAAGAATAAAAAAAATTATTTTTGGTTTGTGAAAACGAGAAAAATAATAAGGTTGTGGAAACTGAATAAATTGGGGAGAGTGTCTTTTGTTGATTTGAAATATATTTTGCTAAATTTTCTTATGTAGACTCTGTTAATGCTCATTAATATTCAGTTTAAAATTGTTTTGAAATTGATTTCTGATAGCATTTTTCTCTTTCACTTGATAGAACAACGAAGAAACTCTTTATCTTCCATTTTAGTCGAAGTACTTTTGTTTGGAATAAGTTACTATGCTGAATAATCAATCGACTCCTGTTTACCAGTTTTGTACGCACACTTCTCTGGATTACTATATTTTTGTTGTTGTCTTGTGCCACTTGGTCAAACCAAGAACAATTGAGACTAAGCTACTCGTATTAAGGCAAAGGGTTGCACCTTACGTTTTGACGAGTACCTCAAGGGTGAAAGTACGACGTTTTAGTCAACTGGATCCTTATAATTTTGAAGCAGGGACCAAGCAGAAGACCCATAGACTTGACCTGCCACCCCCAGAGTGATTGGTTGAGAACATAGAGGGTATTGTGACTACGAATATATTTTACTGTACCAGTCACCTTTAACGAACACGGAGTACCTCAGGCCGGCTCGGGTTCCAAACCCGCAACCCTTCAGTTACGAGAGCGTTGCCTTTACCAAATGAGCTACCATGGCTAGTATATTTTTGTATCTAGCTTATATAGGTAAATCAGTTTTCTGATTATCTTCTGACTATCTTAAGTTTCTACTCAGATGTCTTTGGTTTAGTTTGATTTTGGTTTGGAGTAGATGTATATTATTTTGCTGCAAGAGGATTAATGAGACCTAGACTTACTGCTTGAAACTGATTCTTGAGAATATATGTCATCAGCGGCATTCAGTCCTATAAACTCCGACCCCAAACACCAGCACACTAGCCACCGTTCATTGTTCAAATCTCTAGTTCAGTAAAGTTGTATTTATATAATCTATGTTTTAGATGAGATGTTAAAAAAATTTACTTTATATAATCTTCTAAACTATATGTAAGAAATATTTAACCCAATATTTTCATAAATTATTTTACAGTAAGGACTAGTATGACTGAGATACTATGCTGATAAATTACCGAATTGCTTGCTAGTTTTATAAGTAAACCAATTGGTCTAAGTATATTTTTGTTGGTTGCTTATGTAGGAAAATCAATCTTCTGATTACTCTCTGATCTTAAGTTTCTATTCAGATTGCACTGGTTTACTTTTCTTTGAATCACTGCATTCCATTACTGTGCTATAAGATGGCTAATGAGTCCGAGACATATTGCTTAACGCCGATTCTAAATGGCTACACACATACATGTCAGCTGCGGGGTCTAAACCTACGAACATCAACACCAGAGAGCAGCATCTTAGCTATTTTTGGTTTTCTAGTTGAATAAAGTTGTGTTTGCTTAATCTATGTTACATATCAGATGTTAAGAAAAAATACTTATTCTGATAATTAAAATGTATGTAATAAATACTAAAATCAAATTTGTTATAAATTATTTTACATTAAGAATTAGTATGAATAAGATACTATGCTTAAAAATCAATTCCTTCCAGTTTTATAAGTAAATACCTCGGGCTTAATATATTTTTGCTAGTAATTTATGTAGGTAAATCCATTTTATGATTTGCCTCGGATGATTTTAAGTTTCTGCTTAGAATCTTCTGGCTTGGTTTGGAGTACTGTGGTATATTATTTTGATGCAAGAGTGCTAATAAGTCCAAAACATACTGCTTAAAGCCAATTCCAAAAGGCTAAGATCATTCATGTCAACAGTGGGATTCAAGTCTACAAACTTGTTTCCGATTGTATATTATATGTTATAGATCAGATGTTGATTATTTTGTTAAAAAAAATTGTTACGTGATTAGAAGGCATTTAATGTGGTGGATTTATTTTCTGTCTTTTATAAAAAGCTTGAAATTGCAACTCAGCTTTTAAGTCTTTGAAAAAAATGTTTTTTTTTTCTGTAATTTTCAAAAACTGGCTGTAAGAAATACGAAAATCTATTTTTTAAAAAAATATTGACAACAACGATTGGTATGATTTATACTAACGGAAAGCATTTTGTGTAAACTATTTCAATACATTCACGCTGTTTGAAATTCTCAAATGGCATTCCTTGGTATAAGCATTGTTATGAAATGGGAATAAAAAAAAATATAGCTATTCCGCTTTTTTGAGGTATTTTCTTTCTTTGTGACGTCTGCGAAGATGAATCCATTGCTAACATGTCAGTATGCTGACAAGGCACATCAAAATCGAATTGAAAATGAAACATTGTATTATGTCCCGAACAATTTAAATTCAAATATTCGTCTGCCTAGAAAATCGTGCTCTGCAGAATTATGCCCTTTCTCAATGGGATGCATTAGGTAAATATAACTCTATATATTCATATAAGAACGGGTTTTATTCTATCTGAGAATAGAAGTAAAGGTGTGTAGAAAAAGAATTGGAGTCTCTCTCTTTTCATATCGAGATAAAAATTCGATTTCATTTATGTAGGCGATATAGTGCAAACGTAGCTTAGGACATAGAATCGAAGCATGTAGCTACCTAATTCTCTAACCCAGGTTGTGTATTAACTGGCCAATAAGGGTGACTAATAATTTGTATTGAAATAAAATAATTTTTAGTTATCATTTCTACATACAATACGCTTTCGCCATGACTTACTAGCTATAATTACATAAAGGGCAAACAAACATAAGCAGATGAATAGTTTTCTTTCTATTAATGAATGTTGTGGTGACTTTGAACTAGATAGATGTAAACTCATGAATTACTTGGAGAACATTTTTTGGAGTTCAGACACGACATGATAAGTGAAGGATCTTGCGGCATCTGGGGTACACGACAGAAGCAGAAGCTTCCAGACTTCCAGATTTCCAGAGGACTTCTAGACCAAATGATTTTCTCCAAGCCCTTTTTATTAGTTAGGATATTCCCTTTTTTCTCAACTAGGGACTTCCAACGCTATTCTACGTCTTGATTTTCTTGTGCCCCCTTTTTCTCTTACAGTCCCCTTTCTTTCTTTTTCTTGTGTCGTCTATTGGTTCAGCCTGACTGTAAGCTGAACACTAGACAATCCATTTGATGTAGCTATCTTGAAAAGAAATAACCATAACCGAAGAATTCTATTTAAAGTTATTGAGATGGAAAGTTAAATTATTAACTCTTGATAAGTATTATAAATATTCTTGAAACATATTCTTGAAAGTATAAAAATATCATTTTATAAATGAAATTTCAATAAGAGGAGTCATACTTTGAACAAAAATTCTTTTTAAATATAGTCTCAAATCTAGAACTTTTGGTGTTATGGGATTTTCTTCTACGACAGCGATATGTATAGTAGTAAAGGAAGAGTATATTAATAATTACAAAAGTAATGCCTGTAAACCAATTTGTTGTATCAAAAATGGATTTAACTCTAGAATTCATCTATTTTCATCGATTATATATTAGTAAATTGGCCAAATTGCAAAATTGGCGAATATATAGTTGCAAGCTTTGGTTCTAGATAAACATAAATACAAGTTAAATAAAACCACTTAATAATAATAATAATGATAATAATATATCTATATCTATATCTATATATATATATATATATATTACGTAACATTACGAAAAGACGTTTACAGCTTTACTTTAGACTTACTACAACAAGTTATAGAAATATTGACAGAAAGTTAACTAAGTGAGAAATCATTCCATGGGTCCAATTAAAGATATTTTTCGCGTGTATTATGAAAAGGATAAAGTGATAATATACCTGTTGTCTTTATGATAAATGCTACTACAAATAGCACGAACCGGATAACCTTTCTTGCAACCAGATCTTTAAAACATTTAGTCTTATCTGAGAAAGCAAAATAAATTTCAGCTTCAGAAGTTTTAGCATCCCTTATAATTAAGCCTCTTCACAGGAACTTCAGATCTTGAGTTAAGTTCAATTTATTAAGTTAAAAACATTTCCCTTTACCTCTTCTCTAAACGAAATTTTATTTAAAGTTTGACCACAAACTTTGGGCGAAAAAATACTTAAAGAAGACATGAGATCTTTTCTGGCCTGGTAATTTTAGGTTGAGGTATAAAATAGTTTAATCTTTTGCTCAATTTAATTTAATGTAAGCATTACATTACATTAATGGGGTTCATTCATTTTTTTCTTTCTATCAACAAACCTTTAATTAAAGATAATTTCTCTGTTATTGTATCGAACACATTAGCCATGTCTGTATTGGTCCTTATAGCGATTCAGATATATGAATCGCAGACTTTCCTATTCGCCAATCAAAGCCTAGCAAAATCTAATTGCAAAATCCTTTAAATGCTTTAGATACTCTACATCCCGGAAAACTTCGATGTTTTATTGAAATATTATTTCCTAATGTTAATAGGGACAAGGAACTTCGAAAATGACATAGTTTGACCTAGAATATGAAATCATTATTTGTTCCAAAAAAATCAAGGTATATGCTTCATTATCAAAAGACATTTTTTGAATAACATGATCATTTTACTGCACTAAACTAGTTTTTTTGTCTTACACCTTTATTTTAAAATTTTAAAAATATTTGATTTAATGATTTTTACATCGAATTAGATATTTTTAGCTGTTCCGTGTACATTACATATGTATTTCTGATTCAGAATTTTGGAGATATTCTGTTACTGCGTTTGCCATTAACCTGGGTATGGTTTTGAAAATGGAATAAAATATTCTCGAATTAGGGAAGATTTAATACGGTAAAAAACGAAAACAATTGCTAAAACATAGTATACATTTAAATGATGTTCTCATATAAATAGCATCTAGCGTAAGTAAAACTCGATACCCAGGTTTGTTTCTATAGAAATTCTAAAGGTAAAACAAAAATAAAAGCAATTGGTTAGTATGTTTTGTATTAGTAACGTTTTGAGAAATATTGTTGGAGAACTCAAAGTTTATGAAACACTCTCCTATTTTAAACAAATTTCCTTTCTAATACATTTTGTGTTAGGTAACAGCATTAAATATTCTCATTATTAAAATAAAAAATTGAAATTAAACTTCTCTTGTCCCTTTTAATGCATTTCCAACTATATACACACTAATTTAGGTCAGAAAATAAATATACGCAAATTTAATATATTCAATTTAGATAGATAAAACGCAAAGATCAATAAATAGAAAGGGAAATTAATCAATTTAACATTTCAAGAAGTTGCTTTAGTGGATAGAATAAATTGTCCTCCTAAAATTTTTAATGTCTAACATTTTGACACTTACATATTTGTAGAGCTAAGTGCCCAAATATGGGTGCCCAAGTTATATAACAAAATATTTCACTTAGTTACGTTTCAGCAAATGGTAATCTTGTTGATGACTTTTTGCTAAGCAGAAATCATTTCTAAATAAACTTAACTGCTCTTCTGGAAATATTCCGTTCCGAGTATCCTCTCCTAATTTGTCAAAAGCGACACTATTTCATAATGAAGCGTTTGCACTTGGAAACAATTCCCCACATTTCTGAAGCAACCAGATGTATGTTATCATCTGTGCTAGGCTCTGCTAGAACTATTAATTACACAGTAAAAAGATGCGGGAGACTTTTATTCGAGTCCTAAACTATGCGATGTTACATTATTCAGAACATTGTATAAGGTTGAAACATGCTGGAAAAGGTCGTGCAATTCAAGATTAAAATTTTTGTATAGATTTGTTCTATCCTGATACTTTTTCAATTAACAATCCGTATTTCGTTTGTGTATGCAGTTCAAAATAATGAATCTCTTAGACGCAAATGAAATCAAATTATGTCTCTTGATAACTAAATGAAAGGATGAATTTTTGATAGCATTGCTTTTCATGTGGGAGAGAATTTTCATAACACATCTTCGTGAAAACGGAATATTTTAGTAGACTTGTGAAAGAATTCTGTGGAAAATAGTATAACAGTATTGGAGTGCCAAAATAAAAAAAATATATCCATTAATTTAATTTTAGTTGAGAGTAATATAATTTAATTACATCATACTAAGTATTCGAAATGAAATTTGGAAATTTTATAAGGTGTCTTTATTAAATATGAAGCTGAGAAAAATATAAAATTTGACTTTTTAAAAATTAGAAATTTATTACATTTTTATAACAGAAATACAAATATCATTGTTACGTTTTTATAAAAGATTATTGATGGTTCTTAGATACATTGAAATAATTAATGCAATTTAACAAAATTAACATTTCAGAAGTTAGCTTAATTGAATTGATAAATTGTCTTCCGTTAATTTTTGAGATTTCGTTAGAATATTAAATAATATTTTTAATTATGTCCTACTAAATTTCCAAAATTAAATTTGAAAATCATATACGGTATCATTGTTTTAGCATAATATTATGAAAAACATAATCTTTGACTAATTAAATATTAATATTTATGTTTTAGAATAGAATTTCAAATAATGTTCTTACGTTTTAATAACAAATTACTTGATAATTCTAAAATGTGTAACAAATTGAAATATTGAAATGCAAATAAACAAAATGAACATTCAGCAGGTTGTTTTAATTGCATTGATAAATTGCTTCTGATACTTTTTCAGATTCCGTTGAAATAATATTTTTTGGAAATAATACATGTTTAAATATAAGTATTCTATTTTATACCGTAAAATATCATTGCACTATCTTTTGTTTACAAAAGTGGTAAACTTGTCGATGGCTTTTTAGCAACCAGAAATAAGATTTTAATAAATATTAATTTATTTTTTATAAAATATTTAGTGTTAAGAGGCACCATTTCACAATGAAGCGTTTGCATATAGAAACAATTAATAGTATTTATATTTATACCCTTCCATGTACTGAGCTATTCTTATTGATTTCTTTTACAGTCAAATTGGGGAAGTTTTTTTTTTAACAAAAATGCTAAATAGTAAAATGTATATCTTTCACAAATTTTCTTTAGCCATTTTGCATGTAGTTGCATGTAGTTTCCAAATTGCATAATACGTTTATGCATATACATTGCATTATAAGTCCTACATCATAAAAAAACACCCATCTTACGTTTCTTGACTGTGTAAAGGTAAGTGCGATTTTTTAACTCGTGAAAATTTATAAAGATTATGACTTCTGTAATCGTAAACCTAATTATATTGGTCATACCGTGCTTTGAATCATTTTGGGAATTCATGCAATACAATCGTAAGTCTCCAGTAGACAAAGAAACATTCTTCATACATTTTCTTATTAAATAACCACAAGCATGATTATTTTTTACTCATGAAATTCTGTTGGGATTGGAACTCCTGTAATCGTGTTGTTGCTGTTGTTTAATCCATTTGGTCAAACCAAGCACGATTGATCTGAAGGCTACACGTATTAAGGCTTCCGTTTTGATGAAAACCTCAAAGGGTGAAAGTACGGCTTAAACTAAGTGGGTCCTCTTAATTTTGAAGCAGGATCCAAGCAGAAGACCCATAGGCTTGGCCTGCTACCACCAGAGGTATTGATTGAGAACATTGTGACCACAAACGTATTTTACGTGCCCCAGTCACTTTTAACTAACACGGTGGATTTTAGGCCTGCTCGGGCTACGGACCCACGACCCTCCAGTGTCGAGAGCATTGTCTTTGCCTACTGAGCTACCGTAGCTTTGCCGACTGAGCTCTCCTGTAATCATAAATCCATTTATATTGGTCATATCGTGAATTGAATCATTTCAGAAATCCATACAATTTTATTATAATAAATCTTCCTGTAGAAAACAAAATAATTATAGCTTTCTTTACTGATTAACTCCAATGCCTCTTTTTTATTCATAAAAAGCTTCGAAGATTAGACCTCCAGCAATCTAATCTCCAGAAATCCATTTATATCAGTCATATCCTGTTTTGAAACATTTTTGGTTTGGTTTGGTTTGGTTTGGAGTGCTACGGTCTACGTTTTTGCAACACGAGGGCTAATGAGACCGGGACCTACAGCTTAAAGCCGATTCCGAACGGCTACGAACATCCATGCCAAAGTGGGATTCGAACCCACGAACTCCGGTACCGATGATCAGCACCCTAACCAATCGGCCATCGTTCGGCGAAGCATTTTTGGAATATCTGCATTGTTTTTATATGTTCGAATTGTGTCTCTGTATTTATATACATAATAATCCGTTTTAGTCTCCCATTTAGGTTGAGATATTTTGGTGAGGTTATACATTAATCAATTATGATTCATTAATTCCAGATGAATAAATACAGGCCTTCGTACGTTTGTAATACCGATTTGCAATTCTTTGACATTTTAATCTCATTAATATTAATTTGATTATTTAAATAATAGCATAAAAAGCTTTTGATTGGAAATGAAAAAAAAGTTTTTATGGAAAATATACAATGAGAGTAAATAAATTTCCTTTTGAATATATCCTCATTAATTTACCTTCATTTTTAAATCAAAGGAAAAGGGGAATGCTAATTTAATTAGAAGGAAAACATAGTTTCCATTTTGTTTCTTGTTGTTTTACCTGTTACAATAGTTTCAATCAATGTTTTGATTATTTAACAATAAGTTTAAGGCTGGGAAATCCGTACGTAAAAGCAGCGTTAAAAAACAATTTGTATGAAAGACTGAAATGTCTGTTAAATGTTTTTAATCTTTGTTTCTAATGAAAACGTTAAATTTCATCAAGGCGAAAAACTTGGGTAGAACGTATAAAATATTTTTAAACTGTACCCCATGTAAAATGTAGCATGCAGTTCATTAAGAAAAATAGTAATTGTAATATTTTAGTAATAATAAAAAAATGAGTTTAGATTTTCGTATTTATTCTTAAGTTAGGAATAATTCATTTTTCCATATATTTATTGTTTTCTTGGAGTTGTCAACAGCCAATAAAGACTCCACTTTACTAAAGTAGAAACTTTTACCTGGTAGAGATAGCGTGGCGTCTATGACTGATTGACCGATGGACTGAGTGTACCTTCACTACGTTTAGCAAATGCGTCAACAAAAATCTATGGCTGAGGACTGACCAATGGACTGAGTGTGCTTTCACTACCTTTAGCAAATGCGTCAACAAAAATCTGTAGACCGAGGACTGACCGATGGACTGAGCTTACTTAAGTAAATGGGTCAACAGAAATATATAGAGTGAGCCCATCATTTCTAAATTTCACTCAGGGAGCAATAGAAATGGGCGAGAAAATGAGTTTAGATTTGTAAACCTTTGAGAATTATCTTGGACAGTAATGCAGGATTTTGGCTATAAAATGACTTCGCCACTATTAAACTGTCAAATTATGGGTATATTCCTTCAAGGGCCACCTTGAGTGTTTTATTCAAAAATTCAACATTATTTAAATAATTTTACATTCACCCCACATATATATTTCATGTCTGAAATAGCAGTCTCTAAATAAACAGTCGGGTCTGTGATTTTTCGTCCCACCTCATCTTTTATTTCTATCCACACATGAGAGATCTTAAAGAGGAAGTACTGTCGATACAAAGTCTGCTATAAGCATATTCATGACTAGTCTGCTGGACGTAACTAAGTCACGGCTAGGGAGAGAATGTCTAACTCTACTTACTGCCAGACTAGAGAGTGTGAACTTCTTACTTAAAAATATAAAATCTTATCTAAGGGGTTTTTTTATGAGGGGGGGGGTTGTGCCTGACCATTTACACTTTTCGAGAGCTTGTTTTGGGCGTTCTTGAATCTCTTCATTGACCGTTGCACTTTTTTGTTTTGTTTTTAGTGTGGCCGAACCGATGGAGTGGGGGACGCCGTTTTGTGGCTTCAGGTGCTTCGCGTTCAGTGTAAATCATACCACAGATATTGGAGGACTAAAAGTTATGTGACTGTCTAGTGTCAAAATGGGATTAACTGGTTTAAATGACGACTTCTGTAACATCAAAGGGGGATTAAAATTTCGTCTTTATGGCACACAGGTGGCTCACATGTGTGTTTCAGATCTTGGTTGTTTGTTTCACACACAGGGGTTTTCTCTATTACTTTTTATTTTCGGGGGTCTTATTCCTCGATCTGTTTTTCTATATTACATATATATATATATATATATATATATATATATATATATATATATATATATATATATATCGTGTGTGTATTTCTAGGTATGTGCATTATATGCAAGAAGTTTCTTTTAAAAGAGATAAAAGGATTAGACGTTATTCTTAAGACATTCTTGCGAAATGAGTTCAAAAGACACATGAAGTTCCAAAGTGTCAGTAATCGGCAGTGGAAATGCAGTTGGCTTAACTTCTATTAGAGTTAGAAAGTGGGCAGTATAAAAGAAGACATTCCCTCTAGAAGGAATTTAACAGCTTCTTTATTGCCTCGAGCTAACTTAAATGAGATTTTTAAAAGAAGGCTGTTTCGGAAAGTATCTGATTTTCGAACCATGGCTTTCTCTTCCAAGTCTTAACACTTAAAAACAAATCGAATGCGTATGATGTAGAAAGTTTAGAAACTTGAAATTACATATCATGTGGTGGAGAACATTTCTGAGTTAGGGCGGCAATAGTCTTTCAGAGTTTTGAGATTTGACTTAAAATTCGTTATTTCTATGTTATGTAATTTTAAAATATAGGGTAATTCAAATTAATAAAGAAAAAAAGTTAGCGCCTATTTGTCGTTTTCTTGAAAAAGTATTTTAAGTGGTTCTTCAAAATAAAATTTTAGATATAATTTTAAAATCTTTCTTAGAAAACACCATCTTTTCAAAAGAAACAATTTCACTTTTTTTAGAGTATGTGTAAACAGGGACTATGTGCGGAAAATTTAAAAATTATTTTCAAAATCAGAAAAATTTCTGAAAATTTTTTTGCTAAATATCAATTTTCAGGAGTGAAAATTAGAAAAAAACTTTCTATTCCTACACATTTTGTGCATTTTAATTAAAATGCTCATTTGCAGTTAAATGAGGAAATGTAATCTTAAGTTAATGAAGCATTTCAAGTTCAAAAGCAACAATGAAATTTAATTATTAAGCAATGGGAACCAAAAATATCAGCCAAAGATATTATGAAGCACACAGATTTTTAAAATAACAATGTTAATTTTAAATCGATATACACTATCTACCAATAAGTATTTGGACACCTATGCAAATGACGATATCTGCGGTCCTGAGGTACGTCACGGCCTCCCCCGGTATACATCGTGTAGGAAACAGCATCGGCATCAATCGCATGCGAGATGCCGCGCAGTTCGGATCTCTCTGATTTCGAGAAAGGTATAATTATCGGGTATCACAAATGTGGCCGAGCCTTAAGGGACATATCTATCGATCTGAAGTACCCAAAATCAACAATGGCCTATATGATTTAGAAGTGGAAGGAGAACGGTGATTGTCGGAATGTGCCTCGAGTCGGCAGACCAACGAAACTGGGAGACAGAGACCGACGAGTGATGTCAGAGGGATTCGGAAGAACCGCACCCAATCAATGGCCCTCATCATCGAGGAGTTTCAGTAGACATTTAGGAGTGTTGTTTCAAAGAAATACCATCCGTAAGGAAGCACATCTGCTTGGTTTTCATGGTCGTGTTTCTGTCCATAGGCCTTTGATAACAAAGTCCAACTGCGCTGCTCGGTTAATGTGATGCAAAACACATCAAAATTGGACTGTAGATCAGTGGAAACAGGTTATTTCTAACTACGAATCAAGGTTCACCCTTTACAGTTCGGATGGCAGGGTGTTGGTCTGGCGTCTGCCTGGAGAACGTCTCCTGTCTGAATGTATTGTTTCAACAGTCAAGTTCGGCGGAGGTGGAATTATGGTCTGAGGGTGTTTCTCCTTGTATGGACTTTGACCCTTGGTCACCATTCATGGTAAGCTCAACGCTGATGCATACTGCACTATTTTGGATGTCAATGTGCTTCCTACGTTGTGGCAGTTTTACGGGTTGGACCCCTGTTACTTTTAGGATGACAATGCCAGTTGTCATGTTTCGAGATTAACCAAGGCTTAGTATGTTGCCAATTTAGTCCATCGAATGGACTGGCCTACCTAGAGCCCAGATCCGAACCCTATCTAGAACCTCTGGGACGAGTTGGATCGCCGAATTAAGGGGTGCACTACCCGTCCAAGATCGGTAAAGGAACTTGTATGTCTACTCCAAGCCGAGTGGAAGATAGTACCACTAGCTGTAATACTACCACTAGCTGTAATTGCCTCTCGTGAAGGCTCTACCAACTGTTGATTTTTAATAATTTTAGCTTTTCTTTTCTATCACAGGTGTCAAAATACTTATTGGTAGACAGTGTATATGTACACACACTTCAATAAATAATTTTTTAAATGCATTTAAAATTTAATTTAAAATAATATATTACTTTAAAAAATAATTTTATGTGAAATACATTTTTATAATTAAAATTTTAAATGTGTATACTTATTTGATTTTAAAATGAAGTATATTCGATATTTTGAACGCCTAAAGCTATATTTTGTAAACTTTGAAAGACAATAGTTTACATGACTGATAATTTGGACAGACGATCCTTTCTATTGGCGATATATTGCACGGGATATTTTGTACCGGCAATATTATGGCTGTGATATTTTGGACTGTAAAAGTTTGGCCTGAATATTTTATTTTCAAATCATCTCTCATTATAATTGAGGTGCTAAACCAAGATTGTTTTTTTGCACCGATTTTTGTCATCATTTAACATATTTACATTATGTAATGGTGTGATGGAATTTTTTGAAAAAATTTGTACCATACTAAATAAGGAAAAATTTAACTTTTATCATTAATAAAATGAATAGTAAATTTTTGTATTTTTAAATAATGATTTTCAGCAAAAGGCTATTCAGCATTCTAACGTAGAATGTAGAAGATCCATAAATTTAAACGATTATATAAAATGCTGAACAACATTTTAAATTATACTATCTTTATATATAAGATGTAATTTATTTCTTCAATTAAATATTCTAAAATTGTTTTTTATGTCTTTAAAATATAATTTTTTAAAGCGATGTTGTATTAAGTATAAATTTTATAATAAATTTAAATAAATGTTTAAATTATATGGATTTACGTTGTTTATAAAGAAAGCCATTTGTATTATTTTATAATTGGCTTCCAAATATTTTATGTGTTTAATTTTCTAAGCTTAAGCTATTTTTAATGAGGCATTATGGACGTTATAAAAAAGCAAAATAATTCAGCATTTTTAGGCATATTCTTTTATTTGATTTTTGAAAATACGTTACATTTTGAATAGTGTTATAAAGATCAGTAAAGTTTTGAATTTTTTAGAATTGTAAAGTATCCTATGATGCAGATAAAAAAGTGGTTTGTTTTTTTAGAATTATCTGGTACACGCTCAATAATTTGTTTCTCTTTACTGACCATATGCTTGTTGCCAACTTTAATTTATCTTGTCATATTACGTGATAAGATGGACAGAAGAGGTTTTAATGTTGACAGTGATTATATGGCGGTATATGTGAATGATGACCAAAATTTAGTGAATCGATTGCAAACCGTATAGTTATGCTTTAAGAACAAACACAAAACGAACAAACTTCTTTATTTTCAAAGATATATAACACTGATACACTAGATATTTATTAGTCCTTGAAATAGACTCCAGGACTTTTATGAAAAATATTTGTTGTCAATACCCGTGATAAAATTTAAATTGCAACAAAAAATAGTCAATGATTTAACTTAAAATTATCACATATGTACCTAACCTAATATTTAAGCCAAATATAAATTAAAATTTAATCGTAACCAAAAATAAAATCTAATTAATTAACCAGGGAAAATAGGTTTCGAAATAATGGCATTTAACACTCGAAAAAGGGGGAAGGGGGAGATTTCGATCGTTTTATAGACGACAGTGTTTTTATTTGTAATATGAAGCATATTTATACTAACTTATTTTAGAGTCGAATCGATAATTTAGGGGAAGGTAAACATGACTCTCTTTGAAGTTTGCTAACCCTAATTCATGAAAAATACAATATGGATGACTCTATGCATTCCAGGTCCAACCCCTTCATAATTTCGAGGACAGACGGACAGATAACTAAGGCTATTATTATATAGGGGATAATTTCAGCTTAATTTTCCCGTTTTAATAAATATTTAAGTTAATGACATGATTATAATATCCGTAAAAATAATGAAGTAACAAATTGGATTTAAAACTCAAATTAAAATTATATTAAATACATAACTGCATACTGTTAATTTTATGTCATATATTATAATTTTTATCTATACATTATAAGCAAATTTATGAAAATCTTTATGAAGTATGTATTGTCATAGCTGAATGATTGGCGAACTTCATTTTGCTAAGTTCTATACATTACTATATTACTTATAATCACAGTTAAGTATGAAAGATATCTAAGGAGGACTGTTATCATTAAATTTTTATATTATGTATTTCTGCTCATATAATAGAGTAAGAGAGAGAAATATAAAACAGAAAAATTAAAAAGAGTCCTGCTGGGTATCAACAGGAAAGGATTTAAAGGAGTAATGAAAGTAGTAATCATAATACCATTGAAAACTGATGACAATTTAGTATAGTTTTTAGCACTGCGACCTATTTTTTGCTACTTTCGAATAATGAGACAGGGAGCTGAAGATGATTTTGAACGGTATTTAGCTAGTATGTCTGCTATAAAGTTTGAACAAACAAACTCGAGTACGATGGCTAGAGCAGCGCTCTAACAGTTTTCTCAACGTTCAGACAAAACTAATAGTGGGATTATAATTTTTTAGATTTTTAAGGTTTTAACACTGAACTTGAAAGTGACAAATTCTTGCAAAATTGCGGTTTAAGGGATAACAAGCTAGAATAAAACATCAGAGGCATTGCAACCTTTAGGAATTTCAGGATATTCGTCAATCGGATTCTATTAGTGAGCATGTAATAGCCGCGCGCAAGAGAAATTACCTTAAAAGATATGCAAGGATAGATAAAAATGGATTCGTTATTTCATAACACAAAATAACTAAATAATCCCCTATATAATAATAGCCTAAGTCTGTCCTCCAATTTATGAAGCGGTTGGACCTGGAAAGGATAGAGGCATCCATATTGGATTCTCGACGAGTTAGGGTTAGCAAAATTAGGAAGAAGTAACGTTTATCTTCTCCTAAACTATCGATCTGATTCAAAAATAAATTGGTATAAATAAGCTTCACATCACAGCACAAAATACGGTCGCGTTCAGAACGTTCGAAATACAGCCCTTCTCTCTTTTCGATCGTTTAATGCCATTATTTGGAGTCCTATTTTCTCCGGTTAAGAGCAGGCGATTAAATTCATCAATTTAATCGCCTGCTCATTTTACGTAGATGAAAATAACATTAGGACGTCATTCTATCTCATTTAATCATTTCTTATTTTAAATTATTTAAATATCGTCTACATTATTTTCATACGTTTTATCTCTGAACTTAGATATTACGTAAATATTTTTTATATATTCGGCTTAAATAATAGATTAGGTACATATTTGAAAATTTTAAATTTAATCATCGACTATTTTTTATTTCAACGAAAATTCTATCACCGGTATTAACAACAAATTCTTTTCATAAAAGTCTAGAGGTTTATTTCACGTACTAATAAATATCTAACGTTTAAGTTATATATCTTTGCAATTTAAGAAGTTTGCTTATTTGTGTGTTTGTTTTTTATACATAACCATACGGTTTGCAATCGATTCGCTAAATTTTTGACATTCATATATAAGGCCAAATAATCATTGTCAATATTAAAACTTCTGCTGCCCATCTTGTAATGATTTTGACGTAGCTAAGTAATGAATTATCTTTCTAAATGAATTCAACTTGGTTCCAAGCTCCATTCACAGTATCGAGAGACTTTAGAGGAGTATGAAGATAAACAAATTATTGAGCGTGAACCAGATAATTCTCAGCCAAAAAACAAACCATTTTTTTACCTGCCTCATGGGGTACTTTACAATTCTGGAAAATTAAAAATTTTACATATCCCGTCATATGACTGGATATATATGCTAGTTTAGAGATAGATCGATATACAATTCATATGTGGCCGAAGACATCCGTTCATAATGAGACTCGTTCAGAAATGAGTAGTTTAAGACGCTAAAGAAATATCTTTTCTATTTTGATAAAGACTCAAGCATTAAGAAATGTTATGTAACGTGATGTAGTTAATAGAAATAGGTAAAGTAACAATATTTTATTACTACTATAATTTAATAAAGAAACGTTGGTTGTTATCACTATGTGATACTGTTTATTTATAGGGGTGGTGATAGATAATTTTAAAATGCAGACAAAAAAGAGTAAAGCCAAAACATTTTCAAAGATATTTAAAATTAAAAACAGATGAGAAATTATACTTAGTAAAATCTAAAATATTCAAATCTTAGTTTTCTGAAAATAGTGTTATTTTCTTATTAGGAGTCTATTATTATCATCCACTGGCATCATTCTACATACACAAATTTAAACTGATACTCTTTTATCGCTACCACTTTGTGCAGATACTCTCTTATGAGTATCGGCTTGGACAAGTTCTTTGAGCTGGAAATAAAGCAAATATCATTTTCGATTGCCCTTACGATTTTTACATTATCTTACAAAGAATCATACATTAAAAAATTAAGTAAAGAGAGGAACTGAAAAGAAAGAGAAATAAATAAGGTAATAATACTTTATTATTACTTTAATTTAAAAAAGGATAGCCGGTTGCTTTCACTACACAATGTTATTTATTTAAAGGTGCGATGCTCTCCAATTTTTTAATATAGAACAAAGGAATAAAAATGAACTATTTTTATTCAAGTTATTCAAAGTAAAAAACAGTTGAGAAATTATATTTAACAAAATAGAAGATCCAGATGTTAAGTAAGTTTCTGGGAATAGCTTGATATGTTTTTTTATTAGGAGACTATAATGGAACTGGCATTTTACATACATAAATTTTCTCCGTGCAGATATTCTCGTATGAGTCTCGGTAGAGACAAGTTCTTTGAGGTGGAAATAAAACATTATTTTTAAAATAAAGTTTACGTTTGTCTTTGCGATTTTTACAGCTACTTATTTCTCCAAGGCACTTACTTTCCACTCGAATAAATGTCTTCACTAGATTATTCAAGTCATATAATAAATTTATTATAAGTTATATAAATGGTCAATTTGTGAATTAATAATAATATAAAATGTTAATTGGTTTTTTTCTGTAGGGAACCATTAGCATCTGTGTACCAAAACAGTAGACCATAGCACACAAAAGAGACTAAAACTTCGAAGCATTGTCGAACCATGGCCGAATACGGGCAATCTTCTTCAATATAGAAAGAAGTTCGTGGGTTCGTAATCCTCAGTTGGCAATGATCGTCGTAACTGTTCTAAAATGGCTTTAACCTGTAGAAGGTCCTGGTTTTTAGCTCCTGGGAATCAAAACAGTTGACTGTGGTGTTCACATTACGTGAGATAGTCAGTAAAGAAGTTGTAGTAAAGTTGTAAATAGTAAAGTGTTGTGAAGTAATAAATTTAATCACGAATATCGGAGTTTTTGATACTAATTAGTCTCGTAGAAGTTCAAAATTATGTAAAGTTTTCAGCATTCACTATTATTTATTTTATAACAAATTAAACGTTTACTCAGACAGATTTATATGCATCCAAACAAATCAAATTTGGTAGTTTATACTGAACAGTGTGCTGCCATTTTCACACTGTGATAGTCGTAATTTATTCTACACTTACACTTAATAAACATTGTTACACAGTTAAATCTCTATCATTATGTGTCAATTTAATATTCAGCGAAGTATGCTGATACTATGCATCAACTGCATATTATGATAAAAAGACAGTACTGATTTATTTAACAAATATGTTGAGCTTTTTTTTTTACTGATACAAAATGCAAATTAAATCTAACGGTAAATTCTGATTTTACGGTTAATTTAATCTGAATTTTTAAAAATAAACAACTTAAAATAGAACATTTAAATTTATCATCATAATTTTTTTTAAATATCCGATTATTACAGAGGAAAATAATTTATTTTAAATAAATCATTTTAAAGAAAAATTATTTGCTACATACTTCACTTTCTAGACAGAAAATCGATGTTATAGAATTGCATTTATGCAAATTGCTTTGCACATTAGGGAGAACTATGATAAAAGGAAATTGAAGAAGCATAAAATTCTCAAATTTGCTTAAAAAGAACTTATTTTACTCGCCTATATCATATTTCAGAAAATTTTTTTATATATGCTTGTAGCATATGTCAATGACAATTTAAGAAATAATGTAGTAATAAATGATAGATCATGAACAAATGCAACTAATCTTGCAAGATTGTTTGAAAACAAAATATTGTTTTTACCTTTGAAATATCTCTTTTATATCATTAAATTGATAATATCTAGAAGTTTCTTGCATGTATTTTATTTAAAAGTGTTTCTTTTAATATTTTATTCAAACATTTTATATTGTGTAAAATTAAATGAAAATTTATTTTAACTCTATAATTATTGTCATAATTCTAATGCAAATTTTAGCATTAAGATATCTCTTATGTAGTTAATAGATAAATATCTAGGACGCGTTTACAAAAATTTAATTCAATGAATTTCTTTTAATATTTTCTTCAAATATTTTATAATGTGTAAATTCATATGAAAATTTATTTTAACATTATAGTAACTATTGTGTGATAATATAAAATTACATACATAATTATTATTAATATAAAATTATCTCTATCATTAACTACATAAATATTTAGAATATATTTACAGGAATTTCATTTAAATGTATTTCTTTTAATAAATTATTGAAAAATTTTACTTTGTATAAAATCAAATGAACATTTACTTTTATTCCATAATTGTTGTATTATAATACAAATGCAATGTTTAGACTTAAAATATTTCTTTTATATCATTAAAACAATTGTCTAGAACATGTTTAGAGGAATTTCTTTTAAAAGGATTTCTTTCAACGTCTGATTTAAACATTTTATATTGTCTGAAATCAAATAAAATTTAATTTTGGCTTCACGATAAACTGAGTCATTTCATTTCAAGCAATGACAATTATTTTATCTTTACTTTAGTTTCATTGATAAAGTCAACCATTGTAAGTTAGATTTAACTAGACTATTATTTAAAAATGGAATAAAAGATGTTTATAGAAAACAAATCATGTCTTAAAATTTAAGTAGCTTGAAAGCACTTCGGTACATTTTACAGTTGTGGAAACAATTGCAGGCATTTATGATGTGCAGTGAAGTAATTCTTTGTAATGCCTCCTGATTTTGTTTCTCTTTTCAATTTCTAAAATATATTTGGCTTACTTTTTAGGTAGAAATTAGATATCGTACTATTATTGTTTAAATATTTTACATAGGTTTTAAAAGTTTATAATTTTTCTGTGTTTTTGTAAATTTTTTCATGGGTTTTATTATAAAACTTTTAACAGAATTAAAAGCAATGTTTTTAGACATAATATTAGTAATGTGAATAACTCAATTTATACCTTAACCTAATTTTATTATAACGCTGGAAATATTTACTAGAGCATAACATATAAATATAATATTTGAGATTTGGATTTCTTCACTGAAGGGCAGCAGAGCTTTTAACTGTAATTTACAGTAATAATTAAAAAATATATATAAGTGAAAACAGAAAAAAAACCCCTTCTATTAAAGGTGCTTGAAGGTGATATGTCTCCTTAAAATATTAACTTCTAAACATGTTTATAATGTATGGAAGCCTTTATATTATAGAAAAAAATGTCTGTAAATCATAATTTTATATTTAAGTCCTCTTTATGGTTATCGAAATTTATAAGGATTTCAGAAAACATGTTACGTGTTATGTCAGCAGTCAATTTATCTGAAATAGTCCAAAAAATAGCTGAATTGTTTAAGATTTCTTTACCGCTCGTATCCAAAAATTTCAAAACAAGATGACAGATTCAAGTATTTATTAAATATAAGAAAAAATATTAACGATTTATGTGATTTTGATGTATTTAACAAATAATACTGAATATATTATTCAGTATTTCACCATTATTCTTACTGCTGAATAATCCATTTGCTTTCGTGAGGAAAATAACAGACATTACAAATTTGTTTCGTGTTTATTTCAGTCGAGAGATTTTGCCTTTTATCCGTAATATATTTAGGATAGATATTGAAAGTATATGAATTTTTGTTGAATAAACGAATCTTTTATAACAGAAACTTAAAGACAGAAGTTTCGATAGTCAGTACCTTCGCTTGTGCACTACTCACGAGGAAAAGCCTAAAAATTGGAATAAATTTGAAATAAAATAAATTTAATTAATCAAAACATTAAGCCTGATTCTTATGTAAACTAACATTGTTATCAGATATGTATTTGAATGACTGCATTTCTAAATGCAATCATTTATAAATATTGCACTTTTTAGGTCTGATGCAATTATTCACTTCAAAATAAAACACTTTTATAACAAACTTAGTTATAAATTTAATAAAAGGTTAGAGTGGTGCATAAATAGCAACTGTTTAAATTTGTTTTTGCAGAACATACTAAATTTTAATCATTAAAATATTACATGCTTTAGGTGCCAATACTGTTATTTATATTGAAATACATGTGAAGAAAAATACGCTTGAAGTTACTACACAGGTACCTAAAAAAGTACCTGTGTATTAAATCCTTAATTACGTGTATTAAATAACTGGAGTAACGTAAAAAATACAACTGTTAAATAACTGTTAGTAGTTATTTATGCAGATCTTTCGAAAATACAATCATTAAATTATTACATACTTCTTACGGTAAATACTGTTTACCGCTTTGAAATATCCGCAAAGAAAAATTGTAAAAGAAATACCTCTGTAATAAAAATTATTAATTATGTTTAACAAAGCACTAAAATAAGAATCAAGGTAATTTAAACACTTAATATTTGGATTTAAAGTTTGTTAAAAATATTACATGTTTTAAGTATCAATAATGTTATTTAATCTAAAACATCTGTGAAGGAAACTCTAAAAATAAATTACCTGTATAAGAAAATTCTTAATGATGTGTAAAAACGAATTAGGAGAATGCATAAATGGCAATTTTTAGCAGTTATATGCATCATTCCAAACTGCAATCCTTAAATTATCACATATTTTTCAGGGCTAATATTGTTATCCACTTTGCAATATCTATAAAATGTTTGAAGAATGTGACTAAATGTGAGTGTGATAATAAAAAAATTATTAATTATGTTTAATAAAGAACTATAACAAGAATGAAGATAATTTAAACTCCTAACATACGGTTTTAAACTTTAAAAAGTTTGAAATATTTCTTAACTTTCACTACTTTTATTCCATTGTAATGAACTCTAATGTTTAACTTTCATATCTTCGGGTGTGTTTGTCAACATCGGTTTCTGTTACAAATGCGAGAACTGAATGGAACAGCAGGCTTCGAAAAGCCTCGAACTCAGGAAGCCCTATTAATGTAGCAACTTTTCTGGAACTTACTTTTAAGAAATATTCAGTTCTCCTTGCGCCAATTATTTTCCGCTCTGTTCTCTATCAAAATGCACCTAATGAACACGAATCCCTTATTTAAATTGGAAAGTATCAGGTGTACCCGGAATGAGCTTTTCTGGGGTTAAAATGGGCGAGAGGGAGTTACTCGACCTGCTTTGATAAAGGAAAAAATTTCAAAAACTTCTGTTTCCCCACCTTTCCGTATCGCCACTACGGTGTTTTGATATCCTTGTTAAGTACATTAATCCCGCAAGTAAAACAAGTTAATTTGAAGAGAAGTTTTAGTACCCCGGATGTAATAGAGGTTAAAGACCGTCGATGCGGCTATCTAAATAAACTTTTGATTATTTATACTAAATTGGGTTTATCTAATCATTATTTTTAAAACTTTTAAATTGTACGATATAGTCTTTACACGAAAGGGATAGAAATCAAATAACTTTGAGATACTTTTTTGTAATTTATAAGGGATTATTTTATACATATTTAGATTTCTCAATAGATACCTCATTAACCTAACAAATATTTGACGCAGACACCACATGACACCCTTCTATGTTCATTAAAACATTGTGTGCGGGTACATTTCGCAGCGGAATTGTACCGTGAGCGGGCGTTGTGCGCGTAAATTTAGTTATTCAGTTAAATCTCAACAGATCGAAAATTATTTAATTTTTTAACCAACTTTTCGTATTTTATATTGAAATATTTAAACAAATATATAAATAACAACCCTAAGATGTTTTTAAACAAAAAAATATATTTTCAGTGGATAAATTTATAATAGTATCGTAAATATGGAAAATCAAATAAAAATAGTACTATATAGTTTTAATTTTTTTAAATTATGTTAAATATAAGTATTTTTACATTATAAAAAATGAAAAGAGCGACCATAAAAATAATAATGTTTTATAGTATGGTAACGTTCAAAGCTTTTTCCTCTATGAAGAGATACACGGCAAAACTTGCATATGTCAGATGTTTCACTCTGCACTTTTTTCACAGCACATACACGACATTGTCTTTGCGGATTTTTTTCTTCCCAATTATTAACAATTTTCTCTAAAATATGTTTCAGCATATCCAATAATAATCTTCCAAGAGGGTCATATTTAGGTGCATTTTGTGTACTAGATGTGGGCGGCCCTGGATCTGGAGGGTTAGTTTCAGGTAGTTGATAATTTATCCATTCCAATGTTACATCATGTAATTTTTTCAATGTATATATAATTATTTTTCTTTGTGGAATTGTATGTAATGTCTAAATTTTTCAGAATCTATGTAGTAGACAAAAACATTCGGCTTCGTTTCCCTGTATATACCGTTATTTTTGTACCCATAAACAAACCATGTTGTTACACTAACCCGTACTAGTACGTGTCCCGCGTTCAAGTATCAATCACCAAAAAAAGTATTAGTACTTGTCCGGTATACAATGTGTTAAATACACAATTTTAATTATACATGATTAGATTTAATATTTACAGGTTCTCTTGAAGGCTGAAGGTTAGTTTCATTTCACAACATAACGGTGTTATTTGAATAGAGCTCAAGTATTTCCATCCAGAGTCGCGATAGTTGATTCGGGAAAGACAGCGATGTCGTAACTGAAACGTTTCGGGTCTCTAGTCAGCTTAAGATCAGCCAGAATCGTTAAGGGCATCTAGAGCATGTAAAATAGGTTCATGGTTTTAATGTCTTCCAAATTCTCAAACGATAGATTGGTGGTGGGCAGGCCCAGCTTATGTGTTTTCTGCTTGGTCCCTGCTTCTAAATTACGAGGATCCAGTTCAAACAAAGTCATTATTTCACCCTAGCCGTGTTGTTTATAAAAGCGAAAGGGGCACAGCTTGCCTTAATTCTAGTATCCTATGCCTTATGTCCTTCGCTTCTCCAAGGGGGGAAAAGTAGCAACAGCAAAACATTCATTTTGCTTGGATTTGTATTGCTCATGTTCTTTAAATCGAAATTCTTTATTACATAGATATGTCGTTCTAGTCTTCCTTTACTACGTACCAAAAAGTAATAAATAGTAAAAATTCAAAATTGTTTTCTTCAAATTGTATTTTTATGTTTATTTCATAAAATGGACTTTAAACATATTGTTTACAAACGCTAATTTTTCGAAAGATATGCATATAATAATACTTTTTTATGTACTGCAGACTAAAATATAAACATATAAATCTGATCTCAAAGACGTATTTTTATATTAACACTAGAATTACGGAAGGGGTCATTTTGACACCTAGAACCGGAGGACACCAGAGAAATTTTAAGTCTGACAGCTCTTTTTTTTTTCTCAAATATCTTAAACTTTTCT
The DNA here is from genome assembly GCA_032207245.1 of Pardosa pseudoannulata. Lineage (NCBI taxonomy): Eukaryota > Metazoa > Arthropoda > Arachnida > Araneae > Lycosidae > Pardosa > Pardosa pseudoannulata. Next base: position 10,009,502 of record CM063508.1, on the reverse strand, counting down.
TGATTTTTCATAAATCATTGTGATTTATGAAATAATAAAGATTTCAAGAAAATCGTATTTTTATTTTAGCCCTAACAAATGACTATACCTAGAAATATGGCCGTTGTCATTTTGACCCCTTTGTGAGAAAAGAAATGGGAATACATTCTATTGTATTAAATGAACACTGTTACTTCTGTAAACTATTTTTATTTGCACCTGCTAAACAAAATACAAACAAAGGAAAAGAATATGGTGGTACTGATTACCTTTATAGAAAACTGTAAGCTTTGCTACAAACCAAAGGAAAATATTACGATTGATGAACAGTTATTCCCTAAAAATACAAGATGCCATTTTTGCAGTATATGCCTAACAAGTCCGATAAATTCGGAATGAAATTTTGGCTAGCAGTAGACGTTAGGACAAAATACTTATTAAATGGATTTCCAAATTTACAAAGAGATGAAATGAGACTAAGTGAGCAAAGTTTAGGAGAGAACGTAGTAAATTGTTTAGTGGATCCTTACAAAAATACTGGCAGAAATATAACTACAGACAGTTTCTTTACATTAGTAAAATTTGCGAAATCCCTAAAATCAAAAGGATTGAGTCAAGTTGGAACAGTAAATCGTGCAAAAAGAGAAATTCCCTCTAGTTTCAAAAATGTAAGAAACGAACTTTTTTCTTCAGTTAGGATGAAACACGACTATATAACATATACATCATATTAAGGTAAAGGGAACAAAAACGTAGTTTTGTTAAGTACACTCCAATTATAAATTGAATATGAATCTAATGAAAAGAAATTTCCTGATGTAATACGGTTTTACAATTCTACAAAGTTCGGGGTAGATGTTTTGGATGAAATGATAAGAAAATACTCCGTAAAAGAACCATCACGCCGTTGATCAGTACATGTATGTACTTAGCAGACATAAATTTGTGGACAGGTAAGCTATCAAAAATGAAAAAATAAAAACATTTTCCGATTTAAATATTTAAATGCTTGTTCATTATTTGACTACATACCTGCAAAGTTCCTATATTCTTTAAAATAAACTTGTCCTAATTCGCGTTATTTTAATTTCTTTTTCACAAATATATTATATCATATAGAGAAATATGCAGATATCTTACAAAGTTGTCACAATGACCCCTGCCGTAATTCTAGGTATACAAAGACTACCGTAATTCTAGTGTTAAGAACAGGTATAATGTAAAGATTTTAATGGAATAATTTGTAATGGAATTTTTCGCCTAGGCAGGAACAATGTTCTAATTTGATTTACCCATTCTCTGTTTAGCAACTGAGAACGAGTTACAAAAATAAAATAAATTTCTTTTATTTAATAATAAACATATATTTCTCAGAGACAACCATTTTATATTATCTTAGGAATATAACTAACAAAATTTCATTCAACTTGTTGACGCCATTACTATAAAATTCTTTCTCTTAGAATTTTACATCCTGTAAATGAGAATTCTTTATTTATTTGATATTCTTTTATTTTCGAAAAGACAGAGAAGATAAAGCTATAGAAGCTCTTCTTACATTTTCTTAATTCTAATATTTGGAAAGAATTGTCTCGAAATCTCTTCCTACCATGGAAAATTCTGTCTTAGTTCATCATTAATTCAGATACATATTTTCTAATGTATAAGGGACAAGTAATATTCAAGTAATAAATATTTTCTCTAAATATTTCTCCAGCTGTTACAAAGTGATTGTATTTGGGATGTTAAGAAGACTGTAGACAGTACAAACAAATGTGTTTAATTACTAAACTTTGTATATTATAGACATTGAAGTTTAGCGTATTAAATCATGCTAAACATTTTTTAGTCCAAGCATTCAATCAATAGTTTTGAATTGTTCCAATTATTAACATTGTTCTGTCCACTCAGTTTTAGTTTTTTTCTTCTAATTGTCGCATTATGAGTTTACAATTTGAACATATTTGGACATTATTTTATTAATTTATTAAACAGCTAATATGTGAGCCTTATATTTATGTATGTATGTATGTCAAAAATTTACTAATTTGAAGTTTGTGAGTGTGGATAGAGTGAAACACTCCATCTCCACGATGATCCAATCTGCAGTGGAATTTCTGGAAATTTCCGACAGATCGTTAAGGAAGCATCACTTAAATTATGGTAGACGGTGAGTTTGATAGTTATTAAATTACTGTACAATCTTTAATGGTAAAAGTAAAAATACTGAGTGGTTTAGTTTTGTTTTAACTATATATACACACACACACACACACACACATATATATATATATATATATATATATATATATATATATATATGTGTGTGTGTGTGTGTGGGAGATTTATTCCCACGGTGGAAAAGATGCACAAAGCTTAACTAACACACACTTATTTAATGAAACTAGTTACAAATTATTTACAAATTATATGGTGTCTAGGGACAATTGAAATGACACTGGACATCAGTGCCCGTCTGGAATAACATCATCGCCCGTCTTGGCGATCAATCGATCATCGAGAAGTGCCGTCTGCACTCGGAACCGTCCAACTCACGTCAGGCCTCCGTCAATGTCGGCGTTCCACTGGGGAGGGTTGTTGCCATATCGTAAAAGTAGAACTTTGCTTGCTCGATGCGCGCATCGAACCTGGTATTCGATGTCAGCCAGGCTACCACACACACACAGATAGAGAGAGAGAGGGGGGGGAAAGAAGGTAGGGAAATTTAAGAAAAAGCTAAAATATTCTACTTAAGTTAATTGCAGACGTTCATTTTTCAAATGTGCAATAAACTGGATATTAAACAGAAAGACTGTTGGTATATTTTTTTTACACCAAAACCTCTTTCAGGGAAGGGTTGGTGAATGCTGTGAGTGTCTCTTTTGACCTGTCGGTAACTTAATAAAATTTTGCTAACACTTGTGAAATATTCAAGACTTGTTTAATTTGTGAATAAATTACAAAAATATTCTTCTTTATTGATTATAATAAAAATATGTAACAATTAGTATGAAATATTAAATATTATATCTTTGACTAAAATATTAAACAAAATTCTACTCCATATATTTGGTTAAATTTCTTCTTGTGAGAATATATTTCTATTACATATAGAATAAATTAATATCAATTAAATAATTAAACAATAAAATATTTGTAAGAAATAGTTACTTATACTTTCCTTATACTTCTACATTTGTTTTCTAATACGTGGTTTTCATGAAAAATACTTATTATAAATTTTTTTTATAGAATTCTACAGAATGTAATTTACAGATCACTATAATGAAAGATGTAGGTTAATGCCCATAACTTTAAGTTATTGTGTGGGCAGTAACGTAAATTATAGGGGCTTTATTCAAAACTGTAGCCCGACTTTAATCGAATTGTTAGGGTGCTGAATTTCGGTAGCGGTGTTCATGGGCTCGAATCCCACTGCGGCATGGGTATTCGTAGCATTTCAAAAACCAGCCATTTAAAACTCTCCTTTATTTTACAATTTTTATAAAAATCAATTATGAATTGTTATCTCATCTTATAAAAACTGAAACATGTCTTAAATGTCTCCTAAAATTTTAATAATTTTATTCAGTTTTTAAAGATTTATGGTGTACCGAAAAAGAAAATATGCACAAAATATTCCTTCAGAAGTTTGAGATTCCTTAAATAATAATATGTCCACTTAAGAATTTCATTTATATTTTACTCTATTTTTTATTTCTTTAAAATATTCATAATCATGTTTTACTGAAACAATTCACTAATAAATAAGTCTATAACAACAACTTATACTGCAATGCAGTTCTTTACAAAATGTGAATATCATTACATATTTCGGAAGCGAAAATTGTCTGGAAGATTAAAAAGACCCTATTAACTATTCATTTACACTGAAATTACTCTTAAGCTATAAAACAATGTTCAAAGATTTTGAAAAACAGAGGAAACGTCTAAGAACTAAAATTTTCTAAAAGTTGTAAAAGTTAATAAATTACGCAGACTGTTAAAGACTGCGGACATTTAAAATAAGCTTAAAACCTAAAGTATTGTGGCTTTATTTTATGGGATACATTTAAACGGAGGCTTTATTTTGTCTGAAAATTTCGTCTAGACGCTAAAGGTGTTAAAGAAACGAATCTGCTAACCACATCTCAAAAGAGAATGTTAAATATTTATACATTTCAATTAGATTTATCACATGATAATACATAGATATAACAGAAGTTTTGTAAATACCTTTATTTTATATTTGCTTCCTTGTGGGAAATAATGTATTTTAATCGTGAATTTTTTTATTTTTTTATTTTCAGATTTCAAAGGAAGTGCCAATTTCGAAAACCACTAAATCCATTTTAGAGACTTCAGCTCTGATTGAGCTGGGAAAAGGGTAGCGGAGGCCTACGTACAGACTAAAAATCTTTATTAAAATCACAATGTTGAAGTTATGATGAAGGCAGATGAAAACGATGAATATCTACAAATGAAAATGATGATCGTTTCAGAAATCAGCTTCTTAATCGGTTGGAGAGAAAAGGGGGGAGGGAGAACGCTCTCAGTCACAGGAGACTCGATCGGTAAAAAATCCACCCTCGGCCATGAACTCCGGTCTTTTTATATCGTCTTCAGACCGCAAATTTTCATATCAGCTGAGCGGACATCTGCTTGATGACGTGGTCAGGAAACCGCTTGTAAACTTGATCTAGCCGGACAGGTGTAAGCCTGATTCCAAGAGGAGTTTGCAGTAATCGGGAGCAATCTGGCCGATCATTAATCGATGTCTCTGGACAAACCTTTGGAGAACAAGGTAGGAAAGTATTGCTGCTTCCCTTACAATGTAGAAGATTTCTGTCGTGTGAGACTCTTTCTTCGGGATGCCATTGAAACGAACACTGGAAACACTTCACCAGCATCCTAATGAATTTCTCAGACAGAATGATTGAGATAGTCCTCGGTGTTAACAATCCTCTATTCAACATCCTATTCTGCTCGAAACAACGTCCTTTCACTAGGTAAAGAGGAGCTCATTTCAAGTGCTCACAAAAGGCAGTTTTGCTATTTCTACCGTATGCCGGTTTTTCTCACGGTAGTAGGTAAGTCTGTATCTAGAAATTTAATGTAATGAGAATTCGTTACACCATTTTCACTACTATAAACAATACGTATGTACGTACGTAGTAGATGAATTTAACTTTAAATATATATATATATATATATATATATATATATATATATATATATATATATATATATATATATATATAATATAACTGGAAGAATTTTCATTAGTTTCTATGCAACGTTTATTTTACGTACTTATGATTGAATGTAAAAAATATCTTACGATTAGACTTTGAATGCTGACTGTTTGTAATTAGGACTCCTGTACATTTAGCTGTGCACGTTCATTTTTTATTGCTATCTGCACTATTTATAAAGAAATATGTTCAATATAACAAATATTTAAAAACTACCTATCATCATTAGATGTAAGTATGTCAGCTATTTTCATTGTTAAATACAATTCTACTCATACTTAAATACAACTGTACACATTGTTGAATGCAATTCTACGCACTGTTGAATCCAAATTGTTTCATTGAATGCAACTTTAATCACTTTTCAATTAAAATTTATGCTAAAAACTAATTTTTTGGCAATTTTGTAAATATTTATTACTGCTTAGAACCAAAGCTATATGGCTACGCACATCTATGCCTTTGTGGTTTTGAAATCAAAGTTTTTCTTGATTCTTAAAACCAAACTTTCTGTTTCAACACCGACAGGTCCATTTGCAGTTGACGAGTTTCAGGAAGGAATATTTTATTATATTTAAAACTTTCATGCGAACATTGGTAACGGGCAATTTACTTTATTTTTGGGCTTACTGGAATTGAATAAAATATTTGATTTAAAGTCTTCGTAAAATGGTTTAAAAAAGATTTTTAAGTTTATTATGCTGACAAGCATCTAGAATTAGGTAGAGCATTCATACTTTCAAGACTTAATGAAAGTGTACCCCGGAGGGTTCAAGCTGTAATTGCCTCTCGTGGAGAGTCTACCAACTATTGATTTTGAATAAAGTTAGTTTTTTTCCTATCACAGGTGTCCAAATACTGATTTTTAGAGACTGTATATATATATATATATATATATATATATATATATATATATATATATATACACATACCTACATACACACAAACGTCTATTCTCTTTGGCGGGAAGTTTCTCCCTGCCTCTCTGAGGTTTACTACAGAAATCTACAGTCTCTCAACAGAAATAAATGTTTGTATCCTATGTTCTTTTAAATAAAGGCTATATTTAAAATGTAATAATAAAACTTTCGTTACAAGATTTTATAAAATTTCTCGTTATTTGATTTGTTACCAATTTTGTGAATGTAAGAGAGCCTTAAATATTCATAGTAGTTTATATATATATATACATACATACATATATATATATATATATATATATATATATATATATATATATATATATATATATATATATATATATATATATATATATATATATATATATATAATTTCTTATTATTAACACTAAACGTTTGATCAACAAAAGAAAAGATTTATTACAATTGAAAAAGAAAAAAATAAAAGTAAATCATGGCCGTCTCTATGTTCTTTTCTCGAGCTGAGCATTTTCTCACCTGATTCAATGGTATCATAATGTATACCTCTAAATAATTGAAGCGTATTTTCAATTATTTCAATTATTATTCTCTCGAATTTTTGAAAGAATTGTAATGAATGTAGAGCAAGAATTATTTTAATGTTTCTTGAAAATTCCTTCAGAATTTAAAGGCTTGTGTTGAGGCCTACGAGAGACAATTATTATATGGTGAGCTTGAATCGCTTATCTGTTGTAATTATTAATGAAATTCCTTTCATGATTATTCATAAATCATTCGTGGATGATATATAATCTGTAATGTACTTGATAATACCCTGGATGATCGTAAAATAGGGACCAACTTAAAAAAGGAATAGTGTGACAGTTAGTAAGAATTAAAAAAACCCTGCATTTTTTTAGCATAAGATAGACATGA
>CM063508.1:9892451-9994951 GCA_032207245.1 Pardosa pseudoannulata | reverse complement strand
AGTGTTTTAAAACTATTTGGGATTTAGATAAAACTATCATATTGCTATTGCTCTTTTAACCAGTTTGCATCATAGAATTATAGTTCTTGTTATTACAAAAATACATACACGACCAATTTTTAGGTAGTTTTTAGCATTTTTAACAAGAGCAGTTATTACATTAGATATAGGAATTTTAAACACGTTTTTTTTTAAAAGGTTTTTTTTAATATAACGAACATATCTCCATTTTTAGTATGATGCAAATGGATTAATGAATGTAAAACACGAACAAATTTACCCTTTAATTATTAATGGATTTTATTTAACTTCACTTGTGAGTTCGAGTCAAATATTGTAATTAATTTATAACTAGATTACTGACTAGCTACAGATTTGAAGTTTTGTACACAGTTTCATCTCCAGTAATAATACAATATTCAATCCTATACAATTAGATTGGACAAAGAAATCAGTTTGCTATATAAAAAAATTTTATTTTTCTATGATATCTATTGAGAGTAGTTGAAAAACGAACTGCAGAGATTTTCACTAGTATCGCCATCTATTTGTAATCGGTATAATTAAATCTCAAGCTAAAATTTAAAAAAAACCCTTTCAAAAGCCGTGGGAAGATTACTTCCCACCTACATGATCTTACAATTGGGAAAAAGTTAAATATATTGATATAATTATATATGTTATACATTAAAATATATTGGCCTTGATACTATAACGATGGAAGGCTTCAGTTTTGAGCTGTCATCTATTGTTTGCTCAATTGAATATGATTAGCCCTTCTGTTTTGAAAAATTGAAATTAATTTGGATAAAGTTAAAATAATGACTCCTGGTTCAGACTAAACACATAAACATATATACACTATATTACCAATAATGTCCGGTCACTTGCGATTCTGGACATTTTGTTGAATATCTAGAGAAATGCAGGAGGAATTATCCTGGATCCTCAGCCATGTAAACAAGATGGTAGACGTCATATATTGCAGATAGCAATTTTTCCCAAAACTCCATAGGGAACCATCAAAAATTTGAAGAAAAATGAATATGTTTTGGATAACCCTGTAAAAAGTAATGTATGAAACGCGTTGAAAGTTTAGCACAAGATCAGGATGCTTCTACTAATAACCCGTGTTCATTGTTATGAGGATAGCACGTATACTTGGGGAGAAATTAAGGATTTATAAAAACAATCCCAAATTTCTCCAAGAGTTTTGCTTATTTTCAGAGTTTTCAATATCGTATAATGCTAGTTTTTCAGGACGTATGTCAAACGACATTCTACACAATATCCTACAATCAGAATTAAAAAATAAATACTGGAAATACACACACACACACACACACACACACACATATATATATATATATATATATATATATATATATATATATATATATATATTTATGTCAGGATTTAAGTTGTAGATTAAAAGATTTTAAGTGGGGATTCATTACTGGGAGTGACGTGGCGTGAGGAGTTAGACACAATACGGCTCACGCGCAGTGATCTAGGCAGAGAGCAGTGTGCACATTCCACAGACAGAGCTGTGGCTACCCGAGTCAGCTAAGGGTGCCTTTGTTTAAAGTTAGGCGCCAATGTGCGACTCCATTGAAGATGACTGATGAGTAGTGGGCTCTGAGATTTAAATAAAGCTATGAGAATGTACTCAGGACTCTAGTGTTATTTAGTGGGAGCCTGTCATATATATATATATATATATATATATATATATATATATATATATATATATATATATATATAGGCTTTTGTAAAATGTTAAACTTCTTGATATTCTATGAAGAACATTTTAAAATTTTTTGGTATAATTGTGACTTTTTACGGAAGATAATTAGAAATCAAATAGTTTAATTTGAAGAGAGTTATAAAATTAAATTAACAAGTGTGATTCTCAAAATATTGAAAGCACCATTAATTAGTGGCATAGAGTTAATTGCTCATTGTCGAAATTAACTGAGAAAAAGTAATAGATAAATAATTTAGAGATTGACATTAATTTTGTTAAGAATTAAACTTTACATTTATGGTTAATACAGCAGCTGTTTTAACACTTCGCGTGCGGGCAACGTATTTTTACGCTTTTTGCAGCCTGTCACTGGAGCGCGGGTCACGTAAATACGTATTTAGTAGATTTGTAGTGGATACCCGCTAACCACAACAAAACTACTAAATACATATAATTATATGTATGTGTAACATTATATGAGTTGTGTTTGCGTTACTATGTAACGCTTTGTATTTTTTTCCACAAGTTATGATTGCCGAGTTACTCTGTCTTTTGTTGCGTTATTTCGTCTTCAATCGAATTCCTAGCTCCAGAACGTACCAGTCTTGTTTTGTCAATTTGAAGCTTGGTTTTTTATTGTTGAATACAAAATTGATAAAATTAGCCGTTGTGACAAAGATGGTGATGAAAAAATATGTGCTGACAGATTATCGGACTTTAATTGTAAAAATCATTTATTTTGTGATTTCGTAAAAATATTGTTTTTTTATGTTAAATAATCATACAGTATATATTAAAATATAAAATAAAAAAAAGTTTCGTTCATAAAAACAAAGTAGTTTTCGATTTACTGCGATTTTTCTGAATAACTATACTTTCGCTCGATTCAAGGAAAAACTCCCACTGCACGCGTAAGTTGGCGGTAAAGAATACCTGCATGCCAAGTGTAAAATGTATTATACTTTTTCCGTAAGCATTTTTGCCGAACGATGGCCGAATGCTTAGGGTGCTAGCCTTCGAAACGGTAGTTCGTGGGTTCGAATCCCACTATGGCATGGATGTTCGTAGCCGTTCGGTATCGGCTTTAAGCAGTAGTTCCGGTCTCATTAGACCTCGTGTGGCAAAAAGTAGACCGTAGCACTCCAAAACCAAACCGTAAGGATTTTAATTAAGTAGTAATAAATTGGTATAGTAGTATTTTACTAATTTATTTAAACATTTCATTGTCTATCTTTCTGAAAATAATGTAAATGAATTATATAAATTACGTTAATAAATTATATAATTGCAAAATTTGAAGCATCTCATTAGTAATTTAAATTATTATGGTTGAAAAAAGATTACTATATTTATAACTAAACAGTTGAAAATAAAATAAATGTAAAAAAATATGTTTTAAATCGACAATAAATGCAGTGAAACGTCAAAAATAATTTTGAAACCACATATGAGACAGAAACTGAGTGTAAAGCACTGATATAGAAAAATTGCGTAAGGAGATCCTGTATGAAAGTTGTAAGGTGCTGATATTGAAAAATTGCAGAAGGAGTTCCTATAGAATAAAGGTCAATTTTTATGAGGGATTTGATACGAAAAATAAAAGCATCTGGTGCACAACACATAATAGCAAATACGACATAAGTACTTTAATATAAATATTCTTTTATACAATTATATTGGTTTAACTTTAAAAGGCCGTGAATATCCAGAAGATTATCAATTTTATGGGAAAGTGCAGCATTCGTAGTTATCAACACCTTCTCGAGTTCTGCAACATTCTTTAAAATAACTAAATGAATAATAACAAATAGGTAGATCGGATTCTACATTAATACGGAAAATTTCCAGATTAAGCCAGAACTAAAAAGAACATATTTGAAGTAATACAGATCAGCAGAAATCATATAAAACGAAGATGAATCTGTAAAATGTCTCAGTCGACACTGTGTTAAAAATCTTAGTTATATGAAGCACTTGAACGTTAATAAAAAATACACTATTAATCGCAAAGTTAGTTCAGCAATTTTCAATAGCATAAAATATAATGGTTGTTTCTGGTTCTAACGATTCTTAATTCCGTTTAACGTTTTAAATTGGTCACTGTTGAACATGGAAGTTAAATCATTCTTACCTACGTCTCATACAAAAGTATAAAATATCCCCTATATAATAATACTTAAGTTATCTGTCCGCCTGTCCTCGAATTTATGAAGCGGTTGTACCTGGAATGGATAGAGGCATCCATATTGGATTCTTGATGAGTTAGGGTTAGCAAAATTCAAAGCGAGTAAAGATTATTGTCTCCTAAACTATCTAGCCCATTCTAAAATAAGTTGGTATAAATCTGCTTCATATCACAGAGAAAAATACTGTCGTCTTTAAAACGTTTGAAATCTATCCCTTAACCCCTTTTTGAGCTTTAAATGCCATTACTTCGAGCTCTATTATCAACAGTTAAGAGCAGGCGACTAAATTTATCACATAATGAATAGCTAAAAATAACATTTTTTTTCTAGCGTTATGACGTCATTCCGTTAACCATCTCATTTAATCATTTCTTATTTTAAATTATTTAAATTCTGCATTATTTTCATACATTTTATCACTGAACTTATATATCAGTTAATTATCTTTTATATTTGGCTTAAATAATAGATTAGGTACATATGTGACAATTTTAAATTAATCATCGATTGTTTTTTGTTTCAAGATAATTCTCAGCCAAAAGACAAACCATTTTTTGGCACATATGCATTATAGACGCCGGTCCCGTCTGCCATGTTTTTTTGGCGACCAAGAGAAAAACGCGTGTTTTGAAAAATTGCTAAGTAGAAAAACATGGCGGTGGTACGTGTTTTCTGAAAGATCACAAAAAAAAACATTGTGGCTGCACATTATATATTTGAAACACAACATTAACAAAACGAAACTTTAAAAGAAAAAAAAACAGATTAACAATTTAAAGCATTATTAATATGAAATTAGCATAAGAATTATCATTTTTACGTTATTTAAAAAATAAATAACAGATTAGTAATATTTATGATATATATCAACAAAATAAACACAATATCTGCGATTTTAATAAGCACTAATATTATAAAAAATCTAACATTTAAGGGGGTTCCCCCCCCCCCCTTAAACATTTCTTGTAGTAAAAGTAATGCAAAATAAATTTAATAACAGAGGAAAATTGAAAAGGGTAGAGCCCGACATTCTTCAATACTCTTACCTCCCTTAAAAAAACTTTGAAATAATTCTTTGTAAAAAAAAAAAATAAATAAACCTCATTCGGAATACTGTTGTTTTATCACACTTGGAGTTTAGAATGAAATGCAAAACCCACCTCACACCTAAGAATATCCTGATACTTTTTAGCAATTTCAAAAATAGTAAGAACCGAAGTAAAAACACTCGTCATAACTAAATTAACTAAATCCCAGAAAATAAGAACAAAACAAAAATGTTCCAAATCAAAACATCCTGTTATATTTAAAATTTCCTGATACTTTTTAACAATTTCAAAAATAGTAAAATAAGAAATAAGAATCGAAATAACTGCACCGAGAAAATGATAAAAACAAAAAAAAAATTGCTTTCTAAATCCCAGAAAATGATAAGAATAAGAAAAAAAACCTGACCTTGTCGACTGTAAACCAAAAGAACAGATATTATGCAAATTTATGGAATAGTGCCGGATACTGACGTTAGAAATCATGTTACCACCAAAATCAGGGCAAACACACCAATCCACTCATTGCCCCAAAATCACCAAAAAATATCGCCAAATTTGGCGACAAAAAAAAACACGGCGTCTATAATGCATGTGTACCCATTTTTTTTACCTGCCCCATAAGGTACTTTACTATTCTGAAAAATTAAAAATTTTACTGATAACGTCATATGACTGGCTATATGCTAGTTGTAAATAAAGTATAATTCATTGTGTCTCACATGTGATATACAAGCGCATAAAACAGTTCTGTATATCCTATTTGATGTACTGGAAAGTAAAAGGATTCAAAGGGGCTCTCTTTAGGTGTGTACAGGTTCTGTGGAGCACCATGTTTTGAGTGGGCATGAAAATACAGTTATATACTCATCCAAGACAGACTTAAATAACCAATAAGGCAATCAAAAAAATTCTTATTCCCTTTAAGTAGTCGGAACTCTCCCTAGCTCCCTATAAGAACTGCGAGAAGCTCGGAACATATGTTTTTTCTGACCATATGAAATTCAAATCTTTGAAATTATCTTTTAAAAATTTAAGTGAGTGTGGAGCTTATTTTATAAAAAAGAAACTGTTTATAATTTATGCATGCAAATAAAAAATATAAAATATTGAAAAATAGGTCCTCAGTAATGCATGCGAAGTTGGGAATCCATATAATTATTTTCCCATAAATATGCACCACTCTATAGTTCTTCAGTTTTATTTCTATATGTAATATACTACACTAATCTCCTGCAGTCTGTGATAAATGAGTTCTAAAGAAGAATCGATGGCAGACTTGCATCTTTGTGGAAAATACTATGGATGCTGGTTGATTACAGTCATTACTGACGAAGAGTAGTATGGAATATATATGTATGTTCTTTTGTGTTTTAACAGATAATAACGGAGAGGCAATGATTTGAGTTTGCCATGCATCTATCCACGAAAGATTTATTTTCGAAATGCCAATCAATCCATATTTTTCCCTATTTCTGTGATGATCAGTTCTTCAAATAACAATATTTGAGCAGTTATTTCAATCGTTCATGAATTGTACGATAACAAATATAAATACTGGAATAATATATAAAATGTCCTTACTACGTTTGATTGCTAAAGATACGAACATCTAACTATTCAAACTATTTCTTTTACATTTTTTGAGATTTTTGTAATCTTATTTCTATCAAAATAAAGTGGAATATCTTGTTATCGTGGGTAATCCAGAAGTTATCAATCTATCCGCTATGGATGACCTACTTAGTAAATTTTAGTAACCCAATAAATATTATTAATTATGATGACTGGTAAGTATTTTTGCTAACGAATTAAAGGCGGTGATTTTGGCGACCGGCTGTCGGTAGTTCTACTCTGTGAGATGAGTTGCACAAATGGAAAGTAATACGCGCAGTTTCAGTTAAATGAAGTAGACTTACATGAGGTACAGTTTGGAGTTGACGATGTGACTTCGTAGAGGCATGAGAAGGGAAATGAGCTTTCGGTTTTTCCCATTTTATTTGTTAATCTAGCGATCTCCAGCTGGTGCGTTCAATAGTCAGCTATCGTCACCCTGTGTGTATGTAATATGAAGTGTATTGAAGTGTCAGAACTGAAGTTTTACCCCATAATTAATATCAATACACCAAAATCAGAAAAAGACAAAGCTGTTTCTAGAGGGAAAAATATAGGTGTCTTCAACTTCACTTCGTTTTTAGTATACAATTTAAGATCATGTCTTATATAAAGAAAGTGATGTAATCCCATAGCAAAAGTTTTTCGGAAAAAAATTGATATATTTATAAAAAACTGTTGCTTACCACTGAGCCCATAACTTTATCACTCTGGAATTTTTTAAGCTATATATGTTTGTTAGAAAAATAGCTTAGTTATGCTCTTTCTTTCACTGCTTAAGTAAAAGCCTTATCACATATCATGCTTTACGCGTTTATAAGGTAACCAGTTCAGATTATGAATCCTAGAATGATGGATTTCTTGTTGGACATTTTCAACCAGTTTATTTTAACTCAATTTGAAGGGAGAAAAGATTTTTAATTGGTCAGAAAATGTATACGATCATACGAGAAATCCATCCACACATGAAAGAAATGGTAATAAACTGGCTCCATTGTATTTTTCAATTCTTATAGATTGACGTATGACAAGACCTTAATCCTGTGTTTTTCGATCTACGCTATTTTGCTTCAAGAATATTTTATCAGTCTCTTCACTTTGATTAACTAAAACAAATGGGTAACAACGATCCCATAGAGAAACATGATAAACATTGATATTTTAACTTCATTCTTATGCACTTTAAAACTAGAAAAAACTGGTTCAGTACTCGAGATCACAAATTCCACTATAACCTTGTTGCTTGTAGCACTCAAGAATCGACTATATAGAAATTCCTGTTTTCATTAGTATTATGGCCGATTGGTTAGGGTGCTGGCCTTCGGTACCGGAGTTCTTGGGTTCGAATCCCACTATAGCATGGATGTTCGTAGCTTTTCGAAATCAGCTTTAAACTGTAGGTCCTTGTATCATTAATTCTCGTGTTGCAAAGAAGAAGACCCTAGTACTCTAAACTATACCAAACCATTAGTATTGTGTTGTAATAAAGTGAACACCGTAATTCTCTAAATTTAACTAACATTTAAGAAAAAAATTACATTTTAATCATATATTTTGTTGGATGTTTAAACACTTAGCTGTTGTATGAGTAATTATGTGTATTATATTGAAAGTAGAGGATTTTTAATTAAATATATGAGATAATAATTAAAATATAAGATTATAATTTATATATAAAGTACACCGTTGAAATTATATTTTTTAAAATGATGTGGCATATTCAATGTGTTTATTTTAAAGGAAAAAACTTAACTGAAGCTTTTTGTTTCAGAACTGGGGAAGTCTCAGATAAATCAAAAATATATGCTTTTGCGATCGATAAAACGAACTTGTCGATAATCTTCTTACCATTACATCTAGAATAAAATAAGTTTTCGTTTGGTAAAATGAGGAAATGTACACTTTTATTATGTTCAAGCCAACAAGCAAATAAAATCCTTTAGATATACTTGTCTGGAATGATTTTTTTCAGATGCATACAATGATTTATTAGGAGTTATCTGTACAATATTACAGGCTAATCATCACAATTATAATTGTCTAAATTCAATATTACAAAAAATTCGTGAACTTTGAAGACGTATGGGATGTATTGAGATGCCTGAATCATTGTTATTGTATTGTTAGGTCTGTAATGGAATGTATAACATCTTCACATTCGTTGAGACAAATTCACTTTCATTCCTCAGCGGAGTAAAATGCATTTTGAAACTTATGTGGATTCTACAATAAATTTTCCTCATGATAATGTTTAGTGAAATTTCCTACTGTAAATTACAAATATGGTTTACATCTGCTTGCCCAGCCATAAGTTTTGGAACGGATTATTATCTTAGTATTCAGGTTTAATTTTTTTACGGAATATTTCTTTTCTTATCTTCACTGCTACTATTGTTATTTCTGTTACCAATACCAGTGGGACGAGCTAAGTCGGCAGAGGTCACACTAATTATGGTGAAAGTGTGTGCCTTTCGTTACATGAGCACCGCTATGTTGGAAGGACATCTTAGCTCAAGTGGGACTCCTTTACTCAAAAGAAGAGACCAGGAAGAAGACCCTTAGGTTTACCCTTTCACACCAAGAGATATTGTTTGAGAACTTAAAAGACATTGTGACTAATATACAAGACACATCCAAAAAGTAAGTTTTCCTATTTAAAAGAAAAAAAAAGAACTCACACTTTCACGGACATATTTATTGGTAAAAAGTCTAACAATGCTTCAGCTATTTTTCAACATAGCCACCACCAGAATTGAGACACTTGTCGTATTGTGGGATCAACTTTTTTATACCTCTGTCGTAGAACTCTGCCGCCTGTGAATGGAACCAGCCTTCCTGCCCAGAACACCGTGCACATCCCTTTCCGTACCGACAACATCTGTTTGAATATGGTCCTGACCGAAGTTCACTATGATGCCAATGCATTGACAGCTGCTTGGTTTCCGGGATAAAGTGCGAAATCCAAGTCTCATTGATCAGGACGATCCTTTCGAGGAACTCGTAGCCGTCATCGTGATATCGAAGTAGAAGAGTCAGTGCTGTTCCAAAACGTTGAATTTTGTGTTCGGGTGTCAGTTTCGGCTCATAGACCTGACGATGAATTTCAATTGGCGCAATGCTTTGTGCATTCAAGATCACCAAACCGAGTCTAGCAGGCGGCGGGACAAGGAATTAGAGTTTCCATTTCGGACCACTGCTACCCCGTTACTGGCACGAATCAGGACTTGTTTAGTTTGCATATGATTAATACGTCATAGATCTGTTACTCACGTGCAATTGACATGGCTAATTACATTTACTTTAAATAGGAAAACATTGGGAAACTTACTTTATGGATGCGCCTCGTATTTTATGTGCACTAGTCACCATTATCAACCACCGCTGATATTAGACCGGCTCCAGACCCGAACTCGAAACACTCCAGTTTTGAGATCCTGTTTTGAGACGTTGAGATCAGTGCCTTTGAAGAGTGAGCTACTGCGGCTCGCAACTATTGTTTTCACCCTTTATTACTTATGAAGAATGCCGAATTCTAAAGAAACATCCACACCTTTTTTAGGTTTTCTCTTACATCCGAACTAGACACTCGCACTGGAGAATATGCTATGGTGAAAATGTCTCTTAGTGCATGTCGACTGTACTGTATCGACTGTACACCGGAAAAGCCAAAATTTTGATTTCATTCGAAAGCAAGAAACGAGTCCAAAATGAAACTTCTTTAGATGCTCTACTGATACAAAATAGTATTCTTATGGTTACTTTATTTCTGATAAACTGAAGATGGAATTGTATTGAATTGCGATAGTAAATATTTCTTTTTATTTGAAAATGAAGTGCTTGTACTTCCTGTATATAATTTAGAGTATGTTCCTGACTTTAACTTCTAAAATAATTTGTGGCTTTATTTAGTACAACTTGAATAAGTAATGCTTTTAAATTAGTTTTATCGATCCATACATAATGCGTTAAATTGATTTACTTCGCTGTAAACCCTTATATAATGAAAATATAAACCTTTTATCAGCTGCATTCAGTGCTAAATAATGGACTTCCTCCTTTTCCCCACTTATAGTACAATTACTTTTGTTTAATGACATCAAACTGTTAAAATCATGGTTGCATATTTGAACTTCACACGAAGAAGCTAGTTTGCGCTTTAAATTAAAAAAGAAAAATTTCGATTATGTGGTACAAGTCATACAATGCCACGGCACATTAAATTGCCCCTCATTTTTATTCGTGCCGTACTATACTCGTACTGCTATTTCAAGGAGAGTTAACTATTTCAACTACCGTTCGGAGAGTCATTAAAATACCCTATCTGATTTTGTTTTACCTAAATCTTCTTTGGTTCCGGAAACTTCCAGAGTATTTAGTTCGGAAACTCTACTAGCATTTAGGAATAAACAATTGTACATAGCTGAGAGTGTAAACTATAAACGTGTATTCAAAAATTGTGTTGATGCAGTTCTAGATTTTATAAATGTCATATAACCAGTAGCAATTTATTTCGTAGTAACTAGTGTCTAAAATGTTATTCTAGCGATTCTTAATGTATATTCTTTCCCGAATAAACCTTTATAATTTAGTAATACACAAAGATTTTTATTAATTTAAAATAATTCTGTAGAAATTATATAATATCTGTTTTCTTAATACTGTTATTTTTAATACTGAATCTAAACAAATATGTAATAATTATGAACAGCTTTAGTTACATAAATACTTATTTGAAGAAACTAAACCAGTCTTCAGATTTATCAAATATACATTTCATAAGTTTATAATGTGTAGTACGCCTGTGCATCTTTATTTCAACAGTGATCGTCAGTCCATATATGCAGTGATAAACCATTGGTTGGTTTAAGTATAAATAAATTCAAAGAAATTTACCAATAAAAATGTACTGGTTCTTAAAGTCCTTCTAAAAACCAAAGGGAGTGTAGGGTACATGATAAATTTCAGGGATCAAATTTGAACACAAATATTTATTTTGACCATGACTAATTTAATTTTACTATTTTTAAGCGTTATGTCTGTAAATAAAAGGATCCTAAAACTTACTCTTCACATTTGTACGTACATATGGATGCTTGCATGTATGTATATACGTACATACAGTCTGCCAAAAATTTTACCGAACATATTGAACCATTTCTTTAATTTATATTTTTAAGCTTTTTTAAAGAACTATGGAAAGCGCTAATACTATCAAAACTAGTGATATCTTCTATAAAGCAGTTAGAGTGACAGCTGAGTGATAGAGGACTGCTCTTCGGTACCGGAGTTCGCTGGTTCGAATCGCGCAGATGGCATGGATGTTCGTAGCCATTCGGTATCAGGTTTAAGTAGTAGGTTCTAGTCTCATTATCCTTCGTGTTGCAAAACAGTAGACCGAAGTGCTTCAAACCAAAACAAATACACAGAAGTTCTTTCATTGCTAGGTAGATAAAGTAACTGTATAAGTGATAGATACTTATGATATCTGAATAAAATATTTTATTTTCTTACATATGTTATTGAATTTGGTCCTTGTTTTATTAACTTTAATTATTTTTCTACCTAACAATGAAAACTTCAGTCTAGAACGTATCGTTAGTTTTGCTAATATTGGTGTTAATAATAGTCGTATTGGTTTATAATGGAGCGTAAAGAACAGGAGAAATAAAAACAACGGTTCAGTACGTTAAGTATTTTTGTAGACTGTATGTACGCATGTATTTATGTACGTACATACGTCTGCTCCTCTTATAACTCAAAAATTATTTGACACAGAAAGTGAATTTTTGATATTTAGGACTCTTATAGTGTCTATCTGTGAGCCTCCAATTTTGATTGCAATCTGACCTCTACATAACGAAAAAATTCAATATAAAGTTATTAACGCTGTGAGCCGACCTAAGTTTTAGAATTACTAATGAAAATGTTTGTGTCCTAAATTTGTTATAGATATAACCATTAATTCACGTAAATTTAATTATTTAATGTCATTACAATTACTCAATCCGCATTTTGTCTTCAAGTTTGTAGAAAATCATAAATAGCCAAAACAACAATTTGTTTCACTTCTCTATTATATTATGTGTTCGAAATATTTATAATGTATCTATTATACAAAACTTTGTACGTACAACATATGTTTCGTACGTATAATATTAAAAATCTGTACATACAACACTTTTTTAAGTTTCTATTTTCATAAAGTAAAACAATTTGTAATATTTATTTCTTTTATCAAACCTTTTAAGATATGGTTCAGAGATTTTCTGGTTTGAAATAATTACATTCTGAACCACCTATTTTACCTCGTTTAGTTTACACATAACATGTTAACTTTGGTTAAATAAAGATTTTTCTTCTTTTTCTAAAAACAATTTTTTTGGAAACTTTATATAAAACTTTCATTTTATAGAGAGCGAACTGCATGCTTGACTAAGTATATAACCATCATTTCACTCCAATTTTCCTCTGAAATGTTTTTATCATTGAAATATCGGAAATAGATCAAAATGTCTTCGTAAGATGAATCTTCCATGTTTTTATCATTTCGGGTTCGATACATCGGTATAATGTTTTGTTGTATACCAGCATGTCAAACATTAGATAGAAGTGTATAAGATGATTTTGAAATATTTCATTTTTCCTTGCTGTTATCTCAGTTTATAGAAATTGGTATATAAATCAAAATTTCCAATTTATTAAATTCTTAGAGACAGATAATTATTTCTAGTAACATGAGAAAATCATCGTTAACAATAGTTTATAAATGATAATATTTTATAGATCTCTTTATTGCTTTCGGATGATTATTTTCTCAGCTCATTTAAAAATACTTACATTGAATTAATAGCTTAAAAAGAACATATTCAAACCATGAAGTACTATATAATTTTTAAAATCGGAAAAATACAAACATAGACATGATATGAACCTATTTTAGCAATTCCATCTCTTGTGTTATCAAATTCTATTTTGATGCTTCATTAACTTTGTGATTCTCGGAAGTCTGTATATCTTACTACTAACCTGTTTAGTACATGTACATCGTGCTTTGACCAGTATATATGTATATAGACAAACACACACACACACACATATATATATATATATATATATATATATATATATATATATATATATATATATATATATATATATATTACGAAACGCATCCAGAAAGTAAGTTTTCCGATGTTTCCCCTTTAAAGTAAACGTAATTATCTATGTCAATTGCGCGTGAGTAACAGATCTATGATGTATTACTCATATGCCAGCTGGACAAGTCTCGATTCGTGAGTAGCGGGGTAGCAGTGGTCCGAAATGGAAAGTCTAATTCTTCTCCTACCGCCTGAAATGTTCGGTCTATGATCCTAAATGCACAAAACATTGCACCAATTGAAATTCATTGTTAGATCTGTCAGGTCTATGAGCCGAAACTGACACCCGAACACAAAATTCAACGCTTAGGAGCAGCACTGACATTTCTGCTACGGTATCACGATGACGTCGACGAGTTCCTCGACAGAATCGTCACAAGCAATGAGACTTGGATTTCGCACTTTACCCCAGAAACGAAGCAGCAGTCAATAAATTAGCATCATAGTGGATCTTCTGTCAGGACCCAATTCAAACAGACGCTGTCGCTAAGGAAGGGGATGTGCACGATGTTCTCGGACTGGAAGACTGGTTCCATTCACAGGCGGCTGAGTTCTACGACAGAGGTATAAAAAACTTTATCCCACAAAACGACAAGTGTCTGGTTGTGGCTATGTTGAAAAATAGTTGAAACATTGCTGTATATGTTGTCAATAAATATGTCCGTGAAAGTGTGAGTTCTTTTTTCTTTTAAATAGGGAAACTTCCTGTCTGGATGAGCCTCGTAGATAGATAGTTAGTGCTTGTGTATGTGTTTGAATGAGAGACAGATACAGTAAAATTCGTTGTTTTACATATAACATAGCTAATTTTAATATATCAAATAGTTCTTATTTAATTGACATAACTTTTTTTGCTTAATAATAGTTAGAATAACAATTAGAATCTCAAAACCCAAATGTAAGGGATCTCAATTTTACAACCTTTTTTTAATGCGTTTCAATAAAGGAAATGGTCTTTATTTAATTGATCGGGGTTTTCTAAGTTACTCACTAGAAGGATAATAAATCAGAACACAATGGTAAATCATCTGAATCACACAACCTTTATTTTTTATGCTTTTAAATACAGAATATAGTCTTCAAATAATAGTCCTTATCTTAGGCCATTTCAATCTTACAACCTTTACTTTTCTGTTTTTGAATTCAGAAAATAGTCCTCAGTTAATAGTCCTTATTGTAGGCCATCTCAATCTTACAA
Source organism: Pardosa pseudoannulata (assembly GCA_032207245.1). Classification (NCBI taxonomy): domain Eukaryota; kingdom Metazoa; phylum Arthropoda; class Arachnida; order Araneae; family Lycosidae; genus Pardosa; species Pardosa pseudoannulata. The sequence continues at coordinate 9,980,003 of CM063508.1, read as the reverse complement.
CCTTTATTTTTTCTGATTTTAAATAAAGAAGATAGTTGTTAATCAATTGATCTGGGATTTCTAGGTTTCTTATTAGAATAATAACAACTCAAAACTTAATCGTAGGCCATCTCACTCTATGCGAAAAAAGATTTAACAAAAACAAAAAGAGAGAAAGAGCTCAGAGAACAAAAACTCTTTTGGCGAATCGTAAGAAAAACAAATTATCCGAAGGCTAGTCATTTCAGCGAAAAAACGCGGAATTGTCTACCTAAGAGTTTAGTTTTAGATTGGGAATAGCATCAACGTGTTAACATAATGTTTCGTTTTAGTGCAAAATTTGGAGTTGAAAGAGCGAAATCGGACTGAATTGCTAGGAGGAATCCCAATAATATGCCTTTTATTTTGCTATTGAAATCTATTCGTTCGGACTATAAGTCATGTCAGTGAAAATCTAAACCCAATCTCATTAAACGTGTATACTAATAATTTATTCCTTAAAGAAATTGTGTGTGATGTGTTTGTTCAGCGCTTATTAAATTTGTGGAGACCTTAGTATAAGTAAGTCCTTACCCTTTTTAATTTTGTTTAACTTTGAACTAATTCTATTCTAACGATTCATAACAGTAGGGTAGGGTAGGGTAGATACATTCGTACGCAAATTACTATGTTATTAGCTTTTTAAAGGTTATTTCAGTGGTACGTTCATTTCCCGTGGAAATTTTTTTGTAGTAGTAACTATTACACATTAAAAAACAGAAATTTAAACTGGGGAAGATTTTTAGAGATATTACATACACACATATACACTGTCTACCAATAAGTATTTGAACTGAGGTACGTCCTGAGGTACGTCACGACCTCCGCCGGTATACATCGTGAAGGAAACAGCATCAGCATTAGTCCCATGCAAGATGCCGTGCAGTTCGGAGCTCTTTGATTTCAAGAAAGGTATAATAATCGGGTATCACAAATGCTGCCGATCCTTAAGGGACATATCTAGCCATCTGAAATACCCAAAATCGACAGTGGCCTATGTGATTAAAAGGGGAGCGATGATTATCGGAATGAGCCCCAAGTCGGCAGACCAACGAAATTGGGAGATAGAGACCGACGAGGGCTGTCCAGAGAAATTCGAAAGAACCGCACCCAACCGATGGCTCTCATCCACAAGGAGTTTCAACAGGCATCCGGGAGTATTGTTTCAATGAATATCATCCGTAAGGAAGTACATCTGTTTGATTTTCACGGTCGTGCTGCTGCCCATAAGCCTTTGATCACAAAGTCCAACCGTGCTGCTCGGCTAATGTGGTGAACCCTATCGAGAAACTCTGGGACGAGTTGGATCGCCTAATTAAGGGGTGCACTATCCTTCCAAAATTGGTGAAGGGACTTGTATGTCTACTCCAAGTCGAGTGGAAGACAATACCACTAGCTGTAATACAAAGACTATGGGAAGTATGATCCGGAGGGTTCACTCTGTAATTGACTCTCATGGAGGCTCTACCAACTATTGATTTTGAATTAAGTTAGCGTTTTTTTGTCTATCACAGGTATCCAAATACTTATTGGTGGACAGTGCATATCGGAAAATCTTATGAAAAATGTAGGTGTGCTAAAACGAGTCGTGGATGAAATTATAGAGGTAAGTGGATTTCGATGAGCATTACCACTAAGACTATTTTTCCTTAATATTTATCATGTAATAGCAAAAATACTCCACCAATTAGGGGAGTTATCATAATTTAACCTAAAGTAAAGGAAATAATTAAAAACTTTTCTCGGCATTCTAAAAATCCTGGCAATTTTTAACGGTAAAAGTAACCATTAACCGAATCCGCAGTTTTTTAACGATTACAGGTTAACATGTCAAAGCTATTAAAGTTTTGATATAGAAGAAAGGGTTACAAACAACGAAAAAAAATCTTATAACATATTTATAACAATAACAAAAGGTCTAAAAAGAAAATAAAGAAGGAAACTTAGAACTTCGTGAATATACGTAAATTTCAAGTACTGTGTACCGTCTTAAGGATTTTATACTAAGTATTAAGGTAACGAAACCCAACATAGAATATGGAACTGTAAGAAACTAAGTGATATGAAATCCTTTAGTTAAAGGATATTAGAAAAATCAACAATTTATTCTAAATATTTGTTGATAAAAATGCTTCAACTTTATTTCATGGATACAGAATATTTAAATGGACAAGTCACCTTTAAGCATTTTAAAAGACTTTTTTTATTAAATTATTATTTACTAAACTTTTTTAAACATATGATTTTCAACATTTATTCTCTATTTATATTAGTTTTGCTAAATTTATTTCTAAAAAATAAGACCTTTATATGTATAGTAAAGCTGAGAACTTATTTTAAAATTTTTAAAAATCTTCTAACAAATTGTGAGCAGACTTACAATAATGTATATATAGTGAGTCAGTTTCATTAATTACGTTTGCTTTTTTCATAAAAATTAATTATTAGTTATAATTCTTTACCTGTGTAAATTTATAAAAATGTATCAGAAAAATTACGTCAAGGGATTAAACTTCCATAAAAGCTAAAATGGTTTAAAATTTCATTTCAAATACTGTAAATTCTAAATGAAATAATCAACACCGAAACAAGTACAGTTTCATGTAGGTCTATAATATATTTACTGTGAAAATTTGAAATCAATGTGTGCAAAATTTTTTTCTCTTTTTTTTTTAAATTAAAGTGCACGCAAATTCAGAAAAATACTGTTTTTAGTAAAGAGAATTTTATAGTTTCCTGATAAATTTTGGTATTTAGTGCAAAGACTGTATATATTTACAGGATCAAAATGGTTTTAAAGTTTTAATTGTTCAGAAATATCCTTAAATTTTAAGAATTAAATTTTTGAATATACTAAAATGATATGTTCCATTGGTTCGCTACGGTCTACTTTTTATAACACGAAGGCTAATGAGACCGGGACCTACTTCTTAAAGCCGATTTCGAATGACTACGAACAATCATTCCACAGTTGGATTCGAACCCACAAACTCCAGTACCGAAGATCTGCTCACTAACCCTTCGACCATCAGTCATTTACTTAATTTTACATCGACCATTTACTTAATTTTATTTCCGTTCCATTTAGTTTATTTTAATTCTATAAGCTTCCCTTAAAATACCCTGCTTGAATCTTCCCTGCCATTCCCCAAGATCCCAGTTATCACGTTGGTTTGTCGAAAACCTCATTTTTTTATCGGTTAAGCCGCATAATAGGAGCTTCACTTGACGTTCTCATTGGCGAGCTCTGCGATACAATAGTCTTAAAAATTCGCCCTTTTTATGATATATGACATATCCCCACTCCACAGATTGGCATGTTTTAAGTTCTGTGCTTGGTGGTGTTCCACCGTGCCGCTAGGCCAATGGAATGTTAACGAGGAAGACAGTTTCCGTTATCTCTTGACTTGCAGACTGGCAGACTTGCGGTTGACATCCCAGCAAACAGAATGTAGGAAGAGAACTTTCGAAGCCCTGAAAAGAAAAGGAACTGGGAATTGCGTAATCCCTAATTTTTGTTTTCGCCGTCACTATAAGTGACATTTTCTTATTTTTTTTCTTTCTTTTTTTTTAATTTAATTTTTTATAATTGTTAATTTTGAGTTTTGTTTTGTTAAAACCGCCAATTTAGCTCTTGGCGCCAATTCTAGCAGCTTGTTTGAAAAACCGCCACAGTAAGAATTGTTGTTTTTTTATGTTTGTAATATAGAGTGTGTAAACTGGGAGCGTGTGTTCGACCCTTCGCTTCGAGAAGGCGACTGAGTATTTGTCTGAGAATAAAAGTTTGATTTAAGAGCCACAGTCCATCATTTATTTTGTAATAATCATTACCTAATTAAGAACCAGCGACCAAGCTTCTTCAGCTAATGTTCATTATATAATTTAAATATCTGTTTTAATAAATGCAATTAATTTCATACTAACTCCTCCTTTCTTTTTTTAATGCTTATTGTGCTTTTTTTTACTTTAAGATTTAAACTTTAGTTGGCGAAAAGCCAAATATAAGTTAAATATTAAAACATTTCGGTTATTTCATGACGCGTACTTCCACTATACATCACCACTCATCAAATATACTTTTTTAATATCTTTTCTGTCGGTTTCTTTTTCAGATACCAACTTTTTTATGTTTTGCTCGAAGCGTACATCCTCATAGAAACTCTTCTCTTTCACACTATCGTTCGGTAATATTAAGTTTAAGCACAACAGACTTTTCAATCAGTCTTTTAAATCCTTATCGAAAAAGAAGTGTGCAAAACAATATTAATTATTGTATTTACACTGAAGTGAGCAAGAAGTTATACGCAAAAATTTCTTGCAGTCATTAGTTTTACTCTTTTATCCTCTGTGTACTTTTTCATCTTTCTAACTGCGAAGATTCTGAAGGTATGACATTTCTTTACAAATTGCATTCCCATGTTATCCACCCATGAGAATTTCTTTATTTCATAACATTAAATATAACAGAAAAACTCAGCTTATTTCTCCTGAAATATTTATTAGAAATATAAATATATATATTTAGTTTCAAGGTGTAAAAAACTATAAATAAGAAAATGTCTAATTCAAAACTCTCCTAAACAAGAATGGTTGAAAATATAAACACCTAAAATGTTATTTACAATATACTTGCATTGTGTACTTAATTAATTAGACCAAAAAGAAAATAAAATGTTAGACAAAAATTTAAACCATGTCTTAAGAAAGAACATTTCGAAACGCTTAGAAATTTCCGAGAAAGCCTTTTTTCTTAAAGTTTTAATTTGATACTAAAAAATTAAAGGTGAATTCATTTAACTAAATTCCATGACGATAAAAGAGATAAAAATACAAATTAGATAAACTCTATTTACTTCTACGAAATTTGTGAATTAAAGCAAGTCTTCACAAATTGTAAAGTCCCATTCTGTTTGAAGTAAACATGACTGAAAAACGCGTGGGAGAGGTAATTTAAAATTTTATTATGTGTAAATAAGGAGCAACTTAATTTAACCATAGCTAAATTTCTTGGAATATAATTTATATGTTAGCGTAAGCAAATGGAATTAATTGAAAGACTTATATTTTATGTACGATGGAATTTATATTTATTACTGCATATTTACATCTGAAAATGCTTCAAAATGTCGGTAAATATCATTTATAAATTACCTTCTAATTATTTAATATGTAAATAGAAGTTATTGTTAAAATATTTTAAAATTTATGCAAATGATAGAAAGTGATAGTTTGTAGATTAAATGCAGTTTTATAAGAATGCATATGAACAGAACGATGGCCGAATGGTAAGGATGGTGATCTTCGGAACCGGAGTCTGCGGGTTCGAATCTCACTGTTGCATGTATTTTCATAACCGTTCGAAATTGGATTTAAGCACTAAGTCTCTGTCTCATTAACCATCGTGTTGCAAAAAGTTGACCGTATTGCTCCAATCCAAACCATATGAGTATTTAGTATACAAGGTATCACAACAAGACCAGATAAACTCTGTACAATCAGAATCGTTGTTATAACAAAAATGAAAAAATACATTTGAAAAACATAAAAAATTCTCTAACTATACGGCCCATAGTTTTCGAGAAAAATGCGAAAAAAAATATATATGACGTCATGTCCAGTTTTGAAAAAAAAAACCTTAATTCGAAACACGAACATTGTTACTCGGGTGGGGGTACTGTTTTATGGTCATCTTGATCAGAACTTACCGCTTTCGATTTCTTCCTGTGAAGCCATCGGAAGGAATCGGTTACTTGAAAGGTTGTTACTCGGGTGGGGGTACTGTTTTATGGTCATCTTGATCAGAACTTACCGCTTTCGATTTCTTCCTGTGAAGCCATCGGAAGAAATTTGTGTATCGGGACCCAGTTTCTTAAGACATAGGCCCTTACACTGGGAGTTGCGGTTCGTACCGCAAGTGCGTTATGACTTAGTCGCGGAAACTTGGCCTAACGATACCTAGTTGCCGCAACTAAGCTCAAACCGTACTCTGGGAGCACGGAAACGAAGGTGCGGGAACTAGCTTACTATCGAGTTTGAGAAATAAATCCCGCCTTTGGGCTGGGCTTATTTTAGAGGCGGAGTTTAATGGGATCTTCTACTTTGCACCATTTAAACCAATCAGAAATTTAGAATTATAATTCTGATTTTCAGTTTCGGCAACAGCAATGTTTGTAAATATAAACAAATAAATAATTCGCATTTTTCTTTGCAATGCGTACGGTATTGATAAAAGTGGCATCCAAATCTCAAGAGTTTAAATCGAAGAGATTGTCTCACGGAAACTTTTACCCATGATTAGTTTTATGGAGCATTATTATATACAGTATGGAATTTTATTAAGCATATAGAGGCGCTTTCGATAGGTTTGGTTTGGAGTGCTACGGTCTACTTTTTGCAGCACGAGTGCTAATGAGACCGGGACCTGCAGCTTAATTGACCTGCAGTTGAATTTTCTGGGTTTCTGCAAGTTACATTCTCTTACAGATATATTTTATACATTACAATTATGATGGAATGCATAAAAATGATGTAACTGATGAATATTATGATGTAAATATTACTGCATTGAGATCATTGATAAAAAACTTGATAAAAAGTTATATTTGTACTGAAAAAACTGTAAAATGATAGTTATTCCATCAAAATTTATCATATTACTACTATATATCAATACCTAAAATCTAAACATCAATGTTTTGTTTTGAACACAGTTATTAAAATATATAAAATGCAAGAAATTAAAATTTGAAAATCACAATAGGAAAATTATGGTTATGATGAAAATAAAAGATATAAATATGATGAAAATTAAAGATAAATAATATTTAAATCATACTTTGATAGTATTTTAAAAACAGTTTTATTATATGTAAACACAAATTTTGGGTTCAGACTAACATCACAGGTATCCATGAAGATTGTAAATTTTGTGCTTAAAATATGTAAAATAAAAGCAGAAAGTTATAAAGGCTTCGATCTTTTTATTACTTAGCATTGTTAACAAGATTTCTACTAGTATGAAAAACATAAAATATAAGATTAAAACTGAAGATACACAATATTTACATCATACTTTTATACTGCTCTAAATTCAGCATTAATATATTTAAAAACAACTTTTTAGTTCATACTTTTAATATCAGTGGTATCCGTGGAGATGGCATGGAATTTTCTACATTTTGGCACTATACAAAACAGGTATATTTTTTTTAACTGAGCTATATATTCGTAAGTCAAATAAGCCGCCATGTTTTCTTACTATCGAGAAGTTCTCTCTACCAAATTTGCTGCCGGAAAGTTTCCGCAACCTGCAGCTATCGGTAACTTTCCGCATGTAACCCCAGAGTACCGAAGTATCGTTTGCTCTCAAAATTTCCGCGAGCTGACGTCAACGTGACGTCATACCGCACTTGCGGTACGAACCGCAACTCCCAGAGTAAGGCCCATAGACGTATTTATTCATTTTCACGGTGCGTGTACATTAGAGGACACTACTAGAGCAAGACTGTGTGACAGTCAATCATTTCATGACTCGCGTGTACATACCGACATATTTGCGGAGAACGACTCGAAAATTTTATATAAACTTATGCAAATACCGATGTTACTGTTTCGAATAATGTTTTTTTATCTTAAATCGGATCATCAAATTACTCTCGCCTTTTTCTCGAAAAATATAGATCGTATTGCTACAGTTCTTAAAGTTCTACTGGGCATCATTTTTGGATCCTAAACTACGGATCTAGATACCTGTATGTAAGAAAGATTTGTTTCATGTTCCTTCATTACATATTTCACTTGTGTTTAGTATATTCAGAACTATATTTTGCGTCCTATATTGCTCCTTACAGGTGCCGGTCTGTTTTTTTCACGACAGCAGCATTTTCCTTCAAACAGATCCGCTCTAGGCCTGGAATTAAATTTTTGACCAAACTTCCAATTCTAGCCACCTGCATCTGCAGCTCTTAATCCTTTCGGTCATAATTTGCGTCCATCGGCTAGTATTCTGTCATTGTGGACGGTAATACGTTTCGGTTTTTGCTGACAGCTGCTCTTTTTGAAAAGCGCCGCGTTGTGGTGTGTTGCCAAATTCCTCTCTGCATCGTCCTTGCCGAATTTTCACCACATTGGATGCGCCTCAATACAATTGGCATTTTTGTTATACACGCTCCTTGTCTCGGCTTATCATTCGTCAGAGCCAAAGGAACCCTACGTCTTGTTGAAATAGTGGGCGTCCGGCAACCTCCTTGCTGGTGGCGTGAGCGCCATCAAAGTTTATTTTTCATAATTTTTTAGGAAGAGAGAGAAAGAGGGGGGAATTTTAGAATCCTCGTGGATGTATTTTATCTCTTTGGATAAGTTTAATTTGGGGGCCACCTCCATCTTTTGCCAACCTAAGCCTTTTTTTTTGTTTTACTTCGACTTTCCTGGAGTTATTTCCTTAAAATAATCAACGTGAATCAATCCTCAAAAAATTTTGTTACCCACTATAAAATCATGCAGTACAATACAATTACAATAAGCAAATTTGTATAACATTAATAAGTAACTATATAATATCAAATAATAAAAAGTTATGTGTCTTCATCAAATGAGTCTGATTTTTATCTACTTTCCTGAGGTAACTCCTCTTACTTGTGCGCAGTATGTGTAATGCCGTTGTTTCTACATCTGGAGCTGACTGTTTACTTATTGTAAAAACAAAAGAATATATTCCATATACAAATAGAAATCATTTTTAAGAAAATATAAGCAAAATATATTTTGTAGGATTAAAAAATCCTACGAAAGGAATAAATTATCTCATAAAAGTGACGATGTAAAACCTGGATAAAACTTTATTTTGTTATTTCTACAAAAAATTAAAATGCCTAAATTTGGATTGGTCATGTTGTATTTTTAATTTAGAAACCCTTTTCATAAAACATTTAGAATTTTCAGAGCCTGCTATACAATTTAAATGTTAATATAATAATCAGCAGGAAAATTTCCGGAAATAAAGATAAATGTAGCCTCGTATCAAATTATTATTATTTGATTAAACTAGTTTTAAAAGTAGAAAGTTGATTTTAAAATAAATCAAACTAATAAAAAATTCAATATTCAAAATTCAAAACGAATCATAAAGTACATTATTGGAATAATTTCAACAAGGGGACATAAGACTGCTGCAGCTCTTGATGTTTTGAAACATTCACTGGTATTATATTCCAGGAGTTTCCAAGCTCCTTGATAATCCCAGCCATTTTTCAAAATTTGAAATTTTTCGCGAGCAATAATTAAATACGTATTTAAAACGTATGCTAAAAAGATATTAAAAATTTATTTTACAGAAATTATGTTTATTGAATGTCATTTAGAAGTTCTTCATCCTTTAAGTTTTCAAGGAAATTTTTTAATTATCGATGATTTTTTGCTTTGGTGCGAATGTAATTAACAATGTGTTATACTGTTTTCATAACATCAGGATATTTTCAATATATTCTAACGAGATGTTTTCGGTGAATGCAGCGAATCGGTATGAATTATGGAATTTGAGAATCATCTCTTAAAAGCCCGATTTGCTTATCCAGCATTGCGGAGCTTCATCATTTGTAATAATTTTTAAAATACAATAATACAAAAATAAGAAGGGAAACTCGGGTTTATTTATCGAGAGCACAAATTATCCTTCAAAGAGCCGCATGTGGCTCACGAGCCGCAGGTTGGATATCCCTGTTATATTCCATTAGATTCGCTATTTCTTCGTTTTTTACTTTATAGACGTTTTCAAAATCAGTTCAATGCAAGATTACTCACAACCCCTCCAATTGGATCAATTCAGACAGCACTTAAAATTCATTGGATGGTTCCATGGAGGCCTGTGAATTGACCCAACTATTTCATTCTGTACTGTTTCTAAATTTAAATATAAGTGTTAGATTGCTCTGAAGAAATTTTTTCTGACTGTTTAATTAAAAGAAATGTCAGAAAAACCGAAAAGTATTATTTATCTTTTCTGATCTAGCCTCCTATGTTCAGTTTGATTTTGCTCTTTAGAAAATAAACAGCCGAATGATGGCCGAACAGTAGGACGCTGATCTACGATACGCTGACCTACGAACCCCATTTTGTGGATTCGTATCCCACTGATGGCATGGATGTTCACATCCAATCGGAATAGGCTTTAATTAGTAGATTTAGGTCTCATTAGCCTTAGTGTAGCAAAGCTGTAGGCCGTAGCGCTGCAAGAACCCAATCTATAAAAAATTAAATTACAAAATGTTTTCCGAGACACTCAAAAATAGCTTGTTTGACATTCAAAAATAACTAGTATTTCAACAACACGTGCTTCATGAATTTCCTAAATGGCATCTTTACTCGTCAGAGAATATTCAGGATTTATTGCTTTTCTATGGCCAGATGGGTAACACGCTGGTCTACGGTAAGAGAATTCGGAGGTTTGACTGAGAAAAAAAAATTTTAATTAAAAAAATTACAAACTAGTATGTGTAAAACAAGTGATAAATTAAGAAAGAATAGTCATTATAAAAAAGTTTCACAATTATACTTTAAATAAAGTACGTATAAGCAAAACCGCATACAGCTTTAAGAGTTAACATTAATCTTATAAGGGATAATAAACAAGACGTGCTGAATGAGTAGGGTGCTACTATTTTGTAATGAAGTTCGAAGGTTCGAATCCCACTAGGGACATGATATTCATAGCCATTGTAAATCTGCTTTAACTTTGGTTTGAACCGCTACGGTCTACTGTTTTGTTACACGAGGACTAATGAGACCATGACCTACTTCTTAAAGCTGATTCCGAATGGTTATGAACAACCCTGCCATCAGCGGGATTAGAACACGTGAACTAACGTACCGAAGAGCAGAACCCTGCTATTCAAAAATAGAACAGAGGATATTAATAACGAACGAAATGTTTTATATGAATCAAAGCCGAGAGTTATTCTTGACTATGTCACACATCTACTGATGAATCTTCTTTAAGAAATAACTCCCGGTTTCATTAACTATTGTGTACCAATACGGCAGAACATAGTGCTCTAAACTAAACCAAATATAACTGTAAGAAAAATTCTTTTTCTAATGTTTTAATCTGCTGCTGATGCGAAGGAATGCTTTTAAAAAATTTCCAGGTATAATCAGTTTAAAATGTATTAATACGAATAAAAATTTACAAACAACTGGATTGAAAATTTACAAAAGTAATAAATTACATAAATACATAATTATTATTTCAAACCATTTACTCTTTTAATAATGTTCATGTATTCTTACCAAAGTCATAGGCAGTCTAAAAACGTCCTAAAGACAACATTTTACAATTTTTCGCATGCTATTTATACCATGGTATCCTTTCAGGTCTATACAATATAAAACGCTTCTTAAAGAATAGAAATTTAGGAAAATTTTGATACAGTTTACTAAGCATTTTGCAGGGTATCACAAAAGATTTAAATTCACTTTACAAAGATTTTTCGACAACAGTTATTGACGCCTAGTTCAATATTTCGAAGAAAATGTCATTGTCTGAATTCAGTGGACGCCCACGTTTAGTAATTTATAGCTTCCGCTATCTATCATTTTCATTGTGTGTATCGTAAGCGTATAACTATTTTCGTCACGTTTTCTAAATGTTGGGAAATAACACGTTATATACAAAACATAAATACTTTTAGTATTTTTTAAACATATTTTACACACCCATTAACGCCTAAACGATATTTGTCGAATATATATGGATGAATACCTTACAAATTATTTTTCTAAACACAATTCTGTAAGTTAGTGTTTTATATTAAATATATCTATTGGTGTTTTATGTTAGATATATCTGAGGAAAAATTAAATTCGTGGGCTAAACTTGAAAAAATTTAAAATTTTGATTCAAATAACAAGTTTATAAATAATAGTAGAAACTTAAATATTTTGTGGATAGTTATATGATTTTGTTATTTACTCTCGCTAAAAAAATTCGTTTCAACGAAACATAAAAATACTAGAGACTATTTTATCTAACCTCAAATAAGGACGCTTTAAAAGGTATATGAATATTCTATATTAGACAAATAAGGCTTAAGTGGATTTACCTTTATACACTGTCTACCAATAAGTAATTGGACACCTATGCAAATGACGATATCTGCGATCCTGAGGTACGTCAATGCCTCCGCCGGTATGCATCACGTAGAAATAAACATCGGCATTAGTCGCATGTAAAATGCCGCTCAGTTAGGAACTCTCTGATTTGTAGAAAGGTATAATTATCATGTATCACAAATGTGGCAGAAAGTTAACCAAGGCTTGGTATGCTGCCAATGGAGTTCATCGAATGAACTGTCCTGCCCACAGCCTAGACCTGATCCCTATCGAGAATCTCTGGGAAGAGCTGGATCGCCGAATTAAGGGGTGCACTTCCCGTCCAAAATTGGTGAAGGAACTTGTATGTTTACTCCAAGCCGAGTGGAAGACAATACCACTAGGTGTAATACAAAGACTTGTGGAAAGTATGCCCCGGAGGGTTCTTGCTGTAATTGCCTCGTGGAGGTTCTACCAACTATTGATTTTGAATGAAGTTATTTTTCTTTTTTATCACTGGTGTGAAATACTTATTGGTAGACAGTGTATGTTGTTCATTTTCGCATACTTCATATCTAATCATTTTAATCTTTCTAATTCACAGCTGATTCTTAATTACCTGAATATCTTACTCAAAAAGGTTCCAAGCTAGGTAAAAATTATTATCTCACAAGAATACTTCTATTAAAGTTAAAACGTAATCAATTTTTTTATTTCTTTCGTAGATTTCTGTGTTCAATATTTCTCACTAATTATATATATTGTTACGAATGTGTGTACTAGTGTGTATAAAAACTAATATACCATACATTTACAATGGGAGTGTGCGGTAAATATTAAAAAATATATTAGAAATTCGATTTAAATTAATGTAAAGTGACTTCGAACGTAGCTTCCGAGCAATTTTGATCACCATGCCGTGAAAACCGATGTACAGGAATCTTGTTTTTTAACCCTATATAACTAAACTTTATTCTCGGGTTATCTAGGGTTAAAAAACAAACTTCCTGTACATCGGTTTTCACGGCATGGTGATCAAAATTGCTCGGAAGCTACGTTCGAAGTCATTTTACATTAATTTAAATGGAATTTCTAATATATTTTTTAATATTTCCCGCACACTCCCATTGTAAGGTATGGTATATTAGTTTTTAACTGCACATTCGTTGATACGATTCCGCATTAAAAAACGTTAATATAAAAGATATAGTTTAATAAAAATAGAATTGTCCCAACTATAATTGGTAAGTAAAAACTAAATAATAAAAGAATTGCTTATTTCAAGAATTGAAAACATTGCAGCCGATCGTCGGTACCGGAATTCGTGGGTTCGAATCCCACCGTGATGGATAAATCGGATTTAAGCAATAGATCCAGGTGTCTTTAGCCGTCATATTTTCAAAGAGTAGACCGTAGGGTTCTAAACCATACCTAAAACATTGAATTGAACATTGTGCATTTAACCTAAACACAATAGTACCACTCACTGGAATGTTTATTCAAAATTTTAAAATAGAAAAAGAATGACGCGAAGAAGTTTGTGCATTTCACTTTTTAACGCAGATTCATCGTCACGTAGATAAATGAATAATTATGTAAGTTTTACCATGGGCAATGCAATTCCTTCATTTTGAAAAATATTGACAATTTGTGTTTTTTTATACACTTAATTTTTGTAGCCAATTTTGCCAAAGGTAGTCAAAATTCTTGTCCACTTCTTGCGATTACTATAATATTCTTATTTTCTCGTAACTCCCTCTAAATAGTTGTACTATTAGAAGGGGAAGTCCGCCAAAGTATTTCAATTTTTCGAGATATCTGTTAAATGACCTCCTGTACGATTGTTTTGTCCTGTGTTATCAATTTTAAGCAATTTTGTGCTATAAACTACTCACCAAGTACTTAGCTATATGTTGAGTTGTAGATATGATGAGAAATTATTAAACCTGAACAGCTTTCAGTAAATAATTATCGTCTAATCTTTTATTTCCCTGTTACAACAATAATTTCGAACACGTAAATGCAAAAACATCATGATTATAAGTATGCAGGTAAGTATTCAACCTTTCCTAACCAACTACAAAGAACGTAAGTTTATAAGAGAGTTAAAGTTAAGTGTTATAATTCCTTGCCTAAATATACAGTAATATTAAACCTAAATGTATATTGGAAAAGTAATGGTACATATATATGGGAATGCCGCGGTTACAACTACATGTTAGATCTTAACTTTAATGAAGTGAATGAGTATGAAATTTTTTGAAAATGATCCAGAAAATTATAAACTATGTTAAAACGTAAAGTAAAAAGTAGCCAAAGATAACAACACAATAGTTCTAATAGAAAATGCTATTTGACAGATTTAAACAATGTCATATGTACCTGACTGTTTAACCATTTGAGACAAAGTAATTTGTATTGTAGTCAAAAAGATTTATTTTTAAACATCCTTATTTTATTGGATATTATTACCTATATTATTTATATTTTATTACGACATAATACTATTGCCTATATTATTTATACATTATTACAAAATCCCTATTTTTAAATGCAAATTTAATAATAAATATACTTAAAGGCTTCTATAAAGATTACTCAGTAGAAAAGAGGGTTTCACTGCAGTTTAGGGTGCTCCGGAATTTGTTTATATATCTATACGTATCATCGCTAAGTATAGGAGTTTCCTTACATATCAGTATTTTTCTGATAACTTTGAAAACTATACTCTAACAGTTTGCAAATGTTAAAATTTGGTAAAATGAAATGGTGTATAAAATTTTCTGTATACTGTTTTAAATATTTTAATTTTAATTGTTTATTCTTTTTATTATATTTTCATTGCTTTATAAAAATGTAAGTACCTATACTTCCTGTTAATTTTTAGTAGGATATAGAAAACTTTGAAAATCGTTCTCCATACATTCGCAAATTTAAATTTTGGTACAATATGTGTATAAATTATACCTATACTGTGTTTTTTTACTATTTTAATACTTATACTTAATGCTTTTTATTGCATTTTTATTTCTCTTATACATGTCTATCGTCGCCATCCTTAATGGTATGATGGTTCTATTGGCATCACACAGTGTCGTCAAACAAGGATACATCCCGAACTGCATTTTAATTGAAAAGAAGAGAGTTTTTTAGCCTAACTACATATTCTCTTATACTTTATAACAAAATATATTACTATCATATGCAAACACGTTACTGGCTAAACGATGGCCGGAATGTAGAGTGCAGCTCTTTGGTGCCTGAGTTCGTGAATTAAACTGATTGAATGGAGTTCGTAGCCGTTCGAAATTGGCTTGAAGTAGAGTAGTAGGTGCTATTAAGTAGTAACCTAGAAAAAACGTTTGTAGCAAATTAGCTGAACATAGAGCTCCAAACCAAATTAAACCAAGCCAAAACGTAAATAGGTTTATGCAAATTACAATTCTGTACTAGGTATAAGTTTACATAATTTTTTTTTTTACTTTACTTTACTGCTGAAAAACTACATTTCTGCGCAAACTTGAAAAATTCTAAAATGTTGATAATTGCAGCAAACTCAGTAGACCGCTGCACTCTAAATCAGTCAATTTAAATCTGAAATGTCAATACAAATAGCAAATTTAAAAACAATATCGGAACAATGTACATTTTGGGGTTTGTTTAATTTGTTTAACGCCTTAACTCGCATAATTTTAAAAAAACTGTCAACTTAGTGCTTATTTTTAGTCAAATTTATATACAACTATCTTTATGTATAGTATATGTATTTATTTTTATCTTTTGGATTCATTTAAAGCCCAAAATAATTATAAATTAATTATTAAGAAAGCCAACATTTAGTATTATTACGACTGAATGTTGGTTTTCCAGCCAATGAAACTATAAAATTAAAAAAATGAATGTTTTAAACTTTGAATAAGAATTTTATTATACTTACTTATAATATGAATAAATACAAGTAGTTGTGTGATAAGTTTTAAAGCTTGACATGCTAAGTCCAATATCAATATCTGGACAGTAGTACAAAGTCTATTTCCTACATCTTTTATTGTTTTCATCTCTTCTGGCACAACAAATTTTGCATTTTCTTAATTATTCCAATTTCTTATCAGTTGGGGATATATAGTTGATAAACTGCCTTTCAATCAAACGGTTGAGGATATTATCTTAGCTTGGACTGTATCTTTTTACTATGGTATCTCATATGTTTTTTTTATATAAAGGGTCCGAGTTCAAAATAGCTTGAGCCGAACAAATGGCTGAATGATTAGGGCTCTGATCTTTGGTACTAGTGATCGTGGGTTCGAATCCCACTTTTTAGATGTTCGTAGTCATTCGGAGTCTGTTTTAAGCAGTAGGTCTCAGTCACATTAGCCCTCGTTTTGCAAAAATATGGACCGTAGTTCTCCAAACCTAACCAATCCAATCAAAATAGTTTGATCTAATACATTACAAATAGTCTGATAATGACATGGGGTGTATAGATTGAGAAATGACCATGATTTCTGTCATTAGAAATGAATTTTTAAATATTTTGGAGCGTTACTTTTGAACACTTTTGCCCGAAAATATTAAGGGCTCGAGAAATAGAGGGTGTAATTTTATCCCGTCATTTTGACAGAAGCGAAAACATAGAAGTTTTGTTACCCACCCGTACTAAAAACGAAAAGTCCGTTCAAAAAGAACGTAAATTTTACAAAATATTTTGTATTTGTCTTTTATTTAAGACTTTAATAACTTTAGGCGTTAATAACTTTAGCTGTAGTTGTATGGTAGAGCATATTTCATCCTCATGTATTTTAATCTTTCTAAACCACAACTTATAGATATTTTCTCAATATTTTCTTGCACCGGGTTGTCATAATCACATACCAATTTGGAAGATCGTTAAAATTTATTTAAAATGAAAAACTGGAGATGGCTGTATATGTCAAAATAATATGAACAATTTGCTGGAAATAATTTTCTTCGATTTTTCTATTGATCTGTGACATTATTCATTTCAACTTTTCAGATGCAACAATATCAGGATTATAAGAATTCAAATAAAAGTTGAACTTAATTCACGCATTATATCCAAATTAATTGCTAAGAATCTTGGACACGGAAGGTAAAGGTTAACTGGCATAATATCTAGCTAGCTTTAATAAATACTGGGGCATTAAAACTAAATGTAAACTGGAAAAGATTGATAGATATATATAGAAATTATCTGATTATCACCACCTGGTAACTTTTAGTTTACTATATTATGATTAAGTATGATGAATGTTTCTCAAAAAATACTGATAAGGATTAACTAACAATCATACGGAAGTTCAAAATAAAGAATAAACAATACATTTAATGGAAAATGCCATTTCTGCATTTGACAGTTCTGTGGAATGTCAGTACTGTCTGATTGCTTAACCTTATATAAGACAATGTTATTTGAATTGTATAAAGATATCCCTATTTTTAAATGGAAATTTAAGAATAAATATACAGAAATGACAGGTTTCTGAGAAGATTAAACAGTAGAAAAGATTGATTTTTTGTCATCTTTGAAGCAAAAATTCCTGTTTACGCCTCTTTTATAATTTCGATATATCCTTGGCTAAGGAACATAAAAATACCCTCCCCCATCTATAGTTACACGCATGTTCACAACCAATGATAAATAAGAAAGTTGTGTGTCAACATCATTTTCATTAGTGCCAATACTAATTAACACTAATTAAATCATTTTAAGAACAAATAAGCACTTTTTAACAATATGTGTTAATCAAAGGGCTCTCAGGAATGTTAAACATAAAAGTCCCATAATTTAGTTACTACTTTTCAAATTTCCATATTTTTTTTTTATTTCATACTAAAATGTCTGATTTTTTTTGTGGAAATCTCTTATATATCTCTTTGATAAACTATGCTTAATACTTATAAAAATAATAAAAAATATATACATATATTTGATTTTTATATAAAAAATTATATTTGATTTTTTTTGTTCTCTACGGCTGTTACATTTACACGCATGTTTACTAGAGATATGTTTATACAATAGTTAAATTTTAAGATTTTAAGGAAGAACATACTTGTAAAATGGAATCTAACTAATAACACCAAAAGTTTGAACACTTTTTATATATTTAAAACATGTTTGTAATTTTACTCCTTTTTTGGGGGGAGAGGGGCCATTTTGACATGCACCTATCTCTCTAAAGCGAAAAATATTACTTTTAAGGCAATAGTTTAGTTGAATTGCAAGAAAACATCATTATATTGAAATGCCTTGATTTCGTGCAAAAATATTAAATAGGTTTTCAGAAACCGTGCGCACATCAAAAATTAATAAACAACTTAAAGTAATAAGTAAATAACTGCGAAACCCTATAGTGTTTTTTACATTTTTAATCGTAACGTGGAATTTTTAAGCCGAAAAACATCTCAATCTTTAGGATATATTATTTGGAAAAATAAAAAAAATTTGAAGGTTTATGGATCTTGAGATTCCTTAAATTATATCTAAAGATTAAAATTATCCCGATTTATACAGACTACAGACTATCCATGCAAACTGTCTTAGCCTAACTATCGCTACTTTGCAAGTCCCAAAAATTGCCAAATTTGGCTAGAAAAAGCTGCGTGTTACGTACATTTGTGCCAATGATAGCGCAAGGAGAGCCGGGTGCAAGAATAACATAAAAGAAAACATAGATCTGGCGAGAACAGGAGAAAAAAACAAACTGCTGTGCTTAATGCTTTATCGCCAATTTGATGGCTATACTCCAATACTGATGCCAAACCAGTAACTGATTTTTGATCAAAAATTGGTACGACTGAGTTATATTCTCCCATTACCACACTTTTCGGATTTCGTATATCTAAATTGACATTTGGTAAGATATTTGGACTTTTTCTTTTTGTTTCTATTGCTAAATTTGTTAAGTTTTAACTTGGGGTAATAATTATTTTCCTGTTTTTATTACAACTACAAATATATTTCTTCCCAACTTCTTTTCTTACCATAAAAAAGAATCATATTGTTGCTAAACAATTAAGTGCAAATGTATTCAAGATCAACTAGATATTTCAGATGTAAACTCAATAAATATTTATTTCTAAGTTCAAAAATTTACAATATTTCTAATCCTGGATGTTTCTAATTCATGGATCCAATCGACGTTTTAACAATATTTCAAGTTTAACATTTAGTAAAAATGCAATGACTTATATTATTTTGTTTACGGTAGGCTGTATAACTGTTTGACATTTTTAGTCTGGTTTGGAGAAAAAATGCTGTTCTTACTAAAGTAGTTATAGGTCTTATGTATGTGACTGATTGAAAAATTCCATCACATCTTTGAGTTACTTTAGTAAGAAACTGCATTTTTCTCTCTAAACTTGGAGAAAATTGGGATGCACTTGTACAATTAACTGTGAAAAAGAATTTATAACTATTGGCGTAAGGATGAGTTATCCAAACCATATGTGGTCGTCCAGTTGGTCATCGTTCGCTCATTCTAGCATTATGTTCGCATTCTGTTAGAAACAACCAAAGCCAACTATTGGCTTTCAGTTGACCAACGTTCCATATAGGGCAGTGATTTTTCAATCTCTTTTAAGTTTCAGCCCCCTTACAAATCCAAAATCTGTACAACGCCCTCCTTTGTAAAATTACATAATTAAAATTATACGAAAGAACAGTACTCAAATATAAGAAGCAAAATGTTTAAGTAATTTTATTCAATATATCAATTTTTGTTACTGAGATACACTAAAACAAATGCTGTTGCTTAAATTTTTTTTATGATTGTCAGCCAAATTTTATACAGAATATTTAGAATGAGAGTTACTCGATCTGGTGACGCTGCATCAGTTCGTTTTATCACTATTAAAAAAACCGTGTAAATTAGATAATTGATGTTGTACCGATGTATTTTCTAACGATGGTCAGCACGTTCATACACAGCAGCTGTTGACTTCGAATTTTAGTGGGGACCCTTTCGGAGGAGTTATAGATCACGGAATGGCACAAACTTAACGGTCCAGCCCAGACAGAGATGTAACCGTGAGTTATGGGGGCAGGGGTTAAAAAATGTCAGCTTTCACAAAAGGGGCTATTTTAATGAGCCCACCTGCACTCCCGAAGGGGGTGCAGAGATGTGGGAAAGGGAAAAGGAATCGGTGTCGGTATTCAAGAGTTACTGGACATCCAGAGAGCCCTGGCCAGCAGTCGATTCCCGAACCAGCATGCGTATGATCGGCAAGCCACCATAGACATCCAGTAAAATAAAGGCCGCTACTCCAGGACCGACGCCCTTTACGGACGACGTCCATCCTGCCTGTAGCTAACCCCAGCCTGTTCCCCTGTGATGACTGGAGGTAAACAGATGTAACATATTCATGATTGTTACTCCTCAGTTATAGATGAAATATTTTGATTAACGAATAACATAGAACTAAAAGAAAATTGTAATATTTATTGTGTATTGATGAATATAAAATCCAAACAATTGCTGGTTATGTTACATATTAATCAATTAATGTATTAATTTGTAAATAATGTACATTATATATGCTTTAGTCCAAGTATAAGGTATTATATTTTTACTGTGTTTCCCCTTTGAAAACGAACACTAGTGGTAGTGTTGTAAGTATATTAATTACAATTGATGTAATAAATTTATTTGGTATATTTAAAATTAAGTATGAAAGCCCAAACTTGTTCATTACGCCCCTCTACCACAACAAAGAAGTTCATTGTATCGTCCCACTGAACCCCGGGGGAGGGGGTATCATCCCCGGAAGGAACCAATGATATAGGTGTTGGTCCATTCAATACAGCACCATCCTAAAGTTGATAGGTGGGTATAAAGGGTTGAAATCCTAAATAAAACAAGTTCTTTTAGAAAATCATTCAGAAATTGCATTCTAAATAAATTGAATCATAACTAATTCCTAGATATTTAAACTAATTCTAGAAAATGTTTAGTAACTACAGCATTTTCCAACATACATACGTATGCATGCAAATAAAAAAAGTGTTAATCCTGGAAAAACATTTTGTTTTCTAATTGAAGAAATGGAAATGGGTCACTCTGTTTCTCAATCCCTCGTATAAAAATAACTTCTTCTTAAGCCTTTGTAAACATAACTTTGTACAGGCTTTAAAATAAACATTTATTTAAAAATCATGAAAAACAAGCAAAAAAATATAACTTATTGATCTGTTGAGCATACGTAAGTATTAGCAGCATTGTGAAATATTCTAGAATTACCTTGCGTCTGTCAGAAATCTCTAGAGTCTCAGTTTCCCAATAACTTGTCTACGAAAGTATTTTTCCAAATCACATAGAACAAATTCCCAGGAAGCAGATAACATAAACCTATTATTTACGGCACTGAAAAAAAATGCAAGCTAAAAAGTGACATATACTTCTCAGAAATCCATACGAAATTCCAAAAAATAGGAAAAAGGTTTCTATAGGGATGAACATGCTAAAAAGCATGAAATATATCCTTCGGAAACCTTTCATAAATTACTTTGGATGTTTTATGCATGCGAAGTGTCTGCATATTTTACAAATTCTAATCTCTGAAACGAAAATAACTTATTTCTTTACAAAATGTTTTTACATTACGTCAGATAACAAGAAGAAAAAAAACACATGTTGGTATAAAGAATGTACCGTACTACAAAAGCTACAAGATATATTATTCGATATATTTAAATTAAGTTTAACTTTATATGCATTACGCAAAAGTGGCTGTGTTTTACTTTATAAAGTGCTCACTGTAAGTTAACCTTTTATTTTTTCATGTACCAGACGTGATTATTTTACCCTACTGTGTGATTTCATATATATTAGTATTCACAAATGCTTTTAAAGTGTAAATAAACTGAATTCCCCTGTTTGTCAGTACTCAAGTAAACCTAATTTTAAAACGCTTGTTTCTCCCAAAATTTGATTTTAAACAAAATATGAATTTGACTTCTATTAGTTAAACAAATTTTGAAGTAATATAATTTAAGAAATTCAAAACTGTGCAGATCATGGCCAAAGAATACAAAATGTGTATTTGATATTTTATTTGTTCCTCTTTTGGTACGCATTTTATACAATGGTTAAACAAGGTTTAGGGGGTTCTATATAAATCCCATTTACACTTAAATCATTTCTACTGAAAACTATTATGAATACCTTTAAATCTAACTGATTATATACTTTTGAAAACCTTATCACCCAAAAACATTACACAAAATGTAAATTTTAATTTCATTTAGTGAAATGCAGATGAATCGGCAGATTTGTTGTGTTACAGAGAAAAATTTCCAATTGGTTTGTTTTAGTACAGGTTGATATGAAGTGTCAGACGATATTTCTTTTAATTAGCTCTCTTAAGGCTAATATAATAGCAGTGGTGAATGCATGGTATGTGACTTGGGCCTATTAAAGTTCAAAACGTCTTAAAAATAAAAAATATACTTTATTTCTTCTCATACCTACTACGCACTTACAAACAGCAGCAATTAAAAAAAAAAAGAGAGAGAGAGCAAGCACGTGCTTTCGTGCTTATATCCACATTTGCTTTTTACATATTTGCATAAATGCTGGAAACTTGTGATAAGTCAGATTGCGAACGGGCTTATTCAGCTCGCAGTGTTCGCAATCCGATTACACTCTTAATCAACGGTTTATGCACGTGCATTCGGATGGAAAGAATATAACCCTTAAATAAGGTGAGCATACTATTTTGCTGACATGAAGTAAGGCCTTTAATTGGTTGAAATTTTTTTCACTATCTCATGAGAGATGCACATATTTTTGGTTTGGTTTGAAGCGCTACGGTCTAACGTTTTGCTACAGTAGGACTAACGAGGCTGAGACCTGCTGCTTAAAGCCGTGTACTACCTGTAACCACCCACCCACCCGAAGTGGGGTGTAGGGTGTTGAATTACTAGTACGGTCTGACAGTCCAGCAACAATGCGTTATGCAGGAGCCAAGTAAGCATTCCGCCCATAAAATTTAAAATAACCCCCAAAATGTATACAATCTAGACAAATAAGTACAACCAATACAGTTTCCGAAAGTGCGGGGGATACTCCGCAGGAGTCCTGCCCAGGTTAAAAGTCCGGTTGACCCGGTCTATTACATGGAACTTTGTGACATGAGAGCAGGTGTTGATGAAGGAAACAATAACTGCACAGGACACTTATGATGGCCATTAGTGAAGAGGTACTTTGACGCTTGCCGTGTGGTTTTAGGTTAAAATCTTCATGGCCGCACGATGGCACCGTGATTAGCGGTGAGCCAGTCAACCAGGCTCCTGGCCTTCCTTATCAGTACCGGGTATTTGATTAGGCTCTCTGTCAAGAGTTCCTTGGATCTGTCAGAAGGTTTCTTTAGATGCAAGTCGTATGTCAGACGGCAGTCTTACAGATAGGGATTGGAGTCCCCGACTGTACCGCAGACACGCTGCTTAAAACAGTTTCCGAACGCTTAGAACATGCATGTCAGAAGTATGATCTGAACCCGCGAACTCCAGAACCGAAAGGAAACGCCATACTATTCGTCCATTATATTTTTGAACGGGTAAAAAAATACAAAACTACTCAATGTGCTGCTTTTTCAATAAGTACATGTTGACGTGTGAAGTATAAAAAAAATCTTCAAATAACTTTGAAAGTGATAACCTTCTCTCATTGGTTCATTGGTAAGCATAAGCATCATGGGTGGTAATTTATGTAAAAATGTGTGTATGATATGTATATTACATATCATACACACATATGATTCACACATAACTATATACATATGATATAATGTTACTCTATGGTTAACGTATCAGATTCCGAAAAATATTTGAGGAATATATGTTGACCAATGACTAAATGTATTATATGTATTTCTGAATTTAAGAAAAAGTAACTTATTATTTCAGCTTTTTTTATATCAGTAATGCAATGTTGCAATTGTTAACGCAATAGGATTCATTTATATATTAAAAAAAAAGAATTGCGTTTTTATAAATTTATTTTCTATTTTATGTAAACACAGCACTCTAAAGTTTTATAATAGATATAAAAATTAGTGATGATTTGTATGGATATCCTACTAAAGTAGGTAACTTGTAATCGATTCATGAAAAGTTATAAAATGCCGATTCAAAAGACAACATTTTAAATAAAACGTTATACTTATATAGTGATGATATCAACATATAATTAATAGGAAATATCATACATGGGTTTGAATGGTAGAGCGCTAATCTTTGATACCGGAGTTTGAAGGTTCGAATTCCTATGATTGGAAGGATGTTTGTTGCTGTTCGAAATTGGCTTTATGCAGTAGGCTCCGGTCTCATTATCCCTCCTGCAGTAAAAAATGTAAACCATAGCACTCCAAATCAGGCCAAATGATACAAGGATTCAAATCTCACTCCTGGTACGTAGCCATCATAATCTGATTTAAACAGTAGGTCTCAGTTTCATTATTCCTCGTGTCCGCCAACCCGGAAAAGTTATACTGTTTCGTAAAATCTAAATTCATGTTTTAATAAATATCTTAATTGAACAATAAGAAAAGGTCCTGAGTGTAAGGTTAAATTGGATAAGTAGGAAGTTATTATTAGAACCAAAAGTATTTGTATCAAATAAGAATGAAAATTAGCACAAATGTTTGACATTGTCTTGATTTACATGTACAATTTATTGATTGTCACAGGGTTATTAGTTATAATTTTCGTAGGGTCTTGAATTAGACTGAAGATAGACCGCGACAGTTTTAAAAGTCAGGAAACTGCTACTGTGTACTGAACATCGAAGGACTTATTGGATGCTGGGTGATCATAAATGTATCTGAAACTCTGAAAAACAAAGCCATAGCCGAATGGTAGAGCATTGCTCTTCGGTACAGAGGTTAAATTGTTTAAATCCCGATAACATAATGGATGTTCGAACTCGAATAGGTTTTACATAGTAGGTCCCGGTCTCATTAACCCTCGTGTACCAAAACAGTAGACTGTAGCTCTCCAAGCCCAACCAAACTCTGAAAAAAATATTGAGGAAAGTAAATGATAGTCTACACCTTCCTACACAAGACTTGACTAGTACATGTCCATTTTATTTCTACCTCAACTGTCTTCTACCACAACAGAAATATTGACAGCTAATCTACGTGAAATGTAAATATGCAATCTCTATTTCATTTCAAATATAAAAAAAAACGTATAAGAAAGAGAGCATAAAATATTTATATTCATGATGAGTTATAAAAACAAAGATTTTATAAAGTATGTTGATCTTGGACTGTGTGACATGCACATTATCAGCTTTTCTTCTTCCGAAATTCTTTTAATTTGAATACACTGAAACAGAAAAACAATAAAAATTATAATAATTGCAGAAAAAATCAATAAATGCTTAACAAAAATTACTATTCATTTCAGACTAAATTTAACTGACTAAATTTGGAATGTTAGAAACAATAGAAAGGACATTAGATTTTAAAATTTAATGTTGTTTCTCTAAAATTTTACTAAATTGTTTTGTGAAGGTGTATTAATCTGTGTTGTTACTCCAACATTGGAAGCAACAAACATGTGTCACTTGTAAGAAGGAGAACGCTTGGTAACTTTGAGGAAGTGAAAATAATTGTATAAAAGGTTGTATAAGTAGGGTTGATGGAAGCTGAAATTAATTTTGATGTATTTGATCTCGCCAACGCTAAGAAAAGAACAAAAAATATTCACAAAGTTTTGCCATTAAAAGATAGAATTACTTATTACGTTTATTAGTTGTTTAGGTTAAAAATATCATTACACACATATATACATATACAAGTGCATGAATGTATTTTATATGTATGTGTGTATATGTATGTTTGTATATATGTATACGTGTGTACATATGTATATATGTTTATGAAACCTGATATGTAAATAAATGACTTGCTATATAATTTTGCACTTAACTCTGGGTTTAAAGACGTTTCTTATATACCTATCTCTACTAACATGCGTTAATTTCACACATGAACGAATACATATAACAACACTCAGAAAGCAATGTAATTATACACTATAAGTAAAAAAAATGAAAATATGAGATAATATTGAGGTCCCCAATAATACTTCAAATTCAAAAAATATTCTAGTATTTTATTTTTCAATACTCGAACCAAGCATTAAAACCTTCAAAATTTCTTATCACTTTGACTTCAATTGACATTCTGCGTTTCGTTCTATCTACCGCTGCTTATCGCTTATTTCATTTGAAATAACAATATCGGATAACGGATCGAAGTATTGTCGGTACATTTATTTTTGTTGCAATGTTTGCATGAGTAGAACTCATTTACTGAAAATTTTTTCTACATTACGATTGCGTCAAACTAATGCATATCCGTAGGGATAGGTATACAATGTAGAAAGTTCCAATATTTCAACACTTTTAAAGAAAATAGATTTCAATTTATATTCACCTAGTTCAATGGATAAAAGTCAGTGCAAGAGATAAAATAAAAATGCAAAAGTTTTTGTAATTTTCTTTATAGAATTCGAACAGAGTCAAAATGACGAGTCCCTTAAACCTAGTCCTAATAATGATCTAATAATCTTCAATGTTTGACAATTTAAAAAATCGTATAATTCGTGTGCACGTAATGGAACACTTTTTGACGTTTGGTCAGAAGTGTTAGTTTCTAAAAGTAATACAAAAGACCCTTTGCTAATTTTATAAAAATTTATGACATTTAATACCGATGGGTAAGTGCCACATTTTTCAACATTTGACTCTATAGCATAACCCAGTTTCTTTCTATAGCTTTAAACTTCAGATATTTTCTTCTGGGTGACATATCAATTTTATCCCATTTATCTTGAAAAGCTTTCTAAAAGTCCTGTCAAAGTATGAATGATGCCGATTTGCTAATGCTCTCTTCAACAAGTAAAACGTGCAAATTTCTATTGTGCAAACGTCAAGTAATTCGAGAAATATATTTTTTAAGTGTCATTGATTTTTATACTCGTTTGCGATTCTTTGTCAGTTAAGCTTTATTTTTTATTTGTTAAACTGCAGCTTCTTCTTTGAAATTTATTTTAAAGTATAACTAGAACAGAGTGGGTTTTGTTGAGCTGTAACTACTAATTTTCCTTCCTTGTGTGAATTAAAGGAACTATTATAATCCGTAAAAATTTCTATGTCTAGATATTTAAGTAAATATCCATTTTAACTATGTTTGTATCTATTTTGACTAATTCAGTATTTACATCTGTATGTATGTCTGCATAAGGAACCTTTGATCTAAAAATTCAATCCATTTTGGGCCGAATGATACTCAAGTGATTATGGCACAAATCTTCTGTGAGGAAGTTCTGGGTTCGAATCCCACAATCGTATTTATTTTCGTAGCCGTTCGGAATCTACTTTAAGCAGTAGGGCCTGGTGTCATTAGCCCACGAGTAGTAAAAATTGTAGACCGTAGCGCCCCAAACATAACCAAACAAAATCAATCCATTTTGATTTACCGGTATGAATTTTGACTAATTTTGACGTCGCGTCTGTAAATACGTATGGATACTTGCTATTTTTCTTGTATCACTTTTTGGTTGAAATTTCGGTTGATTAGTTAGTTTACGTTTAGTGGTAATTAATAAATGTTGGCTGATTTTTTTTCTATCCCAAGAAAATTTTAATTAATAAAACCTTTCTTTATATACAAAAAATTCATTATATATAATAAAACATAATTTTATTGATTAATTTGGTTCTAGGAAAAGACAAAATCAACTTATTTCAAACTGATTAATATATCAGATAAGAGCAGAAAGCAAATATTAGACATTATTTATACGGATTTTAATAATACTTATAAGAATTTTAATAAATAAGATTAATTTATTATCTTTCATGTGGTCGTTTTTTTAACCATTCACTATTAATTACAGACATAAATATGCACAGTACAATTTACAGTGAATGTTGTCTTCGATGTACACTAAATCCTTGCCAAATGAATACATATGCCACAAAAGGATACTTACGCATGTATTTATCAGTTATGTAAATTTCTGCAGCAATTTAAAAGATTTTTTAATTTCCATTAACTACTAAAGTGCAAAATTCATTGGTCTGTTTTCTTAAATTTCAATTTCATATTCACGTTTCCAAAAATTCATAAAAATTCTTGTCGTAAAAAACAAATTGCAGAGTAGTGAGAAAGTCATGGATAAATTATAATTCAGAAACCGTAGAATAAGAGCTGTACTCTTTAACCTTCTTCCTGTCTTATACATAACATATGATATATACATCTAATGCTATATAGGCTCGTGTATCACACACGAGACAATGATATAAAATATATAAAAGCTTCTAAATAGAAAACAGTTCACTGTATGTCACATGTCATATACAAGTGAATAAATCATTAAATGTGTATATCATTATCATTGGAGATAGTGTAACGATCCATTACATGATCCGAAAAAAAAAGAAACCTAAGGTTGACCTTAAAAGACCTTCGGAGTAGACTATTGTTACCTGTTGGTGGGAACGCAAGCCGATC
Organism: Pardosa pseudoannulata; assembly: GCA_032207245.1. NCBI lineage: Eukaryota > Metazoa > Arthropoda > Arachnida > Araneae > Lycosidae > Pardosa > Pardosa pseudoannulata. The sequence goes on along the minus strand of CM063508.1, from coordinate 9,951,350 downwards.
AGACGGCGCTAACAACAGCATTTGTGTACCGGGTCTCCGTACACAAAACAGAGGTAATCATTTTAGTGGAATTAAATTAAAAACTGTCAGTACGCTGGACCCAGTATGTTTACGTTTTTATAATGTCTTTTGGCGTTAAGAGACTGATAATAATTATAAATCGAGTGACGGTTAGGTCCACTTTTCCCACATATGGACCATGTTAATAATGCCGCTAATGTAATTATGATGGTCGGTCGGTTAACTTAAAGAACTTAAAGTAGGCCACATATGGAAATACGTCAGCTGAACCCAAGCGGGTAGTTTGACCGCGAAATTGAGTCATCCTGTATTTGGAAAGCTCCAAAAAGAATCACTCCAGGAGTAAAAGGAACCCAATATAAGAAGATTGGATGAGAAAAGAAGAATAGGTTTCTTTTGTGAAGCTCTATAAGAGTCCACTTGTCTCTCCGAATTGCCGGAGCTTGATTTTTATTAGAGACAGCCAACGTCTCTGATTTCAGCTAGGTAGTCGACCCTCGACTTCGGAATCTCATTGAATTAGGTCGCTGAGAATGACACTTATTCTCAATTTGGATCGTCTTGCATCCGTCGATTCCCAACTAACTCCAGTTACATACGTACTCTGAGCGCTTCGAGCCTCAGTGTAGAAGACAACTGTTCCGGATCATCAGACCGGTAGATCATAGTGGCAGAGTCCCATACCTGCACTAATTTGCAAACTGTTTCCTGTATCTGAGTATTACCAGCTTCACTGCATCCATGTGTTTTATTTTTTAATACTCATCTCAGCACGAGATTTCATAATTAAGTTGAATTAATACTGTATATAGATGTACATAAATTATTCTCATGAAAAAATAATTTAACCAAGATTAAATAGATGCTCAGACTATATACTTGACGGCCTCGCTGACCATTACTCCAGTGCGTCATAATATACAAGACAGGCAAACGGTTAAAGGACAGTGGTTTTACGGTGAAACCAACTGGTAAATTTTCTTCCTTTCTTTATAAACGCATATGAATGATTTCTTATATTTGTGAAACTTAATACTTCCAATAGATAGTAAAATTAAATTTATTTTTCTCTTTGAAACATGTTTTTTCACTCGAATTAAATTTTACTCCTTATTCCCTAACAGAAATACTGACCAAAAACAACACTTTTAAATTGTTTAGCTATTTATTTATTACATCATTTAAAAGAGAATTATTCATCGTACTTCCAATGTAGTTAAGATTTTAAGAAAGTACTTTTAAGCTGTGCAAGGCCTACCCTCCACTGTGGAATGTAATTATTTGTTCACATATTTCATATTTATTAGGTTCATAGATAAGATTTATAACCTAATTCCATTAAATCCCAAAGAAGTCTTAATCGTTAAATCAAGTCAAACTCATATCTCTCGCATCTCGCTTTTCGTCTTTAGGTTTGATTTTGAACGCTACAGTCTACGTTTGCAACTTGAGGGCTAATAAGGCGAGGACCTACTGCTTAAAGCCGATTTCATATAATTACGAACATCCATGTCTCGGTGGGATTCGAATCTACCAAAGTTCGTGGATGTGATACAATTTTCTATATCATTTAAATCTAAATACCCTATTTTTCCTCAGATGCATCCTACAATCTATGTAGCCTTGTGTGAGTATCAATCTTATGCTATTTACCGAACGATACAGTATGTGCATTTCATGCATTTAAAATGAGGGAAGATTCTCTTGAATTTTTGAAACACCAAAAGCGATACTGAATTTAAAGCACAACTTAACTTTGGATAACAAATGTATATAAGACAGAATAAAAACATCTTTTATTAAATTATTTTAATTTTAATAAGTTCGCCAGAGTTACAAATAATCGGAATTGAAGTTTTACATAGCAGATAGTACTTTTATTTAAATGTGAAAATACAGTTAATTTATTTTCTCCAAGTTATAGTTAAATTGTATTAGTCGTTTAAAAAACTGCACACTATTTTTATTTAAATATTGTTCGGCTTAATTTTACTTTTTTCAGTTATAAACATTTTTGTTTTATTCACAACATTTTCACTAGAATATTTTGTTTTTGAAACTGGTTTGGAAAGGTTTAATTAATTAGATAAAGAATTTCAGGAATACATATTAATAAGGGAAAATAGGGAGTTTTCAAGAAATGTTGCATATTTGGATGAGAAAGGAAAAAAAATTTCCTGTAATTATCTATTTTAAATTTAAATTGAATTACTAATAAAAGGATATATAGTTGGGTTATCAAAATAATGTTTAATTAATTTGAATATAGTATTTATTTACATAAGATATTCTAAAAACATTCTATGTATTTTAGGTTGTCAATTACGATTTAATAAAAATTATTCTTAACTTTTTACTTTCTTAATAAATTATAATTTCAATTTTTTGATTTATTCGTCAAAAAGAAAGATTTCAATAAAAATAGCCATACAGCACCTTTCAATTTAATGTTAAATTTGATTTTTCTCGCCGTTCTCATGATAAATTATTTTGCTTTCATCCTTATTTCACACGCTTCAAGAAGTTTCACTTATGGCCGAACGATGGTCGAATCGTTAGGGAGCTGGCCTTCAGAACCGGTGTTCGTAGGTTCGAATCTCACTGGGGCATGGACGTTCGTAGCCTTTCGGAATCGGCTTTAAGCGATCCCGGTCTCGTTAGCCCTCGTGTTGCAAAAGGTAGACCGTAGAGCTCCAAACCAAACCAAACCAAATCAAGAACTTTCATTTAAATATATTTTGTTTGACTTTAACAAAATTGGAATATTCAATGTTCTCACACTGTGCCTGATGTTTATTTACAATCTGGTATTTCCAACACAAGGAATACTAGTAATGCCAATTTCTGTGCCACACATATTAGTATTATACATTTATACTAGCTAGCTAGCCAGCAAGGAAACATCCATCCATACATACATACATTTAACATTGACAGGTAGGATAGTAAGGAAAACCTGTGCATGCAATAACCATTTAATTTAAAAAAAAAACTTTCATTTTATATTTCTTAAATATCTAATTTTACATATTGTTAAATAATATAAAAAAATGTTATAACACATGTAATAAACATGCCCTTCGTGCCGCATGTGTTCACAAACACATGCAGCTCAACGAGCACTTCAAAGGTTACCCGCATGGTGTGGTCAAATACTTGCGATCTGTTCACTACTACACGGGAGAAGCCTAGAGAGCCTCGCGGCCGTATGGGCCCAGATCGGTGCTTTATTAATGGATTGCCTTTACAAAACAAGATATATACATCGAAAACTCAAGAATCACAAGTGTCATGCCCAAGAGAAAGAGACTACATGCTTTTTTCCCAAGAGACTATGGATTAGAAAGCGTCTTTTGGGAAGTCGAAAGGGAAACAGAATCATTTAACTTAGCTGGAAAACCAGATAGGCAGAAATTTATTTTTCGGAAGGGAACTACATTCCAAGCTGAAAAATATGGCCAGTGGACAGAAAATTAGCATTTATAGAAGAGTTTTGAGACACGGGTAAAAAGAATTTAAGTAGGTGAACACTCCTTTAAAACTGGCATTTTACAGTTGAGAAATTAGATGTAAAATAAGAAGAGGAAAAAGGAGAATTTTTGAAAAATCATATAATTTTATATATATATATATATATATATATATATATATATATATATATATATATATATATATATATATATATTACTGTGCTTATATGAGTCTAATATGTATTATTACACTTGTATGTTATCCATTCAAGTAAGTTAAGTCAATAGTCATATAGTCATTAAAAATGGCAAACCTAAAATATGAACATGTTTGAGTTGTCTTTGACAATCCAACCCACCAAAACATTTTAAATTAACTTACACCGCTTTAAGAGGAAGCTAGGGAACCAGCCAATCAGAATGATGAGTCTAATGATATGAGGACGCTTATAAGCGACATTATTTTATATAAAATTGTTATAGGAATTTAAGAAAATTGTGATACAAATACTACTTTTATATACATTTTACGGTTTATGGACTCGCGTAACATTTCATATAATTAAAATAAGAGAAGATTCTTTTGAAGGTTTTGAAAAAAAAAACCAAACTTAATTCCTTTGGATAACAAAAGTGCACAGTATAAATAAATTCTAAATATTTTACTAAATTCATCTAATTTTAATACCTCCCCTGAGTTAAAAATAAGCAGGATTGCGATATCCCATTCCCAACTGCATTTTTATTTTAACGTGAAAATACAGCTCATTTAGTTTCTCACAGTTATAATTAAATTGTATTACTCGTAACATGTGAAAAAATGAATAATTGTGCAGTATTTTTTAATTAGATTTCATTTGTCTTAATTTTAATTCCAGGTTTTGACACATTTTTTGCTTTAACCTAAACATTTTTTTACTTGAAAAATTTGTTTTTTTTTTCTTTTTTCGAATCTGGCTTGGAAAGGTTAAATTAAACACTATGAAGGATTTTTGGAATACATATTCATTTGACCGAGGAAATGAGGAATTTTATAGAAAAACTGCACGAGCTGGAACAAAAGGCAAAAATTTTTTCCTCGATTGTCTGCCTTTAATTTAAATAGAACAACTTTTCAAAGAATATCTTGTAATGTACTTACAACACATGCACCAGTGTTCATTCTCAAAGGTACACAGTAAAGTATATGCTATAGAATTGTTAATACCTTATATTTAAACTAAAACCTTTATTATATACTCTATTTTATAGATTAATATATAACTGGATTAATATGCATGACATTCATTATTATAATTTTTTTTATATTGATCACTATTTTTAAAAAAGTATTCCTTAATTAAAAATGATATGAGACTCAAGTAACAATCATGAATATTAGGTGTATTTACCTCCAGGCATTCAGAGGGAAGCAGGGCGGGGCACTAGGCAGGGTGAACGTCGATACTGGAGTAACGGTCTTCACTTTGTCGGATGCGCGATCGGGCAAATATTGCTGGCCCGGGCTCTCTGGCTTGCTCACGGGATCTGGATGCAACCGTTCCCTCTGACTTCCGTCCTCGACTCCTTTTCCACAACTTTACACCTCGGTTCAATGCCCCTATTTTCTCTTTTCCAATCACTTGTTAGTGAAATTTTCCCACATCTGCACCCGCTTTGGATGTGCAGGTGGGCTCATTAAGGAGGCCCCTTTGAAAAGTGATATTTTCTAGGCACTGCCCCTAAATCTCATGGCTTCATCCCTGCCTGGACTTGACCGTTGTACTTGTGCCACTTTCTCAGCTATAACTCCTCCGCAGGGGTCCCCACAAAAACTCGAAGTCAACAGCTGCGTCTATATTCTTCTTAAGAATTTAGTTCAGAGCTGTTTGTGAACGTGCTGACAATCATGGGGAAGTACATTAGTACATAATATATACTGGTTTTAGTGAAAATAACGTTAAATTAGTTCGAAGGTAATGTTTAGTTACATAAGATATTCTTAAGGCATTCGATGTATTTCAGTCTGACAATCACCAATTATTGAAACAGCATTATCCAAACTTTTTTTTCTTAACAGTTTCAGTTTAACTCTAGTTGCCAGTAGCAGTTACCGACGCTTTGTATATGTTGATAACCACAGAAACATAGTTATAGAGGATGATATCGTGAATTTGAAAATTGTGAAAACTGAATTAGTTATGTGATTTAACACGGCCATAATTAACGGAAGTGTTATTTAAAAAATGTACACTGACTCTAAACTGTAATACTGACATCAAAAATGTTTTACTCCGCCAACTTGGAGACCTAACTTTCTTCTCCTGGACTCACAGGGTCTATTTTTTTATGTTTGTTATTAGCTGTGTTTGTGGATGAATTTTGGAGCTTATTAAATGTGACTAGTACTTATTGGTTTTTAATTGGCGAAGTTAAATTGATTTGCGGAACAAATGTCCTTAGCACACTGTCTCTTTCGCCATTGTAGTGTTTCCAGCAGCAATAATTTGGCAATTTTGGATTACCAAAAAATAATAAAAGGGTGGAAATTACCTGTTTCTCAAAAACTCTTAGTTAAAGAAATCAAATATTTTATCTATACAATTTTTTTCAGATGAAAATGTAAAAACATATCACTATTAACACTCTTTGAAATACAATGAAAATAATTTTAGCGAATTTTTTATATTTTAAAATATAAAAAAATTATAAGATTTTGAACAATTTTAACCACAAATGTATTTTTAGCAAGATTTAAAGAATAAATTATTGTAATAATTGAACTATCTCAATTTTTACACGAACTACAAATTGTTTTGGTCCAACTAACACTATTTGACATGACCATAAAAGCTCAAAAATTGGAAAATTGGCGAAAAAAAAAAGTTTGCTAACTGAATCTATACCTGATTTCCTGATTTACTTCCTGATAAACAATGGCAATTTTACTATAAATTTAAAACGGTTAAAGTCATATTCGATCCTTTCCGTTTGGATGAGAATTCAAATAAAAGTCGTCAAAAATAGCTAGGGTCTATTCTATTGGAATACCATTCGATATTATCAGAAATTATCAAGATTCTATAAGCTTTAAAGAATACTATTTAAAATATTTTACTATCTCTTAGCATTCCATAAATGATACATTGAAAACACCATTTTTTTTAAATCTCGACAAAGTAAGTACTTACTCTACCTTACTCTACCATAGTAAGTCACAATAACTTACTAAAATATAGATTAGTTAAAAAAGATAGGAAACCAACAATTGTAGTTGGTTTTTAATTTCAAAAATTGCACTCGAAATGTTAAGGATTTAAATAGGCTTAATAAATGAATTGTAAGGGAAAAAATTGCTACTTTTTTTTAAAAAATACTAGATACTTGGCAACTAAGTCATTAGCCTTCTAGCTTAGCTTCCCAATATTTTTGAACAACATAAGTAAAGTTAAGTTATACGATATAGTGCATGCGTCTAAATGCTCACAGTTTATAATTACATGAACTGCAATTAGGAGATTCGTTAAATAAAATCCTAAACAAATAAGCACTAAGGAAGTCTTGTATAATAAAAAGACGAAACATTGCAACATCAGAGGCACCAGGAAAACTCGAAATAGTGGAAACCGAGTTGTATGTTGATTTCATTATATTGGTTTCAATTTTCAGAATGAAAGCTCAAAAATGACTAGAAACCAAACTTCATGTTCTAAATTAACTGAGAAATTTTCAGTCAAACATGAAGTTTTTGAAAAACATTGTGATAGAAATGTGAATACTTTTAAGTAGTATTTTTTTATTAACAATCACCTTTTTACAAATCCGGAGGTATTTGATGACTATGTTATTGATGAAGTACCCTTTATTTAACTCACCCATACTTCCTTTGAAAGGACAACACAAATGATAGTCATCCGTAACCGAGATTTAAACCTACACCCTTTATCGTGGTAGGTAAAAGCTTTATATACCCACTGCACAGTGAAATCTGAACTATAAAATATAAAATTTATATATAAATTAATTTGTTTATTTAACTTTAAATAGTATGGCTTTTACCCAGGTTTATAATCAACCCATAGCTGTCATCAACCATGTAATTAAGAACTGATATAAGCATATTTAAAAAAATGATGTATCATATCATACAACTTTTGTGTTGTTTTTTATTTTTCCTGACTCCTTATTGCTAAATGTATATGCACACATGTAATATCACTCTCGTTAAGTTTGACAGAATTTAAATTTACACAGAAATGTCTGTGACCGGGTCAACTAGTACTTATATTTAAACAATCAAAGTGCTTTTCAGACAAATGTATATTTTTACTCGAACTTAAGGGGAAAATGATTATTTGGAACTGTGCATTTAGCAATAGTGAGTCGGTTTAACCGATGGTTAATAACTCTCCATCATATTTTTCTTTTTTAACATTCGCATGGCAAAAAAACTGCAAATATGGCGATTACCCACTTGCCCCTCTATACTATGGGGTATTAACAAATGCAAAGCAGCTCATAGGAGAGCCACAGGCCTTATCCCATTATCTTTTATAGTGTTGATGGTGTGACAAGAGTAAACATAAGAGCTTATTACAAGTCAACACGTATTCGTTGAAAAAGTAAATCTTGTACTTGTTGACATGTAATAAGTTCTTAACACACTCATATATACATTTTTAATGTTTAATACCTTCATTTTGAAAAGATCTTAAAAATTCTCTAAAGTCATTTTTAAAAACTTTTAGTACTCAACATCACATATAAACTTAAGTGCGGTGTGAAGGCCATTGGAGTGTCAGTTTTTATCTGATACATTTTAAAGCAATCGTTGCTTTAAAGTTATCGTAAGTCTTAAGCATGTTATATTACTCAGAATTTTGATATTTGGTCTTAATATTTATAAGACTAATTCTATCATACACCATACTGACAGATTAAAAATTATTTAATACTCCTCAACTTGGGTTTTAAAACTTGTCACTTTATGCTTTTAATCCCTGTTATGTGCACTTCATTTCAAAATAATTGTCTTTCAAAAACAGAAGCTGTAAAGTCTTAAAAGTAGTTATATCATCTCAGGTCTATTAAAGCCTACACATTTTTTTTAAATTTTTATATAGAAAACAATAAATGAGTCTTTATATTTTGATATTACTGTGAGATAATAAGAAATAGTGGAATGTATAATTAAATATATAAACTAAAATAAAGACTTTGTGATTGAGAAATGACCAAGGGGAAGGTATTTTCTAACAGTTTATTGTAGACTAGAATTTGACATTACAAAGCAAATATATTACTATCATTAGATAATTAATGACTACTAACATTTAAGATTTTAACACAGTACAATAGATAAGAATAATATGAACGAGGGGGATACATAATACATAAACACAATCAAACAGAATTAAATGTATATGGATTGGTTCAGAGTTGGGAAAATGAAAACCCAATAAGATTTATGAATAAAGGAATTAAGAATTTACTTACTACAATGACTTTGAATATTTTCACCCCAAAAGTCTTCCAAATCATCCACTTTAAAGAAACATCAAGAAAGAACAGAGTATATTGGTTCGTAGCCGATTTAATCCCCCCTACGCGCTCTAATCGACCACTATTATTTTTATTTTTTCAGATGACGTTACCTTCAAAGGTAACAAAATAAACACCCTTTACAAAACTGTTATACAATTGCTGTCGCTGATCCAGTATCATGGATGCTGGACGAAACAATTACTTTTGTCATATGCGTAGTGTATTGAAAATAAAAAAGAATTCGATTATTTTCATCATATGTGCTTTTCATAAATAATGGAAACTACTGTTTTATATCCCGGTTTATATTCTATTTTAGATTGTGAGCAAGATATCTATCCATCCAAGTGACCTAATAGTTTTGTTTGCTTTTCAAATGTAACTGGCAATAGAGGCACATTTACCTTTATGAAAATACAAGTCTGCGAAGCTGTTACCTATTAAACACTATCCGAGGAGCACATGTAGCTCAGCCGAACGATGGCCGAATGGTTAGGGTGCTGGCCTTCGGAACTGGAGTTCATGGGTTCGAATCCCACTATGGCATGGATGTTCGTAGCCGTTCGGAATCGGCTTTAAGCAGTAGGTACCGGTCTCATTAGCCCTCGTGTTGCAAAAAGTAGACCGTAGCGCTCCCTAACCAAACCAAACCAATCAGATGTAGCTTAAAGTATGCTACGGACGCGGATAACATTACCCCCGTTAGGTTCTCGTAATTAAGAAGCAGGGACCAAGCAGAAGAGCCCTGGACCACTGTCAGATGTATCGTTTGAGAACTTAGAGGACATTGAGACCACGAATATATTTTACCTGTCCCAGTCATCTTTAACGAATAAGGCAGATTTTAGGCCGGCTAGAGCCCCAAACCCGCAAACTTTCATTTACGAGATCGACGCCTTTGCCCACTGAGCTACCACGTTTTGGTGACGTAATAGTAATAGGGATGTCTTGAGATAATTATAGGTTAGCCTCCCTGATGAATTTCATGAAAAGATTTAAAACCTAATTAATAAAAAAATTTAAAAATTACAAAAAACGTTATTAAAGTCTGAAGTCTGATTAGAAAGATACATCAATTGATCGCATTCATGGTACAATAAACATTATCAAGGAAACTAATCCCAAAATAGTAAATTAAATTAAATTATATAAATTAATTATATTTCATGGCTCTATGGACTCTATTATGGTAATTATCTCTCAAATATAATTATAACTAATAAATTTTATATGTATGAAAAACTTACTGCTAAATTAGTATGATATCAAAATATATATATATATATATATATATATATGTAACATAAGAATATCCTGATTATATAGACTTATATTTGCAAAGGAGGGAGTTGTTGGGCAGAGAGAGAAGGAGAAAGACTGGGTGTGGGGAAGTTAGAGAGTGAGAAAGAGGGAGGGTACATAGAGAAAGGAGTGAGGACAACGTGGAAGGGAAAGAGAAAGCGGGTAAGATACAGTGGGAGGGAGGGTGATATATAAAAAGTTGGAGAAAAGAGAATGAGAGAGAAGGAAAAGGAGGGTGGGATTGGGAAATAGAGAGTTGGGGTAAGAATTTAGAAAGTAGGAGGAAGGGAAGGAGGACAGGAGAGAGAGATTCCCTTTTAATGATGCAGTTTTCATTGCCAAACAAGTTGATCTGCATAGAATCAAACAATTATCCCTTTTCCAATCACATTTGTTGCTAATATTAAACATAAGAAACTCTAGAATTTTTGAATTTCATGTTGTTAACGATTTCACATAGTCCTGTAGAGTGTAATGAGGGTTTATAGCTATGTCACTTTGTCACAAACGGTGTGTTCTTTGTATCCTTATTTCTGGGGTATGATACACAATTAACCATATATAGAAACTCCATTCAGTGCAATTTGGATTTCTTTTACACATTTTTTAATTTATTAGTCTGGTATAAGATCGTTACATCGATTGAAAAACATAAATTATAACAAGATTTAGGAAGGTATGAAGTTTTCAGGTCTTTGTCAGTTATGCTTGTTAAAAAATTTGAATTGTAAATTTAAAATATTTTCTGATATTTTTCCCTTTTTACTTACTGGTACGAAGTAAAGGAAGCAAAGTAATAACTAAATCTTTCTACATTTAGATTTCATCGGAAATAATAATATTGATCATATTGGAATTTCTTTTGACTAATTCCGTCCTTAGGTGTCTACTTTTATTATTATTTCCATTGCAGCTAACAATACAGACATATTTTTATGCTATTCACGGATTAAAAATCTATAAGAATATAATAAATAATGGATATAATATCTAAGCATGATACCCCTGCCTACGAGGGGGAAAATAAAAATCTAAGCATGTCAAACAATTTTATTCCTGGGAACTTTGTCAAAAACATCCATGTCTATATCTTGATATTTATAGATTTATTTTGGTATCTAGCTCTCCACATGCAACCGTTTTATTAAATATTAAATTCGACTAATTCTTATTTGTTACTAGTTTTGAGAAGTCGATTTTATTGACTTCAATGAATAACGGCAATTTCACCAAAAATTCAAACCGGTTAAACTTGTATTCTATTATTTACGTATAGCTGCAAGTTACTAGTTTGAAGTTCCATTCCCCAATATGTTATTATCCTTATCATAACATGGTTTCATTATGCAATATATTATAACTATGGATAATATTTTTGGTTATATTCGAGCTGTTGGGTTTGTAATCTGTTTAGAGATTGATTTCGATTATTTAAATAAGAGTATATAATTGTATTTTAGTGACACACTCTACGCGAAAAACAGCGCCAAAAATACCAAGAGGTAACTTGTTAATACTGTTAAATCTTTTAAAGACTGAAAAATAAATTACATTTTTTTCATTATTTCTGCTCCTTGCTTGGCAGTCAGAACAAGTTAAATTAGTTTATGTATTTCTGTTTTGTAAACAACGCAAATATATAGATAAAAATTCTTCAAAGGGTACCTTATTCTAATGTAACACCTATTTATGCAACAGAATAAAACTACAGTAACACAAATATAAATCCCCCATATAATAATAGCCTAAGTTATCTGTCCGTCTGTCCTCGAAATTATGAACTGGTTGGACCTGGAATGGATAGAGACATTCTTATTGGATTCTTGGTGAGTTAGGGTTAGCAAAATTCAAAGCGAGTCTTTAAGATGTTCATCAAAATCCCCCTCCCTTTTAGAGAGTTTAATGCCATTATTTCAAGCCCTATTACCCCGGTTAAGTGCAGGTGATTAAATTTATCACATAATAATTAAGTAAAAATGACATTTTTTTTTAGAATTATGACGTCATTCCTTTAACCATCTCATTTAATCATTTCTAACTTTAAATTATTTAAATACCGTCTGCATTATTTTCATACATTTTATCACTAAACTTAGATATTACGTACTTAATTTTCTTTTATATTTGACTTTTATATTTGACTTAGGTACATATGTGATAATTTTAAATTTAATCATTGCTTATTTTTTGTTGCAATGAAAATTTTATCACCGGTGTTAACAATATATTATTTTCATAAAAGTCTAGGAGTCCATTTGACGGACTAATAATTATCTAGCGTTTAAGTTACATATTTTTGAAAATTAAGAAGTCTGTTCGTTTGTGTGTTTGTTTATTATACATAACCACACGGTTTGACTAAATGAATTCAATGTAATTCTAAACTGCATTTACAGTATCGGGAGACTTTAGAGGAGTATGAAGATAAACAAGTTATTGAGCGTGTACTAGATAATTTTCAGCTAAAAAACAAACCATTTTTACTTTTCTCATAGGGTACTTTACAATTCTGAAAAATGAAATATTTTACTTATCCCGTCAAATGACGGGCTATATGCTAGTAGTACAATATTTATAAAAGTTAGTATTTTTTTACTTAATTGTGTACAATAAATAAAATAAATTCATTTGTTTTAGAAAATTATACTTTGTAATTTCATAAAATATTAATTGTTTAAATATAAATTATTAAGTAATAGGTTGGGGAAAAATCCATTATTTTTGCGTGAAATTAAGGACTTTATTTAACATGTTTCAAATTGTCCAATTTGGTTCAAGTATGCACCGTTTTTTTTGTACAATTTGTTGCCATTTTAATGGTAGCTTCATAATGTCTTTCTCATAGAAGTCTTGGTCCTTATTGGCGAAAAACTCTAGTAATCGATTTTCACAATCTTCTCTTGATCTCAATTTCTTATCACTCAGGAAGCTTTGGAATGCGAGAAAATGGTGATAATAGCTTGGTGCCAGGTCCGGACTATATGGCGGATGCATTAAAACTTCCCAACCAAGCTCCCTCAGTTTCTGGCGAGTCACTATAGACGTGTGTGACACAAAACCTCTTCTGTTGGCCAATTCTGGCCGTTTCTGGTCAATCTCTAGTTTCAAATGGTCCAGTTTTTGATAGTAGAGATCTGAGTTTAGTGTTTGGCCATACGGAAGCAAATCATAATAAATTATTCCCTTCCAGTCCCTCCAAATACACAGTAGAACCTTCCTGGCTGTTAATCCTGGTTTGGCTACCGTTTGAGCTGCTTCACCGCGCTTTGACCTCGATCGTTTTCACACAATATTGTCGTATTTGACCCACTTCTCTTCCCCAGTCACCATCCGTTTAAGGAACCGGTCGATTTCCTTCCGTTTGGCAAGGCTTCGCAGACTGAAATTCGATCATGTTTTTTTATTTTAATTGGTGTGGCACCCAAACATCGAGCTCATTTTTGAATTCAACTTTGCGCAAATGTTTTAAAACTGTTTTATGGTCTATCTTTAGCTCCTGGGGGATACAATGACAACTAACATGCTGGTCAACTTCAGTTATTTCTGTGATTCTATCGACATTTTCGACGACGGGCCTGCCTGTGCGAGGTGCATCTTTAACATCAAAAATGCCTGAACGGAATTGACGAAATCAAAATTTCACATAATTAGCTATTACAATATCTGCACCATTGACACCATTCACAATTTAAGCCGCCTGGCTTGCATTTTCGCCTTTATCAAAGAAAAACTGTAAAATGTACCGAATTATTTCTTTGTTGACTTCCATTTTTAACCCCCTGTAACTCAAAGCTGACTGGACCAAAAGAAAAACTGTAAAAAAAATTTACTGTGAAATGTCACCTTGACAACAAGTATAAATTTGAAATTGCTTGAATTGCTTTAAGAGATATCGATCACTACAGCCATCTACCGAAAAAAATAATGAATTACTTTTTCCCCAACCTAATATAAATTACTTTTACTGATACCATCATATGGGGTCTCCATGCTAGTTAAACAAGAATAATCTAGAATGATAAAATTTAGAATATTAAAAGGATAAAATCTGCAGATTGTTTTAAAGGTTTTTAGTTTCTAAGTATCAGAAAAAAATACTGGTCCGAGAGATCTCTGAATGAATGAAGAGTTGTCCTGCACGTATAATCGCACCATTGCATCAAAGGAGGCAAGTAGGACTGTCAACTTTATAAATCTGTAAAGATATGTATATAAGATTTTATGATTTTCTAGCTAAAGGAAAAGCAATTACAGAACTACTTCTCGGGGTAGTCAGTGAGATTACAGATGTTACCTTTGCAGAATTTATCTTTTGTTCTTTCATTTAGTTATGACATAGATCTCTACGTGCATACATGAAAGCTATAAATTTCTATTTTGACTATTAAGTCATGAATATTGACATGACATTGCTTGACACAAAATTCTAATTTTTAAAGTTATAAGCTCATTCTAATGAAACTTTTTCTTCCAATAAATATACTTTTATATGCATTACTCTACATTTAAAAAATTGTCTAAATAACAAAATTTTAACAAAAAAATTAATTATTTTTTATTTAATTCAGTACAGTTGTACTTTAATTAAGTATATTTTAATCAAGATATTTAATATGAGTTTGATAAAATAAAAAAAACATTTCTAAAATAATTGGACTTCAAGACTCCAGTACTCGTATTTTAAAAAATACCTATCATTCCCAGAATATTACATTATTTTATGCTCTCAACTAATTTAATAATGATAAATTTAATAATTTAACACAAAATGGCTGTAAAAATGTTTTATTATAAAATAAATTTATGTGTTTTTTATAAAGCTGCTTATCACACAAAATTATGTATTAGAGCATTTTTTAAGTACTTTACCCTCTGTAGAGGAAACAGTATAAAATAACATTATAAAAAAGAATCAAATCGTTGTTAATGTAATTATCACAGAAACATTCAGTTTGGTTATTTAGTATACAAAATTTCTGTTTATTTTTAGGATTATAAAAACTTTGTCACTAATTACTTTTCATGGAAATAAAAAAAGTTTCATTGAAAAGCAGCAATAATAGGTTTAAGTTAAAAGGTTACAATGAAGTCACGATGTTTATTTCAGATGTTGTTGTTATTCATCCCTCTAGTAAATTTGGTTTGGTTTGGAGTGCTAGGTCTAATTTTTGCCACTCGAAGGCTAATGAGACCGGGACCTACAGCTTAAAGCCGATTCCGAATGGCTACGAACATCAGTGCCACTGTGGGACTCGAACCCATGAGCTCCAGCACCCTAACCAATCGGTCATCGTTCGGCATCCCTCTAGTAAAAAAAAGTCTACACGAGGTCCAATAGACATCGTCCCAATATGTGACTAGTCTATGACTAAAGGAAAAAAAAGTTATAAATCAATTGAAAAATCGTGATTGACAGCCTAAAAACATGGAATACATTTAGAAAATCTAATGTAATAAAAACCCTTTCTTCGAATTAATTTAACATTTTGATTTTCAAGTGTACAATATTTTAAAAGTTAATCTAGTCAAATCAAAAAACAGACAATAGCGGGAAACATTTAAACCTTCTGTTCCACATCATACAACTTTTTTAGGAAATTCTTTAATTAAATGAATATGTATTTCAGAATCTTAATTAATTTAACCTTTCCACACCAATTTCAAAAACAATAAAAACAAATTTTTCTCGTAAAAATTCTTGGATAAAGCAAAAACGTATAAAACTAAAATTAAAATCAAGCCAAACAAAATCTAATTAAAATTAGTTTGGAATTATTACATTTTTTTCAAGTGTCACCACTAATACAGTTTAATTATAACCCACTGAAAATAAATTAACTGTATTTCCACGTTTAAATAAAAGCACAACTTGGTATTTGTAGCTGCAATTCTGCTTATTTTTTACTCGGCTGAAGTCATTAAAATTTGAAAAATTTAAGAAAGGATTTAGATTTCATTTTTGTTTTACATACTGATCTTATTCAAATTTAAGTTGTATGTTAAATTCAGTGTCTTTCTTAATGTTTTAAATATTTCAAGAGAATGTTCCCGCATTTTAAATGCGCATACTGCATAAAATTGAGGGCCACACGCTACAGAGGCTCATAGATAGTAGAGAAAGTACTTCAGAACAAAAAACTTGGGAATTAACTTTAAATAAATATACAAATTTTCAAGCTATCTTTAGAAAACAAATGTATTTATTTTTTAACAACATCTTTAAAACAGTTCTATTCACTATCTTAAAAGATTCCAGTAATTCCAGTAAATTTTAATAACTTCAGATAGATCAAAATGAGTATGATAAAATTTGAAAAATGTTCTGAAATAATTGGATTTAAAGATTCCACAATTCGTCTTTTAAGAATTACTTTCATTTCTTGCTTATTACGTTATTTTTATTTCCTAACTCATTCAACATTGATTTATTTAACAACATTATTACGAAATGACTGTAAAAGTAGTTGATTATGAAATCAAATTACTTTACTTGAATGTAACTGCTTAGCACACACAACAATTTATGAGAATATTTTTTAAGGACTTTTACCTCCTCAATAGAGTGATCTACACTAACTTTATAAAACAAAAAATAAAGTACTGTTGATTTAATCATCATCCGAGGAATCAGTTTATTTGATTTGATTTACAAAGCTTTAGTATTAATATTTAGGATTAAGAAACGAAAATGCAATTTTTTCTAGATTAATAAGCTGTGGAAAAGTTTAAAATCCATTACCATAAAAAATCTGGAATTTTATATTTAGGTATGACGCTATTTAAATTGTTTGCTAACATCCCTTAGCAACCAGAGACGTGAGGGGAAGTTTATATTTAGAATAGACTCAGGATTGCAACCAACCCTCAAAGGGAGAAGGAGTTATTGCTTTCCCAGAAGCCAAGGCAGCCGGAGATTCTAACTCCGATCAAAAAGGTTTAAAACTTTTTTTAAACTGGAAAAAAACTATACAAATTTTTAACTCACAGACCGTATCGCATAAAAAAATTTTTCATAAAATGTCCATTGCCAATAAATCATTACTGATTCTTTAGTTATCACAGTAAAAAGAACTGCCTAATTTACTAAACAATATCATATTGTTACGAATTTGTTTAGTGAACCGTAAGTTTAGCATGGGACTCTATGGTATCTCGCCAAATTGGCGAGATATCGGCTCGTTGGTGACAGTTTTGGCAGCCTATTTTCGTCGCCAATTTCGTCACCAAGTGTAGCCAAATGTTGCCAAGTGGGGCGTCAAGTGACAACTTCCGGTTCCGATTTCTCGAATATTCCAGCAGTTTCTTCAGGCCTATATAAGGTCAGCAGAGTCCCAAACAGAGAGAGTGCCACAAAAATATGCGTTTTGTTTTTATCCCTAAACTTTCTACTCATTAATTTTGTGTCTTGAACTCACGAATCCACCTCCCTATCCCCTCTTTCCCCTTTTAGTTGTTTTATTTTTCTGCTCGTTGTTATTTTATTCTTACTGTTAGAAATCTCTGGATTAGAGGGCCCGGCCCAGGAAATCCGGTTGACCTACCATCCTGAAGATCCTGAAGAAACAGAGAGAGTCGTTAAGTGTATCTATCGGTGTAAGAAGTACACACGGTGTGTTGTGCTTCACCATTGCTTGCTGTTTGAAGGGGAATGTGGTACGTGAGCCCACGGCATTGTGCTCGAGTTGTTTCACGATGACATTGTATCTTTTCCAACTGATTGCGAATAAAGTATTTGTCTTCGTGCTGTAGTCTTGCAAAAAGTCCATTCAATCCCAGACCCATGGTTGAAGTTCGTAAAAATATTTACTACTCTGTGTATATTTTACTGTGTAAGGAATTTGAAATGTATTGTATTTATAGGTTTGGTTTGGTTTGGTTTGGTTTGGTTTGGAGTTTTACGGCCTACTTTTTGCAACACGAGGGCTAATAAGACCGGGACCTACAGCTTAAAGCCGATTCCTAACGGTTACGAACATTCATGCCACTGTGGGATTCGAAACCACGAACTCCGGTACCGAAGGCCAGCACCCTAAGCAATCTGCCATCGTTCGGCGTATAAATAGGTAACATGTTATTTTAGTAAAAGGGATTTTATAAAAAAATACTTAATTTTCCTGTTCAATTAAGTACTAAAACAGCGTTATAGAGAGATGCATTTTTAATGTTGCAGTTTTGAACATTTTAGATCTTAAATATTAAGAAAATTCTTAAATTCATCTAAGTCAATCGCGCTTGAATTTACCTTAAAAAAGTTTTCTTAAAACATTATCTTCTTTATATTACTTTATAAAAGCCTTTCAAAGTAATTTCAATGTGCATGGTTGCAAGGTAAAAAAAAGTTTAAGCAATAAACCGCACAAAAAGTCATTAAAAAATTTAAGTTATTTATCGATTTCTTTCCGTAATAAAAATAGTTTTTGTTGTTTTAGATATTTCATTACAAGATATTTTTTAGATCATAGGTTCTCAACGATAGAGGTAAATTCTCCTCCCCCCTCTATTGGGCAATGATGAAAATTCTAGTTAGTTTAGTTTAGTTTGGTTTGGAGTGCTACGGTCTACTTTTTGCAACACGAAGGCTAATGAGACCGGGACCTACAGCTTAAAGCCGATTCCGAACGGCTACGAACATCCATGCCACTGTGGGATTCGAACCCACGAACTCCGGTTCCGAAGGCCAGCACTCTAACCAATCGGCCATCGTTCGGCATGATGAAAATTCTAAAGAATTACTGAGAAACTAAATTTTAAATATATCGATAGTTATCGAACAAATTATTTTCTTTAAGAAAATATGCTTATCTAAATTATTTACAACACGCATTTTTTTTAATGTAAAACCAGATTTTGTTAAAGACTATCTAGGATTTAATTTCTAAACCGGCCATTAAGTTCCAAACCCGTTTCCAGATTATTTTTGAAAACAGTTTTTGGAACTTTTTATGTTCCTGAAAGAATAAAGGAGAGTTTCTTGGATTCTTATTGAGATACTAAATCTACCATAAACGCTTAAAGAATTGTAGATTTCATTTATGTTGTCAAATTAAATTGCTTTAAAAATAAAATAGTTTTATATCTTTTAAAATGGGAACTGATATTACAAAAGGGTAAATATATTTTCACTAATTAATGTGTTATTTTTGTTTACGGCAGAAAACTTTTACGAGGTACAAAACTCTTCAAATAGTCTTTCTTTCTAAATTTTCCCAGTCTAGACAAAACATTTGAAAGTTAGCGAAATATGCCATTGTGTTTAATGAGAAAATAAAGGATTAAATGTACTTAAATTGCTGTTAAGGGAATGACAAATTTCTAAATGATAAAAGCCTCTTGATGAAAATTCCATCTACAAGTGCATATTTTTTCCTGTAACTGTCATTTTCGTTTTAGTATTTTAAGCATTTAAACAAGCAATTTTTATTTTTATGCTAATATTGCAGATAATCCACGTCATGTATTTAATAAATTTGAATTGCATTTTATTTACAGGTAATGTGTTTAATTATTTTATTAAACTGATGACATAAAAATATTTGAATTTTCAATTGAAATAAGTATTATTGAAATAAGAGCATTATAGTTTATAGAGAGCATTTTTAATGTTTTTAGCAATTTGGTTTTGAGGATATTGAGGATATCCTTAATTCACCACTATAAATTTTGAATAAATTTACCATTACAAATTTTTTTTTTAAAAATTAAAATGCCATTTTCATGGTAATTCTTTAGAAGAGCCTCCCAAATAATTTAAGACTTGGCATGCAGGTATACTTCACCGCCAACTCACTCGTGCAGCCGGCGTTTTTTCGTGAATCGAAAGAAATTTTAGTTGTTCAGAAAAATCGCAGTAAATCAAAAACTAATTTGTTTTTATGAACATTTTTTTTATTTTACACTTTAATACTTTAGGATTATTTAACAAAAAACAAAAACAATATTTTTACGAAATCCCAAAAATAAACGCTTTTTAAAATTAAAGTCCGATAATATGTCAGCGTATATTTCTTCACTATCTTTGTCACAACGGCTCATTTTATCAATTTTGTATTCAACAATAAAAAAACCAAGCTTCAAATTGACAAAACACGACTTGTACGTTCTGGAGCTAGGAATTCGATTGAAGACGACTTGTAAGTAACTCGACAGTCATAACTTATGGAAATAAAAAAGGCAAAGCGTTGCATACTAACGCAAACAACACGCATATAATGTCACACAAACATATAATTATACGTATTTAGTAGATTTGTAGTGGTTAGTGATATCCACCGCAAATCTACTAAATACGTATTTTTACGTGACCCGCGCTCCAGTGACAGACTACAAAAAACATAAATTACGTTGTCCACACGCGAAGTGTTAAATGTCCATGATTGTCAAGTTAAACATGCTATCTTCAAACAACAAACGGTACAAAAAGCCATTAAGAATGATGTCAGTGATTTTATATGGATTTCTTTACATGATACACATTTAATTCCGTATATTATTTTGACTGCATTAAGTTCAAATTTTCTGACTCAGACGTTTTGTTACAGGATTTGTTTAGATAATCGGTTATTAAGGAGTACAGTGTCACCCCCCCCCAATGGGGGCTGTATGAAATTTCTAAAAAATTACTGTAAAACTTAATTTGTGTTCATATTTTGAATGAATAAGAAATATTCCAGACACTCAATAATTAGTTGTTTTTTAAGTTCTCAAAATATGTGTTATGTGTTTGTGTTAAACTTTAGCTACTGTAGCCGTATTTTGTCAATTAAAATTTTCTCCAGTTGTTTTATTCATTCAATCTGACGAATCCATCCATCTCGCAATCAATATGTGAGTCTAAAAACCCTAAGATTTTGGTTCTTTTCATTTGATAAAAAATAATAAAGGGAATTTGTGAAATTCGAGTAAAGAACTAAATCTAGAAAACATGAAAACAACTGAAAAACAGTTAGGAAGGAGCGTGATGACATTGGGATGTATAGCTACAATATATATTGATTAATTAGTATGTAGTGAAGTACGCTGAGGGAAGATATTGAAAAAGCCATGGTTCAATTGGGATTTAGAGAGGTGTGAAATACTTAGGAAAGAAATCTATGGGACAGCATAATATCAGTTAAATGTTAAATTTATTTGTTAATTAATCTATGTCAGCCACGAGTGTAAAAAATTTGCTTGCCATGACTGGCCGTAAAGAATAAAAGGGTGTCCAGCAATCGATGAAATCGAAAATTACCAGAGAATTTAACAACTCTGGAAATTATCGGGGATTTTCTGCAATAAAAGTTTGATAAATAAAGAATTCCGCCAATAAAAAAAAACAAAACACTCTTACCTTTTGTGCATTCTTTTAAAAATGCCTATTCCCTGTTAAAGGGCAATATGAAAAAAGCAAAAAGAAAGGGACTCTTTCAGAAAATAAGGAATTGATATTCAAAGAAAAAATCCAAAATTGACTAAAAACCAAATAAACAAAAACTGTCAAAAATCAATTAAGCTAATAAAGATATTAATGTTATCATGCACCAAATTGAATCTTTAAAATAACGATGCACAACTTTTAACTAATGTATGAGGCGGCATCATTTAAATATAAATGTAAAGAAAAACAGTACTGAAAGAGTTATCATAATTTTTTTTTTATAATTTAAGGATATTGATTGATTGATTATCTGTGTCTCACGCAGGTTATTCTAAACAACCCGAAAGACTATAAAGAATATTTTATATTTTAAATTTAAATTATATTAGTTCAAAGTTTATAAATCTATTTTAAATATAAATTTATATTTATATATAGTTTTATAAAATATCTCAAAGAAATTGTGTATCAACTGTTATGCATCAAGGAAGACATTACGAATTGCAGAGAAAAAAAACAAGGAATTTCTGAATAGTTTTCAAGACGTCCTAAAGAAGGATATGGTTATACTGATATTCCACATCACCACTGTCCTAGACCAGGTACATAAGACCACGACGTTCAAGTAAATTGATAAGAGCCTCCCTCTCATTTCATAGCTGCTTCCTATAGGCTTAAGCAAAGACTATGAGGGAGAACCATAACAATAAAAAGAAATAAGCAATTAAATGCTTTTGTCCATGAACTTTAAAATATTTATGTGGTCACTACGCAGTCTGGTAGAATCTTGTGTAATTGAACTGCTCGACTGCAAGACAATTTGCAGTATACCTGATGGGTCCGAAGAAGCCACTCCCAGCAATGCCTGCTTTAACACTACGGATAGATAAACTAAATTTGAAAAGGGAATGGTTGAAGTAGCAGTGGGAAGAGCTCTTCCATACTTTGCAAGATAGTCTGCTCTATCCCGTTTTTAAATTTCCTACATGTGAAGATATTCACTGAATTCATATAGATCCCGTCTTTGATAAATAGTAATAATATCTTATCCAAGTTTTGAGCCATGATTATTATATGATTAACGAACAGGCTGCAATTTAATGATTTTATTGGGAAAGTGGAAACAACAATTTTAATGGGCTTCAATCTTTTTCCATTTTTAACAACATATCTGTTATTAGGGCGAAATTTTAAATTTAAATCTAAGTAATAAACCGAATCAACTCTAAACCGTTCTCTAAACCGAATCAACTATAAACCGACTATTATTAGGAAAGTTGTCGATATTAATAAAAGGTTACTCTCAAAACAACTTAGCAAACTGTTAACTAAAATTCTACTTTTGTATAATAGGGTATTATATTTAAATTTATGTACCTTTCTATACTTAATCAATAATTATCTTTCAAACGACAAGTACATTCTTCTTTTTTTATGTGTGTTCGTTTTGATATAAAAAAGAGATGTAATTTCATAATTTTTCAGAAAACAGTTCATTAAGGATGCACATTATATTCTGAATCTTGTCATATTGCAATTTCTTTTCTCATAAATTGAATGGGATCTAGGAGAGTGACATTCATATAAATATTAAAATAATTGCTTTTCTAAAAAAAAAGTATTTTAAAATAAGTCTTTTATATTAGAAATCAAATATGATTTCAACGAGTTATTTGAAAATTATTAACTACAAAAATGAAGTTTAAAGTGTATCATTAAATGAAGTTCCAAGTCTTAGATTAACAGTACAGTGGATTTTCAAAACAGCTAAATTCAAATAATAAATAATTTTTGTTTATTTTAATAAATTTTGGCAGTAAATCTTAAACAGTGTGCTCAGCTTTAAATAATTTCTCATCATGTTTCTTTTCTAAATTTGTTTGTCTTATTAAAATGATGGTTCTATAAATTTAATTTTATGCTTTCTAAATCTTTCATGCTTCCCATAATGTTCAAATGTTCCTTGTATGTTTCTATTTGTTATATTCTTTTAAAATTACAATGCTTTAAGTATAAGTCATCAAATAAAATACTGAAGTCGATGAAATGTAAAATTTAAAAATATATGTTATAAATTCATGTCAAGAAATATTCAATTTCGTTATAATTTATCATCTTACAAAGAATATAGACACGCTGCATAAATAAATACGCAAGGATAAAAAATAAATAAAATAGGCAACGATGAAAAAAATCGATAATTTGAAGTTATGTAACAATTTAAATTTTTACACAAGTATTTGATAAGCAAAACGCGCAGACATTCATAATGCAAAAGAAAAAAACAGAAATCTTGTATAATATTAAATTATATTTTAAAGAATAAAACTCGCAAAAGTAATACACCAAAAGTTGAAACAGTTTTCTGCCTTTGAGGGTGAAAAGTACATTAAAAACAAAACACCATAATATCATTTGTTTTTCAATTTAAATGCAAATGCGTTCAACAGCTAAGAAATATAAATGCTGTTATACTCAAAGTTATAAGCATTTTATATATGAGAAAACGAAAAAAAAATATTTTTGATAAAATTTAAATTAAAAGCGTTTATTGAAATGTTCGTGTCTTTTTTTACTATATGTAAAGAATTAATATTTCTCAATTTTTTCTTAATTTGAAAGAAGTAAATTATGTATGCAAAACCTAGATCCGATTATTCCTAACGCGTACTTTTATTTAAAAAATTAATTTTGTTATAAAATCAAAGATAGTTGTAATTTTAATCAATAAATTCTAAGAACAGAAGAATAAATGTCAGATTTTTAAAGTTTAAAGATTGGATACATAAATAAATTTTTGATTGAATGGTATGTGATTTCGCATTTATACACACCAAGTATCACCATTTAAAAAATCCCTGTAAGTAGTTATTCGAAATCTCAAGCCAACTGTAACATTTCTGTTGTTTTGAAGGCCAAGCAGGTCAAAAATTTTTAAGATGAAATAAAATAAATAATAATATTTTGTTTGAGGTACAAGAACATAAAATCAATCTTAATACACACACATACACACACACATATACACCATATATATGTTAGGGAAAAGATATCTAAATCTGTAAACTAATGTAGAGGTTTTATGTAAAACACTGAATATGGTAACTTAAGAAATATACTGACATAATCTTCCCGTAATTTAACAGATTAATCGTTCCTAAGTAAATTTATAGCTGACAGACCTCATTAGAGCCCCAGAAAATACCCAGGGGTTTACAAATCTACAGTTAAAGGTAAAAACCCCGCGTCATTTTACTTTCCAATTTTTATCTCCTAATCTAAACTGACCACTGGGGTGCTCTCTCAGGAAAGGAGTCTAACAAATAAAAGATTTATAGTGCCCTGGCGGCCAATTTAGGAAATCCTGAACAAAGAGGACATGCACGCTATCGGAGATAGATTTTTCCGTGATTTTTTTTTTTTATTTTTCTAGATTTTTCAACTAAATTTTTCCAAGATTTTTTTTTTTTTTTTTTTTTAGATTTTTCATGTTAGGTGGTTGAGAAGTTTGTCTCGGTATTACAATGAAGTACAAACCCCTCCATATAAATAAATATCTTTCATACCTAAAATTAATTACTCAGGTTACAATGATTAATTTAAAACAAAGACATTTTGTCAATGGCTGTTATTTTTGGGTTTGAATACACATAAATTAATTTTAGAATATAATCATAATTAAGTTAACACACACATACACACGCACACGTACTCACGCACGTTTTCTCACTCACTCATTCAACTCCCTCAACTCCCTCAACTCAGTCAACTCACTTAATAAATAAAGATTATAATCATATTTTGTATTTAGACGAAAAGTACTTTCTTAGTTATTTAGTACTATTATTCATACTTTATCCCTAGTACACAAAATGACGTGTAAATCATTATTAAATTACACACACACACACACACACACATATATGTATATACACATACGCGCATATGTACCTATATAAACCTATATGTATACATATATATCTAAATATACAAACACACATATATATGCACACATTTATCTATATACATACACATATATACACATATATATATATATATATATATATATATATATATATAATATATATACACATATATACATATATATACATATATATGCATAAATATATATACACTGCATATATACACATACACACACATATATATATAATTATGTGCACACATTTGGAGATTAATTTCATACTAATATAAGTGGAATTACCAAAGTTGGATAATGTTTCATTTAATTTTGGCATCTAAAAGTCTACAGTGACAATTTAATCTTTTATCTATAGTCGATGAGTATGTCCTCATCTGTGCATTTATATTGAAACATCATACTTATCGCTTTCCTCTATGTTGCACAAGCTAGATAAGTGCTTTATATATCATTTTAAATGTCTGACTCCTCTCCTAATTATCTAATAATGGACACTAACAATGGACGATCATTAGACCTGATCTAACACTAATGTAGCCGGATTAGCGAACATTTGCAATCTCCAATGGTAACTCCTTTTTTAATCACTGGCATTAGTCTTCCTTTCAAGAAGTAAGAATGTTTTCTATTCCTCGACCGGCTGAATTTTCTTTCGTCTAACTTGCTTTTATTTAATAAGAACAATAAAATCTCTTTATACTGAGTACTTTTTTGGGTTTTATCGATGTGAGTGATTATCAGCATGAAGAAATCTTAATCACTGTAGAAAAAAAAAGAATTAAAGGGGAAAATAAAGTTTTTCGAATTTAAAAAAATCAACATGTTAAATTTGTCTATAGAAGTAACTATAGATTTTTTTAAATCTTTACACCTAATATTATACTTAAAATAAAAAACGTTCACATAACGTTGCGAAATCAGTTGTTTTATTTCGGTGATATTTTAAAATCTGTGTTTGTCAAAAAAGTTTATATTAGTTCTTTACTTGCAAAGAAATCAGAATGCTGTTCAGAATGCTGACGACTGATACTTGAGCGCGGGTCACGTGCTAGTACAAGTTAGTGTAAAAAAATGGTTTGTTTGTGGGTACAAAAAGATCAGTATATACAGGAAAACAAAGCCGAATGTTCTTGTCTACTACATAGATTCGGGAAAAACGTACGCAAATAAAAAATAGTTTTTACAGTTGATACGAAACTAGAGAACGGGAAAGTTGATTAAAAAAATCAATTTAGATTTAAAATTAACTTTTTATTTATCCTTGCGAAAATGATATTATATATATATGTATATTTATATATTATATTATATATATATATGTATGTATATATATGTATATATATATATATATATATATATATATATATATATATATATATATATATATATATATATATTTGAATTTATATATTTGTTTATATATTTCATTATAAAATACGAAAAGTTGGTTAAAAATTTAAATAATTTTCGATCTATTGAGATTTAACTTGATAACTAAATTTAATCTCAAAATATCCGCTCCCGGTACAATTTTGCTGCGAAATGTACCCGCACGCAATGTGTTAACGTAGCAAAGTCAGATGTTTCATTGCGGTTGCTTTTTAAAAAGTATTTGTTAAAAAAAAAGAAGCTTTGTATTAGTTCTTTATATGTGAAGAAATCGGAGAGTTGCTTTTCTTTTCGTTTCCATTTTATGGAAGTGATATCAGTTGTTATATTTCGGTTGAGACACATATTTGCCAAAGAAAACTTTATATTATCATAAAAACACATCGGGAAGTCGTTTTTTTTCCCTTTCGCTTTTTAAAGTGGCGTAATCAATTATTTTATTGCAGGAGCTTTTTAAAACATATATTTGTAAAAAAAAGAAACTTTAAGATTTCTTTTCATGTTAAGAACTAGTATAAAATTTTTCTTTTTTTTTTCGTTTCGCTTTTTAACGTAGCTAACGTATGTAGGTTATTGTAGCGAAATAAGTTGTTTTATTGAAGTTGCTTATTAAAAGATATATTAAAAAAAGGTTTATATGGGAAAATTAATTTAGTGTTTGTTTCACTTTTTGCTTCAATTTTCATTCCTTTCCTTCAATTTTTTTTTCTTTACGTCTAGTTCCGAATAATAACCAAATGCTTAAGGCACTGTTTTTAATGCCAAATGCTTAAGGCACTACCAGAAGTTTAACACCTACTAACAGGATTTTATTAGATGATCGGTATAGGCTATAGGATCTGGTCTTGCTCTGATTATCCCCTGCGTTGCAAAAATTGGACAATACTAATTCAAATCAATCTGTAACACTGAATTTACGAAGATCCCTATTGCTTTTAATTGTGAATGCCATAGGTGATACCTAAGTACTCCGAAAAATTTCTTTCACTACAAACTGTCTGTTACTATTTAACTAGCAGCTTACTAAATTTAAAATATATGTGCGTCCATAGCCACGGTTAGCCAAACTTCCAGGACGGTTAGTGGAATAAATAACATGAAAACATGCTAACTAAAGATTTTACACAAAAATATTGTAATGAAAATATTAGTAAGGAAATTCACTTTGTTTCCTCCCTGCACTTTGCGAATATTTTTTTAAATAAACTCTTGTAATTTTATTCGTATGTTTTTAGAAATCAATCGCGTTTATAATTATTAACGCATTTTAAAAAGTATTCTTAGTGAAATATTTTCATAAATGACAACTAAAATTTGCAATAAGGAGTAAAATGTAACATGTTATGGATAATTTTGGTATCAATTGTACCTTCTCTTTAGTCAGTTTTCTTAGAAATTGAAACACCATTGTCAAAATTCAAAATTATTGAATGTTATTGATGAACTGAAATATATAAAAAGAATTTTATCGGTGCATTTTGTTGTATTTTTTATATGATATGTATTATAATGAATGCAAGTATGATCCATATATTTTTAAAATATTTTTATCCTTAGTCAATTATGTCTCAGTTATTTAAAAGTAATAGTAAGTTTCTACGTATTGCATTAAGTTATGAATCTATTGGAATTCCTTAATGTCAAGGGTGGTCTAATATTGATAGGGGTGGTTGAATACCATCTTGTATGTAGATGGTTAATAGCCAAAAACTAGCCTTGTATATATATATATATATATATATATATATATATATATATATATATATATATATATATATATATATATATATATATATATATATATATATATATATATATATTGTAACGTACTGGGAATAAAGTAGACGAGGCCGTCAATGAAACAGGCTAGAAATTTAGGTATTCTGGATTAAATACTTTATTCAATAGAATAAATTATGTACAGCTATGTACAAATTCAGTAGGATTTTAACATTCAGTGATCTCATACAGAGATAATATGTACACACCAGGATGCGTGGTATACCGGAACAGTATGGCTAGGGCTTTCAATCACAAGAGTTGGAAACTAATTTAGTGCCGGGACTAATGCTGACACGATCACTCCGTCTGTCGATTAACACAGTTGGCTTTCATACCAAGTTCGGAGGTTCCGAGTGCGTATCACGCTGGGATTCGTGAAGAAAAACTCAGGATGCAAGACGATCCAAAATTAGAGTGCAAAGTCACTCTCGGCTGTCTACTTCTATGCAAGAAGTTAACTAATAATAAGCAAATAACGGGGAAGGAATTCCCAAGTCGCAGGTCGACTTTCTAGCAACGGAGACGCTGGCGGTCTCTCAAAAAAAAAAAAAAAAAAAAAAAAACTCCAGACACGGAGATGCGAGCGGTCCTCGAGCGACCAGGCTCTAGCAGGTAGAAGCCTCGGGAATAAAACAAAAAGCCTCCGTTCTAGTCCTGTCCCTCCTTTTATATCGCGGCACTCGCTTCCTTTCTCGGTCCTTCGAGAAACTTCCAGAACCCGGGTGACGTAATCTTGTGGCCCAAGCCTTGGATCCCAAGCCTTGGATCAGCTGTACTGTTTCCAGATGTGTCGACGGCATTTCCTCAGATCCATCGACTTAATCAACCTAATGGCCTTTTTTGTAACCGTTAATGGGCGGCAAGGTGCACTTTAATTATTTACACTCGTTCACAAAGTCGTTCCATTCAGCAGGTTTACAATGGCCAGACGAAGAGGAGCCGGCAACGAACAGTTTTCAATTAGGGTGCTTAGACCACCTGGTTCTATTAGAGGCTAATCGTGAGTCCACGGCGAAAGGTCACCTTCGGCTCCTCGTTCTTTTGGGGTCATGTAACGGATCGTTACACCCCCCCCCTTCGCATAAGATTTTTCCACAGGGTGGATCTCGATTATGCAGACAATTCTCGTGGAGTACTACAACTCTGATCTTCCTCGTAAAGAACCAACAGTCACTCAGATACTTAATATACAGTATAATACAAAATATCAATAACTATATTTTTGGTTTGATACACTAAATTATAAGGCTAGATAATTACAAACCCAAAAGACAATATGCAAGTATGTACAGGTTACATTCTTACCACATTTTACGTGATGCAGCGGCTTTATGCATCTGCATTTGTATTATGTGTGCCGGGTTTGTAAACCACACAGTAGCTATCTGTTGCAGCACCAGCTGTCATTTGCAACCGTTTGAAAAATTCTGTTGTGAGGTGGCTTGTAAACGAAGAGCCATTATCACATTGAACCTCGCGCGGAAAACCTAGATGTCCGAAAATCTGTAAAAGCGCATCAGTGACCGCTACAGAACCTATATTTGGCACTGGCACCGCTTCCGGGTATTTAGAAGCCAGGCCTATCGCGGTGATTATATACCGGTTCCCATTTTTCGATTCGGGGAACGGCCCACAAGCATCTATATTAATTTTAGTGAAAGGTTCACTAATTATCGGAGTTAATCGCATGGGCGCCTTCTTTGTATCAATAGCATTCCCTACTAGTTGACAAGGATGGCAAGGACTTAACATGCGTTTCCATATCTTGATAACATTTCGGCCAATAAAACAATTTAGCGAGGCGTTGTTTCGATTTAGTTACGCCTACGTGAGCTCCAGCATCTTCGTGGCAAAGAGCCAAAATTTTCTCCCGTAACCCTTTCGGTACAACCCAAACACATTTTTCCTCTCCTAAATGGTTTACCTGAATTGTGCATAACAATCCATTTTCCCGTACGAATCCTTTATGCGCAACTCCATCGGGTGTATTTACTAACCGTTCATACAATTCCTTAGTCTCAGAGCAATTATCTTGGCTGACCGCAAATTCCTCTGGGGTTATATTCAAAAGACCCCGTTCTGCGTCGGTCAAGTTGACAATTGGAAACTCGTATTCAGTTTCTAATATCTCGTTTTGTCGATGAGATGCCTTATAAGGTCGGGATCGAACAACTTTATTCGAGATTAACTCAATATCAGGGGTTACCATATCAGTCTTCCCCGGATTGTTGGAAAATAATTTCGCATGATTACATAGTCTCTTTACTGTCGGCTGTCGGTCAGGAGTTAGACGAGATCCTAACTCATTCTCGCGCACTACTTCATTATAGTCAAAATCAGAGGATCCCTTTCCAAGCGCGGGAATTTCGAAACCCTCAGTTTGTTTTTGCCC
This sequence comes from Pardosa pseudoannulata, assembly GCA_032207245.1. Classification (NCBI taxonomy): domain Eukaryota; kingdom Metazoa; phylum Arthropoda; class Arachnida; order Araneae; family Lycosidae; genus Pardosa; species Pardosa pseudoannulata. The sequence goes on along the minus strand of CM063508.1, from coordinate 9,920,175 downwards.
GGTTCGCGTTTCATCTCTCTGACTTAAAACCGGAGTGACCGTTACGCGAAAATCTTCTCCTATTTTACTTTTGTCCACATTTCCGTCCGCACTTACTCCCAGACTGGTTTTGGTTGCAACGAGGGGAGGGGGTCGATTCGTGGAAACGGTCTTTTGTTCCCAGGTATGTTTATTTACCTTTCCCCCACCTGCACTGGATTTTTCATTTGTCGGACTGGAATTCCCGTTTCCTAGAGAAGTTCGGGTTTGTAATTTCGCTTGAGCGTTAATTTGCTCAGTTACCTGTATTTTTCGGCTTTGTTCTTCTAATAATGCAGCCGTCAAATTTCCCAAAATATATCGTTGTTGATTCGAGAAATCAGAGATGACGCAAGCCTTTGTATCGATATTTCCATATTTAGTACATAATGAAACTCTCGCCACCGGTAATTTTATAGCGTGAGTATCCAAGGGCTGAGTTACCCATACCGTGTCGCCTGTAAAATCTTGCGGCCTAACATATCGCCTACAGATGAAGTCATAGCTAGCTCCACTGTCTCTTAAAATTTCAGACGGTTTATTGTTTACAGTGCCCAAACTAACATAGGGTGCTAGCGGATCTACTACCTCACTTCCCGTATTGATAGCATTTAATTCTTCCTTGCGTTTTAATTCTGGGCAATCAGGTCTAATGTGCCCAGAGACTCCACACTGGAAACAAATAATGTCTCTGTGCCTTTTCTTTTCGAACTCCCTATTATTCCGCCAATCCCGATGTTTAAGTTCATTTACACTCGGCGTTTTTGGCCTTTCATTCTTAACTTCGGCCCTTTCCTGGGGAGGGGGCCTGATATTTTCTGCCTTGAATGGTACTGAAAACTTGCGAAAGTCAGAGGGGCGAGAATCCGGAAACCTTTTCCCCTGCGTTTGGAACTTCCCGGGTTTTTTAAGTAATTCATACTTGTCTCCTAAGTCCGCTACGATGTCGGGTGAGACAAAACTTTACCATTCTTTGAGATGGAATTCCTTGAATTCGCTCCCCATTTTCCGTTTTAGCTGGTCTACTAGCATTAAATCCAGTAGACCTTCATATGTTGTCACCCCTAAACTGGATACCCAACCTTCTAGATAGGTGCGTATCTCAAAAAGGTAATCCTTCCATAGATTTCCTGATTTTCGTACATGTTGTACAAATTTTTGCCTCAGGGCTTCCGCCGATAATTTATAGCGTTCTAAGAGGAGTTTCTTTACAAATTTATAATCCCGCGTTTCTTCTGCCTTTTCCCTTAAAATAATATTTGACACTGAAAGCGGTAATAATGAAATAAGTTCCCCTGCCATCTCAATTTCAGGTACTTTCAAGTATTCTGCTTGTCTTTCGAATAGACAAAGGTACAAATTTATGTCCGTCTCATCCGGATTAAATTGTGGCATCCGGTTCCGCAAAGATGCCCCTGAGGGTCTTGGCACCTCTAACAGTTCATTAGCGCTCCAACGTTCCTGATTTAATCTTAATTTTTCTAATTCGAACGCTCTCTCATTATCCCTCTCTCTCTCTTGTCTCTCACTATCGCGATCCGCAATTTCTATGCGCTCTTTTTCTAACCGGGCCTCAATAATAGTATCTAGACATCCTTCTACAAAAGCTGGATCGTAATCTTCCGATGTCTCAATTAATTTCCTTATTTGATTCATAGTCAAGGTTTCGTCTATTCCACCTATAATTTCCTTGGCTAACTCGACGAGATCTGTCTTACGCCCTTTACTTAAATAACTCATGGTGAGATAATATCCTAACAAACTTGCTACTCAAATAATTCGTGAAATACAATAATAACACAATTTAAATACTACTCGATATTAGAACGTTTAACCCAAATTCCAAAATTTCAAATTAACACAATAATAATCACTTGAAAACCAAAACAATAAACAATATAAATTTTCCTAGCACCAATGCACACAATACAAAATAAATACTTGCAATATTCTCTTATAATGTGCTAACAGTTTTCTTAAGTTCAAACTTATGATAATTAATTAACTAATATATTTAATTTAAGCAATGTTCTCAACACACTAATTTTTCTTATCTTATTAAACAATTTAATCAAACACCATCATACACAATTTAAAATTTTCAATTTATGCAATTTCAAAATTCCAAATTATATTCAATATAAAAATTCTGATTTATACACAGTTTAAAAATCTTATTTATGAACAGTTAAATTCCAATTAATATTCAATTACAATTATAATTTATACACACTTTTAAAATTCAAATTTATGCACAGTACTATCACACAGAATTCCTTAATTCAACTTTACTCATAATTCAAAACTTTAATACACCTTAGTCAATAGTTCTTATCTTTGGAATTATTTTCTATCACTCTATAAAATATTTGTATACCAATTTATGATTTCTTTCAATATATCTACATTTAATTTAAACACAATGCAACACAATTTACAAACTCTATCTAAATTCCTAGCACAACCTATACTCAATACACTGTTGGTTCGATACAAGAGAACAGAATTGGTTACTCACGGTTTTTGATGCTTGCTTCATCAGTCTCGAGTAGTTGTATTACAGTTGAACACCAGGTCTCACTGTTGATACTCAATATCACAGGGTCACACAAAAGATCTCACAGTTGACTCTCAATATCACAGGATCACACAAAAAGTCTCACTAATGCAGGTTCAGATTCGGAAAGCAAAATTTCTTATCTGATGTTTGGTTGCACAATTTCACCCGCGAAAATTTCTTCACCTAGCCTTCACTGTTTACCGTCAAAGCGCTGCCACCAGTTTTAGAATACCACTAGCCTGTAATGTACTGGGAATAAAGTAGACGAGGCCGTCAATGAAACAGGCTAGAAATTTAGGTATTCTGGATTAAATACTTTATTCAATAGAATAAATTATGTACAGCTATGTACAAATTCAGTAGGATTTTAACATTCAGTGATCTCGTACAGAGATAATATGTACACACCAGGATGCGTGGGATACCGGAACAGTATGGCTAGGGCTTTCAATCACAAGAGTTGGAAACTAATTTAGTGCCGGGACTAATGCTGACACGATCACTCCGTCTGTCGATTACCACAGTTGGCTTTCACAGCAAGTTCGGAGGTTCCGAGTGCGTATCACGCTGGGATTCGTGAAGAAAAATTCAGGATGCAAGACGATCCAAAATTAGAGTGCAAAGTCACTCTCGGCTGTCTACTTCTATGCAAGAAACTCCAGACACGGAGATGCGAGCGGTCCTCGAGCGACCAGGCTCTAGCAGGTAGAAGCCTCGAGAAGAAAACAAAAAGCCTCCGTTCTAGTACTGTCCCTCCTTTTATATCGCGGCACTCGCTTCCGTTCTCGGTCCTTCGAGAAACTTCCAGAACCCGGGTGACGTAATCTTGTGGTCATTCCCAAGCCTTGGATCAGCTGTACTGTTTCCAGATGTGTCGACGGCATTTCCTCAGATCCATCGACTTAATCAACCTAATGGCCTTTTTTGTAAATGCTAATGGGCGGCAAGGTGCACTTTAATTATTTACACTCGTTCACAAAGTCTTTCCATTCAGCAGGTTTACAATGGCCAGACGAAGAGGAGCCGGCAACGAACAGTTTTCAATTAGGGTGCTTAGACCACCTGGTTCTATTAGAGGCTAATCGTGAGTCCACGGCGAAAGGTCACCTTCGGCTCCTCGTTTTTTTGGGGCCATGTAACGGATCGTTACAATATATATATATATATATATATATATATATATATATATATATATATATATATATATATATATATATATATGTGTGTGTGTGTGTGTGTGTGTGTGTGTGTGTGTGTGTCAGGTCTAAAAATGGTAGTTGGAAATTACGTGAGTTATAAACAATTTTAAAAAAGCAAATCTTTTATAATAATAAAATAAATTAAAATGCCTACGCTCGCGTATGTTTTTGGGATCATCCGGTCAAGCGAAAAGATATTTGAATATTTGATGATTAAGCGAACCGGTATCAGTCACTTAGCGCGTGGACATGGAGCTGTCAACATACTCTACGTGTGTCTTCGACGAATAAATGAAAATGGCGCAAGTTTTGCTTAAATGAAACAATGATTTAATAAACTTATTATTATCAAGAAACACTGTTTTCCATTCGCTTTAACACTGGATCACGATATATATATATATATAAAGTGTGTGTGCGTGTAAGTAATACATCAAACTTTTTACATCTAAAATATGTATCTAAAATTCTCCTATTTCACCTTAGCATTCTTTAATACTTAATTTTCAAACCATAAAATGACCGATTTAAAGGAGTGTTAACCGACTTAAATTCTTTTTGCCCATTTCTCAAAAGTAACTCTAGAATAACCGATAATTTTCTGTCCACTGGCCAAAACTTTCAGCTGCCCCAGGAGAAACTCTTTCTTTCCTTCAATGTCTAAATTTCTGCATATGGGGAATTCAGCTAAACAAAATGTTTATTTCTGACTGCTAAGAATGGTGAGTAAAATGTTGTTCCCCTGGGAAAAAATTCAAGAAAGCTGTTGGGGAAAATTTGCGAAAGAAATGTATATTCGTGAACATTCGATGCACAGCTCATGTCTTGTAAACACTTTCATTGTTAGCGTCAGTAAAATTAAGTTCCACAACGTTGGACTTCGTAGTTTTTTATTAGAGCCACGGCTGCAAATCACTTAGGTTCTTTCATTGCACAGTAAGCCCGGGAAATAATACGGACTAAAATTTATTATGGTAATCTCGAGAGTAATTTTGCCCCGTTTTATATATATGTAAATATATACAGTCTGTATATGGTCAGCTCAGCTGTCCAGAAAAATTAGACCATATAAGCGGGGTGACCATCTATGCGGAACAACACATTCCTATTGAATTGTGGCAGGATTATATTCACCAATCAGAATGTAGTACTCGTAAACAAATAATTATGCTTTTAAGAACCTTTTAAAAATTACTTCGAGAAGTAAAAACTACATTAAAAGTATGCAGTATTTTTTGGGGGGGAAGGAAATATATTAGCTTAACTTTCTAATCAAAGTACAGCACATGTACATACATACATTCATGTTTAATATATTTAAAAAAATCAGATATACAAGTTTGCTTCCTTTTGTTGGTTGTTAACACAACTTTCTCTAAATCCCTAATAGCTTTTAAATGCTCCTCTGCTGCTTCGGAATTAGTAAAATAACACCTGAGGTCAGGTATGAGAGAGATATCTTCAATAAACAGACAGATGTCCAATTGCTATCAGGGGGGACGAGAACGAAGATAGGTGGAAAACTCCGATGATGAGTGTACACAAACAAGAAAGGGGGAAAGGAAGGAAAATAAAGGCTTGATTTCATGTCCTCTCCGATTTCGCACTGACTTCTTAAAAATAAATAAATAAACGAAAAGAAAAATTCAGAAATTTGTTGAATACGTGAAATTGATCAATGTGATATGTATTGTAATGAACGCAAATATGATCCATATATTTTTAAAATATTTTTATCCTTAGTGAATTATATCTCTCAGTCATTTAAAAAGTAATAGTAGTTTTCTAAGGATTGGATTAAGTTATGAATCTACTGGAAGTCCTTATTGTCAAGGCCGAACGATGTCCCAATGGTTAGGGTGCTGGCCTTTGGATCCAGAGTTCGTGGGTTCGAATATACTATGGCATGGATGTTCGTAGCCGTTCGGAATCGGCTTTAAGCAGTAGGTCCCGGTCTCATTAGCCCTCGTGTTGCAAAAAGTAGACCGTAGCGCTCCAAAACCAAACCAAACTTTACTGTTAAGTGTGGTCTAATATTGATAGGTGCGGTTGAATACCATCTTGTATATAGGTGATTAATAGCCAAAAACTAGCCTTGTGTGTGTGAGTGAGTGTGGAGTATAAGTAATACATCAAAATTATTGCACCTAAAATATCTATCTAAAATACTCATATTTCCTCTTAACATTCTATAATATCCAATTTTCTAACCATAAAATGTCCGATTTAAAGGAGTGTTCACCGACTTAAATTCTTTTTGCCCGTTTCTCAAAAGTAACACTAAAATAACCGGTAATTTTTCTGTTCACTGGCCACAATTTTCAGCTGCCCCAGGAGAAACATTCCTTCAATGTCTAAATTTCGGTATATGTGGATTTCAGCTAACCAAAATGTTCATTTCTGACTATTAATAATGGTGAGTAACATATGGTTCCCTTGGGAAAAAATTCACGGAATCTGTTGGGGAAAATTTGTGAAAGAAATGCATATTCTTGAACATTCGATGTAAATACGTTCATTTTTAGCATCAATAAATTTAAGTTCCACAACGTTGGACTTCGTAGTTTTTTATTACAGCCACGGCTGCAAAATCACTTAGGTTCTCTCAGTGCGCAGCCAAATATAAAAGAAAATTATTTACGTAATATCTCAGTTCACTGATAAAAGGTATGAAAATAATGCATATGATATTTAAATGATTTAAAATAAGAAATGATTAAATAAGATGGTTAAAGGAATGACGTCATAATGCTAGAAAAAAAATTTTATTTTCATCTAACTATAGTGTCATAAATTGATTAATTTAACTGCCTGATCTTAACCAGGGAAATTAGGGCTTGGAATAATGGCATTAACCGATCGAAAAGGGGGGAAGGGGTAGATTTCGAATGTTTCCGAACTCGCTTTGAATTTTGTTTACCCTAACTCATCAAGAATCCAATATGGATGCTTGTATCCATTCCAGGCCCAACCGCTTGATACATTCTTGGACAGACGGACAGATAACTCAGGTTATTATTCTATAGGGGATGCACGTAACAGAAAGATAGATATTGATTGATTTATTGAATAGTTACTTGAATTTCTAAAGTGTATATTGAAAATTAGGTCGTATATTATTTCACTTTATGTAACAGAAAGATACAGTTGTTTGCTTTGAATTGAAATAAGAATCATTCCCTGAAATTCAAAACTAAATTATTGTACGTGGTTTACTGCAATTAAAAAAAAAAAGATTTTTCGCTATGGAGTTCATTTCAACAAATAAAATCAAAGGCCTAGAAATATTTTTTTTGTTATTTTTAACAGTCGATGTTCAACATACGTTTTTCTAACATATGCTTCTACCTCAAAGAAATGGTTAAAATAAAGGATATATCGTAACTGATAGCAATACTCTTTGTCCGCTCAACTACAAGTTTCGCTCAAGTAATAGAATAACGTGCTCAACATAAAGAGATGAATTCGGTATGAGAGAGCAGATAGATATTGGTTACCAATATTAATGTGTACACATCTCTAAACGATTTATTTGACCTTTTCTCTCATTGTTGTCTTTGTGTTATAGATTTCTCTAAGATTATGGAAATATTTCTATATTTCTGACCCAGATGCAGTCAAATACTTTTGTGGTGAACTGAAGACGTGATCATATTTAAGGTTGAGATAAATGGAATTTTTGTATGCAGTCTACGTTCTATGTGTTAACTATAAGTCCAATATATTTTTCTCCCTTTCTTAGGTATTATAGTAGTACTGACTGTGAACGGCGTATAGGTTGTCGTCGTATTCAAGTTAGTGTCACTGACAATCAAGCTAATGGTGGTTGAGTGAAAAAGATATAAACTCCATCTAATCTGCTATTATATTGAAGGCGAAATTGAGACAGGCTGTCGCAACAGGTTGCTGTTTCAACGTATGTATTATGTGTTTACTTGTTTAATGTGCCTTTAATTTTTTCTTTACGTGATAAGGTATTTACTTTTATTAAAAAATTAAGCCTTATTTTTAACCCCCTCCCACATCCTTCCACTGACTCTAAGTTTTAAATAAATCATTTTTTTGGATAAAACACGTCGAATTTTGCAGAAGTTACTAGTAAGTCCTAAAGGATTTAGTTTATAGCATTGTGTAGACACTGTTTTATAAGATGATTATACTAATAATTCAAAATGTAATTCAGTAAGTTGTTACCATTTTCAGTATTACTTTAAAAGTTTTTTTACACCATCCAAAAACTTAGAACTGCGAAATAAATTATGGAATAAAAATGTTTCAGTTAAGGCGTAGAGTTTCATACGTACAATTGATAGTCATATGTAGAAAACTATTAGCATTTACGAAAGGAAACAAAGCTTAATGAAATGTACAGGAAATTGTTATTAATTGTTATTTATTGGAGGATAAGTCATGTATTATTTTTTAAATAAATATATAGTTTTATTTTACCAGTTAAAATATTTTTTCTCTGAAAATGCAGAAAATTATAAGTTAATGCGGAAAAATAAGTAAATATTGTTCCAATTTACATGTGAACAATCAGTATTTAAATTTCTATTCTTCAACTATAAGATGTGATGTTCTGTAAGATGACTTCCTTGAAAGGGGAGATATCCAGCGAAGAAAGTGGTTGTCTTAAAACTTTATCACAAGCCAACGTGTACGCACTGAAAAAGCAAAGAAAACAGTTTACGATTCCCTTTCGAGATAAAAACAAATACCATCGTGTAAGCCTTAAATCCTTAATTTTATTCACATATCTCACTTACATAACGAATTTCACGAATATTAACGTAATTTCATGTATCCTTGACCGTAGGCCTTCATCGTGTAATCCTTAAATCCTTAATCACGTATCTCACTTACATACAAATTTTATGAATATTCACTTATCTCCTTAATCACGCAATCTCACGTATCCTTGACCTTAAGCCTTCATCGTGTAAATACACGAAACCTTCGTCGAGGAAGAGAATCGTAAACAGAAATAGTCGCTTTATCAACAAATACATGTTGATGGTCTTTTGCCGCATGCACATTATAGAATGTGAGGGGTGACTGTGGCCGTAGAATAAGTTAGATATTTTTCTGGAAAATTTATAAATTTAAACGTTAAATGTATTAATTATTTCAAATAACTTTTATTTAACAATTTCTGATGACATTGTACAACATATGTAGACAGATATTTAACAGGAATATGGGAATGATAAACTCAAATATTGTTGACTACATCAAAGGTTTCCAACTAATGATAGTTAATGTAAATTTAAGGCTTGATTATACGACAATATGTGCGTGTTGAAACTACAGCGAGTTTTGTTTAGGTTTCTTTTTTCCACTGAACACTAATTTTTCAGCTAATTAAAGTATTTTTAACAAGTTAAAGTAAAATAAACTAAATCTGTTAAAATTTTTATTAAAAATACAAGAAATATGCACATTCTTCACTAGTATAAATAATCATAAACTTGAATATGCTGACACGTCACAAAGCCTCTCACCTGATTTTCATTTCTTCCTATTGTTGTCTGTTAGTGCAGTACCCTTAAACTACAATATCAGAAAGTTGAAATTGAGCTTAAAACTAGAGTTTGTATGACCATACCATCAATAGGATTTGTCTCAAATAGATATAACTTTATTGCTAGGTTTTTAATGACACTATGGGTTGTAATTAAGATTAAGATTTTCGCTACTAATCAATATCTCCTACAAAATTGTTTATATTATTAAATCACCATGTTGTAGAAATAGCACGATGTGTTCTGACTATACTGTATAATGATTACTGAATCTCCGTTTTCAAGAAATAAGCTATAATAGCTAAAAATGTATAAATAATTTCTAGTAGAAAATCGGGAAATATATTAATCTTATTAACATCAAATTTCTTATTATTATATAACTATAACTATGTACTTTATAACAATATAACACAATATAACACCTTTTTTTGATATTAATGAATGTTATAGCTATGCTGAAAACGAGGAATTGACAAGTAATTTCCTCTCTGTGGGATAAAATCAATAAATTCCATCTGCCTTTAATCACTAGACTTACGGATTTTTCCCCATGTTTTATTGGCATTAATCCCACTTCTAACATCTGTTCTCTATTTGTTAGAGAGAAAGAAGAGGATATCCTTGTATTAATGATCTTTTTATCCTTACCCATCCTTCCTTTGTTATACTCAGAAGTTCAACAGTCTATTAGAGACATTTTTGCTTCAAGGGCCAATTCGAACTATAATCTTTGTGAAAAAAATGTTCTGTATTGGAATTTAATTGGTAGAGTTTTAGTACTCGATCTCATGGGTGACTTTTTACATTTATTTATAGAAATTATCAGGGAAGCAAATCATGAATTTGCTAAAACCCAATCCACCCAGTTTTTGAGGGTTTTCCTGGATATACACTTACCTAAAATTGTCCTAATTTCTTCCATTTTTATGTTTGACACATACAAATATTAGTTACCTATATTTTTTAAATTTTCTAATACCTTAATTTGTTTAAATAATTAATAGTGGGCTTTAGGGGAGTAATAATGTGCATAAAACGTGCCAGTTCATCTAATATATTTTACACACAGAAGAGAGGTTGATGTTAAGACTTTGAAAAATTAGACACAGTTTCTATAAATAATTTAACCATTTTATAAAAAAAGTCATTATTTTTAATTTTACCTCTTTATTAAAAAAATATCTTTTAGCTTGCTAGGGTGAAAAACTGACAGCCAGTTTTTTCAAGCCCCAACTTACAGCAGAAATTCATGGGTTACATTTTTTCAATAAACCTTTTTAATAACAAACGGCATGCAGATTTTGCAACAGGTTAAATGTAGATGCATGTTTCTTGAATTAGTTGATCAGATTTATATCCTATCGAAGATCAAGAAATAAGTAGATTCTAAGATAACAAAATGAGGTCACATGAAGGATGACAGTTGCTTCAAAATGATATAAATTTGTAGTAGAAGGACTAATATCTACACTCAGGCGCCAAAACATTATGATCACATTTTGCAATGAACTCGCCTGGATAACGTGGAAGGCACGTGATCAGGTAGAAGTGGTATTTAACTGCTGCTGGAGAGACTGAAAAATCATTCTTTCACTTATTTCTGTGTATAATGGGCAAGGCTGCGGATCTAAGCGATTTTGATAGAGAACAGATTGTAATGGCTCGAAGGCTCGGAGCAAGTATTTTCGAAACTTCATGACTCTAGGGTTGTTAGCGATCTACAGTTGTTAGTACTTATGCAAAGTGGATGAATGACGGTGAAACCAGCAGTAAACTACATGGTGATGGACGTCCACACACTATCAAATAAACAGGTGGTAAGACTGTCTCGCATGGTGAAGCAAAACCGGAGTCAGACAGTGGCTCAGCTGACAACCCATTACAATGCTGGGACAAGTAGAATAGTATCGGAGCACTCTGTTTAACTAAACTTGTGATGGAGTGGTTCCAGGAACATGATGCTGAATTCCAGTTAATGTCCTGGCCGCCTAATCAACCGTATATCTATCCGATAGAGCACATTTGGGATGTCATGGGACGGCAGCTTAGAGTTCAAAGACCACATTCGCAATATCTCGGATTTGCATAAGGATTGATTAAACATCTGGTACAATCTGTCTTCAGCCATCTACCAAGGACTTGTGGCATCCATGAGAAAGCGGGTTGAAGCTGTGTTGCACGCCAAAGATGGGCCAACTCGTTATTAACAGGTGGTCATAATGTTTTCGCTTTTCAAAACAGTATTTTGAATGAGGATAAGTTGTGCACTTTTCTTTTTTAATTACTTTGAGGACTTCCTTATAGATAAACATTTTAGTGTATAGGAAATTATTTTGAAGGTAATTTAAACATGATTCAACATACAATTGGAAAATTTGTGTTGGATAGTTGTAACATCTAGTTGTCCTCCAGGTTTATTGAAGTCTACACTCTATATAATGAAACATAGCAATAGTATATATAATAAAATGTTAAAGGTTATAGCTACTTGAGATTCTTGCTCATTACTAACTACAATTATGATCACTGTTGACTTCATATTGTTTATATTTTTATGTGCTTAAACGGTAATACTTCATCTTATTAATTTTGTTACTATTTTACTATTTTTTACTATTTTACTTTATAAATGGACATTAATTTAAAGAAATGGAGCTTTGCATTTTACATAAAATAAGTTTAAATGAAATTAATCAAAAATTTATATACATTTTAACAGTCGTGCACTGACTTCCTGTGGTGTTTACACCAGATTTGTAATCCACATTTGTGTAACACAATTACTGAATTCTGCCTTTGAGATAGTAGATCAATTAGTCATTCCGTACCTAGATATGACACTTTTCATAACAGCATCGCTATTGAGGGGTAAATCTTTTCTAAGGCAAAAGTAAAAGAGTCATCTAACAAAAGCGTGACTTTGCTAGATTTCATGAATATGCATACATCAGATGGTGGCAGCCTCACAAAGGATAGCTATGTTTACTCGAACATAATTTATTCTTCGTTGTGTTCGTTATCTTTATGAGTGAGGAGTAGATGGTAATGTTTTCAACCAAAGGCGTTAATTTTTCTTACACACTTAATACTTGATTTAAATTTATGATCGTGATAGGGAACCACAAATACTTTGTATCAATTAAGTAAACACATATTATTGATCATGGATCCGAAAACAATAACATCAATATCCATTTCGGAATGTATCCTGATGTTACATTTCTGATATCGTCCAGTCCTAATGATTTATAAAAATTTTTAAGTACAATAATTATATATCATAAAAACAACAGAAAATTAAATTTAATTACTTAATAACATTATATCTCTTTAAATCTGTGAAAAGTGTTCGTTATTAATTCTAAATTTATCGCAATAAAAAATTAATAATAATTTCATGATTTCAAATTTTCGCTTATAAATTTTACGAATAATTAGGCAGCTCATTTCTATCAAAAAGGTGCGCACAATTAGAATTTATTTTACTCTCAATGAAACTGCACTTTCTTCATATATATGTAATACATCGAATTTATTACACTTTATCTCATAAAAATTCTCACTCTTCCATTCCAATTCCTCTTAATCTATTTTCCCAATCACAAAATATCGTAATTAAAGAAGTGTCCTCGACTTAATATTGTTACAAACCATTTCCCAAAGCTTTATCTACAATAGATGCAAATTTTCTGCCCACTATCTATATTTTCTAGCTGTCCCCCGTGCACTTTTCAATGATCTAAGCTCATTTTTTTTCTTAATAATGCCGACTAGGCTACGCTTGTCTGGGAAAAATTTGTTCTCCATCTCTCTCTGGGTTCCAACCCTTATATCATCACGTGTTTTCTTGACCATTATATCTTCTGACTTTGTCTGTGAAACAGATATACTAAAATGAAATGCAAGTAATATTCGAACTTGTGTGCCGTTCTCTTAAATGTACCACGACTGCAACAATGTTTATTAGTGTAGTTCCTCAGAATTCTCCTTGTCCAGTAGCCGGAGCGAATAAATACAACAGGAGCTACAATTAATTCGATGTGACCGGCTGATTAATTTTCGTGCGTGCGTACGTGCGTGCTTGCGTGCGTGCATGTATATATATATATATATATATATATATATATATATATATATATATATATATATATATATATATATATATATATATATATATACTGTCTACCAATAAGTATTTGGACACCTATGCAAATGACGATATCTGTAGTTCTGAGGTACGCCACGACCTCAGCCGGTATAGATCGTGTAGGAAATAGCATTGGCATTAGTCGCATGCAAGATGCCGCGCAGTTCGGAGGTCTCTGATTTCGAGAAAGATAATTATCGGGTATCACAAATTTGGGCGATCCTTAAGGGAAATATCTAGCAATCTGAAGTACCCAAAATCGAGAGTGACCTATGTAACTAAGAAGTGAAAGGTAAGCGCTGATTGTCGGAATGTACCCCGAGTCGACAGACCAATGAAACTTTGAGATAGACACCGGCGAGTGCTGTCCAGAGAAATTCGTAAGAACCGCACCCAACCGATGGCTCTCATCCGTGAGGAGTTTCAAAAGGCATCCGGGAGTTTTGTTCCAATGAATACCATCCGTAAGGTAACACATCTGCTTGGTTTTCATGGTCGTGCTGCTGCCCATAAGCCTTTGATCACAAAGTCCAACCGCGCTGCTCGGTTAATTTGGTGCAAAGCACATTGAAATTGGACCGTAAATCAGTGGAAACCTTTTTTTGGAGCGACGAATCAAGGTTCACCCTTTACCGTTTGGATGCCAGGGTCTGAGTCTGGCGTCTGCCTGGAGAACGTCTCATGCCAGAATGCATTGTACCAACCTGTCAAGTTCGGCGGAGGTGAAATTATGGTCTGGGGGTGTTTCTTCTGCTATGGACTGGGACCCTTCGTCCCCATTCATGATAAGGTCAACGCCGATGCCTACTGCACTATTTTGGATGGCAATGTGCTTTCTATGTTGTAGCAGTTTTACGGGTTGGACCCTGTTACTTTCAGGACGAGAACGCCAGTTGTCATGTTTCGAGGTTAACCAAGGCTTGGTATGGTGTCAAGAGTTCATCAAGTGGACTGGCCTGGCCAGAGCGAAGGCCTGAACCCTATCGTGAACCTCTGGGACGAGTTGCATCGCCGAATTAAGGGGTGGACTACCGGTTCAAAATCGGTAAAGGAACTTTTATGTTTACTTGAAGCCGAGTGGAAGACAATACCACTAGCTGTAACAAAGACTTGTGGAAGTTATGCCATTGAAGGTTGAAGCTGTAATTGCCTCTCTTGGAAGCTCTACCAGCTATTGAAATTGAATAAAGTTAGTTTTTCTTTTCTATCACATACTTATTGGTAGAGTCTCTCTCTCTCTCTCTCTCTCTCTATATATATATATATATATATATATATATATATCTCTCTATATATATATATATATATATATATATATATATGTGTGTGTGTGTGTGTGTGTGTGTGTGTAATCCAGGAATTATAAACCTGCTGGACAAGGAGAAGTCTAAATATCTATCAATAATAACGTAAGATCCAGTCTGGCCACCATTGAAGAGAATGGCACAAGTCCAATTTAAACTTTATTTTAGAACTAATGAAAAACAGACATCTTTATTAGTCGACGACAGACGAAAGAAAGGCACAAAATCACTCAACTAGAACAGAGGTGCACCCAAGAGGGAAGACAGAAAGAATTTTCCCAAAGGACAAGAAACTTAGCGAATTAAACTTTTAAGATCGGAGACATTTGCCGGCGACAGCTGGAAAACCTGTTAAATAGACAGAAACTTTACATCTAATGGACAGAAAGCTTTGGGAATTGTATCGAAAACTTTTAAGTCGAGGTCAGTCCTTTGATTAGACATTTAGAGGCTGGAAAAAAGATTTTAAGGAATTAGAATAGGAGAGAGAGGAGGTTTTTAAGGAAATATTAAAGTTAAATAATTTTGATATGTTACTTATATATGTAACTCCCGAAAATATTTTTTCACCTATCAAACATAAGATTAGCCATTAATATTAAGTTTGCCCGGGCATGCTGGGAAAAATAACTTTTGGTCAACTTGTGGTCGTGAAATCACAAAAACATTTCTGCAGTTTTGCATTTATTAGGTTTCGAAAAGCATTAGTCTACTCTCCGTCTCTCTGATTCTATTACTCTGCATAGAAATACGATAGCATGGATTATAATTATAGCAAAATGTGTTTTTCAAGGAATGGGATTAACGTAGGAAATATCGTTACATACTTTTATTCTCTAATTTTTCATCAAAAGCCCAACCAACACCATTGAAATCGTGATTTGGCGTGGATGTAGAAAAGGTTTATATTTTATCTAAACATAAAATCATAAAAGATATCGTGATTTTTTGTAAAGCAAATTTTATCAGGGTAATTATGAGTATCTGATGAAACGTTGAATGAAACTTTGATACGGAATATTAAATTTTGTGTCGGCTTTTGAGTGATACAAAACATAAACACAGGAGAATACATATTGAAGCACTGAAGAAGAAATCAAATACTTAACAAACGTTATTGAACGCAGGATTTAGTGTAGATATTGAAAGTTTTGATATTTCATCTAAATGTAAATTCTTATAAAAAATGCTGATCTTATGTTTTTAATCCGTTTCCAACACAAAATACACAAAAAACACAGTGAACATAAAAAATATTAAGTATATTTCTTCACCTCTTTTATGTTTATAAGAGCTTTTTTCCTTTAGTGAATAACATCCTGTAAAACTTTGATCGGCAATTCTTTGAATCGATATGTTTTTTTTTTTTTTTTTTTTTTTTGAAGGTCTATAAAATACATGAGATGGGACTCATAAAAGTCTTTAAAGTTTTATATTTCGGAAAACCGTTGACTAATTTTATGAGAAGTACCTTGAAAAAAGTTTTAGGAGTATATGAGAAGAAAGTTTATTTTTTTACCAGTAAATATAGAAGAGCACAACATAGAAAAAAATAAGATAAATTTGTCTTCATTTCTTAAATATCGTTAAAAATGATATACGAGGTTTTTAATCCTTTGAGCTCCACTGTCGAGTCTTACTCAACAAAATATTTCTTTTATAGTAAAACGCTAAGTGCGGTTAAATACACTTTTTAATTTAAAATTTTACCATTTTTAAATTTAAGAAATACTTTTCACATTTTTCAGCTAATTGTTTGGACGTAAATAAATTGATTTAACTCAAAAACAAATTTTAATTAGACTGCTGGGAATAAGGAAAATTAAATTAATATGAAGTGCAAAAAATGAAATTACATAAACGTATTTATTTAAATTATATTAAATTTATGAAAAATATTTTATGTTATAAAGTTAGTATCATTATCTATTTCATTCAACTAACTTGTAATTGCTTTAAAATATGAATTTAAATTATTATCTACTTATTACTAATTAAATAAAAATTAACTTCAAATGTGTACATTTAGATTGCAAAGATTAATTAGCGTAGTTATAACATTTATGCAAATTGAGGTGAATTTTAGTAATTCACATAATTATCAATAATTTATTGCTAATTAAAATACGTTATAAATAGTAAATTGCCTGCGGTTTAACTAATGGAGTTTAAATATTGCATTATAAGACATTTATAATATAAATTATTATAAATGTCTTATCAATAAATGAACATATAGCAAATACAGTAATTAGACTATTATTCAAATTTATATTATTAACAATGATTATATAGTTTAATGTATATCACATTTGGTAAAGGCAATATATTCGACTTTACAATGAAAAATAATGAATGTAGTTAGAGTTTAAAATGATGTAAATCATTCTATACTGAAAACGTTAAATTGTATATCATGTTACTGAGAGTAAATGTTCCCTTTGTAGTTCTAATGTGATAAATATAAGTTTAAAACTCATTTTTCCGTGGCGTGACAGAGTAGATTGATTGCAGAGAATTATTTCTTTGATTGTGAAATTTTCGAATTTCGACGGTTGTTTGAAAGATATTAACAATACCCACACTAGACTAGGGCCTAGACACTGTAAAATTATAGAACCGGAAAATAGAAATCTCGATACTAATTTACCAGCAATTAAATGTCGAACGATGGCCGATTGGTTAGGGTGCTGGCCTTCGGGACCGGAGTTCGGGGGTTCGTATCCCACAGTCGCATGGATGTCCATAGCCGTTCGGAATCGGCTTTAAACTGTAGCTCCAGGTCTCATTAGCCCTCGTATTGCAAAAAGTAGACCGTAGCACTCCAAACCAACCAACCAACCAGTAATTAGGTGATAATTGTTTATAAGAAAAATAACATAAAAAGGTAGACACAGAAACTAAATGAATATTTTTGGTTTGTGTTTTATTAGACATAAGACTGAACAGCATTTATTTAAAATTTAAACATTTTAATATCTAAATAATGAATAATAAAATTTATTTGTTTAATATTTTCATAAATTATTTAATTGATAAAGATTAAAAATAACTGCAATTGAAATGTCCCATCCAGCATACAATGTATAATAAACATAGTAAGTACGTGTCACTGAAATGTTTAAAATTTTCAGTTACGATTCTCCATATCAATAAAGAATATCAGTTAACTATCAGTTACGGCAAATTGTCCACGATCATAACATAGCGTAACATTGAAAACATCGATATAACATACCAGCAAAACCTTTTCGCAAATTTGTGAGGTAAAATATCACCTACACTCAAGAGCCAAAACATTATGACCACCTGTTAATAATGAGGTTGGCCCACCTTTGGCGAGCAACACAGCTTCAACCCGCCTTGGCATGGATGAAACAAGTCCTTGTTAGATGGCCGGAGACAGATTGTACCAGATGTTTAAGCAACAGTTACGCAAATCCGAGATATTGGAATTGGTGGTTTTTGAATTCTGTTGCCGTCCCATGACATCCCAAATGTGTTCTATCGGATTGACATCCGGTGAGTAAAGCGGCCAGGATATTAACTGGAATTCAGCATCATGTTCCTGTAATCACTCCAAAACAATTTTAGCCTAGTGACAAGGTCGTTGGAATATTCCATTTCCAGCTGGAAAAACAGACGCCACGTAAGAGTGCAATTGGTCTGCAATGATGTTCAGATATCCTGTAGCATTCATGGTCTGCTCTACCACAACTACGGGTCCCAGAGTCGTCCAAGAGAACGTCCCCCAAAGCATAATACCGCCACCACCGGCCTGTATATGACCTACTGTATATTGAGGGAGCAAATGTTCGCCTGGAAGAGGACGTATCCTGACACGGCGATCGTCATGTTGAATGACAAACCGTGATTCATCGGACCAGACAACTTTCTTCCACTGATCCATGGACCAGTCGCGATGTTCCGGAGCCCAGCGTAGGCACAGTTGGCGATGACGCTTGGTCA
This sequence comes from Pardosa pseudoannulata, assembly GCA_032207245.1. Classification (NCBI taxonomy): domain Eukaryota; kingdom Metazoa; phylum Arthropoda; class Arachnida; order Araneae; family Lycosidae; genus Pardosa; species Pardosa pseudoannulata. The sequence continues at coordinate 9,901,450 of CM063508.1, read as the reverse complement.
TAAAATGTGGGACGTTTGCTGCGGAGCCCTATATCCAACAGTGTCCGCTGAACAGTGTGCTCCAATACTAATCTTCTTGGCCCTCTATTATATTTGGTTGTCAGCTGAGCTACTGACTCGGTCCGATTTTGCTTTACTCTGGGAGACAGTCTCCGACGACCTATTTCTTTGATAGAGTGTGGACGTCCAACACCATATCGTCTACTGCTGGTTTCACCGTCATTCATCCACTTTGCATAAGTACTAAGAACTGTAGATCGCGAACTACTCACGAGTCGTGCAATTTCGGAAATATTTGTTCCGATCCTCCGAGCCATAATAATCTGCCCTCTATAAAAATCGCTTAGATCCCAGCCTTTCCCATCACACACAGAAGTAAGTGAAAGAATGTTTCTTTAGATTGTCCAGCAGAAGTTAACACTAAAACTACCGTACATTTTTGTAAGGGGAAAAATAACGAAAAATGGAGGCATTTGACCCCTCTTGGTAGAATTAGTGTTAAATACCACTTCCACATGATCACGTGCCTTCCACGTCATCCAGGCGAGTTCATTGCAAAATGTAGGGGTGGTCATAATGTTTTGTCTCTTGAGTGTATATGTTATATGATCATTGCGAAGTTACATCCACGATATGTTACAGCTTCATACATCTTTTTTCCTTTATACTGCTGAAACCATATAGGAATAGTCCTTTTATAAATCAAAAATAGCTCAATCGTACCCCATCAATACTTAACCCCCTCCCCACAACCGTTGTTTAATTTTAATGCCTGTTTGGTATGAGTTCAGGTATGTTCACTATATAAATTTTCATTTCAATTAATACAACATGCATTATAACTTCATATAAGTGTTTCAAGTTTTTAGGAAACAAACAAATGCACAAGAATTAATGCGTTTGACTGCCTTGTTTAAAAACAATCATGCATATAAGGTGTCATATTTTGTTTTTCTCCATTTCTATTCTTATGAATACATGCTGATATATCTATTATTGTGATGTTTTAAATATACTTTTAAACCAACAGGCAACTCTTTCTTGCCTTGTGTGACCACCATTTAGTTTTAACATATACTAACTTGCATCTCCTATTAGCTGAATTGCAGGCATAAATAAAAATTTAAAATACATGCCAGTACAAAATTTATATAGAATTTGTTAGAAAAATCACCAGCTAAAGTTTTGCAGGTTGTTTTGAAACAATTTAGTTACAATGTAATGGCAGATAACAAACTTCATGGCTGCTTTTTCTTCTTTGGAAATCTGGAGAGATAGTTGGTGGGATTGATAGAAATGGCTGTCACCTCTGCCGTGGGATATCTGGAAGTAAGCGAATGATTTGCTTGCTGTATATTTCAACCCAATCATTTCGTTCTCTCGACACTTCCACGGCTTGGTTGAAATATCGACCACGTGTCCCCAAAAGATTAATATATAAAAGAGATTATTAAGACAACATAAAAATAAAGTAGACTGTGGCTAATTAAAAGTTTAATCGTTTTTGCAGGTGACATGCTTGTTGAATTATCCCGTTTGCTTAATAATCTTCAGATACTTGTCAACAAAATCTTCCACCAATATTGGATTCCAGACAGGTGTAGAAGTAATTCCGGAATATACATCTCCCCAAAAACATCTAATCAGAGACCTTCGCCAATTACGTCTGCATAGCATTATTCTAGTAGTGATAGAGAGTAGAAAATGTGTGTAAAACTGTTCTTTAAGTGTAAATGATTGTAATATTTTAAATAGTTTAAATAATTTAAAAGCATATGAATCTTATTATATTTACTGTAAAATAACATTTTCTTAAAACACGTTTAAAACAACTGATCAGTAAATTAACAGTGACTTTAGTAATAATAATACATTATTTATTATTCACGATTCGTCGAATTTTTTTCTGAAGAAGAAACAAAAATAACTGTTTAGCTGTCATTAGAGGAAAAACTGAGCAAAAATGCACTTTCTATTCTTTCCTAAATCTCTTCTTCGGGGGAAATCAAACAATTTTTATGTAGAGATATTTTACCGCTTAAGAGGACGGATTACATCCCGTACTGAGCAAACATCTGCGGATTCAAGGTGTCCGAGAGATAAACTGGACCGCTTACATTCTCTAGTCCTGAAATAGAACACAACGGAAAGAGGATTATCCAAGGAAGTGAATTGCGAAATACTACAATAATAAGGGAATGTCTTTCTTTTTGTATTTGTTTGCAAATAAGACAACTGTTGTTACAGAATGTGTTCATGCTTTTACGATCTTCAAAGTATATATGCTAAGAAAGATATGAATGTTTCTTTTTAATATGTTGAATTTGATTGTGGTTTTCTTTCAACACTTATGTTATATCTTCATTTTAAAAATAAAAATACCTTATTTAATACTTACCAAAATCAGCTTTATTTCAGTATTATACTGTATTTTGTGTATTGCTTAATTTCGAATTTCTCCCTTAAGACAGCAGGATTTAAAAGTGAAAAAGGATAGTAACCCATAAAGGTTTTATCATATGTTGCGTGGAAATTATTTTTATTACTAGCTGCAAGCACCCGGCTTTGCCCGGGTTTAAAATAAGGTTTTCTTTAAAAGCGTGCAAAACTGTTTTTTTGCATGCAATGAAAGGGTACATTTATCTTAATGTGATAGCAACATTTTTTTGGCAGTTCCATTTGGAGTGTGTACAAAAAGATTTTTCCTTATTGACCACTCTGGAGCAGGCCACATACAACTGCCCATGAGAAATGCATGTTGTCTGCAAGTCTATACCAGAAATCCCAAGAGACTAGCCCTGTGGCTTGTTGATTGTCATGACAAAGAACAGTTTCAAAGGGAACTGTATTCTCTTGCATTGTATGGTGTTGTCTGAAGGAATGATAGGTATTCTTAGAATGAAGACATCCTCACCCTTACCACACTCTTTGGCTTGAATGACGTGTTGCATCAGCTTTTTCCCAATTAAACTTTTGCCATTGCACAACCTGAATGCATCAATATTTCGGATCAGAATTATTGGAGCACCAACTTTCAGAATCAAGGATTGGGCTTGCAAATTAGGAGTCTGGAGGGAATTCAAGAACTCAAAGGGATATTGTACTGCTTCATCATCGTTAAGGATGCAGTCTATGGACTTGTAGGCATATTCTTTCCCTGGAAGCTGCTTCTGAATGGTGATATGAGCACCACATCATTTCTGCTTCAGAATTGCTCTTGACCACCTGATCCTTGAAGTTTTGCTGAATGGATATTTGTTGCAGTATTTGCTTGCAGTAATATATAACAAAGAAGTATTGCGATTATCGCTTTTATTTAGTAATGTTTTCTCTAAAATGTACACGGCTCAGAACAGGCACATAGCAGGCTTGCTGGAGGAGGCCAATTGGGATAGGACTGTTTAAGAACCTTCTCCATGTAAGTTTTGCTGAATTTGTTATTTGTTGTCTGGATCTTTGCTTGCAGACAAAATATAACAAGAAGTATTGCGTTTACTATATTTTTTTAGTATGTTTTGGCTCTAATGCACCCACGGCTCATAAGAATCCTTTTTGAACTGGAACATTTCGCTTTCTTTTTGTTTTATTATTTCCAGAGAGGTTTTGATTTAATTGTATTGTATATTTATTTTGAACCACTGACCTTTCAGTTAATAATAATAAACTATTTTATGTGTGTTTAAAATTCAGTTATTTGTTGTACTGTCAGTATTTATAGTGTAAAAGACAGCAGATGCGTTTTATTTTTATTATATGCGGGATTCTTGTGTAATAGCGATTTTTTAATAAATTAAAGGCTTTATTACATGGTTCCATATGAAATTTTAATATCTGTCGAGTTTGTTTAGTTTTTTATTATACTGTTAAAGTTTTTGATTAAGATATTGTATATTTATTTTAAGGTGCATTTTTTTTGAACCAATAGCTTCATGATTTACTATTTTATGTGTGTTTAAAATGTGTGTCTGTTTGACATCGCTACAAGTGTCAGTACTTACGTGTAAAAAGATCAGTAGATTCAGTTTTGGATATTTTCCTTAATAAAGAATACTCGGTATTCTTGTGTGATAGTGAAATTTTTTAATGAATTAAAGGCTTTATTACATGGTAACCGTAACTGAAATAAATCGGTTAATATCTATTTGCTGTAACACAAAAAATCTTCACACTCTTCACCAGTAAAAGTAATCACAAACTAACACGTATATTTTTTGTTGTAAGGCCTTTACGTACACGCCAGGAGTCCTATATAAAATATTTTCAAATGTAATAAGCCTTAATATATGTTTATTTTCTCAATTTTATGAAGCTCAGTACAATCTAGTTTTATCCTAATGGTAAATTAACAAAGTAAAATCAAGACATTTTACTTATGGTAAGGGAATTCTTACATTGACCCAGGCTAATATGTCCATACAGCAGTTGACAAACTGAATGACCAATGGCCACGACAGCAAGCAGAACAGCTATAGAGTTTCAGCTGACCTACGCGAGGCCCGGCATGGTTCGAAGCTTAATGTGGTCAACCCCAGTAAAGATCAAGCTCTACAGAGGCAAGTTCTGGTCTGCCAGGGAAGACGCAGAGAGAAAGATCACTCAGGCCCCCCGGGTTCGTGAAGCCCGTACACTCCTAAAGGTTGAGGTTTCTTTATACTTTTCTGGGGAGTTTTCTGCTATAAGAAAATTAGTTAACTGCCATAAAATGTTTAGCAAAATTTTCTTTGTTTTCTCTCAACCAATATTGTTGGTATCGTTTTCCTCTTTTTTTTTAGTAGTAAATCTTTATTTTTCTATTTAAATCAGAAATATATAATTTTCAAATTTTGTTTAAAGTTCTTATATTGATTCTCAAAAATGTGATAGTTTATGAAATGTTGTATTTTTTAGCTCCTGAGATGCTACTTGAAATGGTAGAACTTTGATACACCTTTCGGTATAACTTTGATATACCCCCCAAAAAATTACGCACCAAATCTAGCACATCCTACGGACTTTTTAGGGTTGCGGTTTCTTATTTTGATGTTGCCAATTTAGGTTTTTGCTGTTGCCAAATTTAGTATTTTCTTGTATTTTGTACCATTTTTTGAGTTTTTTTTAAAGTTTTGTGGCAACAATTTTTGGATTTCATATATGTTTTACCGCCATTTCTTTGTGAAGTGATCAAGCGGATTTCTGACTTGCTGTATTTTGCTGCAAATCTGGTTGTATTTTTCAATTATATTTTTTCTATTAATTATTTTTATCTTTTAGCTTTCAATATGCCTACTGTATATAGTGTTGTTGAAAAGTTTCAGGGAATTTTGAGTCAGAAAATTAATAGTTGTACATATAAATGATAGGAATTCTAAATTTCTGTATAAATAATTTTTTTTATTAGATTGCCTACACGTATTTTCAGTTGTATTTTTTAAAATTTTTGTGTAAATTGCATATAATATGTTATTCAGTGTCATTTATTTGTATATCTTATGTATTTATTGTATTTTTTAGGTATTCTTTTTTTATTTAATGATTCCGTATTTATGTATTAATTATTTGTATTTAACGAGAATCCATCTTGGCTAGAAAACAAAGGCGCCAAAAACAGGTATTTTGCTTGGCGAGAAAAAAAAGTAGCCAAATTTCCGATTTGGTTTGTATATCAAAGTAGTTCCCAAAATAAATTTTATATTGCAATCTGCGAATAGTTCTACGCTGAAAAAGCAGTGAATTTCGTAAATTATTTCTGTTCTGATTTACTTAAAAACTGATTTTCTAATTTTGTTTAAAGTTCTTATATTGATTCTCAAAGCTGTGATAGTTTTATGAAATGTTGTATTTTTTAACGCATGAGATGCTACTTGAAATGTAACTTGCAAAAGCGTCGACGTGTCAACACGTCAAAAACCAAATCTTCAGTTTGATTCAGTCGACGTGTATATACGTGAATACAAAACTTCCTTTTAGTACTATTGATGTGTATGCATTTTGGGTAAAATAAAATGTGTAAACATTTGACATAAAAACTTAAAATTTCAGTATGATGAAATACAAATAGGTTTCAGTAATATGTTTTTTTTATAATAGCAGGGGACATACTATAAACTAAAAAAATGGTTAAATTCTGTGGTATAGAAGTAATTTTCCTGCACAATGTAGAGCGTTTTAAAAAATAAGTTGATTATGTTTCCCACTGCATCTATTAATCTCCGTGCTTTACAGGTGCTCGACCTGTGGAAGATCTTGTGTAGTGCCTTCTTTCGAAAAATACCACAGTTAAATTAATAAATGTCTTATTTGTTTCTTTAATTTTACCTATTTATAAATTTCTTTGTTTAAGAAATAGTTAAACTTTTAACAATACTTTTTTTCAACAATGAATTGTTAGTTTTTTTATCTAATAAAAATGAAACTTTATTCTCTTTACTTTACTAATTTTTTCTCAAAATTTATTATGTGACTATATGTGTTCCGTTCGAAATATGCACACGTTATGTACGCGTAAATGACTTTCAAAAATGAATTTCACGGTTAGCTGGTTAATAAGATGTATACGATGCTTCTTAAACACAGCAATTTATCGACTAGTATCGCATATAGTTGATGATAATCGTCCATGTTTAGAGACAATTAATTTGTAGAATTAGAATTTATTTTAAATTTTTCTATTTAGCAAAGGTAGATGATTATTCTATGAAAAATCACTCGACTTTTCAAGTACTAGCGGTTATATTAAATTTCATTTTGATCAACTTTTTAAAAATTTTCATGCCTAGCTCATACATTTTCCTTTTTATCTTTAAAAATTATATAGAAACAAATCTGGGTTTTCATTTAAGTTAAATAGTCTTAATATAAGATAATTATTTAAACCCACACAATATTTTAGCAACTATTTTGACAGTTTTAATATACTAGATCCTTTCTACCTCTAGAAAAATTTTACGATTTTCTTAACTATACCCTATAAACTATTACGATTTTCTAAACTATGGCAGATACATAAATAGATGAGCTTCAAAATTTTAATTAAAAAATTATTAAAAGTAATCCGTCCAAAATATAAAAATTAACTTTACTAACTTGATACAAAAATCGTCAAACTCAAAAATGTTATTATTATAAGTCTAAAATAAGAGTATCTGACAAAAAACAGGTATCAAAGCAGTTTGGTTTGGAGTGCTAAGGTCTAATTTTTGCAACTCGAGGGCTAATGATACCGGGACGTACAGCTTAAAGCCGATTCCAAACGGCTACGAACATCCATGCCATAGTGGGATTCGAACCCACGAACTGCGGTTACGAAGGCCAGCACTCTAACCAATCGGCCATCGTTCATCGTTCGGCGTTATCAGAGCAGTAAAATAATCATGTTATTTGAAAAGTACATTTTAATAATTAAGGATATACCAAACAGGTTTTGTTTTTAGAACAATAAATAATTTTTATATTTTGGGTCGAAATCCTCCATTTTGAAGATCCCTTGTTAATTCAAGGCCATCGTTGCAACTCCGTCAGAACTCATCAGTAAATGTTAACACTAAAAGGATTGAAACAAATTACCATTGTGCACATTATATTTCTAATCAATAAAATTTATTTTCTGAAAATTTAATGGAAATATAGAATGTATTTTTTGCATCAAAAGAATTTTCGAAATTTATTCTTTTTTTTATGGAAGAACAAACACATTAGAAAGATAAAATAGCATTTTCAGGGGTGAACAAAGTTGAATTTCCTTCCTACTCATTAACTTCTGTGGAAAGGTTAATACCAAAAATTAAGAAAACTAAACAAGAAATATATTTTCCTGAAGGTAATTTTCCGGCTTCACAAACTAAACTATTTTGTAAAACTAACTTATCTCAAGCGTGTAATCTCAAAATAAAATAACTTAGCTCTAGTTTAGCAGGAGGGAAATCCAAGAAAAACTTTTGTTTTGACAAGTATTTGTTACATTTTTGAAATAACCTTTCGGATTATCTTATAAAACAACGAGGTTCCATCGAAAAAACTGTTTGTAATCTGTGCAAACTTCACGAAATAGGGAGAACATTTAAGCCTGGTGTTAATTTTTATCTTGGTATATTTTCGTTTAAATCATTATCACGGCATCTGAACAAGTAAAAATGTGTTTATTAACAAACTAATAATGTGGAATAAATCGGTAAAAAGTTCAAAAGAAAAAATATTAATATAAATTTTTAAAAATGTGTAGTGTTAGAATTAACATTACAGTCTTTGTATTATTCTCGATCACGTTTAGAAGAAAGATTAATAGGGCACTACTTTTCGAAACATTTCAATTCGAAACCAACTACTAGCATGGATGTTTGTAGCCACTTTCAGTTGGCTTTAATTGATAGGTTTGGGTCCCATTACCCTTGAGTAGCAAAAAAAAAGTAGTCCTAAACCAAACCAGACCGAATAATCAAATCGAAATACGTTGATATGTTAATACTACTATTCATCCCCATGTCGTTCGACTCGAATTCATGTACATTGCTTTGTAAAATATGTATATAAAGTAATGTATATATATATATATATATATATATATATATATATATATATATATATATATATATATATATATAAATAATATAAAAGTAAAAATTAAATAAGAATTATTATTAAAATTCTTGATGCACCTTGCATCAAGAAAAAATAAATTTTATATTAATTAAAAAGGAGATAAATATAAAAAGATAGAGCATTGAAACGAATTTGAATAGGAATTGGTATAGTTGAAGCGGTGGGGGGGGTATTGCGACCCTCTCACTCCAGTTAAATCGAAATTTAATCAGCTGAAAAGCTCCCGGTCACTATAAGTACAGCAATAAAAACAGACTAATTGTCTATAAACAATCCATACAAAATTAAAACTACAAAGGGAAGGACAATTACAATCAATAACAACTAACCTATGTATATATTAAAAACTACCGTAAAAACAGTCAATATTATTAAAAATTCCACCAAAAAAACTTTTACTATCCATACATATACTCATGCCCAAC
>CM063508.1:9871599-9887351 GCA_032207245.1 Pardosa pseudoannulata | reverse complement strand
TGGAGTAAAGTTCGTATAAATGTGTAAGATCTGTCAAAAATCCCCCCCTTCCCCCTCCGCTTTTCCTAATTTGGGTCTGAAAAATTTATTCGATGAAATTATAATGACATTAAGAGTCAGCGAACTTTCTCCCTTTTCGGTACTATACTGATTTTCATTTTATTATTTATATATTTCCTTTGGAATTTTTCCACCTCACGTTTTAAAAACTTTAAATTATATTCTATGAAGTGTTTGAAAAGTACCTTTGGGAAAAAAAAAAGCGTTAAAGAGTTAATAGCGATCTTTCAAATACGCTGGTGTTAGAAAATGAAAAAAGGTATTTGGTACGCAACTGAAAATTAGTTTATTATGCTCAACATTTCCCAGTTTCAACTCTTTTTCACAGAAAAGGGTAAATTATGCCTTTCAAATAGTAATAACGTATAGGCTTTTACTAAATGAAATTTTAGCATTGTCTGAAAATCGGAAATAAAATTTTCAGCATTTTAGTTCCATTAAAAGGTAGAAATAGCTTGAGGCTAGCAATAATACAATTGAGTATATTAAAGAGAAAGAGTTTATAATAATTCTTTTCGAAAAATACATCCACTCACTTTTTGATATGATTCTTCTTTTTATATACAAAATAAAGAATCCAAATATTTATTTTTACTTTTGAGAAGAAAGATTTTATAAATGCGTAATAAAAAAAAACTTTCTGATTAATCCCATCATAATATGAACTCTAACGTTCGAATCACTCCCGATGGATATCTATATATAAAATGTATAGAGTAAAAAGTACAGAGCATCAAAATGGATTATATTTCTAAATTCCGAATGGCAACAGATGTGAAGACCAAATATAAACATTAAGGGTCGTCACAGATTGATAACCGTTCGTGTTAAAACTACTACAGTAAAAGTAGCCATGAGCTTCAATTAAAAATAAATTCTATGTATCAAATTCTTTAAACGCAAGGAAATGCAAAATTAAAGGTGTTAAATATTTTTTTGATATGTCATTATTTATCAGATTGACTACGAAGCAATCTTCTATTACGTGTGAAACAGTTTTTAAGAGTGATGTTTTAGAATCAGCCGTATAGAGAATTTAGCAATAGTTATAAATCGTTGATGAGTAGAGAAAACTCAACGAAAAATTTCATACTTATTATAACAAGAAAAGGTAAAATTTACCACTTTCACAAGAGTTTTTTTTAATAAAAATAAATGTAAAAATAAAACTGACCATGTTGATCGCGGAGCTGCTAGAGTATTTATAAATATCTTAAATCTAATAAAATAATAATGACTTTAAAAAATAGTATTATTAATAATTGCAACCTCATGAAGGAATCATCGTAGTTTAATGAATTTTAATGGACAAATGACTTGTAAAAATATATTATTGTTCTAAAAATAATACTAAGTGTCCGAAATAAGTATAAGTACTGCACGGTACAATAAGTGCTACTAAACAGCATGACATGCAGTCAATCACATTTTGAACCCATGATTGAGAATGAACATTCGAAATGGTTTGCATACGTGCCAAATTTAATCTGTTGAAGCTGTAGAAGGAGAATCAGGGTAAAAAGCTGAACTACGAAATTCCATAAATATTCAGTATAGGACACCTCTGGGGAGTAAGTAGACCACGGAAGAGGCTGTATGCATTCTACTAAAAAAAAGTCTTGAACAACCCTTGCAACTTGTAGGCGTTAATCGTCCTTTGAAAGAGAGTTACAGGAATGTCTTGAAGCAACGGAATGAATCCGGACTACAGAAATTCCCTGATGCATCTGTTGCTGTTAAAATTACCCATAATTCCGAGTAGTTAAATTCGTTTATGATAGGTAGTCCCTTAAAAGACCAAACTGCCGAGTGTTCGTCCATTATGACGTTCAATAATGAACTTTCGAAGGTTGTGTTTACCGGTATATCATCTAGCATGAATTCGGTCACAGCTATGCTCCAAATTAATCCAAGATTCGTTTAAAAAAAAAAAAAAAATAGCTGTTGCCAATCTACACGTCCGGTTTTGTACTCATGAGCTCATTGCTGCAACAGCAGCAGCTTTAGACGTTCTGACTGAGGAATAAACAGTATAAAGGAGTTCTCGCAAGCAGTTTACTGCGCAGCAGACTTTGATGAATCAATAAAGCAGACAATAGCACACTTTTAGCAGTGGATCAATGTGCAGCCAATTCTCGTGATGAACAAGGCTACTACCCCGCGTTGACTTTACCTTTTGGAGTCCATTCTCAGATTTCAGAGTGGTCCGTTCTCACTTCTTTATAGATTCCAAACAAACTCTGATCACTTTTATGATGTTACGCTAAACACAACCTGACATTGAATATGAAAATTCTTCTTCACTAAAGCCGAGTGTTGTTTTAACAACATAGTCTGAACGGTTAGTAGTCCTGTCAGACTATGTCCATGTCACCCTATTTCTGCAGCAGGGAATTAGTTCACCTAAACTTTATCACTAACAAATAGCTAAAGATTATTTTCAACATCCCGCTACAGTTGTCTACTTATACGGTTTCAGCATCAGAGAGAAGGGCGCTGCTCGGCTAAGCATGCCTGGAGACTGAAATGTTAGTCATTTGTACAACACACTAAATATTTATTGGAATTTATTATCAGTCATTTGATAATTTCAGTCATCCCGTCATTCCTTCGTGTTTGTTTCCAAAACACAAAATTTGTATACTTATGCCATAAGGTGTCCTTTATAAAAAGGAAAAAGCTTGTGATATGCAATTTATTTGCTATTATATTTAAACTAATACTTAAATTTAAGATCTATAATAAATATAATTATTATCCATGATTTCTTATTCTGTATCTGTTAAAAAATCAATTTCTTTTGAGAATCGAAATATAAGAAAATGTCTATACAAACAACAAAATTATAAATAGGAAAAAGTTTAATTTTTAGAAAGTGTTTATAGGACTTGTCTACCTTTAAATTAAAAATAGAAAAATCATTCCAAAATAATATAAAATTTCTACAAAGTATATTTTAACTATATTAAAAAAGAAACGCCAGTTATAATGTGTTAGAGATATAATTTAAAAAGTCTCTTCATAATTTTTACCACAAAACAAAATTAACTATTATCCCTTTACTCATGTACTCCATTATGTTCATACAAATAGTTCCCTCTACGATTTGATAACTACAAAAATTTTAAACACTGGGTAGTTAGAAATATCATTCTGTGTTACTTGCAGTCCCGAGGACAAACATTTATTATATTAATGCTGCAAAACATTCTTATTCTTAAAACTCAGCACAAATAAAAGAAATATTTAACAAACATAGAAAAATCGATATCAGGCGTGAATGATAGCTATGCTGGTCGAAATAGTTACCGAATTCACCATTTGCATTATACTTTCATGAAACAAAAATACACGATTTCAAATATTTTATTCAGAATGATCACATGGGCATTAATCACTCATTCGTTGTTGAAGCTACTAATCCATGAAAAACAGTTTATATTTGATCTATATATGTTATAGCTACTTTTAAATTAATAATATACCAATGAACAAAGATTTCCTTCTCCCCTTGGTTAATTTGGGGAAGATGTAATTTTTTTTATGAAATAGATTGTTCATTTCCTGATTCACAGTCCATTTGAACCATTTCATGATGAACCAGGAAAAGCTGTTCGTAATAGTTCTTACTTAATATTTTGAGGTGTCATATTTTATAAAAGAGTGTTTACTGTAGCTGTTTGTTGCTGAAAGTGCACCTGTTTCGATAAATTAAATCTTTAAATACTTTATAAAATTATGTACTTAAGGTTTTTTTTACCCTGTTCGTACCCAATCAAGCAGTTATGTAAAAGCGCCATCTCACGACCAGCTCGTTTACGTGTATTGTAAAAGAAGGAGCTACTCCAGTTTTGTATGAGAGTGTGTCAAGGAATAAAGCGTGCGAGATTGAGTTTGTGTTGAATTGAAGCGTTTCTTTTTATTAGTTAAAATTAAGTGTTTTACAATCCGCTGCTTAAAATATGTGATATAAATTCCATAATAACATACCCCTCTAGTAAAATTCGTAAAAAATCATTCTTTATTCGTTGCAAGAAATAATGTAATATAATGAGATATAAAATAAGATGATGAATAATAAGATGTAAAATAATATATATGAAACATAGCGTGGCCTGCCATGTTTCTGGATGTATCGTAGTCGAAAAAGAATACGATTTTTCAGGAAACACTTGAACAGCATCTTTATTTAACAACGTCCACAGAAAAAATCTGACAAAGAATAGTCGAGCGGCTTTTTATAACCTTGGGGAAGCCACCGATGTGAGAAAGAAATTTGTTTAATGAGCAAAGTAGAGATGTGTTTAACCAGCAAAGTAGGTTGCCTAGTTTATCTCGCCAACAAGAATTAGACAAAAGAGTTTAACGCCGAGAGGCCACCAAAAAGATGACCAAATTGCGGATTTGGTGGGTTTTTTAATAGAGGAGATAATGAGTTTAGTTTAGGATTAAAATATTAAATTTTTGCATTTCATACATATACATACAAATTTCTAAAATATAAATTTATATATATATATATATATATATATATATATATATATATATATATATATATATATATATATATTAAAAAATATACATTCGTATGTACAAGATAACATAATTTAGAAAATAGTTATTAACCTACAAATTTCTATAGGATGAATTAAGAAAGAAATCTTCGACACAGTGACTATGGTTTATCCGAGATGCCCCTCTCTCCCCATCCCTTCCGATACCTTAAAATAAATAAAATCATTCGCATTACTACTCATTACTACATTATAACTCGACTACAATAAAACAGGTTAACGGAAAAAAAAATCTTCACAAAAAAAAGTTGCAAACGTTATTTGTCATTTCTACAGTGGATTAACAGATTTGAGATTAGTTATATTATGATTTTCAAGTAATGATAGTATTGCATCGTGGTTCAGAAGAAGCTTGGGATTTTGAAGAATATCCTAAAAGTGATGAAGAAACTTTTGTTACTCATCATAAATTAAGCACAGCCATCTAAACACAAGGCCTGCGCACTGATTTTCCCAAAACCGGTCACGTGATCTCTCGAAGGCGGTATTCCATTTATTCTGTTGATGCTTGTTGAATGCTTGCCGATTACTGCTTTTAAATTAAAAAAAAATTATGGAAATAAAATAACATTTGCTATTATATGTAGGGTAAGAAGTAATTTTGTTATCGTTTCTCCTATTATTTGATGAGCTGCTTTCTAATTAAGTATATCATAAGAATGATGATAATTTTTAAGTTCGCTACTTTCAAATGGTTAAAATGTTTTGTTATTAGTGTGTTCTTTGCATCATATTGTATATTGTAACTGTCATTTTAAAAATAAGTTTCATTTATTGTTAGATCTCATTAAGCAGTTTATAATTACATAATACAACATTTAATATCCGTGAGTTAAATGCATTCTAAGTTTATGTTAAACTTTCGTTTTTGCTGTGTATTGCAACTCGGCTATTGTTGATACCTCACAAATTACAATTTCTGTTTTCTCTTAAAGGAATTTTTTTTTATTACCACAATAAAAGATTGTTTCCTTACTTCATTGACTAATAATGTGTTTTTAAGGAGCTTTATTAATAAAAGTTGATGTACAACTTCTTCCACATACCACAACAGCAACTGGGAAATTTCTATGTAGAATCAATGATATCTACACTTTAAATTGTTTCTGATTTATCAGCTTCATATTTTTTAAGTCCTGAGCTCTTTTTCCAAATCTTCATATTAACTTTCTACAATCTAAAATTTTGAATGTCGAAGCGTAAAGAAGACATATCTAACAAAAATTAAACTACCAAAAGAAAATTTATAAAAGTAAGAAAAAAAATTAGTCTAAAGTAATCAACAGAAGCAATGTTTTTACACATTTTTATTATAAAAATATAATTTTTATTCAATGTTGTATTATTTTATAATAGGTAGTTTTTCATATAACCTGTAGAAAAAGTAGTTAAATAAACATGCTTAAATTTTTGAATAGTTATGTCCCACAGCCAAAAGTAGAAAAATCCCATCTAGATAAAATTTGCAAGCTCTTTTAATTGTATAATTAAATTTTAATTAATAGATGCTTTATAGAGGAACTTTAAAAAAAACTGTATTTACACTTAAAGTAACATTTATGCATTCAGATATTTACAAATGTTTTATTAAAATATAACAGTAATTTTATAGCAAATGATAATCAACTCAATTTATTAATAACAGTATTACTTAACCATATCTTAAAAATGTAATAGATGATATAAATAGGTCTTCTAAATTATGTTTGCATGATTGTTTACTTCACTCCACAAATATAATTTATAAAATATTTCTGAATAACTACTCTAAAAAAGGTGACTGAAAAAAATATTGAAGAAGTTAAGAAAAAATCCAATAAGAGAAAAATAAAAAAAAAAAATTCTTAAATATTTTTGTAATAACATTTTTACTTTTTTTTCTCTATTTACTATTGAATTATGTTTGTATATATTGAATTATGCATTATATTTATGTAGTAGTAATTAGTATCAGATGTTATACGTAAATAAAACTGTAAAAAGTTTGAAATTATTTTGCCTCAGCATAATATTTTTGCATGAGTTTGTGAAATTTATCAGTGATAAATTGTTCTATGATTTTACACTAAGGCAGTGTTTTTTAATAATGCCTTTAATATAACCCTTAAGGATTTTATTTCTTTTAACTTTAATGTGATCCGTAAAGGATCATACTTATGGTAAGTAAAAAGAAAAAAAAATGTGTAATGTTTTACAAATGTAATTTCTTTGCTAAAAATTTTATCTATATATCATATCTGTTCCCGTGTAGTGTAGGAAGTTGTTTTAGTAACTAATAAGTTTTAGTAAAATATAAATATAAATTGACACACAAATAAAATATCTATAGCAAAACAATTTTCTACTAATAAATATTCACGTTAGTGAATAATTGAATATCCTTAGTTTATTTTTGAAAAAATATTTTGATGATTAGTAAAAAGCATGACACAATTTACTTGCGGATTATAGAAGGAAAACCGCCTTCAGCCGCCGACATTTTTTTGAGTGCGCAGGCCTTCTATATAGATGGCTGTGAATTATGTCATGATGACTCATTAGTACATGCTGAGGTGTTAATTATTTGAAGAAAGAACATAAAACATATCTGAAAAAAAAAATAATAAATTTAGAGCAGCCATCCATTTGCCAGTAAACAGCCGACGATAATTTTTACAAACACACATAGATAACGTGATTTGAACGACTCTTCAAGTTTTATTCTAACAGTATTGAAAATACTCTTCCATATCTTACGTAGCCATATCTTACTATATATAAAATGCTTTAATTTCATAATCAGTTTATATCGGACGAACTGGTATCATAAATGGTATTCTTATACAATATATTACTTGTTTTTAAAAGGTTGAATTTATGTACATAATACTTATCTTAAAATAAAAGCACCCAGATGAAATGTATAGACTTCCCAAACATAAATGTGATATACATCTATTGAGGAATACTTATCTGGAGCTCAAGTTAAAAAATCACAGCCTTCTCAGAAATATAAAAAGAATTAAATCTTTAGGTTTCACTTGAACCAGAAGTGAAGACCAGTGTTAATCGCCATGTTTATTAATACATTTAGCAGCGGAATTCTATCGGGAGCGGGCATTATGAGCGTAAATTAATATATTCAGTTAAATCTAAATAGACCGAAAATTATTTAATTTTTTAACCAACTTTTTGTATTATATATTATAATATATAAACAAATATATATATATATATATATATATATATATATATATATATATATATATATATATATATATATATATATATATATACATATATATATATATATATATATATATATATATATATAATATCATTGTCGCAAGGATAAGTAAAAAGTTTTATTTTAAATCTAAAATAATTTTTTAATCAACCTTCCCTTCTGTGTTTCCGCATCGACTGATGTAAAAACTAGTTTTTATTTGTCTAAGTTTTTCCAGAAACTATGTAGTAGACAAGAACATTCGGCTTCGTTTTCCTGTATCTACCGTTATTTTTATACTCGCAAACAAACCATGTTGTTACACTAACCTGTACTAGTACATGCCCCACATACAATGTGTTAAGAGGTTACAAATCGTAAAGGAGTCATTTCCTAGTACAGTCAGACCTCTAACGTTGTCACTCAACCCCTAAAAAATTCATTTAATTTAAAATTAGTTAATACAGATTCACTTCTTGAATTACAAAAAAAAACTTTTAAAATATTAAAATTAAGTAATATGAAAAAAATAAAGCAATCACAAGCTTTGTTTAAACTAATATCTGTATATTTTATTTAACTTATTCCTCCAAAAAGAAATATGCGAGAAAAATAAGAATAAAGCAAAACGTCCTTAAACGCATTATATTTTCATTAGAAATTTTTACATTAAGATTAATTTTAATCCCATGGACGTGTTAAAAGAAAACGACTAAAATTAAAAAATGAGTTTGAAATGACCAGAAATATTATTTTTAGTAAAAGGAAGGAAATTAGATTACAGGAAATATTTAGTTAAATAAAGAATGCATTTCTCTGTTTAGATGCTATTTTGCGGTGAGAATTGCAATTTTTTTTTTCTATGTTCCATGTTTGAAATATAAAGGTTCATTAAATAGATGTTCACCTGAATTTTTTTCATCGCAAGATTTTTCGAAATATTTGCCTTGATTATTATAACACATTTCTCAAATTTGCATGTAGAGTGACTATAATTCGTTGTAAGATTCTAAATGGGCCCAACTTTAAAAATTTGTGATCTACTGGTATAAGGAGATAACACTAAACTACACAACTAAATTACTCTTTATTACCACCTATCATAGATGAAAAAAAAAGCTTAACTCAACCTTTCAGTAAATTATAGAGAAAGTTTGAAATCCCTTTGTTGGTATGGATTTTCCTATTTGTGAGACCTAATGCTCTGTCGTGTGACAAATCTCACACTTACAGTTCAATAGCTTTACGACTATAAATTTATATTTTGGGAGTTATAACCATATTTTCCCATAAGAATTTTAAAATGTCTAGCATTTTATACTAAATCTCATCTGTTTATGTATGACATTCTAACATAAATATTTAAAATACATCCTTTTCTTTAGGGGAAAAAGCGAAAAACTCATATTGACACTACCATATGCGGGATTTTATTTTCCGGGATGAAGATTCATTTCAAAAACAAATGTTTTTTTAAACAACTATAAACAAAAATAACCTTATATCTTAGGTAAATTTTGGATTTCAAGACAATGTGGTTCTTTTATGGATTCCTAAAACTAAATTAGGAATTCCT
The DNA here is from genome assembly GCA_032207245.1 of Pardosa pseudoannulata. Taxonomy (NCBI): domain Eukaryota; kingdom Metazoa; phylum Arthropoda; class Arachnida; order Araneae; family Lycosidae; genus Pardosa; species Pardosa pseudoannulata. Next base: position 9,877,936 of record CM063508.1, on the reverse strand, counting down.
CAGAAGAGCAGTATATGTACACTTCAGTTCTCATCTTCCGATTTTTAAATCTTACTCACTACAAAAAAACATGTTCGGTAAATACTCTCACATGTTTTAGCATTTCATAAAAATTACGGAAGTAAATTATATTTCTGTATCAATAGCTTGCATTCTTTAGACGCGTTTTTAAATTGATAAAAAGAGGATATGAACACAGATAAGGAATTTTTAAATGTCACGATCTTTTTCCATGTTATGTAATCAGTATGATTTAAATTTATGATTTATTCAGTGTCACGTTTTTACAAAATAGCGTGAAGCACAATTTTGCACATGCCATATTCTAAATTTTAAGTAACTTGTCGAAGTTTTACATTCAATGTCACGTTATATTTATAGATATCAAAATACATAAAGGTATATCATAACTTAATTTTGAACAAAAATGTGTTCAGAATATAACTGTACAGTTATATTAATATCATTAATATATAATTAGTATGAAAACATCATACAAAAATAAAGCTAATATAATTAGTGTCATTTAAGGAAATGAGTAGACTTCACAGGTTATAAAATGTTATGTTCTAAAAAATAAATTTAAACCCTCAGTTATTAAAAATAAAGTCAACCAGAAAAAATTATTTATATTATGCACACACTAATTTTTATTATATTTTAAACTAAAGATGTAGTGAATATAAAAGTTAAAAGCTTATTTATTATTTCCATTATTACGTTATATTTATAGAAGTAAAAATACATAATGGTACACCATAACTTATTCTCAAACTATAATGTATTCAGTATCTGATAACGGAACGGTTAGTATTAATATAATTAGTGTGATATCATAAGAAACAAAATAAAGCTAAAATAATCAGTGACATTTAAGAGAAATAAATTGACATCGCAGAATGCAAAAAACTGCGTTCAAAAAATAAAAATTTAAAAATATTTCATATTATGCATACACTTATTTTTTTGTTATATATTAAACTAAGGATATAGTGACTACAAAAGTTTAAAACTTATTCCTTATTTATACTATTTTATTAAATAGAAGGAATGTAATAAGTGGTTACTATAATCAGTTTCTAATATATAATATGTAAGGATATACTTAAAAAAAGGTACATTCCTTATAAAACTATTAATTATACTTTACTGTCTCTAAAATTAAAATTTTTCTAGTATGCATGCTTAAAGTAGTCAAAATGTATTCAAACATAGTAAAATTAGGTATTTCCGTTGAAATATAAAGACCGAAACATTTTACAAATTTCAATTTTTTCTTTTCTCCATAAAAAGAAGTGAAAATTCCTTGTTAACAATTTAAGCTGCAATAATACCTCACTTAGTACTGTTAATTAGTTACTTAAACCTCTGCAGTTTTAGTTTACCATGTGATACAAATTTCAAGACTCTTTTCTTTTTTCATTTCAGGGGGAATAGTATAAAGTATAGAATTAAAAGAATTTGCGATGTGAACAAGATTATTTCTATAGAAAAATAAATAGTTTCTGTGAAGCTTAAAACAAAAATATTAGTAATTTCAATTACTATCAATAAAAATAATGAAAGAAGGGAAATCAAAATAATGGAACACTTATTACATGATTGTCATACTAGACTCAAGAGATGTGCGTCGGGGGAAGGACACCTGCACGGCTGATGCGAACTTCTTAACCAGTGCAGTAACGATTCCGAAGTATTTTGTTACGGCACTAAGGTGAGGCTGAAAATTGGACATACCAAGAGAGGGTACAAATACCCCTGGAGGCGACAGTTTAATCAGGAGGGGGAAGGCCTTACTTGCTCTTTACAGTCCATAATGATTAGACTTATATTAATTTGATAACTGAACAGTTATATTAATATCATTAAAGTATAATAAGCATGAAAACCTCGCATAAAAATAAAGCTAAAATAATCACTGTCATTTAAGAAAATGAGTAAACTTTACAGGTTATAAAAATTTACGTTCTAAAAATTTTTTTTAATCTAAACCCTCAATTATACAAAATAAAATTCAACCAAGAAATTATTCCTATAATACACACACTAGTTTTATTATATTTTAAACAAAAGATGTAGTGAATATAAAAGTTTAAAATTTATTTATTATTTGCATTATTACGTTATATTTATAGAAGTAAAAATACATGACGGTATAGCATAACTTAATTTTAAACAATACATTCAGTATCTGATAACTGAACAGTTATATTAATATCATTAATAACATATAATTAGTATGAAAACATCGCACAAAATAAAGCTAAAATAATCAGTGACATTTAAGGAAAATAAGTTGACATCGCAGGATGCAAAAAATTGCGTTCTAAGAAATTAAAATAATTATTCATATTATGCACTCACTTATCTTTTTGTTACATTTTAAATTAAGGATATAGTAAATATAAATGTCTAAAACTTATTCCTGTTTTATTAAATAGAACTGTTTTACACTGTTTTATTAAATAGAAGGACTGTAATAAGTTGTTACCATAATCAGTTTTCTAATATATGATGTATATGGGTACACTTAAAAATCTTTAGTTATAATTAACTGCCTTTAATAATTAACTGCCTTTAAAATTTAAATTTTTCTAGTATTTATGCTTAAAGTAGTAAAAATTTATTCAAACATAGTCAAACTAGGTGTTTCCGTTGAAACAAACTCTGAAATATTTTACAATTTCAATATTTTCTTTTCTCCATAAAAAGAAGGGAAAATTCCTTGTTAATTGTAAACTGCAAGAATACCTCACTTAGTACTGTTAATTAGTTACTTAAACCTCTGCAGTTTTAGTTTACCATGTGATACAAATTTAAGATTTTTCTTTTTTTCATTTCAGTGGGAATAGGATAAAGTATAGAATCAAAAGAATTTGCAATGTGAACAAGATTATTTCTATAGAAAAATAAATAGTTCGTTTCTGTGAAGGCTTAAAACAAAAATATTAGTATTTTCAATTACTATCAATAAAAATAATGAAAGAAGGGAAATCAAAATAATGGAACACTTATTACATGATTGTCATACTAGACTCAAGGATGCGGGGGGGGGGGGGGGGGGGGGGTGGGGGGGGGGGGGGGGGGGGGGGGGGGGGGGGGTGATGTGCGTCGGGGGATGGACACCTGCACGGATGATGCGAATTTCTTAACTAGTGCAGTAACGATTCCGAAGTATTTTGTTACGGCACTAAGGTGAGGCTGAAAATTGGACATACCAAGAGAGGGTACAAATACCCCAGCAGGCGACAGTTTGATCAGAAGGGGGAAGGCCTTACTTGCTCTTTATAGTCCATAATGATTAGACTTATATATTTTTAGTAATAAGACTATGCATTAATGCGTTAACAGGGACCTATCTTCCAGTATTATATATAACTGTGAACTAGAAACTTGATGTCATGCAAACATCACTTATGACCCCATGTGAATTTTTTCCTTTTATTATTTGTAAAAGAAATTATGTACCACAGTTATCCATATTTTATATGCACTTAAACAACGGATTTTTCTAGTTATACAATCAGTTACCTCTGACACATTACAGCGTGTTAGGTAAGTTACATTCCTTTACTTTTAATGTCTTGACTAAAAGTTAGGATGGGCTCTATCCACCACCACCCCTGCTGAAATTCTGGTTTGGTTTGGAGTGCTACGGTCTACTTTTTGCAACACGAGGGCTAATGAGACCAGGACCTAAAGCTTAAAGCCGATTCCGAAAGGCTACGAGCATCCGTTCCCACCCACGAACTCCGATAGGCCAGCAGCCTAACCAATCGATCATCGTTCGGCCGATTAGGTGCAGAAAAAAGTTAATTGTAGCATTGCACTGGAAACAAAATAAATTTTAATTGATCACTTTTGTGATTTACTACTGCTGAAATTCTGGAGTTTACAGCATTGCAAGACCGTAGGCAAGGGGTGGGATTTGGGGGACCCGTCCCCCTCCGAAATTAAGGAATAGGTGCAAATTAGATTTGACATGTAAGAACAGACTGACTAGCACTTTTGGCATCTCGTTACAATATTGTTGCACAATCGGAAGAAATTGTGAAAAATTTTGGCAAAAATTTCAAATAGAGCATATTTTATAATATACACGTAAACATTTGAACATTTTCATTTTCTTTCAAAATTATTCTTTTTCTTTAGTTATACTTCTGTTTTAAAAATTAGAATTTAATACTATGTATAATTCATATATTTTCAATGTTAATTTTATTATTAAATTCATTATGTAGTTACTACTTGACTCATTTAAGGCTATAAATTTGTTCATTATATCATTTTTTAATTACTTTGATATTTTAAAATCCCATTGTATTATGATACTCATTAGGAGTATAGGATAAAAAAACCTGCAGTGTTATTGAAGTACCTTTCACAAAAAAACTATGTCCCCCACCGAATATAATTTCTGGCTACGGCCCTGCAGTATTGCATTTTAAAATTGAAACGTATATATATAAGTATTGCGTCCATCTCTGTCGGGGCTCAAGAAGAGCGTCGGTTAAAACGAACTTTTGGTTCATTGTAAGGCGCCAAACATTTCAAAACATCGAACAATTGAAAAATGGCAGTATTGTACCAGTAATGGTCTTTTTGACGCACGGACGATTAGAGGTGTCAAATGTGCCATTTTGTCAACGCACCGACAGAGAAAAGAAACTGTTCTTTGTGTGACCACGTCGGCCGGGCTCCAAAGGGCGTTTCGGCTACTCCAAGGACAAAGGTCATAGAGGGGGGGGGGTCGATCTCCCCTAAAACCGAGGTTTCCTGTTTGGAAAAGAAGAAACGGAAGGGGACTTCCGGCTGAACTTTGAGATTAGCAGGTTCTCTAGAGTGATCTCCTCCCTGGAAAATAGATTGCATCTACATTGATTTGATTTGTTTTATTTAAAACATTTCTTTTTTTTTTGTTAAATAAATGAACAGTTGTTAAGTTTAATCTTCTACGGCTGATTATTTCGCCTCCATACCTGCTTCTGTCACGAGACCCATGCGAAATCATATCCAGATGATTAGGGTATGACTTAAAATCTGAAATAGAAACATCGCAAACCGCTCGGCGAGATTACAGTATATTTAAATAGACGTATAACTGAACTGTATATTTCAAAATATATTTAAAATATGCAAGTTTATTACTGAATTTTAATTTAAAATTTAAGTTTTAGGTAGATATTTAATTTTTTAAAATTTCTATCACTTTTTTCGGTATTTGTTTTTCGTACTGACTTAATATTTGTATTCCAAATTGTTTTTATGCATTCAGAGACAAATTACGAGTATTGTGTATATACGTATATACGACTTATATACATATATTAAATTTTATATATATATATATATATATATATATATATATATAATCAAATACAATTAAAATATTAAATATTAAAATTGAATTTATATAATTATTTACTAATTTTTGCTTTTAGTTAAAATAATGGAATATCAGAAGGCTTAGTACAATTTCAGCTCAACACCCAGAAACTAAATTGGTCTTGACATTATTATAAGTATTAAAGGAAGTTATATCGAACAGTTGTACAACAATTTCCATATTTTTCCTTTGTATTTACATGATATTTCTTAATACGTGATATTTATTAAACTATAACATTTTAAAATTTTATAATTCATTTTCAATATCTATTTCCGAATATCATAAAAGTAAATCTACCAGTACCTATGGAAATTTACGTGCTACAGTGGCACTAGCACTTTGAACAGCCGCACTAAATGGTGTATTCCTCTACTGTAAAAAATTGTTCTTGTAGCTTTCTCACCAAAAATATAGAAACTATCAAATGACGATAAAATAACTTAATCTGATTCACAAACTTCAATGAAATAAATGTGATCTTTCATTGACATAAATATTCCTTTCAAGATAAACAGGAATAAAATAAAAATGTACACCTGACGTACAAAAATACATACAGCAACATAAAGCATTTCACCTGTCAATAACTTATCAGAAAAGTACAGCTTGATATTTAAAGCTTTATAGAAAGTTTTTAAGTCTAAGAAAACCTAAAAAATTTTTACGTTCAATATTTTTTGGGAGGTCCAGGCTCTTTCAAGCAGTATAGAATAGATTTCTATCTATCCTAACTATTCACGTACAAATATTTTCCTTTGTGCATTCAGACGGGGAATCTAAAGTCACGAAAGTATATGAGAGGAAAAAAAATGATATTTTATGTATCGTCAGATTTCATCGTTATGGACTAGAAGATGTTCTGTATCGAATTCAGGACTGACATATATATACACTTCTCTCTTGAAAGCATTTGCACATTTTGCACGATCATCTGATATAAAATTCCTT
>CM063508.1:9851599-9861599 GCA_032207245.1 Pardosa pseudoannulata | reverse complement strand
AAACATTCATTAGATAGGGATAATATGGGATGTAAATGTACTAATGTGTCATTTGAAATATTTTATACGTTTTTATGTATTGAGAAAAAAAAATCCTCATAAATCTTGGTATTTTTGATATAGATATAAATAACTTTTGAAAAGAATTTAAAAGTCTCATTTATAAATACTGTAATACTATTCAAAGCTTTATAAATTTTATATGTAAAAATGCATTCATATGTAGGAGGTAATCTCGATGTTTCTCCTATTCCAAATCAGTGGAAGTTTCATAACCGATAATTGTAAAAAAAATATATCAAAATTTTCAGTCTTTTATTCTGTTTGTTTCAGTCTGTTTTATGTATGTGCTGAAGTAAGGCAAAATGAGTAGAGCATTTCTCTTCGATTCCAGAGTTCCTGAATACGAATGTCACTTTTGGCAGGGGTGTTCGCAGCCGTTCGGAATCTGCATTAACTCTCCGAGTGGAACAAACACATCGAGGAAAAAAAAATCTCCAAAAAATACTCTAAAGGTTTACTGTCTGAGTGGCCAAAGCGTTCTATGATTTTTCTTTCACCTTTTGTCGACTAGAACGGAATTCGGGAAACCCACCCTCGTTATTATCCCTTTACTTCCTGTTATTATCCCTTTACTTCCGATAACAAATAATGGATTCTAAATGTACAAATAAAAATATTTTTTGAGAGACTTATTTATATTTTTTTACGAAAGTCATCCAAGATATTTAAAGTGTGCAGTTAGAGATACATCTGTTACCGCCAACAAAATACTTCGAATTAGAGAGTTACAAAGCCATGAAAGCCTATCAGCGTCTTTGTGCCTCAGAGGGTAGGTGTGCATCCCTCAAGAAATGTCAGTGAAAGAGGGGTGCAGTTCCTAAAAAATCGACCTGACCTTCCTACCTCAAAACTCCATGGGGGAAAGCACTGGCAAAAATGTACATTACATCCATTTTTGAAGCGTTTTTGAAGGTCGAAAATTGTGCATTTTGAATTCATCAACGGTTTGGTTGAATTGTACGTGCGAACCGTTTAGAGGGTTAAACAGTAGGTCTCAGTCTCCTTAGCCTTCGTGTAGCACAAAATATACCTTAGAGCTCTAAAACAAATCAAATTATCCATTTATACACTCCCTAGCCAAGTTATCAAATGCAAAACAGTTGTTGTGAAAAATCTTATTTGACATCTTCTAAAATATGGACTTTGTATAATTAGAAAGAATGAAATTAGAAAGATAATAAATTAATTAGAAAGAATGAAATTAGTAAGTATAATTTACTTCATTATGTAGATAGTACCACAAATAAAACATTAAATTAGTTTGAAAATATTTACTTAATATTATCATTATTATTGAATCCCGTTTGCAGAGTGTGTCTTAAAAATCAATTTATCTTAGTCCTCTTATGCTGTTTTTAGAGCCTCCATATCCCACAGGAAGGTGTCGATGTAAGACAGAACTGTGTCCTTCATTTGTGAATAATGATTCCGCTCATGATCTTTTGATGTCTGTTGTCATGTAGCTCTCATTAAATTTTAGGTATATACTTCTGATCAAATCTATAGTGGTATTTATTTTTTAGTCAACAAGAATAATATTATTTGGGTTGCGCTGTATAAAATATTTAAGTACTAAATTTAGCCACAGATTCTGAGAGACTACAGACTTAATTCCAAAAATAAAAAATTAATCATCTAAATAAAAAGTTATTGAAATCAGCTTTAAATTGAAAATAAGTAAATTTATTACAATGATATATACATTACTAATATACAAAATTTTGATTAAATTTCAAAAGATTTACTTTTCAACTCCTTCAGTTCCATGCCACATTATTTTTAGATTTGACAAACATAATTCTCTATCATTTAGATTAAGGTTAGGTTTAAATTAGGTATCATTAGGTAATATATATATATATATATATATATATATATATATATATATATATATATATATATATATATATATATATGAGAGAGGACCCAATCTCAAATTCAAAATTTTATAATGAGTACCTTTGTGGATCTGTTTGTTTCCTCAGGAACACCGCTGGTTGGTTGCTGTCCAGAACTGGGTATATGGTATCAATTTTCAGTCTTTTGTATCAACTCTGGTCAGAGTTTTCCATTTGAGTATTTGGAGTGCGGCCTTAATATTTGAAGCAGGAACACTGCTGTTAGTCGCGAGAGGTTCCAACGTTTCCAGAGTCTCTTTCGAACTCAAGGCCATTCTCTTGGCCTCCCGAAATCACACTTTCACAATCGTCTCCTCCGATTTCTGACCTCTGACAGTCGGACTTCTCTAATCGACTCTCGAACACCCCCTTTCTTGTATTTCTTTATTTTATATATTTTTCATGTGTGCCCATTCTTATCTCTCTTCGTCCAATCAAGAGAGCTGTAAAAATCCAATTGGTCTCTTTTACCTCACCTTGAAACCTCAAACATGGAAAAACCTTCAAATTGGGCACTGTCCCTTAGGGACTCATAAATAACTCCACAAAGGTACATTCTTATTTAGTGTCATGTACGGAGTCATGATACTAATCTGGGACTGTGATCAGAACCCCGCCCGAGAATCCCACACACGACGAAAATATCCATTGAATTAATTTTTATTGGTTCTTTACAAAACATTTGATGACGTCAGATTTAAATCCTAAGCATTTTACTTCTCGTATTAATTAATAGCAATTATATTAATTAATCAATTATATCAATTATATTAATGATCTAAATCACCTCATGGCATCTGTGTTTTGATTTCGATTACATCTTTAGCATCTTCTTCTTTCACAATCTTCCATATCTATGTGTTGATTGCCATCATATCATTTACATCTTCTTTCACCATCTTTCATACCTACTTTTTGTTTGATATCACGCCTTTTAGTCTTATCTTCCTCCAGCATCTTCCATGTCTATGTTTTGGTTGCGATCCCATTTTTAGCATTTTTTCCTTCACCATTTTCCATATCTACGTTTCGGTTGGTATCACATTTGTAACATCTTCTGCCTTCACTAAATCTCATATCTACGTGTTAGATGTGATCACATATATAGCATTTTTCCATCTTCCATACATTACAATGAGATATTAACCATCCTAAACAAAACAAGGATATTTTGCTTTTTCCAAATAATGTTTCACTGACCAGTGTTTGGGTCAAAGAGTTTTGTCTTGCATAAAAATAAAGGGTTTTCCATTTGGAAACCTCTTTTGTTTTCTTCTTTTAAGTTTCAAATTTCAAGGTATTTTTGGATAATTCAATTTATTTTTTAATTTGGTACACATACGATTTTAAAAATTCATTATTTCATATAATAAATTTAAATAATTTTTTAAAGTTAGAACTTTATTAATGATGCAGGAAAAATTTTATTCAAAACATAGCAGAACACTTTATGTAGTATTCAATCAATAATATCATGCTTTATAGACTATTTTTACCTGGATAGATTCCTAAGGGAACAAGAAACTTGAAACTGAATATTTATAATCTTCAACATTTCGCTGTATTCATAACATATTTATCCCATTACCATCTTTAAAGAACAGCTAAATAGTAGTTGAAGTTGCAAATTTTATCCGAGTGCCGTATTTAGAATACGGAAATAATCTTTTAAAATCTGTATTGAATAAACGAGTATATTATGAGTAACGAAAGCTTCTACGCAGCATTTAAACGTTTATTCTTTAGTATTTTAAAGGGTAATATTCAAAACAATTGCAGAAAAAAAACCACACACCATTTTTAAACATGTATAAGCTATTTTATCCTTCAAATCATCACTGTTGTAGATGTTTAATGACGCTCTCGGAATATTGTTTTTCCCATAGCAATAACACACAAACTAAACTTTGTTTACTCAACCTTAATGGGATTCCATCGTTGAAACAGACGTATGAGAACAAACAATAAAAAACAATGTTGAATTTTCATCATTTTGGAGTAAATAAACTTAAGAAAAAATAAAAAAACAATATATTACTCTCTCTCTCTCTCTCATGCACGCACGCACGAGATAGAAAGCTTGCAATAAATTATTAAATACTATTTAATCTTTTAAATAAATACCTTATAAATCTAAATTAACTACTTACCATAAACCCTATTTTAATGTTCATTTTTGTCTTTCGAACTGGGTTTTTAATAACAAAATACCTTTAATAAATCAGCACAATTCTTATATCATCCGCTTAATATAAGTAAATGCATAATTGAATTATTAGCTTCTTAAACATCCTTTCACTTTCTTATATCTCTAACAGTAAATTCTTTCTTGTTTACTTTTATCTTATCTGTTAAAAATTTCAGTTTTTTTCTGCCAAATCTAAATAATATCTATTATGTTAATTCAGTTAATGTCTTCGATTCAAAGACAGATAAAGTTCGCAGAAAAATCAATAATTCACTTGGGAGGCTGCACATGACACCGCAGATGTATTTTCTGTGTGTTCATAAAATTTCATAATTGGAGGCTGCGAGAGTTTTTCAACCCTTTCTTTAGTTGTTTCTGAAATGGGATGGTGTTTTAAGTGCAAGAATTCATGCGTAAGTGAATCTGTTGCAAATTAAAATGGATCATGTGGTTTTCCTGAAAGTATCTGAAAAAAAATCCTGATTGCTGATGTACTCTCTGTTCTGTGTTTTCAAATGTATGTATATCGTGTATCTTGAATCTACGAAAAGAATAAAAATCAAGTTTAAATCTCCTCAAACATCTTTCTTCTAATGAGAGTGGCTCTCCAAATTTTGTTTGTTCCCATTTTAAACGCACACCACCACATGTATGTATGTATATGTATAAGTATATTTACACACACACACACACACACACACACACACACACACATATATATATATATATATATATATATGTGCGTGTGTGTGTATGTATATAATATTAAAATCCCTTATTTATATATTTTAATATTAATTTAATAACTTATGTTCATAAAGTACGTTGGGGGTTTGAGCGGTAATTATGATTTTCTCCCCAAACACGCTACAGATTTAATTCAGCCTCTGTCTGTACTACTTTAGTCAATAATTAGCGCGTTCTCTTTAAACATGGGTATTTTTTATCACGTGATCAATTGTGCTTAGGGATCATTCGTAGTCTTTTAACCTGAGAGATCCCTACTGGAAAAGTATGTGTGTGCAGGATCACATTGTCTGTGTGAACAATGTTGTAAAAGTGCTTGCCTGTTGTATGGATTTCATGTATCTCACCAGAAATAAACTGTGTTGTGATTTTGAATGAGTCGCCCATATTACATACATATATATGTAAGGAAAATTCTCAGGAGTTTACAAAACTTAAATCAAGGTCTAAATATTCCCACGTCATTTTGCATTCCCCTTTTTAACCCCTAACCTAAATTGATCACTAGGGCTACAGGTTACACCCTCAGAGAAGGGGCCTGGCTAATTATAAACCTACATGGCCCAAGCGGACAATTTAAGAAATTTCCAAGTAAAAAGGAGATATACGCTGTCGGTGACAGATTTTTCTAGAGATATTTTCCCACAGATGTTGACCCAGGTGTTACGGGTCTTGTACATAGAACTTCAGGCTAGCTGACCCTTCAGTTTGTCCTGTCCCTATGATGAAGTTATAATCCGTCCTCCAGCGTTATCTTAATAAAGATCTTTAGCTAAATCGGTATCATTTTTATGGCCATGACTGCAACCACCCATCGAGAAATCATCTCATTACAGATATATGTATTCACACACACACACACACACACACACACACACACACACACACATATATATATATATATATATATATATATATATATATATATATATATATATATATATATATATATATATATATATATACACCATCATTTCTCTCTGAACCCTATAAATCTAAATTAACTACTTACCATAAACCCTATTTTAATGTTCATTTTTTTCTTTTGAACTGGATATTTAATAGCAAAATACCTTTAATAACTCAGCACAATTCTTATATCGACAACGTAATATAAGTAAATGCACAATTGAATCATTAGCTTCTTAAACATCGTTTCACTTTCTTATATCTCTTACCGTAAATTCTTTCTTGTTTACTTTTATCTTTTCTATTAAAAATTTCAGCTTTTTCTGCCAAATCTAAATAATATCCATTATTATTAGAATTAATTTTTTTATAATAGTTAAGTACTTTTAAAATGCAAACAATGACTACTCTTAACAGAATATAGTTCGTTGCCACACAGTGTATTGTTTTTATTCTGAAACAAACGCTTCATAATATTGCAATTCATTACAATTAAACAGAAAGAAGAAATTTAAATGATGCGACGCATGAAGTTTCTCATCTCGTAATTTCACTATTTCATGCATGAGAAGTAATACTAATTCAAGTAGTTATTTTCTCTCCACCTCTGCATTTAAGGGTGTTTCGTTTCAATGATATGAAAATGAAACTAATTTAAGAAAATTTCATTAATTTAAGAAAATCGAAAGTGTTTACGTTTCATCGCTAAGCACGTTTATTTATTTTGAAGGCCTATTTCTTTCAGATTTACTATTTTAGTGTTTTATTTCAATCTGAATGAAAATGTATGTAACATAATCACAGAATATTGTGATGAGGAGATTTAGATCAGTAATATAATGGATTAATAACACGAGAAGTAAAATGCTTGGGATCTAAATCTGACCTCATCACATCTTTTGTAAAGGGTAGAGGACAATGAAAATTATTTCAAGGGATTTTTCGTCTTATGCGGAATTCTCGAACGGGGTTCTGATCCCAGTACCAGATTAGAATCGCGTCTCCGTACATGACACTATATAAGAATGTACCTTTGTGGAGTTATTTGTGAGTCTTTAAGTGACAGTGCCTAATTTGAAGGGATAAGGTTTTTCCACGTTGGCGGTTTCAAGGCGGGGTTAAGGAGATCAATTAGATTTTTTAACTCTCCCGATTGGATGAAAAGAAGGAAGAGAGGACAAGAATGAAATTAATATAAAATAAGAAAAGTCTAAAAAGAGAGGAGGTGTTCTCAACCATCAGTGTTCCTGGCACACCTTATTTACCCACAAAGGTACTAATTTTTACATATATTTGAAATTGAGATAGGGTCCTCTATCTTAGATATATATATTTTCCTAATTGATGGAAAATTATTGTCAGACCTAAATTAGTGTGGTACCTAAATTGAACGTGTTGATAAAGTAAATTCTATGGAGATTAAATTAGATTGTTTGTATATAGATGCATATATATCATTATAATAAATTTTCTTTTTTATTTTAAGCTGATTTCAGTTACTTTTAATTTAGCTTTTTTAGTTTATTTTCTTCTTTTAAGACTGTAGTGTCTCAGAACCTGTAGTTGAATTTAGTACTTAAATATTTTATACAACTCAACCAAAATAATTCTTAGTCTTTGTGACTAACCATAATAAATACCACTTTACATTTGATCATAGGTTAATACCTAAATATAAACGAGAGCTACACGACAAATATTAGAGGGTTGGAACTATAATAGTGGAAACTATTTATTTACATGGAATACAAAAGTGATTCATGTCACAATGTTTTCCAGTTATTCAATACAGTCGCCAGTATTGTGCATAATCCTCTGACAACGACGTGTAAGTCGCAGAACACCTGTACCAGCGCCTGTTCTGTTGATAGTTCGAATGGACCGGTCTATTGACGCAAGAATCTCTGGAACAGTAAAGGAAGCGAATGCCACGCAGTGGTTCCTTCACCTTAGAAATTAAGTCAAAGTTACAAGGGCTTAGATCTGGTCCAAGCTTCATCCAGCATAATGATGAGGCCTAAAAAAGCTTTTCCTTCGCGCTCGTTCCAGATGAATTCGAGCAGCATCGTATCGTTGCATTTCCGTCAAATGATGTGGTTCCCATCGTGAAGCAATTTTTCTCATGTCCAGGCGTACTTTTAGAATGTGCAGCACAGTCCTATGCGCAAATCCAAAAAATTATCGTTTGGCGTCAATCACTGTCCATTAGTGCGGCAACACCATGCACTTCTGCTTCTCTGACACCCGCCGACCTGGCCGATGCATGTCTGAGACAGTTTGGCCTCCTCCATTGAAGGATTTTGCTCATCTTGTCACATTTCTGTAAGCCTCTTGCAGCAGTAGATGACATTGTCATGCTGTACGACCTCTGACACATCAGTTTTTATACGACGTCTTTGTTCTTGTTTTGAAAACATCCTGTCAACACTCACTTTAGACCGCAAGCTAATACAAGGACCAGTTCTTCCCGTCACTCAGCATGAACATGATGTTGGAAGGACGAGTCTTTTTGCTTCGAGGTAAAGTAGGTATGTAGCTCAAGTGTCGTATACGCGACATTCTTTGGTTTTGTTTCGTAGCTTATTTCCAGCAGTGTTTCCACTATTAAAGTTCCAAACCTCGTATTTACCCTAATATTTCATAAGTCTTATACATTAATTTCATTAGAAAGTTTTAAAAAAATCCAATAACATTTCTCAAAATAAAAATTAAATTTCGAAACTTCATTAATGTAATAAGAGATAATGCTACAAATTAATTCTTAATTACTTATATGGTGTCCATAATTAAATATTCTTCACATTAGGCAAGTTGCTGCTGATACCACGTCCTTCTGTAAAGTAATTTTTTAAAATATTTTTAACAGTAAGGCTATCTGTTGCTCTTTTCTGATAATTTGGACATTTAGCCAACATTTACTCCAGTTAAAAAATGTATTACAATAACACAAGTTCAACATAACGGTTATCATTTTCAACTACCATTTGAAATCTTAAGATATCATGTTGTACAGTTAACGGCAGTGTGTTCGGGACAATGCTGAGAACATGCAATGAAAGACTAATTTCAGATTAAGTATAGACCTTGGTTTATCAACACAGACTAGATGTTCCAAATGCCTCCAAAGTCGAAAGTTTCATGGATTGAGGTCTGAGTATTGGCGAGTATTTCTTCAATAAATTAAGCATTAGAGGTCCGACAACTTCCTCGGTCACCGAGGAGTCATGCGCATCCTTGTTACTGATTAAAACCGTTCTTGAACTGCAATCTCGTCAGGGCCTTTCACTCACAATTTTCTTCAAGATGGAACTCATCCTATTAAGAACGCTCTTAAAATCACTATAGAGTACAAAAGGTCAACAGTCGCCATTTTTCTTTTGGGTTAACTTTTCATTTGACTTTTGGCTTTGGGGGTATGTGAAACATCTAGTCAGTCTTGATGAACCTAGATCTATACATTATCTGAGAGACAGAGTTCTCCGACATAGTCTCAGAATTTTTCCTGACACACTGCGGTCAACTGTACAGGATGCTGGCATACAATTTCAAACAGGAGCAGAAACCTTTAAGTTTTTATGTGGAGCATGTCTTGTTGTAATAAATATTTTTAACAAGTGTAAATGTGTAATTCATCAAAAAACGAAATCCGGAGATGAAATTTTGAACTCGTTTTTTTCTGTTCGCTCAAACAAATTTCAATCCTTCCATTATGTCCTATACAAGATTTCCTAACTCCCTGAACAATAGATTTGACTGTATAGAACTTTAAAGTATTCAACACTATCTATGAAAACAGTAAAAAGACATTAAGGGTCTGATGTAAATATTACTCCGGAATCCATAAGAAACAGGGATTTGCCGCGTCAGGAGAAATTAACCAGATCTTTGATGAAAATAGGAACAGATTAATCTAAAATATCAATCTTTACTGACAAAGAATAAAAAAGAAATAAAAACCTAAATGAATTTAAAATTACCTGGCAAAAACGTCGAAACCAGACTTTTTTCTTTTTATTAACTCAGGGCTTTATTATGCGACTTTTTACTCAGGATTGCAACCGCAAGCAATAAAGGCTGCCTTCTAAAGGCAAAAAAAATGAATAACAATATGAATAAATGATATAAATGAAAGAATAACAGCATCATAAAAATTCTGTCTTAAAAACTAATATAAAAAGAATAAAATAAACGAAGA
>CM063508.1:9831599-9846599 GCA_032207245.1 Pardosa pseudoannulata | reverse complement strand
CACAGCCATTTTTTTGCTGATTTCTCTGTTCTTGTGGGGTTTTCTTGAAGACTAGCATTCTTTCAATTAATGATGCCATAACTGCTGACCCCACTCTTAGACATGTGGTGTTCGAAAATAACGCCGAGGGGAGTATTAGGAAAATGCAAGATGAATTTTAAAAAACTCAATGCTGCTTTATTTGCCATATAACAATATTTTTTAATAAATGAAAGCCTTGCATTTGGAATTATGTGTATTGAATTGGAGTGCTACAGTCTACTTTTATGCAACACGAGGCCTACAACTTAAAGCCGATTCCGAATGGCTACGAACATCCATGAACCCTCACCATAGTTCGCGGGTCTTGAACCCACGAACTATGGAAAGGAAAGCCAGCGCCCTAACCAGTCGGCCATTGTTCGGCTTTGGTTTCTATGAACGGTGTGGGAAATGCAAGCAATAAAAAGAAATAAAAAGAAAATGTAAAGCTGTGTGTGTCTAAAGTAATGTGTTCAATTATTGTCATTTTTAGAACGCGTAAATAAAAATATTTTTGTCAAATACAATATACATAGTTGAAAATACTCAATATCAAAATACATGAAGATTTTAATAGATCAGTAAGTGATTAAAAATGCGAAATTCGTGTATAAAAATATTGTATGATGACTGACACTGTGTAATATAACAATGATATGGTAATATCAATTATTGCTGTAATCGCATTTACATCCTTTTTAAATAACAACTTAAGTATGTAATATAAGAAGTATGAAATAATATATGTCAAATAATATATTAAATACGAGTTTGTGAATCATGCTTCCTGTGTCAGTACATAGTTTTGAAGCAGAAAAAAAATACTGAATTATTTCTGAAATTAAATTTTTCGCTATCTGAGATAATTTATATAGTTTCATCAACAGCCAATATAATTTTATACATATTCTCTTCGAGACATGTATATGCAATAACCTTTAGCAAATACTATGATAAAAAACAAGGATAAATCTGACTTTGGAAATGAAAACAAAATGTAGCGAATGATGAGCGAATGGTTAAGGCTCTGAACTTTGGTGTCATAAATTTCCATTTACTTAATTTTAATTCCATTCCATTTAGTTTATTTTAATTATATAAACTTCCCTTAAAATACCTTGTTTGAACCTTCTATACCAAGCTCCCAATTATCATGTTGGTGAGTCTAAAACCTAATTATTTTATCGCTTAAGCCGCTCTGGATTTTCAATCACGCATACAGGAACATCACTTGGTGAGAGCTGCGTTACAATAGTTCATAAAGTCTCTCTTTTTTTATATGACATATCCCCACTGCACACATTGGCGTGTTTTTAGTGCTGCGCTTTGCGGTGTTCTACCGGGTCGCCAGGCCAATGGAATGCTAACAAGAAAGACAGCTTTCGCTGTGATCCCAGCAGCCACAGACCATAGAAAGACACACTTGCAGTGATCGGCCCGGCAGCCATAGTCTATTCAAGCAGTTGCAGATTTGATGCCAGACATCTAGGATGAATCCTGAAGAGAGATCTGGACTCTCTGAAAAGAGAATGAACCTGCAGTTGCATCCTCCATAGTACTTTTTGTTCCGGAGTCACTCTAAGTGACATTTTTCTTTTTCTTTTACCCTTTCATTTTATTGATTTTTTCATTTTAAAAACTCAATCAATTGGCTTCTATAAATTTTTTAAAATTTCACTTTAATATCAATAAAATCCATTAATTCGGTAACTTCTCCTCTCCTTTTTAATGCCTATCGTGTTTCCTTTTTAATTTAAGACTTAAACTTAATTTTTCGAAAAGTCAAGTTTAATTTAAATATTAAATATCAGGTTAGGG
The DNA here is from genome assembly GCA_032207245.1 of Pardosa pseudoannulata. Taxonomy (NCBI): domain Eukaryota; kingdom Metazoa; phylum Arthropoda; class Arachnida; order Araneae; family Lycosidae; genus Pardosa; species Pardosa pseudoannulata. Next base: position 9,844,760 of record CM063508.1, on the reverse strand, counting down.
GCATAGCGCGTATTTCCTTTATACATCACCCCACTCAAATAACATAACCTTTTTATTGTCTTTTATGTTGGCATCTTTTCCAGGTAGCCGTTACCGTAACTATGATATTGAGACTATACCTCCTTGCATAGTAATGATACCGACAGAGAAAGTCACCTCCACATTTGGTGTCGGAGTTCATGAATTCGAATCGCATAGTGATATATACATTCACAGCCATCCGGAATCGGCTTTAACTTGTAGGTTCCGGTCTCATTAGCCCTTGTGTTGCAATAACGTACACCGTAACGCCCCAAACCAAACCAAACCAAAATGTGGTGATAAAACCTCATTGTTAATGAAATGTAGAAAAAAGGAAATAAATTCATTTTTTCTCTGTTATACCTAAAGAAAGAAAAAATAACGCTGACCACTTATTCTGAAGAATTTATCAAACAAAATATTTTTTAAAAAATGCCAAATAGGTAACTTCGGTACCATATATTTTCCGCCAAAGTACTTAGAAAAACAAATAAGAGTTTCAAGACCTATTTCGTCATGCCATGCCAAAATGACTCCTCTGGTTATTTATATGGAACACGAGTATGACATGAACGGCTATTTTATGGGGCAATTTGAGGAGGAAAATAAATTTCAGACGTGACCGTAAAACAAAAAAGCCGTTTGGACTTTTTTTTTCTGATATCTGAATGAACCTCTACTTACAGGGAAACATCACGTTAAAAATTGAGTTTCCCTCCCGATTTTCATCATTATGAGAAAGAATGATGCATAAATAGTTTTGGCTTCATGATAAAATAATAGGGTTTTTCATAAATCTTAGTCAAACATCTTACATACCCTTATTTTCGGTGTTCTTTTATCTACCAAATTGAATTTCCATATGAAGGACCTGTTTATTTCATTTGGTTTGATTTGGAGCGCTACGGTCTACTGTTTTGCACACGAGGCCTAATGAGACCGGAACCTACTGCTTAAAGTCGATTCCGAACGGCTACGAACATCTATGCCAGCAGCGAAATTCCAACCCGTTACCTACAGTTCCAAAGATCAACGCCTATCCCCTCTGGCATTGTTAGGCAATGATCTGTTTAAGATACCTATAAAAGGGCTAAAAACTTTTTTAATTTAACCCGACACTAGTCACGCATACTTTCAATGCTCGTCCTAGAGTATCACTGCCAAAAAAGAGTTGTGCGAAAATTGAAAGACAGAAAGCTTTTCATTTAGTTCTCTATATTTATTTGTAAAAAGATTTATTACGATGCAGTGTCTAACACATACACTGATTTTTTAAAGAGAAATTTTAAAAATCTTCTTCGGCAGTTAGAGGGAGAGTTAGAAAACATAGTGTATAATATGGCACAATATGGTAATATTGAGGTCGAGATATGTCACAGACAACGTCTGAGTCATAATGACGTCACAATGGTATTAGAGGTCGCCAAAGAGGAGAATTTATAATACCAAAATCCCATTTCTGGCGATTTCTGACGTCAATGAGCTGCAGATGTCGACTGTGACATATCTCTACTACAATATGGTATCAACCCTAATTACTCACAGTATGGTCTGAAAAATAGATTTCTCGACAGCTTTTCTTTTTACTGTGTAGTCACTTGCCTTTTATTATTAGCATTTACCTTTTACAAAGCCGTAGGATTATTTTATTTTTGGAGAATCATGTAGGTAAGTCAAATTTCCTCCGTATGAAAGAACAACAGCAATGACAACAGACTCTTACATAGGATTTGAACCAACCTCCTCGAAGGTGGTATTCGAGAGCTCTAAACAATAAGCTGGCTGGATGGAAGGGAAATAAAATTCTGAAAAAAATGTAGAAATTATCTAGAATGTACCTAGAAGGAGTAAGAAGTCAGTTTGGTTGTTTTGTCATGTAAATGACACCTAACTCTTAAGTGGGAGTGGAACCTACACCCTCATACGTGAGAGTCCGGTTCTTTCACCAGTCGGAATCGATTTCTGATGTATCGCAATAGAATGCTGAAAATTGATGAAATGATTTTACCTAGAATAAGTAAGAGGTGAAATATTCAAGCGTAAATTAAGCAAGTTGGTTGGGATTGCTACTCTGCTTATTTGTTACTCTAGGGATAATGAAATCGAGACCACCTGCTTAAAGCCGATTCCAAACGGCTACGAACAACCATGCAACCATCGAGATTTGAGATAACGAACTCCGCTCTAGAAACGCATTATCAATTCAGCCCTTATCCGGTCTTTAAAATAGAACTAAGAATCATAAAAATGTAATATCATCTCTATGTATGACATATTATGGCAACTATATTTCAGTGACACATACTGTTGAATCTTTTACTTGTGTTATCAAATAATGAGTAAAAAATGTTCAATATGGAGAAAAAAACTTATTTAACTATATATTTTAATGCCGTAATTTCAGACATATAGTCTCACACATATCGTATAATCCGCGGGCGCGATATTTTGTTAAAAAATTTCATAAATCATCAGATAGTCCGCACCACTAGATAATCCGCGGACTATAAGCGTAAAAATATGTATTTTAGTATGACAACATTAAATCACTTTATTATTAAAAACCTAAGTACAGTAGAGTGCTGAAAAGTCTGGATTAGACTCAATTAATTCCACTTTTAAAATTTGATATCATTTCTTCTGCCATAGCGCCAGAGACGAATTTTAACGGAAGAAACAAAGCGGTCTACATTTCTCTGTTCGAGAACCCAGCTATCTAAATCGTCTTCTAATGCAGGCCATTGTATTTTTCCACGGCGATTGGATTGCTTCTTTCACATATTTTTAATGTTTCCTGTAGCTTGCGTCAATTTCTAACAGCTTTCTCGTAGAATTTCTCGAACCCATCCACTCGGCGTTTTCAATCGGAGCTGTAAATAGTAACTATGGATATTTTCCCTTACTCCAGGACACAATTTAAGATTGCGTTACTTGCTATTATTAATTCGTTCTTCTGTATGGGCTGTATTTTTTTTCATAGTTTATTACTGATACTATACGAAGTATTCTTGACGTCTCGTGAATCGTACTTTTTCAACTCCTCTTCTTAGTCCACTCTCCTGTTTCTAATCATGGATCTTGTTGGTGCTTCAACCACATTTGGCGAAATTGGCGTGCTTGCAGCTTGCGTGCGTGGCGTGCTTGCAGCTTGGCGTTTGAAATCTGGCGAGGGGATCGTAACTCAACAAATTGATACATAAACAAAAACAACATTTTGAGGAAAAATTTTACAAAAATTGAATATTTAAAATCTAATTGAATTAACAAAGAAAACACAAAGGAAACACATAACATTCATACTAAATAGACTGAAACATTCACTTAATCACAAATTAAATAAACTGAGTGTGATTTTCATCACAAATTTGTGATTTAGTGTAAATTGTAAAATTAATTTAAAATAAGAGATTTGAAAAAAAATTTTCAATTTTACAACTCCTCTTCAACCTCCACTCAAAATACAGTTTCTTTTAAGTCAAAGAGTTTTTTGCTGGATGAGATCCCGCCTACCCTCCCTCATCCCTTTGGACTAACTTTCTCTTGGTATTTTCCAATTTTTTTTGTGAATTTATTTCTATTAACAATTACCAAGAGAAAGTTAGTCCAAAGGGATGAGGGAGGGTAGGCGGGATCTCATCCAGCAAAAAACTCCTTGACTAAAAAGAAACTGTATTTTGAGTGGAGGTTGAAGAGGAGTTGTAAAATTGAATTTTTTTTTTCAAATCTCTTATGTTTATATTTGATCATCGGCCGCTCGAGCGATGTGCTTTTTTCCCCCTTCTTCCGATTTTGATGATTTGAGCAATGAACAACCAGTAGATAGTCCGTACCGGCATATAGTCCGCGACCAAAGAAATTTGCTTTTTAAACTCAGATAGTCCTCGGACTATATGTGCGTGTGATGAAGTGATCTAGATCAGTTATATAATTTATTCATTCATACAAGAAGTAAAATGCTCGGGATCTAAATCTGACCTCATCACATCTTTGTAAAAGACAGAGGACCACATATTTATATTCAACAGATATTGTTGCCTTGTACGGTGATCTCGGACGGGGTTCTGATCCCAGTGCCAGATTAGAATCCCGTCTCCGTACTTGACATTAAGTAAGAATGTGCCTTTGTGGAATAATCATATCATTATTTATGAGTCTCTAAGGAACAGTGCCCAATTAGGAGGGATAAGGTTTTCCCCGTTGACGGTCTCAAGGCGGGGTTTAAGCAGACCAATTGGATTCTTACAACTATCCCAATTGGAGGATAAGAAGGAAGAGAGAACAAGGATGAAATTAATAAAATAAGAAAGATCGAAAAAAGAAAGGTGAAGGTGTTCGATTGTCGAGACGAAGAGAGGAGTCCGACGGAACGAGTTCGAGAATCCAGCCAAGACCGATAGGAAGTGTTCCTGCATCAAATAGCACGGACGCACCCCAAACACACAGGAGGAAGCCCCTGACCAGACTAACGAAAGATCCATAGATACCCATCAACCAGCAGTGTTCCAGGCATCTATTTTTACTCCCCAAAGGTACGCCCCTTTTACATACGTTTTGAAATTCAGATTAGGCCCTCTCATATTTACATAATAGCTTAAGTATAAAAAATTATTGTCAGAACTAATTTAGAAGATGTTGATAAAACATATTTTATGAAAATTAGCATCAGTTTTGTAATGTACATAGAAGTATATATATTATAATAAATTTTTTTTATATTAAGCTAGTTTCGGATGCTGTTAATTTAGCTTTTAGTTAGTTTCATTTCTTATGTCTGTAGTTTCTCAGAACCTAAGGTTAAATATAGTACTAAAATAATTTTACACAACACAATCAAAATAAAATCCCACCATACATTTGATCACAGGTTAATACTCAAATAAAAACGAGGACTACAAGACAGTGCGAAATTACGGTAAGTAGAATTCAAATTTGATGGGGAAACGTCAACTGATCATACTTTATATTATGCTAATTATGTCCATATTTTACTCTTATTCTAACGAAGAAATATTACCTTTTACCTATTTATTGTAGCTTATTAGTAGCAGTTCTGATATTAGTTGTATAAGGAAAGTATTGTAATCATCCAAAAATTTTATCACGAGTTTTCGATTGATTTAATCATTTTTTTCATACGTCTACTTGTATAAGAACACAATAATTGTAGTTAATAGACAACTTTTGGGCTACATCCAGTAACTGGAAGTAGAATTTTGATTTCTACTTCCAGTTGTCGAAAACTACTTGTGGTTACTACCCTGTTTCCGATGCTTTAATTCAGTGGTCGGCAAACTTATTAGCCAAAGTGCCAAATATGAACATTACAACAATTAAAAAAAAATTGGGTGCCAAATCTTCCTGTTTAGAAAATATTTATTCCACTAAATAAGTAGTACACTAAATAAAACTAAATTTCATACTTAATAAATATTTATTAATGATACTTATTAATGGCAGATAAGACAAAACTGTTAACACTGCAACTGCTGCTCTGTGATGCTAATTTGTACCCCCCCTACTTTAGAAAAAGTATGAGCAGATGTTTGTGATAGATTTGTATCACAACGGAGTACGCCGAAAACATGCGAACAATTTCAGCCGGTAGCTTGTACATGGTTTGTGTTTACGTTTAAGAAAACTAATAAAATTAAACTCGATGTTGTTACGTATTTTTACAACAATATAAAATTTTAATTACCTATCTATCTTTTAACTTCAAGTTCTCGATTTATAGAAGAATTTTAATTTATCAAAGTGAGATGTAATTTTTTTTCTTACCAAATTTTTTTAAAATGAAAATATTATTGCACCTTCCGTGGATATTTGTATCAGAGCCGCACTTAAGCAGCCAAAAAGCCACATGCGGCTCTGGAGTCCCACTTTGCCGACTACTGCTTTAATTTCATAAAACAACTTGTTAGCGTAAATTACATATTGATGTGATAGGTATCTATTGTAAAAATGAGAATGTTAAAATATTAAATGATAAAAGCTAAAATATGTAGATAAAAGGTTTTAGAAGTCTCATTTCCAGTAAGCCGACGTCCTGTTATTTTTGCATATAAAAGAAATTTATGCAACTACTATTTGAGTATAATTGAATTATAAATGTTTGTTTCCAATGTACCTTAGCTTCTGTCTTTTCTTCTTCAATGAATCAACTAGTGTCTTTCTTATATTCGTATAGATAGATTCGTATACTTTTCTTTGACAGTTATTAAATTATCTCCTTTAGGAAAGATTACACATTTTTAAGTGCACCCAGATTCTAAATCCATTATTCTCTCCGAATTTTATCTCGTGATATTTAATTTAATTTAAAGAGTTTTACTGTTGAAAAGCAAATTTGTAGTTTTCATAAGAGTGGGATTTGAATATTTTCTAAAAAAAATTTGTAAAATGTTGTTTGTTTAACTAAAATGAACTGCTTGATACTTTTTTACAACTTTTAGAAATTCTGTTATGTTGTAACTAATAGATTGACTAAATTCTTAATTTTGCTTGGATAAAATTACACGCAATATTGACTATGCATTTTAAAATGAACAATAAATAGAATAATGAAGTGTTAATGGATTATTATAAGATTTTATCGTAAATGGATGAAAAGTTTAACAGAATATCCTAAAATGAAGCTACGCAGGAATACAATTACCGTAAAAGTTTTCTAACTTAAAAGGCTTTCAATTTAGTAAAACTTTGTTACTCTTTAAGAAAAGGGTGGACACTACAAAGTATTTTTATCAATTTAGAATTCCAAAAATGTGTACCCATATAATTTAAAGCATAAGTAAAATAACCAAATTGAAATTTTTTCTTAAAGAGAATCAGCAATTATGTATAATTCATTTTTTACAGAACTTTTTTTCATTTTTAAAATGTTCCTTGCGATTTTATAGATTCCTAATAAATGTTCCCTAAACATTCCAAACATAATATAATGATTCCAAATGCACCTTTATCACTCAGTGTCTCTATCTTCAGAGGGAAGAACAAATCTGTTGTCATGTAGCTTTCTAAAGAAAAGAAAGTATTTAATAGTAATGGAATACCCGCTCCTACTATATATCATTTTACGTAATATAGCGTAATAGTCTTCATTTTGCCACGATTGGCGGATGTGGTTCAAATTAACCCTTGGTAATCAAGACTACATAACCAATTAAATTCAGAATCTATTTAACTGGAAATATTGTAATTGCTTAATCAATCTTCTTCAGATTTCAGATGAAATATCGATTTTGACGCTATCTGAATTCGCTTTGACTAGTGCTTGTTACGCCTGTTTTGTATAAAGAAAATTTTAATGTTAACACTTGGCATGCGGGTATACTTCACCGCCAACATACACGTGCAGCAGGCGTTTTTTCGTGAATCGAGCTAAGTTTAGTTTAAAGTTTAGTTATTTAGAAAAATCGCAGTAAATCGAAAATTACTTTGTTTTCAAGAACGAAACTTTTTTTATTTTATACTTTAATATATACTGTATGATTATTCAACAAAAAAAAAACAATATTTTTACTAAATCACAAAAATAAACGATTTTTAAAATTAAAGTCCGATAATCTGTCAGCGCATATTTCTTCATCACTATCTTTGTCACAACGGCTCATTTTATCAATTTTATATTCAACAATAAAAAAACAAGCTTCAAATTGACAAAACACGACTTGTAAGTACTGGAGCTAGGAATTCAATTGAAGACGAAATAACACAATAAAAGACCTAGTAACTAGACAATCATAACTTGTGGAAAGAAAAAATGTAAAGCGTTGCATAGCAATGCAAAAAACACGCATATAATGTCACACATACATATAATTATACACATTTAGTAGATTTGTCATGGTTAGCGGGTGTCAACCACAAATCTACTAAATTTTTACGTGACCCGCGCTCCAGTGACAGACTGCAAAAAAAGTAAAAATACGTTGCACACACGTGAAGTGTTAAAACTTTGAAAATATATTGACTATTCCTGAAGCATTATAATTATTTGGCCAGAAATTTTGTCCCTTCAAACGTATTTATGCATCTGATAGAATTCAAAAAGGCGTCGAAAGTTATAGTTTTCCATTATAATTTTGCATTTAGGACTCTACCGACATTTTCTTGCGTACCGTAGATTGCAACCTTATTTTGGAAAGCGAAAAACAAGCAATGTAATGGAGTTTATATCTGCAAGGCTTAACTGAAGAAAAACTTTTTTGGTTTAGTTTGGAGCACTACATTTATTTCTTTTTACGACGCGAGGGCTAATAAGACCGGGAAATACTGCTTACAGCCATGTACTACCTGCAACCAGCCACTCACCCGAAGTCGGGTGCTGGGTGTTGAATTGCTGGTTCGGTCTGACCATCCGACAACAATGCGTTACTCAGGGGCCAAGTCAGCATTCAACCCATAAAATTTAAAATAACAAAAAAATGTAGAAAATCTAGACTAATAAGTACAATTAATGCAGTTTACGAATGTGCGGGGGATACTCCGCAGGAGTCCTGCCCAGATTAAAAGTCCGGTTGACCCGGTGTACTACATGAAACTTTCTGACATGAGAGCAGGTGTTTATGAGGGAAGCAATATATGCACAGGGCAGTTGTGATGGCCATTGGTGAAGGGGTACTTTGACCCTTGCGGTGTGGGTTTAGGTGAAAATCTTCATGGCCGCACGATGGCGCATTGATTAGCGGTTAGTCAGTCAACCAGGATCCTGGCCTTCCGCGGCCACGAGCTTCAAGCCGTACGTGCCTCCCGGGTAGTGCTAAAGGAGAAACAACTTTAGGGGTATACCTCCTTTAGGTATACACGGGTGTCACGAGCCCGGGGTTCTCCTGAGTGATCTTTATTCTTCGTCTTCCCTGGTAGTCCCGAACTTGCCTCTGTAGAACTTGTTCTTTACTGGGGTCGACCACATTAATTCTCGAGCCAAGATGGAATCTCTCGTAGGTCAGCCGCAGTATCTTTACTGTTGTGGTTATTGTCGTGGCGACTTGATTTTCAGTGGCTGTATGTCTTCGGATGGGTCAGTGTGAGAATTTATCTTATCAGTACCGGGTTTTTGATAAGACTCTCTGTCCAGAGGGTTTCTTAAGATTCAAGTCGTGTGTCAGAGGGCAGTCGTGCAGATAGTGATTGGAGTCACCGACTGCACCGCAGACACAATTTCCCTTTGAGCTACCCGAGACCTGGAATCTGTGGAAACTGAGGGAAAGGTCCATGGTTCGTAAGAAGGGCATTTACTGCCGCATTTCCTCTCAATCTAAACAATTTCACTTTTCTTAAGAAACCATAGAGAAACCTGCTTGTAGTGGCCGAGTTCCAGTAGTTTTGCCACTCGAGAAGCATCTCTTGCTTAAGTTTCAGTTTTATAAATGAGCTAGTGAGTAGGAGTTTTATTTCTGCCTCGCGAAGTGTGGCTTCTTTAGCCAGCTTATCGGACGCCTCATTGCCGTCGATGCCACAGTGAGCTTTGATCCAGCCGAGGTCAACTTTTTTGTTGGTTATTTCCAGGTTTTTCAGGGTATCTGCTTACAGCCAATTGCGAATGGCTACGAACAACCATGTTACTGTGGGATTCGAACCCACTAAATCCTATGCCGATGATAAGCGCCCTAATTATTCGGCCATCGTTTGGCTGAAAAACAGTTTGATGTAGAAAGTTTTGTATTTAAAACTGTTGTAGCTGTTAATTGTGCACCTATAATTATTGCTGCGATCTGAACTCTATATAACTAAATTCCTCAATATAACTAATATTAAATTCTTCAAGGGGCTTTCTATAAATTATATTACAATTTCCTCAATTTTTTACCACCTTCTTCCCTTAGCACATTTCATGCAATATTACAAATTATCCTATACTTGCAGTTCAAACACAATCTCCTACCTTTTAGACCTTATTTCAAATTTTACTTTTAAATTTTAACTATGTGTTTTAATAACTCATTGCATACACACATATATTCCATGCTGCCGGGGATTGCGTTTGAGCATAAACGATAACTGCTGGGAATCCAAGCTGAAATTTATTTTCTCTTTCTAAAAACAACTCATTTATTTTTCTGCTAGTAGATTGAACTCAAAAGAAATGTGTGATACATGTTCTCAAACAAATTTCATCCATCCCCTCTGTCATGATTATATAACTGTCGTGCCTTTGAGGAAATGATGCTTTCCGATGAAACATTTTTAAGATCATACATTTTTATGTCACTTCTCATTCTGATGCATGAGAATATATATTGCATCGTAAGATCCTGGGAGCCTTATCACAATGAAGTCTTTTAATATTCCATCAATGATGTCAGTATTTTAAGAAGCGCGTTGACAAAGATTTCACTCTCTTATACCCATTTTAGTATGTTTATAGTTTCATACATTTTCTCCTTCATTTTGAAAGATTTCGTTTCCCGATGGATATTTTTTGTAATATTGATCCCATTTCATATTTACCACAGTTTGGATTTTCCAATTTTTTTCTTAATAGAGAATTTAGGCAAAGTAATATTATCACACCATGTACTTTAAAAAGACATATTACATTTTTATACTATAGAGAAAAAATTGAAAAATTGATATTACAATAAATGTGCCAAATAAAGATAGGTAAATTAAATAGCTAAACTGAATCTTAAACAACAATAATTTTCACCTATCTGAAAGTCTCAGGTCATTCAAAGACAAACTCTTTCTATTCAATCCAATAACAACCCGAAAAACAAACTGCGTTCTCTTAATTTAATAGCAAGGAAAAGGCAGAAAACCTACCAACCCTCGCAGGTCACTTTCAGAGGTATCATTTGGAAGAACATTACGACCACGAATCTAATTTACGAACCCCAGCCGCTATTAATGAACAAGGCGGATCTTTGACAGCCTCCAGTCTCGAACTCGCAACCCGTCCGTTTTGACATCGATGCCTTTGCTGACTGTGCAAGATTCAGGTCATACATGTTTTTACAGTAATAAATAAATGGATAGCTATACAAACATGTTCATTACCTTTTTCCTATAGTAGTACTTTATGATAAGAGAAACCGCATTTGAATTCGATAGTCTATATTATATGAAATAGGAAATTGACACCGTATTTTGCTCAATCATTTACTTATATAATAATAAATACCGATTCATAGATTAATTTTCTAAAACTACCTTTCTAAGTATTACGTACCAATGACTTATGCCAGGTCATGTTGAGATAAAACAAAGATTTAAGACACCAGATACAAATGAGCGAAGATTTACCGTTTTGCAGACTTTTTTTATTTAGAAATTTAATTTTGCCCAATCTGTTGAAGCAAATAAAATATATTCAAATCTCAAAAAGGAGACGCCGTAAACCACTGGAATATGGAAACAACTCCTGATGACGCCATCTTCAGATGGGCAAAAAAAAGTTGAGCGTTCCCTGCCACTACTAAAGTTCTTTTCCCTTCGACTTTCTTCGGAGGGTCCTTCAAATCTGCTGAGCAAAAAATCCAAAAGCTCCTGTTGCTAAGGCCAAAGACGACTGACCCGCTTTAGCAACCCCTCTTGTCCAATGGGGTCAAAGGGGGGGGGGTCACTGACATCGCCCTCTTCCCTCGGTCAGTCTCCAGCGCTGGCATTGTCCAGCAGTGTAAATCATTGTTACACTAAGGTAGTTTTAGAAAATTGATCTAGCTGAAAAATGTTTGATTTTAATCGAATTTTTAATCGAAAAATTAAAAAATTTCACACAGCTTATTTTCTTTGGCTTTTATGAAGTATCAGCACATAAAATTCTTTAAAAATGTCGTATTTTACGAATCAATTAATAAGTTCGAATTTTGTGAAGCGTAAATGCACAAAATAAAATAAAACGTGAAATTATCTCCGATTTTTAATGTACTAGGACTTGCGGTGCTCAGCAATCTTTCATAAGCGCGCTCATATCGTATTTTTTTCAACAGCTGTGAATGAATGAACAAAAATGAAAGATTACTGATTTTATTATTCCTTCACCAGCAGAAGACATGTGGTCATTATTTCTTTCCTGTGACTCGGTTCACTACTGATATTTATTTCTATATCTCAAATTGCTATCGCTCTCAAATCTAAATGTTTCCATTTTTCCCCTTCATCAAAAAATCACTGATGAAATTAGAAAAAATCAGCTGATTAGTATCAGCATGCATTTTTTTTTTACTCGAAAACGAATGTAAAAATTATGTACAAATGAAAGACTCTATTTTACACAAATCAAAATAATATTGTCAATTATCAACACAAAATTATAAAACATTTAAAGAAACAAAATCCAAATTTTCCTCCTGACCACGTTGTTGAACGATGTCGAAATTGTAAAGCGCTGCTCTTCGGTGGCGGAGTTCGCGGGTTGGAATCCCGCTGATGATATGGATATTAATAGACGTTCGAAATCTGCTTTAAGCAGTAAGTCCCGGTCTCATTAGCACTAGTAAAGCGAAACAGTAGACCGTAGTGCTCCAAATCAAAAATAAATAAATAAATAAATAAACCATCCAACCACGCACGTGTAATACATTTACGAACAAGCTTCCATGTAACACAAAAATGGAGTTAGAAAGAAAAATTTTCAAGTAATTTCCTGCTTGCACATCTCATGATGTAGGAAAGGGTTTAAGGTAGAAATATAAATGACCTTCAGAAATCCAAGCGGTGATATGAAAAAAAGTGCATTAAACACGAAATCTGTCGTCAATGTTGCGGAGACATACGGTCTGGCAATAAAAGAGAGAATACTGCACAAAATGAGATTCTCTCATACTTTTTGTGTTTGAAGAAAAAATTTAAAAACTAATAAGAATAATTATTATACATTTTATAGTGTGGATATATGCTATTCAGTTATAAACTATTCTAGTTTTTTGGTGATAATGCTAAACTTACTAAGAGAATACCGGAAAAAAGTTAAAGGATATAAAAATAATATTATATGTATTTTGAAAGATCCAAAAAGGAACGTTTCCAAGCCAGCCCATTTACTATGCAAACTATTTTCAGAAATAAATAGAAGAGCTTTTATATTTTAACTTCGCCGAATACTGTCACGTACTTCGAATAAAAAGTGTTACAATTCATTTGAAAAAGAAACTTAGAATAAAAATATTTTCAGACTTTAAAAAAGTTTAAAACATG
>CM063508.1:9751599-9826599 GCA_032207245.1 Pardosa pseudoannulata | reverse complement strand
TGCCAGCGTCACGAACACTGCTCGTTCCTGCAGCTGATTCGGATGCTAATGCTTCAATTTCGGCTGCAACACGTGGCCAACGTGCCTCATTTATACAGGGTCGTCCGGTTCCTACACGAAACTCCAACTTCTAAATTACCTCAAACCACTAAACAAGCTTTATGAGGCCTGTCACTGTTAAAGGCCCTTTTTCACTCCTGACATTCTTCTGAATTTGGAACTTACGCAAAGCAGAGGCCCTTGATTCATGGTTGACGTAAAACAACTTCATCAACAAAGCTTTATCCTACGCACTCAGCATCCTTGTTCGCATACATGGTTTACAGCGGTGAATTGCTACTGTATTTATATAAGCTCAAGTTCTTACAAGAGTCTCATTAGCATATTTTCACCGAAATCGCTAATACCAGCGTCATCTGTCGGCTGTTTTTGAGTTACTATTTTCTCTGTTTTAAAAAACTCCCATGCCCTAGCTATACTAACCTTGCAAACCGTTTTTTATTTTGGCTATTTTTCCGGTTATTATGAATTTTTAAAGTTTATACGGACTTTTTGATCAGCCGGTATACAAATTTATTTATACATATATGTAATATAGAAGATATTAATCAGCCGGTCACAAAATGTTAAGCACCTGTTGTATTTACTTGTCCTGACTTCCTGGGCAAGGAAAGCCTATGTAGTTAGACTAATTGCGGCAGTAGGACCACGCTGAAGAGAAGAACACGTTTGAGTAGAACTTATATTTTATTTTAGTTAAGACAACTTCATTTGTTTCACATACAAAGGCAGAATATAGAATATGTATCGAAACCCGTGCTGGAACAAGGTTAGACCCCAGAACGAGACACAGAGAAGAATTCACAAGAGGAAGTATCTAAGCTGGCGTCATTAACAAGGATGGGGAACTTAGATTGGATGGGAAAACTGATTCATTTGCCAACGACGGCTGGAAAATGCGGTGAATGGAAAAATTTTTGCATCTATTGCAGAGAAAGCTTTGGAAAATGTATTGCAAGAATTTTAAGTCTAGGACACTCCTTTAAACAACACATTTTGTGGCTATTAAAATAAGAAATTAGAATGGGAGAGACGAAGTTTTTAAAGAGATATTAAAATGCAATAATTTTGTATTCTTTTGCATTTATATATTTGATAGACATATTATAGAGATACGCAAGCACACACACACACACACACACACACACACACAACACATATATAATATATATATAATATATTATATATATATATATGTGTGTGTGTGTGTGTGTGTGTGTGTGTGTGTGTGTGTGTGTGTATATACACTCGAATTTCTAGTGTTGGGAGGTCTGAAAACAAATATGGAATATGTTTGGGGTTACCGCTTAGGCTCTAAAGATTAATCCAAAAAGTAAAATTTAACTGCAGCAGCTTACAGAAGTGAGATCCAGAAAACAGTTAATTTTAAAGTATTAAAAATTTTTCAAAATTGAATACATATTTCCAATTAACATAAATTTTTTCCTGGTTTAATTGTAACATTCACGATTCACAAAATTAACCGCACAGTAAACAAAAAGAGTTATATAAATCACTGATTTCTATCTCTTTATTTTCTTGCTTTTACAGTCATTTATTTTTTATTTAACTATAAAATCATATTTTTCGTATTTATTCTGATCTTTATCGTCATTTACTTAATATTTTATGTATAAATTTTAAATTATGTATAATACAAAATTATGGTATTATCAATTTTTAAACTAATTTTAGAATTTCCAAAAAATTTCTTTTGATGTGATCCTGAAGTAATCTTATCTTCATAACCAACTATTTCTTAGCAACATAAACTCAATTATAAATTATTTAATAAAACAAAGATTCCAGCATTTGAACTGTAAAATGTGGATAAACCAAGTATTTTTCCTTTCGGAATAATTAAATTATAATGAGAGTAAATCGTCGTTTTAAATTTTAAGTTGCATAACAATCCATAAATAATTTTAATAAAGGAGGGCTTTTGATCAAAACATGTCCAAGTTGTGAGATTTTTTAGGACGTTTCTTCAATTCTTAATGCCACAGTGATAAAAAAATTGGTTTTTTCAGAAAGAAAATATTTTTATGAATACTTCAAGTTAAAATTAATTAATTTTTCTGTAAAAAATTGTTTCACGCAAAAAAATTAAAGCCTTTTTATAACTTTATGCATAAGATATATAATCAGAAAGATGTAAAATTTTGCTCTGCAGTTTGTTCTTTAAAATAATCTATTAAAAGGAAAATAAATGCCTTCGTTTAATAGTTTTTTCTCTAATATACGTATAGGGGGTACTAACGTGAGTTTTCATATTTTTTGTTTATACATATTCTTTTGATCATTTGATTTTTACTGAAAAATTCGCTTTAAAAAAAGTAAAAGTTGTTTTTACATCAGTTTTAATAAACTTTTTTTATATTTTCAACATATTTTTTACTCTGTAAAGTGCTATTAGATGTAGCAATGATTACCGCTTTATTTACACTTGTTTTTTACTTACAAGACATTACAGTTTAGCAATGAATTCAAAAAGTTAACTTTAACAAAAATTACATTTTGAACTAATATCAAAGCACACAATTTAAATGTTTGAAAATAACAGAGTTGTATTAATAAAACCAAAAGAAATTCAATTTTTGGTTTGGTTTAATTTTGAACACTATGCATGTTTGTTGACTACTTAGTATTACCGTAATTTCGCAAATATAGTCCGCGGATGCGATTTTTTGTTTAAAAAATTTCATAAATTATCAGATAATCCGCACCACTAGATAATCCGCGGACTCTACGTGCAAAAATATGTATTTTAGTATGACAATATTAAATCATTTTAAGAATAAAAACGTAAGTACAGTAGAGTGCCGAATATTCTGGATTAGGCTTAATTAATTCCACCTTTAAAATTTGAAATTATATCTTCTGTCATAGCCTCGGAGACGAATTTTAACGGAAGAAACAGAACTGCCTACATTTCTCTGTTAGAGAACCCAGCTATGTGAATCGTCTTCTAATGCAAGCCATTATATTTTACCAGGACGATTGTATCGCTTTCTTCTCATATTTTTAATGTTTCCTTTTGTTTTAGCCAATTTCTTAGTTATTTCTCGTCGACCTTCTGAATTACTTTCAGCTTGAAATCAGTAGTAAAACTACGACGATGTTTTAAAGATATAATGAAGAATCAATATTACCGCAATCAACATTTTGAAAACAAAACACTCTTACGAGTGATTCTCGTGGTGAAATGACCTTCGATCCTCAACCTTAACCCATCCACTCGGTGTTGTCAATCGGAGCTGTAAATAGTCACTATCGGTATTTTCCCTTACTCCAGGACACAATTTACGATTGAGCAACTTTCTACTACTTATTAGTTCGGTTTTAGGGGTTATATTTTTTATGGTTTATTACCAATACGGTATGATGTTTTCTTGACGCCTCGTGAGTGGGGCTTTTATTTACATTTGATCATCAGCAGTTCGCGCGACGTGCTTCCCCCCCCCTTCTTCCGATTTTGATGATTTGAGTAATGATCAACCAGCAGATAGTCAACACCGGCAGATAGTCCGCGACGGAAGAAATTTGTTTCTTAAACACAGAAAGTCCACGGACTATACGTGAGAAATTACGGTAAGTTTTCTGTTATTTTCTAAACTCCTGTAACTTTTGCTGTGGCTCGTATCCCTATACTATTATGATTTGGATTAAAAAAAGAAGAGTGTGGCTTTATTTTGGATAATTATTATTTTATTATGTTACAGTCAACTATTTTCCTACACTAGGGCTAATGAGATCACGATCTACTTGCTTACAACTTATTTCTAAAGAACAACAGTGAAAATCAATGCAAGCAGTCAGATTCAAACCCACCTATTCGGGTATTAAATAGCAACTGTGTACATGTCTGAACCTAAATCGGCGTTAGATTTAGATAAGATTGAAGATAATAAAGTAAGCAGTAAACAAAAAATTAGATGGCTTGCATGAAAGTAGTGTTAAACCTTACGAGAGTGCAATATTCAATGGAAAGAGAAAGTAAGAATTTCTTGTGCTGTTTTGAGATGAAGGTTATTATTAGTGTTATATGTAGTAATATCGAAATTTTAAAATTATCTCTAAAATTACTACGATCTCAGCAGTAAACTAATTATTTTATACACGTCTTTTTTTATGTTCTACAATATTTCACAAAATTTGTATCTTAAATTATCCTGATTCCTAGCTACAATTAACCCCAAAAGTATTCGGTTGATAGTTTAATTGCTGCGAAATTCTGTCGTAAAATTCGTTGGATTGAATAGACTTTGGCTAAGACAAAAACAATAACAATTTATTAACAAGCCAAATGCATCACAATAACAAAGAATGGCGATAAAACTTGGCAGCCTTTTGGCGAACTTTTTCAGAGAAATACGGAGAGCATTAAAACAGATTCTACTTTCACCAGACCTGATCGCAAACTGACCTTTTACAGTTAGCTATTGAAGAGTTGACCGGGGTACCTTGTCCAAAAGCCTTATCCCCTGTTGCAAATTAAGAATTCAAAACCAGGTGTCCAGGGTTTAAGATGAAAAACAATAAGTATAAAAATGCAGGTCTTAATGATGGGATCAGATAAATTGCTAGACCCTTAACAAGTTAAATAAATTAAGATGAAATACATTTAAAATAAAAAGAAGAAAGTTTAAGGATAGCAAGAATTTTTTATTTGTTTTTAAATTTTTTTTTACTAAATTATTGTACAAAACAGTGAAGATATAGGTGAATGATGATGAGAGAAATAATAAGTGAAAATTCTGGTAATTTCCGCAAGCCTCTAGTAAAATCTAGAGATAGGGGTCGGCAACAAATGTCACCAAGTCACCAAATTTGGCGATATATCGCCAAACTTGGCACCAAAAATGAGTCTACAAAACTTCGCCAAGAAACCAATACCTCGCCAATTTCGTGAGATACCATACAAATTACATATTTACTGCATGCTTAACATTACCATTCTCCAGACAAGCAGTAATTGCTATTTTTCAATGGCATAGGCATCTGCTGATTCTCACAGATCCCATAGATTTGACATGAATAGACGAATACATTTTATAATTTCTGTGGTAAGAGTAGTTTATTCAAGAAAATATTGATTCTATAGACTTCTTGAAGTTTATTTGGCCGTTAAAAGTATTAAAATTATATATATATATATATATATATATATATTTGTGTACTACGAGATAAATTTTATAATTTTTGCAATAAGTGTATTTAGTTAAAAAATATTGGTTCTATAGACTCCTCGAAATTTATTTCGCTAATTAAGAGTATTAAAGTTATCTTTATATATAATTTGTTGGATATGAGCTGAGTATTAAGCTAATTATATTTGAAATGTCTTTTTTAAGTTATACAGTATTTTCCTAATTTTGTAACTTAAAATATCCAAATTCCAAGCTGCAAAGTACCCCAAAAGTATTCGGTTTCTATCCCAAATATATACCTCTCCAGGCAAGCAATAATTTTCACTTTATGAGTGACATAGGTATGCACATGCCCTCACAGATCAAAGGGATTTGACATTAGTTGAAAGATAAGTTCATTTTATTGTTTCTGTGGTAAATGTTTATGAAGATAATAATGGTTCTATAGCCTTCTCGAAGTTTATTTATCCTATAAAAATTCTGTCGTTCTAAAGGGGATACTTCTACAAGAATGACATCTTACGGTTTTAAATTTAGAGTTATCTTGTGAAATCCCATACTTGCAGTCTGTCTTTCGGTTTTATTAGACGTTCTATCTCTAGAAATTACTCTTTTTAAATTTATATGTTTTAAGGATATAAATAAATCACTTTTGGATGTTAAACTATCCATTTTCTTCTTTAATTTTGTATGTGTCTCGTAGTAAGTAATTAATATTTCATAGTATTATCGAAGAGTTTTTTTTTCATATATTTCTAGATATTTACTGCCGCATCTTCTTATATAAGTAGCTCTTTGATAATAAAAGCTGGATTGAATTATCAATTTATCAATTAATTATGTCTCTCTCTCATAATGAAATGATAAAGATATGTTTTATCGGGAAATATCTCACTGATAAATGAAATATTACATTCACGTTGATATAATTAAAAAAAGACGTATCACTTTCTCGAATATTACAAAAAGTCATTACGAGACAGTGGATTATCGACTTGATTAATTCCGATTTCTATGTTTGGAAGGCATATTTATTACAAATTCACAGAAAATCATCCTTATTATTCATGAATTCTCGTATTTTCTAATTAAGCATTTGTAAATTTGAAGCAAATAAAAATATTTAAATAAGATATATATATAGGAACGTTGAAATGAATAAATAATTCACGTGGCATGTGGGTAATTTTTAAAACTTCTTTATGTTTGTACCATAGGCTTACGAATAAAGCGATAATCAATGTTTAAAGATTAATTTGAGCAATGTAATGCATAAAAAATCCTTACCAAATATTTCTAACCTTAAGGGAACAGTTTACTATACAATGCCTTAATGAAAAATATTAGCTTATGTTTATAAAAATTTCTATACGTGTACAATTAAAAATAATTATTAATAAATTATACAATTATGGTATCATAATTGTAATTAAAAGAAAATGATGTAATAATCAAAATATTTAAATAACAGAAATATTTTTAATTCCTCTAAATACTTTGTTGATTTTCAAAATATTTCTTGAGAGGTAATTTTCATTTCTTTCATTTATTTTGTAGTTATTTTTACTTAAAAGTATCTTTAAAATTAATTTGGGTAATGTTTCACACATAGATTAATTGTTTAATTTAAAGGAAATATTTTTTCATCTGTACGTAGAACTTTCATGAAAAATCCTGGCACTTGAAACTTAAATTGAGTTTTAATTATCTACATAAAGGGGAAATTAAAAACAGACGCCAAAACCTATTTTTATATACTTTAATCATGTTTAATAAAATTTTCGTAGGAATCTATAAAAGATGGCGCCTCAGGGAGCATTTTGAAAGTTAACAAAAATCCTATAAAAATTGAATTAAACAAAGCTATTATTTGATTTAAAGAAAATAATTAATTTCAATGGTTTACTTACTGTAATACTATATAATCAAAAGTATAATCAATGCTTATAACACAACATAATCGATTTATTATATATCGATTTATTATTGATATAACAAACACTAACCTTGGTTAGGTTTGATTTCAAGCTCTACGGTCTACAATTTTGATACGCGACAGCAAATGTGACCGTTACTTACTATTTTAAGTGGCTACGGAAATCATGCTACAGTGTAATTCGCACCCATGACCTTCGAATATTAGATCCGTAACCATTCGGAATTCGTTCGGCTGTAAGAGAGGCAGACAGACCTTACCGTAATCTGCGATTACGTAGATTTTCTTTCCTAGTTTCCCAGGACGGGTTCTTACCAGGACTCTCGTGGTCTTGTATAATCCCCTTTTTGCTAATGAAATACTCGATAATCTACTAGAATGGTTAAACCCTATTGAGAATAAATTAAAGGTTTTAAAAATATTAATTGAAGTCATGGGTCAAAGAGGACTGTTTGGCGATGAATTCTGCAGAAAGCTGTGGCTCATAGACGTATGTCATGCCACTGAAAAAGAAAACGTATTTTCATAGAAATTAGAATCGACGACAACATTTAAAATTAAGAAATAAAAGAAAATAAATATGCAAAATTGGAAAGTGAGATCGAGGGATGTGGTAGAATATTTACAATTCTTTCTCCTTTGGAACTCTCCGTTGTGGCTACAATTAGTTGTAATTTCCTGACAGAAAAAAAAATATTTGCCGAGAATTACTAACTTAACTGTTCCATACCGTATTATTTGTTTAGTACCATTTTTATTTTACCGTTTCGTTTAATTCTGCCTCACCAGTCATGTATTACTTTTTTTTTGTACCGACAGTGTACATACCTTAAATGTGTAACTAATAATCAACAGGGATAATAGATGTTTTTTAAACTAGTGAAATTAACACTTACTACCCATGCTGTGGTAGTACAGTCGGCAATGGCAGCGATATCGGAAAAGTTATGAAACGAAATTGGGGCTCAAGCCGGCCTAAGAGCCGCCGTGTTTATTAATGGCCACTGGGGAAAGTAAAATAAGTTTATGGTACTAATATCCTCCCTGTTCTCAAATGATACCTCTGGAGGTTGAAGGCTAAGCTTTGGGGGTCTGCTTCTTGGTCCCTGCTTTTAAATAATGAGGACACCGTGTGGATAATGTTACTTATGTCCGTAGTATTTTTAAGCTACACGCATTCCCCGGGTAGTACCAAATGAGTAACAGATTCACATATAATTCACAGGTAAATGGTTGACAGGGAAGTACCTTTGCTTAAACAATTCAGTACCCAAACTTTAAATTAAGGTAGTTTTCATAATTATTCATTATTCAGTAATTTTATTTTTGCTTGGTCCCTGCTTTTAAATTACGAAGACCGGCTTGGATAATGTTACTTATGTCCGTAGCATTTTTAAGCTACACATGATTTAGATATAACTCTTTAGGAAATCCTATAGAAAATTTACAGATAGCAAAATGCATACGGGGAATTTCAGCATTAATTGGGAATTATATATTGTGTGATATATAATTCTCATTGTGTCATATATAATTCACAGTTATATGCTGTGAATTATATATAAACGTGATTTAGATATAGCTCTTAAACCCATTGGAAAATTTACAGATTTTAAAATGTATACGAGAATTTCAGCATGAACTGTGAATTATTTATTGTGTGATATCTAATTCACAGTTATATATTGTGAATTATATATTCTGTGGTGTAAAATTCACAGTTATATGCTATGAATTATATATTGTGTGATATATAATTCACAGTTATATGCTGTGAATTATAAATAAACGTGATTTATATATAACTCTCATAAACCATAAGAAAATTTATAGATCACAAATTGTATAAGAATTTCAACATGAAATGTGAATTATATATTGTGTGATATATAGTTCACAGTTATATGCTGTGAATTATACATAAACGGGATTTAGATATAGCTCTTAAACCCATTGGAAAATTTACAGATTACAAAATGTATACGGAGAATTTCAGCATGAACTGTGAATTATTTATTGTGTGATATTTAATTAACAGTTATATAATGTGAATTATATATCGTGTGATGTAAAATTCACAGTTATATGCTGTGAATTATATATTGTGTGATATATAATTCACAGTTATATGCTGTAAATTATATATAAACGTGATTTATATATAACTCTCATAAACCATAAGAAAATTTATAGATCACAAATTGTATAAGGAGAATTTCAACATGAACTGTGAATTATATATTGTGTGATATATAATTCATATTTTGTCATATATAATTCATAGTTATATGCTGTAAATTATATATAAAAGTGATTTAGGTATAGCTCTTTAACCCATTGGAAAATTTACAGATTACAGAATGTATACGAGAATTTCAGCATGAACTGTGAATTATTTATTGTGTGATATTTAATTCTCAGTTATATACTGTGAATTATATATTGTGTGATATAAAATTCCCAGTTCTATGCTGCGAATTATATAATTCACAGTTCTATGCTGTGAATTATATATAAACGTGATTTAGATATAGCTCTTTAACCCATAGTAAAATTTACAGATTACAAAATGTATAAGGAGAATTTTAGCATGAACTGTGAATTATTTGTGTGATATTTAATTCACAGTTATATGCTGTGAATTATATATTGTGTGATATATAATTCCCAGTTATTTGCTGTGAATTATATATTGAGTGATATATAATTCACAGTTATATACTGTGAATTATATATTGTGTGATATATATTCACATTTATATACTGTGAATCATATATTGTGTGATACATAATACACAGTTATATAGTGTGAATTATATATAATCGTGACTTAGATATAACTCTTATAACAAATAGGAAAATTTACAGATCACAGAATGTATACGGAGAATTTCAGTATGAACTGTGAATTATATATTACGGAAGCAGGGATCAAGTTAAATAGAAGAATTATATTCTTAAGTAGAATGAATAAAGCTATAAAGATACATCTTAAAGAAATATCTGTAAAGATTACCTTCAAAACAAATATCAAACACAAAGCTTGAGTCAAAATAATACCACTGTTCAATTGCACTTAAGAAAATCTCACAGGTCGAAAAATGTTTAAATACTATTAAAACCTCAGACTTATTCAAAAGTTCAGTTTCTTTGAAATATATTTATTTTAAGAAACATCAAATTGTTTGCAGTAGGATGAAAGTGTTTTCAAAACATCTTTTCTGTTATAATTTTTTTAAACTTTTAGCTGTCTAGAAAATGCAGCATCCTAAAGAAAAACATGTTTAAATGGGACAACTAAATGAAAAGTTATTTCAAATAATGTTTGTGTAAGATTCTATAGAGGTTAAAAAAATTACGGTTTTAACCACAAAGGAATAACGTTCCGTATTGTGCAAGTTGCTTAAAAAGTTCCACTTTTGAAATAGTTACAAAATATTTGAGGCTTTTATAAGAGAGTTAAATCAATAAGATTTTAGGTAAGTTTGTATTCAAAACTAAAAATTCAGAATCTTTGTTACTTCACCTCCTGTGTAAACTTGCAGTTCAGTGATCGAAAAATTAAATGAAAGGCAAAAGTACATTAGGTAAATAATAATATAGTGACTTAGAAAGTGTAAGGTAAATTAAAAATGATTTCAAAATGTTAAAGTAACATACATTTCTGAGTATAAAAACATGAAATTAAAAATTTGTTTATGTCTATGTAAGGCATTTAAATTAACATCATTGCTTTCTAAAAAAATATTCGGAAATATTTTCTGACCTTTTTATCTTAATTCTCAATCAGGAGAATTAAGACGTTTTCAACAACGAAGAACATGAAAGATTTTAACTTTCAGAGACTTGAATATTCTAAAAATATACAAAACTTCTCGGTTAAAATACTACTTCCTGCAAATTATGTGCTTTCATTTTTTATTTAAGAGGGAAAAGTCAATGTTTTCCATTTCAATAAATAGATGTTATTGTAAAAGTACTAATTCTAAGCAGTTCTTAAATAATTGATTATGCATAAGTACGTTTAAAAACATTTTTTTGCTTTTGATAATAATACCATAATCGCGCCTTGGCGTCTTGGCACCATTGGCGATTCGTCAATGCCACAGTTAGAAATGCTGTTTTAACTTAAAATTTGCATAAACGGCGTAATTTTTGCTCAAACTGAGTATTTGAGATTTGTCTGATATTATTTAATGACGAATACAAGACAAATATTTACAATTTGTAACATTTGTGTGGGGTAAATACCCTAAATGTGTAATTAATCCAATCAACAGAATCAATTTTATCCATGTTGGTTGGTTTTTTGTTTGCTGTCATGCCCATCAAGAAAAAACAATGCTACTAACTTTTAAACATATTTCTGTTGGACTACGCTATATTTAAAACGATCTTAATCAGTGGTTCTTAAAAATCTTTACTATAAACATTATCAGGTTACAGCTATTTCGACAGTATGTCTCCCTGAAAACTGAAGATTTGGGATAAAAACTGTAGTTAACGCTTATTAATCTACAGAACAAATTTTATCCTGGTTGGTTTGTTGGATGTTTGATATCCTATCCGTCTAGAAGAAATAATTCATTCTGAATTTTAAATAATTTTCTGTTGTCTAATTCTATATTTAAAATAATTTTAACAAGTTATCCTTCAAAACCTAGACTATTAAAATTGAGTTCAGTTCAATCCCGCATGGTTGCCGTCTTAGCAATTTGTAATCCCCTTTAAACAATAGGTGATAGTCCAATGAGCACTCAAATCGCTATACTCAAAACTGAAACTAGGGATGACCACTTTCTATTTGTAGGCTTTATCTCGGTTTGTCACCCACTTGTACGGCTTAAATGAGTAACAAAAATAATATTTTAACTGATAGATATAAACAAAAAAGATTAAATAGGTAAGCGAATTTAAAGTGAAAATGCGTTGTTGTTGGTGGTGGTGTCTTATGCCACTTGGTCAAGCAAAGCACGATTCAGCCTTAGACTTCTTCGCATTAAGGCAAAGGGGTGCACCTTTCTTTTTTTTTTTTAACGAGCACATCAAGGGGAAAGTACGACTTATGCTCAAATGGGGCCTTGTATTTTTGAATCAGGGACGAAGCTGAAGACTCATGGGCTTGCGTGCCACCCATTGATCGCATTTCCTGAATTAAATTATGGGCTTTATATAACACGCATTGGGTACAGATGCGATATTTACGCTCCGGGTTTTGTCGCCAAATTTGGCGGCTTTTTCGAGAGTTTTGCCGGGCGATGTCTGTTTAGCTTTTACTACCCTGATATTAAAGTTTTGTGGTGGTAACCCTGGTTCATTCAATAAGCCCCATTGGTGCACGTGGCCTTTTTGAATAATTTCTCTGATTTTTTTAATTATACTGGATTTGTGTAGTTCGGACGTCCTCTCGTGGTGAGGTCGCTGATCAGGTTGTACCATTTTTGTATTATTTTTGTTAGTACTAGTATTCATTTACTGCATACTGTTGAGCAAACTTTTTTTAATGTTTATTAAAATGTGTGTTTTTATATATTTTTAGTTGTAACAAGTTTAGTTGGTGAGGGGGGGTTCCCCCTTCACAAATTTTAAATTTGTTTTAAATTTGAATGACTTTATTTCTTTTTTAATATTTATTAAAATATGTGTATGGTTTATGTATTTATAGTTGTTTTAACAACATAGGGGAGGTTGAGGTTGGATTTCTTTCACCCTAACAAATTTTAAATTTGTATGTCCTTATTTCTTTTTTTAACGTTTATTAAAATATGTGTATTTTTTTATGTATTTATAGTTGCAACAATATGGTAGGTTGAGGGTGGGGGTTACCCCCTCCTCAAAAATTTTAAATTTGTTTTAAATTTCTTTATTCGTGTGCTCAACAGTCTGAAATAAATTTTTTTTTATCCATCCATGTTTTTTTTTTCTTGGTGATCTTTCAGAAAATGCCATTTTATGTAAGGTTTCTTAAGCCATGTGGTGCCCTTCAAGTTTTTTTCTTGATGATTTTTCAGAAAATGCCATTTTCTGCAGCCATTTTTGTTTGGCGATTTTTTTTTTTTGCCAAGATCGCCAAGAAAAAAAAAAACATAGCTGCCGGAAGAGCGTAGATATCGCATCTCTTCCCACGCATTCTATATAGGCGGTACGAAATCATCGAGTTATAGAAATCTTGAATGTATATTTCTTTACATGATCTTAAATGAGACCAATACATATAATAGATGATGGCCGTTTTGTAGGACTCTACCTTTAAGTATTTTATTCTGGTAGAGTACTTCAGTGCTTGTTTGAATCTCGCTGTTTGTTTAGATCCCGTTTTAGTTCGTAGTCGAATTTAATCAGTAGTTGTAAGTGTAATTAACACTTAATTTATAACTGTATTCAAACCCAAACCAAATCGTGATCTCACGCAAAACTGCAGCATTTCCCGGGAATTGTTTATATAATAAAGATGCTTCTTAATTTGAAGTGCGAAGCAAAATTAGGACAAACAAATCAATCCCTATGATATTCACATTCAAGAAATTAAGGTAATATAATTTACCATGTTCATATAAGTGGGATGTAAAATATAAAGTAATATAAATTAAAGAAAGGAACCTTAGAGAAGACCATAAGGAGCAGGAAAATCAAAATAAGATGAATTACAGAAAACTGCATTCCACTATTGTTAGGAAATTAGTAAATATGCCTGCTGGAGAGTTTATTAAGAACTATAGTTTTGGTGCCAAATTTGGCGACTAAGCTACATATATGGTGGTAATTTAGATTACATATATGGCGACTGAATGACCGTTTTGGAAACATATTTGGCGTGGCTAGATACTACTAGAACCTCCAAAGTCCATAAATATGTCAAAATGTCTATGGGCCTATAAATATGGTTCAGTTTGCCGCCTTTAGATATTCTGTTAATAGGCTTTCAAATTGAAACATATGTCGCTTGAAACCTCAGGCGTGTAAACAGGATTGTAGACGTCATATATTTCAGCTAAGAATTTTTCTCGAAACCCCATAGGGAACCGTCAACAAATTGAAGAAAAACGAATATGTTTTGAATAACCCTATAAAAAGCAATGTATGAAAAGCGTTGAATCTGTGGCACATGATTCGGACGCCTCTTCTAATAATCTGTGTTCAATGTTATGAAGATAGCACTTATACTCGTGGAGGAATGAATGTTTTTATAAAAACAATCCCAAATTTCTCCAAGTGGTTTGCTTCTAATTTGCAGAATTCTCAATATCAAATAATGTTTTTTTCAGGACGCATGTCAACCAACATTGTACGCAATACCCTGCAATCGAAATTAAAAAATAATTAATATTGGATAAAAGATGAGCAGGTTTACTAAATAATGTTACAATGCGTATGCTCGAATGCAATCAAAATATAATGGCATAATATATTAGCTAAATGTATAGACCAATTTTGGTGAAATTCCCCAAAACACAGCTTAAAAATTTTGAAAGTGATTGTCGATAAAATAAGCTCGAAATTCGTTCTATATGTTCAACAAATTGTCTAAAATTGCTAGTGACCGGTCATCATTCACAATATAGTGTATTTCTGTGTACTGTTTACTCTAGCAAGTAAAAAACTCCTACAGTGAAATCAAAACTAAGCATTCCAGCTTTTTATAACTGAGGTTACTCACCATTAAGCATAAACTAACATTAAAATAGGTAAAAAAAAGGGTTAAAAATAAGATATTAACAGAAACATGATGAAGAATAAAGAAATTCTACAAAATCCAAAAAATTAGAATTTTATATTATTTTCCATTCATCAGCGGAATTAAAATATAAACGAATATATAACAAAGAACATCACTCTTCTTCACAATCGGAAATTATATAGAACCCTATTTGAAATATGTCTCACTTTTTAAAATTGTAGAATTCTTAAATTAAATATTTCTCAACGTAGTTATCAACACAAACATATATCTTTACGCTAAACACGTTCACGAAGTTGTTACTTACTAAGCACCAGCCGACGAGCACTTGTAGGTTAAGGAAAGCTATGGACGTGAGCAACATTTCACCCACTGGTTCTTCGTAATTTAGAAATATATAAAGCAAAAGACTCGAACTTGGACTGCCAGCTCCAAAGTTATCGTGTGAAATTGAAGGACATTTCGAACACAAATTTCTTTTAAGTACTCCAGCAGCCGTAAATGAATAAGTTGGAACTTTGGAAGGCTAGTCTCGAACTCACAACCCTTGCAGTTATAAGATCGATTCTTTTGCTGACTCAGCTACCGCTGCTGATAAAAATGGTTATATGACATAGAACTCCACTCCGTTCCACCGAACGATGGACGATTGGCTAGTGTGTTGGCCTTCGGTTTCGGAGTTTGTGGATTCGAATCCCGCAGTGACATGGATCTTCGTGGCCAATCGGAATCGGCTTTAAGCTGTAGTTCCCGGTCTCATTAACCCTCGAGTTGCAAAAAAAAGACCGTAGTACTCCAAACCAAACCAGACCAAGTTTCACAATTAAAAATTATAAAAAACCAGGAATTTGAAATATGTTGCAATTTTTTAAACTGTAGAATCTCTAATTCAAACTGACCAAAACAAACCCCAAAACCTTCACTATGATAAAATTGGTAATTCCCAGAAGAAAAATAATTATATAAAATTGTGAGTTTAAAAAAATAGTAAACGAAACTCTCCCTTTCCCCTGTCACATTAGTAAATTCTATATTAATAAATAAATACATAAAACATACAAATAAGACCTTCTCAAACCTCTAAGCGATAAGATGCAAATAAACACCAGTCGAATTTTGAACGGAGATGTCTACAATATTTTTATATTTGTAAACTTTATCTTGGTTTATCATTCGCTTCTAAGTGGTAAACAAGTAGAAGATATATATTTGGGTTTATAACAGGTGGGCTAGAAAGTTCGTATGCTGACACATAGATGGCGCTACTAGCATCAAATCCATATGATTTTCAGTTAGTCCTAACCTTTGAAAGACACATGTATAAATTTGACAGTTGTCGGACTATTAGTTTGGGAAATATAGTATTTCGAGTGAAGCAACTTTTGCTAGTTTGAAAGCAATGGATAATAAGGAATTTCGTGTGTTAATAAACCATTGGTTTTTAGCAAAAAAAATATTGTTGAAGCCAAGATTTGGCTTGATAAACATTATTCGGACTCTGCACCAGGAAAATCAACTGTTGAAAAGTGGTTTGGTAAGTTTAAACGAGGCGAAATGAGGACGATGGAAGCAGTGGAAGCATCAAAGAGGCTGTTACCCACGAAAACATCAAAAAAGTCCCCAAAATAATTTTGGATGGCCGTAAAGTGAAGTTGATTGAAGTATATTAGACTCTAAAGGTATAAAAGGAACGAATTGGACCTATCGTGAATGAATATTTGGATATGCGAAACCTCTGTGCAAAGTGGGTACCGCGAGAGCTTACTATCACTCCAAAAACAACAACAAATGAATCATTCGGAGCTGTGTTTGAAGCTGTTTTATCGTAATAAACCTGACTTTATCAGTCGATATATGACAACAGATGAAACATGGCCCTATTATTTCACACCGGAATCCAGTCGACAGTCAGCCGAGTGGACAGCACGTGATGAACCAAAGCGTGGAAAGACGCAACAGTTGGCTGGCAAGGTTATGGCATCAGTATTTTGGGATGCGCATGGTATATTTTTCATAGACTATCTTGAAAAAGGAAAACCATCAACAGTGACTATTAGATAGCTTTATTGGAGCTTTTGAAGGACGAAATATCGGAAAAACGGCCCCATTTGAAGAAGAAGAAAGTGTTATTTTATCAAGGCAGTGCACCGTGCCACAAGTCAGTGAAAACGATGGAAAGGTTATATGAATTGGACTTCGAATTGCTTCCGCATGCACTGTATTTTCCAGATCTGGCCTTCAGCGACTTTTTCCTGTTCTCAGACATCAAGAGAATGCTCGCAGGAAAAAAAAATTTTGAGTCGATGACGAAGTAATCGCCGAAACTGAGGCCTATTGTCAGGCTAAAGACAATTCGTACTATAAAAATGGTATTGAAAAATTGTATGACCGCTATAATCGTTGTATCGCCCTTGAAGGAAACTACATGGAATAATAAATTCAAATTTTATCAAAACAAAATTTTTTTCTATGTCAGCCGACGAACTTTTCAGCCCAACTTTTAAATACCAAAAATAAAATCTAAATCTGTAAGAAAAGTTTGAGCGGAACTGCATAATACATAACAAAATCATACAATTCTTGAAGCACTGGAGCGTGTAGTTTTTCTAGTTGCCGTCAACTTTACTTTTCCTTCAAATATAGTTGAAATGAGTAATTTTTAATATGCATGAAATAATGAACAAATTTTACAATGCAAAATACTAACAACAAACGGAAAAAGTAAACAGACTTATATAAAGGAATCAATGAATGGAAATTCACAGAAATTTGTCAAAATGAAGTAATAATTTGCGAAAACAATGTTTTCTATATAAAACCAACTAAGCATATTTAAAGCATTGCAGTTTATATAGGAATCTGCGAAATTGAAATTTCACTTCAAGAAATCTGTGTTCATTCGGAAAAGCAAACATTTATTCCAGCCATTTTAAATGTATTATACTATAATATTTGCTATAATTCAGTTCTTTGAATTTACGCAAAACTATTTTTTTAAAAGTAGAATAATTTAACATTACAAAAAAAGTAGTGTTTAGTTGAAAATGTTTAAATACCTGAAAACCAATCAAACATTTTTAAATGCCAAATTCATTATTTAATTAATTTCAAGCAAATTGAAGCATGTCGTCTTGTTTAAGATTCAGCTAGTTTATTAATTATTTTATTCAATGATTTAATTTACTTTAATTACTTATTGTTATTTAGATTTCGAACATAATAAGTCGTCATATTTTAGAAAGTGATACCATTTTAGCGCAAATTACCAATTAAGATTTTCAAAAGAATTAACTTAAACATAACACTTTTAGAAAATAACAAATCCTTAAAATAAAAATAATTCATTTAACCCTTACAGAGAATATTAGTGAAGACAATTAACCCTATAACTTGTTGAAGAAACAACTGTTTTCGCTGTACGATGGGATTATTGTTTGTAAGTACTCGTGGAAAGTGCCTTTGTCGCATAATTGCGATGAAACCTGAGTTTCTTAATTAGCGACTTCAAAACTGCAGTAACACAGAAACTTAAATTACATACAACGAATTTAATAAAATAATTTCACTTCTTAGAGATTACCCTACATGCATATTTAGTTCTGTCTCACGTATTATAAACTAGATTAAAGCTGGTTGAAACATTGTTTAGAATGGATAAGACATATTAATTTTCGTTATTTATCAGAGTTAATGATACAAATTGATTATGATTTTCTAATTCCTTTTATATCTGCAAAGAATTGGCCATTGATTAAATATTCATTTTGTTATTTAAGATAGTATAATAGAAGTATGTGCGGAGAGGTACATTGCTTGCTGAATAAAAATATAGATAGCTGTTTCACCTTTGTTCGTAAATGCAATTAAGAGAAAAATCTCTTAACTCTATTAAAGTGAAAGTAGAAGTTTCTTTCTAATTATGATATTAAAAAAAATTATATTATATATGTTAAACAAATCTTGGTTTCTCCCTGAAAATACTCTATAATTTTAATAGTAAATGCATTTTTTTCAATAAATATTTACATTTAGAATGACATTTCGCATTTTTTACTATTTAGAATGCACCGTGGTAACTCAGTCGGTAAAGGCAATGATACCGTAATTGGAGGGGTGCGGTTACGGAGTTCAAACTGGCCTAAGATCCTTCTGGTTTATTAATGGTTACTGGAGGTTGTAAAATATGTCCGTGGTAACAATGTTCTCCAAGGTCCCAAACAATACCTCTGGGGGTGGCAGACGAAGCCTGAGGTCTACTTCTTGGTCCCTGCTTCTAAATTATGAGGATCCACTTGAGCTAAGACGCATTTTCACCCAATAGGTGCTCGTGAAACGAAAGGCGCACCTCTATGATTTAATATGACTGGCTTCTAGCCTACGTACTTAACTCGTCTAATTGGCATTTGAAACAACAACAGCAACAATAATTCAGATTTATTGTTAGTTTTATATTGTTTTGTGAGCCATGTTCATTAAAGGGTGCGATGTCAGGTAAAATGGGCTTGTGATTACAATGTCCTCCAAATTTCAAAACTATATATCCGGGAGTAGCACATTTTAGCTTGAAAGGCAGCAAGCCTGAGGATTTGCTTCTTGGTCCCTGCATCTAAATTAAGAGGATTTACTCTGTGTTGTTTTATTTTGACTACCTTACGGTGCTCCTATATAAATGACCAACAAATATCTACTGTTTTGTATTGGCTAAAGCTCTATTGAACACGTTCTCCCTATGGAATTAATAACAATAATAATGGTTTCTGTTCTTATTATTTTGGCCAAATATGTGAATGAGGTGTGTTTACTATTTGAAGCCAAAAGTTGTTCCATTTTTAGCTAAAATGTCTCAGATTTTTAGTTTGACCAACCAAGACATCGTACGTCCCACAATTGACTTATGGGGGGCTAGGGACAGTTGCGGGTGATTAGAAGAGGTAGAATTTCTTTGACCACCTTAGAGATAGACAGTGAGGAACGATATTAAAATCTAACTTAGAATGATGATTAATTAACTGTGTTGTTAAGCCCATAAAAGCAAGAGGTTACCTCAGGAGCTGTATATATTTACAGAAAGCCCCTTTAAAAAGGTTAATATTTTTTACATCAAAACCTCATTGAAGATTTATTGCTTTCTGACACAGAAAATAATTCTTATTGGAATAGTTTCCAGTTAGTAGTGTCAAAGAAAAATTTACATCTTAATCTTTATGTCCGAGTTTAAATTTTAAATTAATTTCAAAAGCACTTTTCACTGACCCCCATAAATTCTTTCGCAGCTACAGATATTGGAATTTGACTAATTCCTACAGGGCTTGACCCAGCTAGCTCTATTTTGCTCATCCTCTGAATTTCTGATTGCTAAATGTGAGGGGGTGGATGGAAAATAATTTCCCTAGGGCTAAGATCTTAACGACTAATTCCATTCAAATTATATTGTTCTCTGGGGATTGCGAAATAGGGAAGGAGGGATGAAAGAATGGCACTTTGGACATTCCTTGAAAACTAATTAACTACTGAATGTTATAGAAAAGTAAACATTCCAGATTACAATCGCTGCATAACAGAGTATTAAATCCGGTCTTCATGGATGCAAATAGAATATTATCAGTACGGTTAAATATAATTCATGATGTTAAAGATGAGACTGAATAATACATATAAATTATACGTCCTTAGTTATATTTTATAAACACTAATAATAAACATATAGTAAAAATATAAATACAAAACATGACAACTGAAAAGTAACCGAAAGTAAAATGTAAATATAAGTTTATTCATTATTTAGTATTGAGTGTTTTAAATAACATCGCATATGCTAAAAAAATTCTTAATAATTTTCTATCATATTTAAGTGACATAGCTTCTATGCCTCTATCCATTCCAGGTCCAACTGCTTCATAAATTCGAGGACAGATGGACAGATAACTTAGGCTATTATTATATAGGGGATAAATTTCGAGATTGGTAAAAAAATTAACTTCCAAATAATAGCCTGAAATTTTAAATTAAATCTACTTGTGCCTCTTTTTATTTTAGTCTATTTTTAATTTTAAATTCTGCAATTTTCTCGTGCATATAATATATAAGTAGCAGCATTTTTGTATTAATTTTAAAATAGTATTACACAGATTATTCTACACAAATCAGGATATTATATATGAATAGAAAAACATTAACGGCAAATAGATAACGATTTGTATGTTTCCATAAAAGTCAAATAATTTTCCGACAAAATATAGTTCTAATAAAAATTAAATGGGTTTTTTACTGCTTCGATCACTTCGGGCATAAAATACTTTAATGCTTACTTTTATTGTGTATTTTACAAGATATCTTTAAAGTAAACTGGGAGAATAATAGATAAAATAGCTGAATAACTTATTTCTCTTTTATAGTTAAGATTTGCCAAGAGAATGTTTTCCTTACCAGACACACGGTAAACAAGAAACAAGATTGAATTTTCTAATATAAATACTATAAAGAATATGTTTAGCATAATTAATAATATTGTCAACAAGTCTAAAAAGAATTTTTTGTAACACAATGTCAGCCGTATTCATTGAGTCGGAAAAGAAGTCAATCTCTTAACTAGAGATTTGTGAGTTCAATGTGAGCTGGTTAAAGACATCCGTGTTCATTAATGGCAGATGGTGCACGTAAAATAGGTTCTAGCTCACAGTGTTCTCTAATTTTAAACGATACCACTAGAAGTGGTAGGCTAAACCTGGGGGATTGCTGCTTGGTTCCTGCACGGAACGAAATTTCAACGAGGCAACGTTATTCGAGTTCGTATCATTTCTTTAGCTACCCGATGCTAAATTAGTAACAACTTCACATTTGTCTTTTGCAAATATATGTCTATATTTCCAGTTGCATTCAAAAAAATGTACTATATTATATGTTTTTTTTATTCTATTTTCGTACTTACTGCCAACACCATTACTGTTTTTCCTCGAGAATAGATTTTTAGGGCAGGTCACACCAAAGTCGTTTAACGGTTAACCGCGATTAATCTCTGTTTAAACGCAGAATTACGTCCCACCATCGGCGCCATGGGTTAACCGTGGTTAGCCGTTAAACGACTTTGGTGAGACAGGTCCTTAATATGCTTAATACATTAAAGGCGGGAGTCATAGTAATACGATTTATCTCGACTGTAGTTTAAAGGTGGAGTTATAGTAATACGATTTATCTTGGTTTGGTTTGGTTTGGAGCGCTACGGTCTACTGTTTTGCACACAAGGGCTAATGAGACCGGGACCTACAGTTTAAAGCCGATTCCGAACGGCTGCAAATATCCATGCCAGCAGCGGGATTCGAACGCGCGAACTCTGGTTCCGAAGAGCAGCGCTCTACCATTCGAACATCGTTCGGCCGATTTATCCTGACTTTACCTTAAAGGCGAGAGTCATAGTAATACGATCTATCTTGACTGTAGCTTAAAGGTGGGAGTCATAGTAATACGATTGCGCAATCCATGCGCCACTTTACATTTTTATTTGGTACGTTTTGTGGTTTGAAGCTGTTCGGTTGTTCAAATTCTACTTATAATAAATTTTCAAATCCTTCAGTATTGTTTCACGTGAAATTAAAGATATATATGCAGATGATTTGTCATAAAAAAAAGAAAGTGGACTTGCTTCAAATGCGAGTTTTGCAATGCACCTCTTCACCGTGGCGAGTGCTATCAACATTATCACACTCATAAAAAATACTAGATTCTTCCCTTAAATATGTACTTTAAAACATTTTTTGTAATTAGTGTTTAGTTCTTTTAATATTTCTTGTAGTATTAAGAGTTTAAATACACTTTTTTAAGGCTAAATTTGTTATGATTACACAAAATATCGCCCGTTCTAGGACAAAAAACGAGGCAGAGCGGTCGCCGCTTTATCTAGCATAGTTTCTTCAAGATCCCCACCTTTAACCCTTTGACAGTTTCATTTTTTTCCAGAATTCGGTCAAAAAAATGTCACATTTCTTATTTAATTTTTTTTTCATTTTACATTAAGTAAAGATATGTTATTAAAATTAACATTTCTAATATTTTTAAGCATTTATAATTTTTTTTCTTTCTATGAAAGCACTATAGAACTGAAGTTTACCTTCAGTCTCATCGATATACAAGTTAATTTTTCGAATTCCAGTGAATGCAAATCTAGGAGGCAGATCCGAAGGATTATCACAATTAATTTTAAAAAATTATCTTGCTTGACTGATTCTATCTGTACTATCAGAGTCAATACTATCCAGGTCATCTAGTAAACTTTCGCTACTATCATTTACAGATAATTCAGTTTCAGATTCCGAGTCACAGTTTGAATCACAAGAAATTAGCTCTATACTCTCTGAATTATCCATTATTTAAAAATAAAAATATATTATTCAACTCTTACATCAATAAGTTTTCAGACGGTTAGTAAAATATAACCAGAAAGCTGTACACTGAAAGATAACAATTCGTCTTCTGATACAAAACATGAGAAAAAAAACCTCGCTTTTGAACCAATCAGAATAGAAAATACAATAAACTGCAAACAATCATTTACTGGACGAATAATGTGTTTCTAAAATTGGAGAAAATACGGCCGAAACAGTGCAAGTGAAAGAAACCAGATTGCCCGTACGGCGTACGGGCAAATAAGTAAAGGCCCAAAAGCGCAAAACAGGTAAGGAGTCCAACTGGCATACTTGTGCTTTCTAATTTTCTGCCTTAGATTAAGCTCCACCCATGATTATAAAACCACCAATTCGGAGTACTTTCTACTTTCCTGTACTCTTCCTAGCCTGCTCTTGTAAATCTTTAACAAATCCTTATTCGACTCTAGTGTCTAGGGAAGGGTTTAATGTGTTATACAATTCTTTGGAATTAAATCATTAAATAGATTAGGATCTTATTAATATCTAAGCGTTTAAACACGTCGGAAATCATCCACCTTATTATTAAAAATGCTACTTATTTCATTTTTTTAATTCTTCCAACAACTACTCTTATTCAATATCCATAAATGTTATATCACATGGAAAATTATTTAAAACTCCTAGAAAAAAAAGTCAAATTTACCGACATCATGCAGAAAGAGAGAGAATTGTTATGCAAAATATTGCATCAAAAAAGAGCTGTTTGTTTATTTTCATTCTTTTTATTTCGCCTTTAAAACCAGAACTTTTTTATTATTTTTTATCCGTTTTATTCTTTCATTATTCATTTTTTTCTTTAGAAGGCAGCCATCACTGCTTGCAGTTGTAATCCGGAGTGAAAAGTGGCATAATGACGCTCTGACTTAATCTAAAAGAAAAAAGTCGATCCTTTCGCTCGGTAATTTTAAATTCGTTTACATTTTTCGATTTTTTTTTATTCCTTGTCAGTAAAGATTGATATTTTATATTAATCTGTTGAGATTTTCATCAAAGCACTGGTGAATTACTCCTGACACGGTAAAACCCTGTTTCTTATTCATCACTGAGTAATTTTTACATGAGACCTTTCGTCGCTTTTAGATTTTTACTTATTTTTTTTAATTCCTCTTCCCTGATTATTTTTCATATTTTTTTCTTTAATCTTTTTCCTTTGATTTCATTTCTGACTTGTTCTTTTATGTACAGAGTTTCCATAATTAAACTTGTCTACAATCGAAACTATTATTGAGAAAGTTATAAATGGTTTTGTAGGTCGTAATAAAGGGATATAAATTTGAACCAATAGAATATTAGTTCAAAACTTCACCCCAGAATGCGTTTTTGGATTAATTATATATTTAGCTAGCATTTACTCTACTGAAAAAATGTAATCGTAGGGTAGTATGTACTACAGTTAAACCACAAAATGCCTCAAAAAATGCTGAAAATATATTGTGAAATTCTGTATTTCAGATCGGGTGTAGTTCTCAGTTTTTTGTTACCATCGGTGGCAAACAGCCTTCCCTAAGGATTAGGCTTTCAAATGTTTACCACGAAACAGTTCACTCCGCAACAGTAAAACAAAACAAAAAAAATGATGAGAGAATATAGTCATGAGTTATCATTTAAAAATATTCATAGCTTAAATAGTTAAAAGGAAACATTAGAAGACTGTAGTATTATGCTTGCCGTTAATGTTAAAGTAAGAATAAAAGGAGAAAACTAGCGAAAAAAGATTAAAAAGTAAACCAAAACTGAAAAGAAGCCCTAAGTTAGGTGATGTTAATTGGGTTCCAAGATAATATTAGGAACAAGATGATTTTACATAATTTAACTGGGAGAGAGGAGGGCCTCCAAGCATGGGTTCCGCCCCGGAAGTGATATGAAACAAACACTTGTCTGTACAGATATTTGAATTTGTGTTATTATGTACTAATGAGAGTTAGAAACATCTTGAAAAAAAAATGCATTAAAAAGTAACAAGAAAAAGGAACATAAATTGACAACAAAATGAAGACTTTGTTGCCATGAAAAATCATTTATAGAAAGTCAAGCTATTGTTACTTGAGCTTTAAAAACAAAATTAATATTTAACAATTTCATAAAAATTTTTTTACAGTACAAAAAAGGCTTGACCATTTAACTGGTGCAAGTGATTAGTTCACAGTTTTCAATCATCCAGGAGATTAGTTTCTATTCCTTACTGCCCAGGACTTTGTATGTAAAAGCAGAAACCACTTCGATTCCGCTCCAATTGGAGGTTCTTTAAGATGAAAATCCTTTGTTAGATTGCAAGAGAAAAGGTAGTGATGTTTCAATTGGTCCCAAGGCCAAAATCCAAAATGAACAAACTTTACAAGTTAGCCCTTGTGTTAAGAATGTTCTCAAAAATCACATCATTGAAGAATGTGTCATTATCCGCCACTTACCTTATGTGTCCGATCCCCAGACCACAAGCCATGCGACTTTTGACTTTCAAACATCTAGTCACTGTTGATAAACAAAGAACTATACCTGATCTGAAAGAGAGCATTTCATGACATGTTCTCAGCATTTCCCCGAAAACATTATAGTCAACTGTAGAAGATACTATCTTACGATTTCAAATGATAGCTCAAAAGGATGGCCGTCATATTGAACATGCATTCTTTTAACACATTTTTTAACATATTAGCGGGCTATAGCGTCTATAGCCGTCAAAGCAATGTTCACTATGTGGTATGACGGCAATAGCCGTCCAAAACGAAACGGTCGTTTTTTATATACTACCTATATAGCGGCACAAATGTGCATTTGCAGGCGTACAAGTAGAAGCCTGGTGTCATGTTTTAAAAATAATCCAAATAATTTTGAATTAATTAAAATTAAGCTTATTTAAGCAGAAAGAGTAAAACTATACTTCTAATATTCTAAAAATTACAGAAACATATAGTGTTCATTTTCGAATTTCACTTGTTCTTACTGTCAGTCAATGTGTTAAATAGAGTAAATGTTGGCTAAATGGAAAATTATAAAATACCTTCTAGTGGTGAAAATTTGAACTAATTTTCTTTTATTTGTTCAAATAAATTCCCACCCTTTCATTATGTCGTACATAACTTTTCCTAACTTTTTAAAGAAACTTCTTAACTATAAGCAACTTTACAGTAGTAAAGTTTAATAAAAGACATCCTGTATTTTTATATTTTATATACAATATAATTTTTGCTCTGTTTTATTATAAGTTTTTGATTAACGTTTGTATTCTACCACCTTGTGTCCTGCACGAACTGTCTTATCAAGTTTCACTGACATTTATCCAGTCAATACAATCAATGTAATAGATAAGACCCATTAGTACTGCAATACGTTAGAGTAATTTCCATGGATTCTTGTTTGTTAATCACGCAAGGGGTAGGAACTTTCCAAATGCCCACCATCCAAGCATAAACACAGAATAAAAACTCTCTAAAACTGGAACTTAATACGGCATTTCCACGGTAAAAAAAGAACGAGTTTACTCGAGCAAGGCATGTCATACCAAGGGATATTTTAATCAATTT
The DNA here is from genome assembly GCA_032207245.1 of Pardosa pseudoannulata. NCBI lineage: Eukaryota > Metazoa > Arthropoda > Arachnida > Araneae > Lycosidae > Pardosa > Pardosa pseudoannulata. The sequence goes on along the minus strand of CM063508.1, from coordinate 9,799,834 downwards.
CCAACCATTAAATACAAAAAAGATAAGAAAAAGCGTAACACAGGACAAATATATTTCAATACACTATATTGCCAATGATGACAGGCTCCTTGTGATTTTAGACATTTTGTTGACTATGTAGAAAAATAATCGAGGAATTATCCTAAAATCTTAGGCATGTAAACAGGATGGTAGACGTCAAATATTTCAGCAAAGAATTTTTCCCGAAACTCCATAAGGTACCGTCAACAAATTCAAGAATAGCTAATATGTTTTGGATAACATTCTACAAAGCAATGTATGAAAGCGTTGAAACTTTAGCACAAGAAGCGGATTCTTTTTGTAATAATCTGTGTTGATTATTATGAGAATAACACGTAAACTCGTGGAGAGATTAAGGTTTTTACAAAAACAATCAAAATTAAAGGGAGTTTGAGATAACAGGAAGCCGAAATAACGGTAGTTCGATATATCGGGAATTTGAGGTAAGCGGAGTTCGAGATATCGGAAGTTCGATAACAGCGAAGTTCGATTACAGTGAAGTTCGACATAACAAAAGTTCGACGTATTGAAAGTTTGAGATAACGGAAGTTCGAGATGAGGGAAGTTCGAGATCAGTGGAGTTCATCATAAGCGAAGTTCGAGGTAACAGGATTTCGAGATAAATGGTGTTCGAGATAAAGGTACTTCGATATAAAAGGTGTATGAGATATGAGGAGTAAGAGATAACGGGAATTCCAAATAACGGTAGCTCATGATAACGGGAATTCAGGATAAGAGAAGATCCAGTTAACTGGAGTTCTTGATAAGCAGAGTTCGTGATAAGCGGAGTTGGAGATAAGCGGACATCGTCAAATTTGAACTTACCCATAAGTGGAGTTCGAGATAAACGGAATCAGAGAAAAGCAAAATCCGAGATAATGAGAGTCCTTAATGACAGGAGTTCGAGATGACAGGAATTCGAGATAAGCAGAGTTCGTGATAAGTGGAGTTCGATATAAGCAAGGTTCGAAATAAGCGGACATCGAAATATGCGAACATACATATAACTGGAGTTCCACATAAGCGGAAACCGAGAAAAGCAGAATCAGAGATAAGCAGATTCCGACATAGTTCCAAAATGAGAGTTCGAGATGACAGGAATCCGAGATAACGGGAGATCGAGATAAGTGGAGATCAAGTTAACGGGAGTTCGAGATATGAGAAGTACGGCATAATGGCATAATGGGACTGTGTGAGAAGCAGAGTTCTTGATCAACGAATTTCGAGATAATACGATTTCGAGAAAAGCGGAATCCGAGATAAGAAGAGTTCGAGTTAAAGCAGACTCCAAGACATCGGGAGATATCGGAACTTCGAAATGACAGGAGTTCGAGATAGTCGGACTTCGAGCTAAGCGGGGTTCCAGATAAGCGGAGTTCGATGTCAAATCCATGCTCCAGATAAGAGGAGTATGAAATAACAGGAGTACGAGATAACGGTAGTATGAGGTAACGGGAGTTCGAGATAATGGGAGTTTAAGATAACGGGAGTTTTAGATAAAGAGAGTTCGAGATAAGGACAGTTCAAGTTAAGTGGAGTTCGAGATAAGTGGAGTTCGACATAACGGAAGTTCGTGATAAGCGGATTTCGAGATAATCTAACATCGACATATGCGAACTTACGCATATTAAGAGTTCGAGATAAGCAGAATCTGCCATAAGCATTGTCCAATATAAGCAGGATCCAGGATATCGGGAGATCAAGATGACAAGAGTTCGAAATTAGCAGAATCCGATATAAGCAGAGTCCAGGATATCGGGAAATCTAGATGACAGGAGTTCAAGATAGGCGGACTTCCAGGTAAGCGGACTTGGAGATGAGCGGGGTTTGAGACAAGCGGTGTTCGAGATAAGAGGAGTTCGAGATAACCGGAGGTTGGGTTAACGGGAGATCGACATAACGTGAGATCGAGATAAGTGGACTTAAAAAAAGGCGGAATTCGGGATAAGAGGAGTTCAAGTTAAGTGGAGATCAAGATAATCGGACATCGATATAAGGGAATGTACACATAAGTGGAGTTTGAGATAAGAGGAGTCCGAGTTAAGCATATTACCAGATGAATGAAATTCGATGTAAGCGGACCGATATAAAGGGAATTTGAGATTATTGGAGTACCAGCTAAGTGGAATTCGAGATAAGCGGAGTTCCTGAGAAAAAAGGTCGAGAAAAGCGGAGCTCGGGATAAACGGACTTCGAGACAGGTGAATTTGGAGATAAGCTGACATTGATATAAACGTTGTTAAAGCGAGATTGAAATAACCGAACTTCGTAATAAGCGAACTTCGAGATCAGCAAGATTCGAGGTAAGCGGAGTTCGAGATAACGGGAGTCCGATAACAGCGGATATCGAGATAAGACGAGTTCGACTTAATGGGAGTTCGAAATAATGGGAGATCATGATAAGCGGAGTTCGAGATTATAGGATATCGAGATAAGCGGAGTTCGAGATAATTGGACTTCCAGATAAGCAGTGTTCGAGTTTAAGGGAGTTCGGGATAAGCGGACTTTGGGTTCAGCAGACATCGAGATAAGAGAAATTCGATATAAGTGTAATTCAAAAAAAGCAGTCATCGTCATAAACAGACTACGCATAAGTGGAGTTCGAGATATGTGGGCATCGACATGAGGGGATGCACACATAGGCTTAGTCCGATATAAGCAAACTGCAAGATGACTGGAATTGGAGATAAAATGAGCACGAGATAAGAAGATTTCGTCGAAAGTGGAGTTCGACAAAAGTGGAGTTTGACCAAAGTGGAGTTTGACCAAAGTGGAGTTTGACAAAAGTGGAGTTTGACAAAAGTGGAGTTTGACAAAAGTGGAGTTTGACAAAAGTGGAGTTCGACAAAAGTGGAGTTCGATATAACGGTTGTTAAATATAAAGAGATTTCAAAATAAGTTAATTTCGAGCTAAGGGGTGTTGCAGTTAACGGGAGTTCGAGATAAAAGAGTTAGAGAAAAAAGAGTTCGAGATAACAGGACTTCGAGATAACGGGAGTTTAAGAACAGTGGATTTCGAGATAACGGGAGTTCGATATAAAAAGAGTTCGACATAACGGGAGTTCGTGATAAGCAGAGATCTTTATAAGCGTAGTTCGAGATAGTAGAATTTTGAGGTAAGCAGAGTCCGAGATAAGGAGAGTCCGAGATAAGCAGACTACGAGATGACAGGAATTCGAGATAAAATGAGTTCCAGTTAATGGGAGTTCGGGTTAAGAGGAGTTCGGCATAACACTAGTTGGATATTACTAGAGTGCAAAATAACTGGAGTTCTTGATAAGCAGGGTTTGAAACAATCGGATTTCGAGATAAGTGGAGTTCGAGGTAAGCGGAATCGGATTAAGCAGAGTTCTTGATAAACTGAGTCCGAGATAACAGGTGTCCGAAGATAACAGGAGTTAGAGATGACAGGAATTTTCGAGATAACAAGAGTTCGAGATCAGCGGACTTCGAGGTAAGCGGAGTTCGAGACAACGGAAGTTCGGCATTCGCAGAGTTCCTGATAAGCTTTGTTCGAGGTAACGGGATTTCAAGAAAATATTTTTTGCCATTTAATGTAGTGGTAGATTTACTATATACTTTCACAAAATACTACAATACAACTAAAATATTATTCGTTTGATGCCAGATGGTCTTTATTTGAACCAAGCCTTGGAAGTGTCGAGAGAACGGTTTGGGTTGAAATATGCACCAAAGAAGTGATTCAGTGAATTTCTTCTCTCATAGGAAGAAGGTCGGAACCTTCATTTAGCTAATATATTATGTACATTATATTTTTATTGCATTCGCACATGCGCAGTGAAACTTTATTTAGTAAACCTGCTAATATTTCATCCAATATTTTTGATTTTTTAATTCGATTTGCAGGATATCGTGTACAATGCTGTTTATCATATGTCCTGAAAATAAAATTATATGATATGGAGAAATCTGCCAATTATAATCAAAACACTTTGACAAATTTGGGATTGTTTTTATAAAATCCTTAATTTCTCCCTGAGTATAAGTATTATCCTTATAACAATGAACAAATATTATTAAAAGAAACATCCTAATCATGGGCTAAAATTTCGCCGCTTTTCATACATTACTTTTTACAGGGTTATCCAAAACATATTCGTTTTTCTTCAATTTGTTGACGGTCCCCTATGGGATTTCGGAAAAAATTCTTAGCTGAAATATATGACGGCTACCATCCTGTTTACACTCCTGAAGTTTCAGGATAATTCTTATTGTATTTTTCTAGATATTTAACAAAATGTATAAAATCGCATGTGACCGGTCATCATTGGCAATATAGTGTATTTCCTGACATTTACCAAATAGGTTGAGATTGTATAATTTTCTCAGTATACTACTATATGGCTAAATATTTAAAGGGTTCATCTGAAAATAGCTTATATTTTAAATAATGACGTTTTTACTAATAAAAAATTATCAAATATCCTTCTACAGAGAAAGACTATGGAAAAATGACTTCAAGAAATTTCCAGATAAATGAAATAGAAATATAAAAAACCATTTCGAAGTCGTAGGAAGAAAAGTTTCTAAAAAAGAGATAACAGAATAGATGATTCCAAAAGATAAGAATGCATGAATTAATCCTTAAATGACTTCATAAAAAGTGCGTTTTATCACGCGAACTACCGGAGATTTTAAAAACTTACTGAGTTGTGATGGATTAGCTTCCTATCATTACCGTAAAAGTCATTAGTTATATTTCTTTCACCTTTTTTCCAACTGTTGAAATAAAGCAGCGTATTAAAGTGAAGATGGATGATATTCTCAATAAATCACTCACTTGAGAAAATAATTCGACTTTTGATAGCATTTGCTTTTTTATAAAACTATTTTAAAATATAATATTTATTAGTTAAAAAAAATCACTTTATCAATACTAAAGATATGTTTCTAATCGTTTTCGAAATGTATTGAGTAGTCTTAGAGTAAATATAAATAGCTTTATAGTAAAGTTACATTCCCAAATTAAACTCATAATCGATGCTTAATCATACTTTTTAAATATCTGGTTAGAAGCCCAATGTTCTACTGTTTTCTAATACGAGAGCTAATGAGACCGGAACCTATTGCTTCAAGCCTATTCCGAACGGCTTCGAACACCCATGCCACAGTGAGGTTCGAATCCACGAGCTCCGAGCCGTTGATCAGCGTTCTAAACATTCGGCCATCGTTCAACTTACATTTTTACAACGAATTTCTCTTTTATTAATCATAGGAGTTTCCGACCGCTAATTAATCCTTTTATTTAATTGATTAAGCCCCTCTTTCAGAACGAAAACACCAACTGGCATACTTCTGCTTCCTTATTTTCTGCCTTACATTATACTCCACCCAAGATCATAAAACCACCAGTTCGGAGTACTTCCTACTTTCCGGTACTCTTTCTAGCCGGCTCTTGTAAATCTTTAACAAATCCTCATTCAACTCTAGTGTCACTCTTGCAGACACGGTTCTTATCTTTGTATAATCATCTTAGTCCTTTCTGAAGAGTCATAAATCATTCCGTAACTTTTATCAGACTTCTTTGATCCTTTCTTCTTAACTACCATAAATATGTATGATGCTTTATTCAATATATCAATTAATTGCTTAACACAAAACTTTGTTATTTTTATATAATAGGACCACCTGAGTGTTAGAAATTAACTTGAGATTTTTCAAGACAAAGTCACAAGTTGGTTATCTAAAGTTCTTTTTGATTCAGGATGTCTAACCAATAACCAATATTCGATGAACTTGGATTCCGGTCAGGAAATTTAACGGGCATTTCGGCTACGTGTGGAATTCGAACCAATCAAAGAGCAGTACCCTACCCAAACGGCCATCTTTAGCCATTAGTAAGTGTAATTAGCAAAACCGTACAAGCGAGTTACGTGATGTCATACACCTTGAATACACATTTTTACTAGGCATACATTTTTACTAGACATTTTTACTTTACATTTTAACTAGAATTTGTCAATAGGGAATCTAGATTTTCAATGGAGAACAGAAAACATTTAAATTAGGATTTTACTTTATGGAATAATAAAATTCTATTATATATATAATGTGTGTATATCCATCATTTGCACAAATATTAAGTTAAATATTTTAGAAATAATTGTAAAAATGTTACCATGGCTTTAAGTTAGCATACACACAAAAAGTGAATGGACTTTTCAGAAGAAAATTTCAAACGAAAAATGTTAGAAACATCTGCGTATTTTAAACATATACTTATATTTGCTTATCGAGTGTTTCTTTTCGTAAAAATGAGATACTTTATTTTTATCATGACTGCAACCACATTTTTATACTTAAAAAATTTGCATTTAAAATACGTGACATATTTTATACGAGATTTGTTTCCTTAGAGAACAGTACTGCGAGAAAAATTCCGATCTGCGATCGCAGGAATAAAATATTGAATAGGGAGATATCTAAAAATATGTCTGTCAGATATTTTATTTTGCTCTGAAATTTTGACATCATCTAAATTTAGCAATGAGCTAGCGATTTTTTTAGAATAGTATTACTACATTCTGTTTTACCTTATTTTGACAAATAAAAAAATCTTTGATTACTAAAAATTCATTTTTTTAGTTAGAAATTTTAAAAACTTTTCATTTGGTTTCATTTATAAAATTTTATCACCATTCTCCCCTTTTACTCATAACAATAAATAACTTGGAAATAATTACTGAATGCTACTCCTCACCAAAACCTTTTTCGTTTTTTGAAGTATGTCGGTTTTTACCAACTTATTTGATTGTTTACTCCTTTTCTAGTTTGGTTTTTATGAGCAACTTTTCTTTTTACATGTTGTCGTTTAATTCTCCTCTCTGTATTTATACGCTTTCTTATAAACTATTGTGTACAACTTTGTATTCTTGTCTTTTACTATTGGTTTAATTTTCTTTTGAGACTTACACTGTTTGTAGTATTTCAACCCTGTGCTTGACACAATATGTCCCTCGTGGATTCAGTGCCTTTAAGCATCAGCCAATTAACCAATCATCATTTTGCATTTAATATTTAGTTAAAACCTGTAAGTATTTCTAGCATAATCTCTTATCAGAGCTTAAAGAAAGAAATTTAATGTTATTAGTTGAAATTTAAAGAACATTATTAAAGTTTAAAAAATGTATGTTAACAGAGACTTTCATTGCTAGGGTTCATTTTAAAGTAGAATTTTAGTAAAATATGTGATTCCCTCGTCCAACATTTTATTAAAAATTTGTCGTTTCTATAGTACACTTTTTTCAGAGTTCTTTTTTAAAACACATTGATGTAAATCAAGTAATGAACATATTTTAAGCAAACATTTTTCATGGAGCAAAATTATAAAAATACGTTTTTTGAACAAGGAGAATACCATATCTTTAAAGACACAGATATCTATGTTCCCCACCATCACCATTAAAAATGAGAAAAAAGAATGCGTTTTATTGTACAAAATTCCATTTAATTATATTCAATTCTGCATAATACCCTAATAATCTCATATGGATATAAGTTAAATCCGTAATAATTTATCGCTAAAATTTTTCTATGTAAATTTATTACTATGGTGTTTATAAATTCATCTAAACAGAAATTTGAATAAATAAATACAACTTCTTGAAATTAGGATATTATTTAGCATTTCTCTTCTACATTAAAAGGTTGCCTTCATATGAATCTATTGACCAGTTTATGAAAGCATTTGGTAATGTATCTGGTCAGGATAACTGAACAGTGCCTTTTCCCATCATTGTATAGTTTTAATAACTTTGTATAATGATCCGATTTTATATTATTACAGATCAAATAGTAATAATGATTAAGTAATAATGTATTATCTGGTATATATACGGCTAAATTCGTTACCCTTTGGAATAACTTAATAGATTGTAATCATGTAATGCTTGCACTTAGAGAATAATGCAAGACTACCCATATAAACGCAATCTATATCAGTTCGAACTGGACAAGTTTTAAAAAATTAAAGAGATAATTGGAATTAAGGATTCCAATACTTGTTTTGTCAGAAGTAAGAACTGTTTTTTTCATTTTCAGACCTGCCAACTGCTACGAATAAATCGTAGTGTTGTAATGTACTTATAACACTAACACCAGTAAGGGGAAACACATTAAAAATATAATACCTTATATTTGGATTAAGACATTTATTCTGTACACTATTTACAAATTGATATACTACTTGATCACCATATAACATAACCAGCAAATTATTTAGATTTTATATTCATTATTACACAATAATAATTACAGTTCTCTTTTGTTATACGTTATTCCTTAATCAAAATATTGAATTATTAACTGAGGCCTAAATAACCGTCATAAATATGTTAAATCTATTTACCTCCGGATATTACAGGGGAGCAGGATCGGGCTTTCATCAGGATGTAAAAGGCGTAAAAGGGCGTCTGTACTGGTGTAGCGGCCGTTATTTTGTTATACTTATATAGTGGCATGCGGGTTTCGGAACTCGATTGCTAGTCCGGGCTATCTGGTTTCTACAAATTTAGCAAATAATTACGATTCTACTAAAATCGGTCAAAAAAATATGATTTTTTCTCAAAAAATATATACATGAATAAAAAAAATTATATCGCATCTGGAAAATCAAAATAAATTAATAGATTTTCGTAAGCGATATAAGGAAATCCGTAAAAAACTTTTCCCGATCAATTTTCGTGTAACTACGGTGCGATATCATACTCTCTCAAAGAAAGAAATTTTTGGATTAAAAATGAGATTTTTGTATGATAATATTGGTTATATTTCCATAGTATATTTCTGTGTTCTTCCCTTAGTGTGTTTCTGAGAGATTTTTTAAAAATCATTATTCATTATTATTATAAAAATGTTAAGGTGTGAAATAACATTTAAATACAACTAAAATAAATCTAAATAAAATACTTCATCTAACTTCTTATGGGAGAGGAAGGTCAGTTCATGAATGTATATATTACCACGAGCTCAGTGGCCGAATAGTCAAAGCACGCGATCCAGACCCGAAGATTGTGGGTTCGATGCTTGTTAGGCAGTTAATCCAAAGTTTATTAAAGTAATTTAAGAATGTTATTTATTGTTTCCTTATGTTCTTGAATATTCTAGATCTTTCTTTAATGTGTAAATTAGTTATTTCTCGAATGTTCTGTTCAGGTGTAAAAGCTGATACCCACTAGTTGTAGACAACTTCTCGATCTTGTAAAGTTGCGAGTTTCTACTTAGCCTCAATAAATTCGTTTGTTAAGTTAAACGGTGTGTTCATTCGAATCTTCGTGACAATATATGTAATATTAAAATCCCTTATTTACATATTTTAATATTAATTTAATAACTTTTGTTCATTAAGTACTTTCGGGGTTTGCGCTGTAATTCTGATTTTTCCCTCCAGACATGCTATAGACTTAATTGAGCATCTGTCTGTACTACTTTAGCCAATAGTTAGCTCGTTCTCTTTAAATATGGGTATTTTTTACCACGTGGTCAATTGTGCTTATTGATTATTCGTAGTCTTTTTGCTTGAGAAATCCCTACTTGAAAAGTGTGTGTGTGCAGAATCGCATTTTCTGAGTGCAGGAGGTTGTAAAAGCGTTTGCCAGTTGTATGGGTTTCATGCATCTCACCGGAAATATAATGCGTTGTGCTTTTGAATGAGTCTCGCCCATATTACATAAATGTATATGATATTTTAAAAATGAAATATTGTCTATTTGAAATTTTATATAGGATTTTAAATCCTTTAGTAGAGTTGATTGTTTTGTTTGATCAGTAAACATCATGCACACAATCATTGAGTATGTGCATTGTGTTAAGGTACGCGTGCGATTTCCCAGGATTTATGGTATACAAAATCGCCATCTAACTTACCTCGCAAATTAGTGTGCTACTAATTTCAATATTCAAAAGTTGGCAGGTCTGCATTTATAGTATTTTATACACCAATGATGAGTAGTTTAAAGATATTAATGTAAAATGAGTATTAAACTAATTGATTATTCAATGAGATTTATTTTTTTAACTAATTTTATAGATCAAAGCGTAAATTACCTCCTCATGTAATTATGGTAGAAGTCATGGGATTGTCATATTTGATTTATAAAGGTCTGTGGTATTTTTAAGAAATAAAAATGTGATATTTTCCAGATTATAGTATCCATAAATTACTTGATTTAATAGCAAATAAGAGATTAATTTAACAGTATTAACCCTCTCACTGCTTAATTTGTAGACAGAAATAGATTAAAAAATTGTGCATCTATTTGTATATTTTAAAAATATGTATATATATATATATATATATATATATATATATATATATATATATATATATATATATATATATATATTGAAGAATTGGAATAGGCACATTTTCTTTCTAGAAAAGATTTTTTATATAGATTATTATCGTGAGAAACTAAATTGTCAGAAAAACTAATTTCAGATGTAATTAAATGACATTTTTTTTAAATTTCGATTGAATTACAGTTAATTTCTATTTATTACTTAATATAATTATATTATCTAATATAACTATAGTTCTATACTTATAATTCTATATTTTTTAAAATAATTAAACGTATAATATTTTATATAATTCATTTTACTGGTTAAACTGCGAAAAAGTGAGATGAGCTCCTCAAAAAAGGAAGAAAAGCACATATCCTCGAATATCACGGGATTATCAAATTTTGCTACATTTGGGTTGCCCGTGGAAATCGCGGGATGAGCAGCCAGAGGGTTAATGTTAAAGAAGTGTAAGATTGATTGATTTACTGTCAAATTAACCTTTAATATAGCTGTTAATAGAATAATTTATGTATGTAAGCATTTTTGTATACATTTACCCCTGTCGACGAAGTTTTGTAGAGTAATATTATAAACCAAAGTATAAATTACCTGTTCAAGTAACTGTCGTTGAAGTTCATGGTTTGTTATATTTTTTTAGAACAGTCTCTATGTAATGAAGATTTTTCATGTCCCTTCATTACATATTGCCCTTGTGGGGTAGATATATTTTAACCTACATTTTGCGCCTTTTTTTCGCATATGGCCCCTTTCATGTGCAACTCTTGTTTTTGTACTAGTGCAACCTCTCTTTTCAAACAGAGCCGCCCCCGATCTGGGATTAAGTTTCGGACCGAGCGTCCAATTCTGGTCATCTGCATCAGCAGCCCTTAAACCTTTCAACCATAATTTGCGCCCATCGGCTCATATTCTGAGAAGTCTGCAGCCATCACTTTCGGTTTGAGATAAACAGCCGCTCCTTTGAAAGGTGCCGCATTGTGGCATGTTGCCAAGCTCCGCTCAGCATCGTTTTTGGCGTATGTTCACCACCGGAGTTGCGCCTCACTGCGATTGGGTTTTTGTTCTCCGCGTGCCTTATCTCGACGTTTCATTGGTCAGAGCCGCGTTAACCCTTCGCTCTCCCGAGAGCGCGGTGTTTTCTTGGCGTCTGGCAACCCTCTTGCTGGCTGTGTTTTGGAGCTTTTGGCGTGAGCGCAGCCAAGAAGTTCTGATAATTTTTGAGAGACGGAGAGACACAGAGATGTAGTTTTAACACCCTTGTGACGCGTTTTTTTGATCGGAAAAAGTTTCCGTTTTAGCCACCTCGATCTTTGGCCAGCCTAAGCATTCTATCCTTGTTTTGTTTTACTGCGACGTTCCTGTAGTTATTTTTCCATCTGCACATTAATCGCCGTAATGTTTTTAAAAAACAACGCAAAAAAAATAAATAAATCCCCAATAACCACTATAGGATCAGGGCAGAAGTAGACTATAATATTTGCAATTTTGAATTAGTAAAAAATAAATGTCTGGAACTCAAGTCAGAGCCTTTTTTTTGTCTGCCTTCACTCATCTTGACTTATCACTTCACTACTGGTCCTGACATTCTACGTACTGCTCCCTTCCCATGCTAAAACCCCTTCAGTATACTTTAATATTTTTTAAAATTAAAATATAAATATGTGATTTTTCGAGATTTAAATGTCACAGACTCCTTTAACTGTTTCACCCACCATGTATGTTTAATGTTCCATGTTTATTGCAGAATAAGGACATATGACTGTGAATAACATTTAAAGTATGCACCATTATCTCTTTTAAGTGCAGAAAAAGATAACAAAATTTTAGAAATCCCTCTGAAATCGTCTCTTTGCTAGACTTCAAAGGAAAAACATCCAATAAAAACATTGGGAAACTGAAAGAGAGAAAATGTTCTGCGGTTTCGAAACAAAGTTACTAAAACTCGTTGGCCTTGTTTAAAGTCCTTACAGTATCCAATAAAACGTCTCTCTCCAAAATTTAGTCTTGAAATATATCAGCAAATTGTTCTTTTGGTGATAACATTTGAAATATAACAGGCTTCTAGAGAAATAAAAAGTTTGCTTTGGTATATAGGGAAGTAATTTACATCTTACTCTGCATTATGCAGACATATTTATGTAACTGTACCAATATTAATTGATAAAATAGTTAAAGACGAAATTCTGGGTAATTTTATCAAATAGTACAGTGTTTCTTAGAATTTGAATAGCAAAAACAAGGTAGAGTTAGCTTGTTTAGCCTAACTTCAATTTAATTTGCTAGATATGAAAAACCTTAATGCAGATTGATAAAATAATTTGATATGCGTAATGTCGCTACCCGACAGCGAGCAATGATAGTCTGATTTTATAACGTCCTTCCTTAATCATAAAATGTGACAGAAATGCTCGCGCATGTATTTTCATGGAGTTTCGTTGGTTATCTCATTATAACTGTGACAGCGAGCAATGACACGCTGATTTTATGACGTCCTTTCTTAATCATAAATGTGACAGATATTCTCACGGATGTATTTTTAGAGAGTCCCGTTGGGTATCTTATCATAACTGCGACAGCAAGCAATGATAATCTGATTTTATGACGTGCTTCCTTAATTTCAAACTGTGACAAAAATGCCCCCGTATTTGTTTTCAGGGAGCTTCGTTGGGTATCTTATCGTAATTGCGACAGCGAACAATGACAAGCTGATTTTATGACGTCCTTCCTTATTCATGAAATGTGACATAATTGCTCGAGCGTGTATTTTCATGGAGTTTCGTTGGTTATCTCATCATGTGACAGCAAACAATGACAAGCTAATTTTATGACGTCCTTCCTTAATCCCAAAATGTGACAGAATTTCTCGCTTTTGTATTCCAGCCTGCTTCGTTTTGTGTCTCACATTAACTGCAACAGCAAGCAATGACAAGCTTATTTTATAACACCCTTCCTTAATACCAAAATGGGACAGAAATGCTTGCGTTTGTATTTCCAGGGAGCTTCATTGGGTGTCTCACAATAACTGTGACAGCGAACAATGACAAGCTGATTTTGTAACACCCTTCCCTAATCCCAAAATGTAACAGAAATACTCCCGCTGGGTACAACATGTCCATTTGAAATATTCAAATTTATAGAAACATTTATAGAATTTCTTAGTTGGTTTCTTAACGATTATAAAGATAAAGTCGGATACAAGGGGAATCCTCCTCTTTTGAAGCAAAATTTACAAAAAAAATCGTTAAAGAATGGGATTCGATGGATATATCATAACGTGCGCGAGTATTTTTGGTTTATTAAGATATAAGCATATTGTTTACTTAATTTCTTGAATTCCACTTTGTTACATTATTACGTATCATAAATATATTATAGTGATATATATTTGGTTACTAGAAATATGTTTAAAACTATAAAGATAAGGAATGTGTTTTAAAACATTCTTTATTAAAACAATATTCAATAGTTCCTTCCATATATAATCAAATATTTGAGCTTAGGAATATATTATGCTTAAATATATATTTTTCATAATGTAAACGATATTTATTTTCTTAACATAAACATTTACTTTCGAATGGAAATACCTTTAAAAGCAAACTGAGGATGATCGTTTAGTATAAAATTTTATTGTTTTTATAGATTGGATACTGAATCAAAATGAAAATTAGTAATTACAATTAAAATTTGAAACTGACATTTCAAAATCAGTTTCTAATTAAGAGACTTGAAATATATTTCAAAGTGCTAGGATTTATTCTCGCTCGGCAGAAATTAATTTTCATTTCCTTGAGCCGTATGTCTCTTCTAATGCACAGCTCAGCATAAAGATCGAGACATGTAAGAGTGAATTAAAGCTTGGTGCTCCTTAATATGTCATTTAGATCTGTAATTAGCTAAAGTACGGAATCTTATTTGAAGTCCAATAAAACATTCTTCATTTCCATATGGAACCGTTTCCTGACACGTTTTAGTGAATTAAATCAAAGATATTTCCGATATTCTGAAGAAACATGTTTTTAGGGTATTATGAGATTTAATTATCAAGTTTAACGTCCATTATTGAATCAGCTTTTAAACTAATAGGAATACATGGGATGTTATATAAATCCTAACTTATTTTATATAAAATACTAACTGCTTTGCACACAGCATTCGGTCTGGGTAATAAATACACTATATTACCAATGATGACCGGTCACTTGCGATTTTAGACATTTTGTTTAATATCTGGAAAAATACATGAAAACTTATCCTGAAACCTCAGGCATGTAAACACAGTGGTAGACGTCATACACTCAAGAGCCAAAACATTATGACCTGTGAGTTAGGGTTAGCAAAATTCAAAGCGAGTAAAGGTTATCTTCTCCTAAAGTATAGATCCGATTCTAAAATAAATTGGTATAGATATGCTTCATATCACAGCAAAAAATACTGTCGTCTTTAAAACGTTCAATTCCCCCCTTCCCCCCTTTTCGGTCGTTTAATGTTTGGTCGTTCCCTATTTTCCCCGGTTAAGCGATTCAATTTATCAATTTATCACATAGTAAATAGGTAAAAACAACACATTTTTCTAGCATTATGACGCCATTCCTTTAACCATCTCATTTAATCATTTCTTATTTTAAATTATTTAAATATCGTCTGAGTTATTTTCATACGTTTTATCACTGAACTTAGATAATACTTAATAATACTTAAATAATTTTCTTTTATATATGGCTTAAATAATATAATGGGTATATGTGTGATAATTTTAAATTTAATCATCAATTATTTCTTGTTGCAGTATAATTCTCAGCCGAAAAACAAGCCATTTTTTTTTACCTGCCTCACAGACTTTTTTAAATATAATCGTAAATATATTAATTTTTCAGTATTTTTCTTTTCTTTTTTATTAGTTCTGCTGAATTTAGTTTCCTTAAGAAAAATAAAAAGTAATTCATTTATAAAATGAAAAGAATTTGTTTAGATTTTGACACACTTTGAAGAGATTTATACAACGACACAATGTTATAGTCATTAATAATTTTTTCTTTTTCATAAACATTAATTATTAGGTATAATTATCCACATGTTTAATTCTTAATATTGTATCAGAAATCTTACACCAGGAGATTGAATTTTCATGAAAGTCAAAGTGATCTTTAAAGTTTCCATTTTAAATGCTGTAAATACCAAATAAAGTAAACAAGGAAAAAAATTAAAACTAAATCTAAAATTAAATTGTAGGCCTATGATATTTTTACTGGGAAAATATTAAAGTACTGCGTGCAATTAATTTAATGCATTTAAAGTTAACATTTCATATTTTCAGTATAATTTTATTAAAAGACATGCTAAAATAGCTTAAAATTCTTCAAATGCATATGATCTCTAATTTTTTGTTATATATTTATTTCTGCAGCAATTTAGACTATTTTCCTACTTTTAAGCCTCTAGCATAGCCATCTCAGTCATCGTGTGAGTCAAACTTTTGATCATCATTGCATGAAAATAACCAAATTCTTGCATACAATCCCCTGTATAATTACAGCTTATGTTACCTGTTTGTCTGTCCTCGTATTTATGAAGCGGTTGTACCTGGAATGGATAAAGGCATCCATATAAGGCGATTTCACGCAGCAGGGCAAATCTCAACTTATGACAATTCTGGCTTTTGTTTCAAACCGAAGGGCAGTTTATTGTTTGTATATTGGCTGTTGTAACATGAGAATGAATGGGAAGGGCATTATAGTAGTTCGTGAAATTGTTGCAAATTTCTCTATTGGATTTTTCATGATTTAGGGTTAGCAAGTTCGAAATACACCCCTTCCTACCTTTTCTAGCTTTTAATGCCATTATTTCAAGCCTTATTTTCCCCGGTTAAGAGCAGGCGATTAAATTTATCGCATAATAAATAGGTAAAAATAACATTTTTTTCCAGTATTATGACGTCATTCCCTTAACCATCTCATTTAATCCTTTCTTATCTTAAATTATTTAAATATCGTCTGCATTATTTTCATACGTTTTATCACTAAACTTAAATATTACGTAAATAATTTTCTTTTATATTTGGCTTAAATAATAGATTAGGTATGATAATTTTAAATTTAATCATCGATTATTTTTTGTTGCAATGAAAATTTTACCACCGGTATTGACAACAAATTCTATATATCTCTAGGGTGTAGTGGTAATGGTAGTTTCATTCCTTTACTTCCATTAGTTACTGTGGCAAAAATATTTGGAATAACTTAACAATAAGTTTGACGTAGTTACGAAAACTTTGAATTATCTTTCTAAACGAATTCAACGTGATTCCAAACGAATTCAACGTGGAGACTTTAGAAGAGTATGAAGATAAACAAATTATTGATCTTGTACCAGATAATTCTCTGCGAAAAAAACCCCATTTTTTATCTGCCTTATAGGGTACTTTACAATTCTTTAAAATTAAAAATTTTACTGATCCCGTCATATGACGGGTTATATGCTAGTTATTGTATGTTGTGATAATTTGTTTTAAATAAAAACAACTTTTTTTGAATTAATACTCTTTAGGTCGAATGATTCGTAACAGAATAAGACCAATTTAACCATTTGCACTCGAGAGGTGAGTCTCGCTCACAACCTGATTTAATGCCGCAACTCAAGGTGACTCTCGCTCACCACTTTGTTTGGTGCGGATATCCGATGCACTGTGTAAACTATTTATGTTTCTTTATTTGGTGATTGATATCTTGTTTATGTTTCTGATATCTTTGTTATCGTCTTATCGTTCTTTTTGTCCTAAGAGCTGCGTATATGATCTTACAAAGAAGACGTAATGTCCCTTTCAAACTACGTAAGATTTTCTTATCTGAAATTAGTGCAGTACCATGAAGCTTACTGCATTTCTGCATTTTAGACATCAATTCGACTTTGACAGTCTTTACCGAAGGAACAGAAAAATTGAAATTTCTTATTAACATGGAATTTACTAATGATATTACCTCGAGTTTCGAATTAAACTCCGAATTCGAAAACATCCGACTAAATGAAAAGCTGCGTAGCTTTCTAACAGGAGTTAGAAAGGATTGCAAAGTCTACTCTCAAAGAAATAATCCTTGCAAAAGACATCAAACGACAGATTATTGTGAAACTTGTTCCGACAAGCCGGGTGGCATGCATCTCGACGGTTGTTACATCAAATATCATACAAAGCAAAATTATAAACACTAATGTTTAAGAAATTATCTTCGTAAAGATGTAAAGATACATTAAATATTAAAATAAAAAAGTTTTATGTGTTTATGTTAATGGTTATATTATGGTTATTTTAAGTTAGAGGTAAGAAATTCGCCAAAAGTGCTCCGAAACACTTCGAGTTGCTTGCAAGTAAGCGCGAAAATGGTCTCGAGTTTAGAGTTCTAGTTAATCATTGCTTAATTTTATATATTTGATAAGACAACATCTCAATTGTAAATTCTATAAGGGATATATATTTTACATGTGCATTTCCTAGATTTTACATGTGTATTTCCTACATAGGTATTTGATTTAATACAAGATATTGAACTCAATCAATGCTGAAGATATAAAATAAAAAATAGTAAACGTAACTCTATTAGTGTTTTTCCTCCCTTTATGCCCAAAACTTTTACCTCTCAAATTCACTTTTTTCTCCTGAAAATATTCTTCACCTGAAGACAAGAAATGTCACAGTGGGAATTTTAAAAATCAGAACCGTTTCCTTTTACCCTTTAAGGATAGGTCGGAAAAGTTTGGGAAAGCAAGAGAAAAGCTTAAAAAATATATTGGACACATACTTTGCCGTAAAAATAGACTGAAATTGGAAGCATTATAAAATGTCCTGTCCACTAAAATAAGCCAATTTAAAAGCTTTATCTTTTGACTTTGCGGGTATATATTTTTAAAGCCAGATTTAAAAAGCTTTCTTTGAGCGTATTCCTTTTAATAAACCTGATATTCTTTGTTTGAAAGAATGGTCAGGAATGATAAAAAAAATATTTTATTCCGGCAAAGTACTCTCAAATTTTCTATTTATATTTCTACATTAAGACTCAATTTAAAATCCCTTCTAGAATAGGATCCCTTTTCTTATCTTTCCTAGGAAGTAAAAGATTTTAAAATATGTGTTTTCGTAATTATTATAAAATTTGATGTCATTCTAAAAGAAACGAAAACTATTGGCCATTTGCTATTCACTATATGAATTAGCAAGTATATAAGATACGACGGTTACTTTGAAATTTTTCAATTACGCACAGACGAGGATTTACAAAATAAAAATAACAGTTTAATTTTAAAATACAAAGTATTTTAACCCAGTAGACGATTTCTTACTGACTTACTTCAACTTGTTTAGCGTAGAATAAATCTTAAACAGAAGAGAAAATGGAGTTAACGAGAGAACATTTTCGTGCTATGATTTTCTAAGATTTTAAAGCAGGGTTGAATCAAGAAGAATGCTTTCAACGGTTGCAGTTGACATTTGGTGATGAATCTCCATCTCGTTCTACTGTATTCAGATGGTTTAAAGAATTTATTTTCTTCTGGAACACAGAGGAAGGCCACTGTCAGCAGTAATCCAGGATAATGTGTCTGCCATACGAAAAATGTTAATGGATGATAATCGTTGTACCTATCAAATTATACAGAAGGAACTTAACATTGGATCCGCAGCCATACACACAATTATTGATGAAGAATTACATATGAAAAAAGTAGTTTGCCGTTGGGTTCCCCATAATGTAACTGAGCACCAAAATGGGGAGCGTGTCCGAATCAGTAAAGAAACTCTTAAATTGCTAAATGATGGTGGCCACCGCATTATTTCTAAAATTGTAACGGGTGATGAAATGTACATTCCGTTTATTGACGCTCCAACACGTCAAGAAAGAAAAGTGTGGGTCTTTGAAAATGATCCCACTCCGACAATGATGAAAAGACAACACACACTGAAAAAAGTTATGTATGCGGTTTCTTCAGAAGTACTGGATTGGTCAAAGCTTTCAAGTTGGAAGGACACAATACAGTAACGAAAACTGGTATACCACTAAATGACTTCTACAGTTTCTACAAGAAGTGAATGTTAGGGGACTAATCCTTCACCATGACAATGCTTCACATACAGCCGGATTAAAAGCTGAGTTTCTTAAACAAAAATAAATT
Source organism: Pardosa pseudoannulata (assembly GCA_032207245.1). NCBI lineage: Eukaryota > Metazoa > Arthropoda > Arachnida > Araneae > Lycosidae > Pardosa > Pardosa pseudoannulata. Next base: position 9,780,331 of record CM063508.1, on the reverse strand, counting down.
AAAGTGATAGAACATCCGCCGTATTCCCCTGATCTAGGTGTGTGTGACTTTTGCTTATTCTTTAATCTAAAAAAGAACTTACGTGGACTTCGTTTTCATTCAGAAGAAGAGATTGATGTGGCTATAAATGCATTTTACATTTATTCCAAGAAATGAATGGCTTGAGGCCTTTAATCTGTGGAAAATTCCTCTACAAAAGTGCATTGAGGCTGGAGGAGACTGCTTTGAACACACCTATTTTTAAGTATAACTTTAAAAGCCTAGTTGTATCTCAAAAATTTCAGAGTGACCCTAGTATCTGATTATATGTAAAGCTGTATGACCGGGGGGGGGGTTATTGCAAAGTAGCAAATGAATAATCTTACATGCAATTAATGAAACTTAAATCGTTATTTTACTAAATAATCAAAACTTTTATGATCATAGTTCAATCCATTTTCCTAAAATTATTATTTATTAACCAATTATTGAAGAATTGGTAAATTGGTGTTCTCCATCGTTATAACTCTTAGTTATATTAGAGAGTTAGTTATGAGATTAATAATTCGGCATAATATCAAACTCTAGAAGGCTTTCCTATTAAGTATTTAATTACATTTCAAAGCATTTAAATTTGTTAACTACCTTCCATGCAATTAGAAATTTAATTAAAACATTTAATGTTACTAGCAGTAGTTCCCGAGTTGAGTAGCCTTTACAGAGAAATGATCCATCATTTAAAGCAGCGGTTCTTAACCTATGGGTCGCGACCCAAAATTGGGTCGCGAAGCATATTTCTTGGGTCGCGCTAGGTCGAACCAAAAAAGTTAGTAATACACCAAATAATAAGTAATACCAACACCTCCTAGAACAAGTTAAATCCTGAAATAGATATTCATGGATGCTCCTTGACAAGCATTCAACCGAGGTTTGAAGATCTTTCAAAATGTATTCAAGCATAAGGTTCTCATTAAAACTGTATGACTTGCATTTAAAATTTAAAAAACTTAACATATGTATTGATATTTCTTTTTTTTTAGGAATAAGTTAAAATGTCAATTATTTTCAAAAAGTTATAAATATATTTTAATTTGGTCAATAAAAATTATTAAAAACACTTGATTATTAATTAAATTTTCCTTGGATCGAAAAGTACTTTTGTTTATCTTTATTATTAAAAAAATAAATAAAAAAATTGAAAGTTATAAAAAATCATCATCGTAGGATTGAAGATTTTTTAAAAATAAGCTCTAAAATAAAGCAATGAAAAAGTTTTGACTTTTTTTGGGTCGCGACATGAACATATTTCTCAAATTTGGGTCGCGGCTTAAAAAGGTTAAGAACCACTGATTTAAAGTGATGGAAGAAGTTTGCTTTCGCATTACATTTCTGAGAGCTGTTCTTTTTATTGAAATATTCTTTTACCCCTTTGTACGAAATAAAGGGATTTTTGTAATCATGAAAAAATTGTTTTTGTTGTTTTTACATAGGCTAAAAAAGGAAATTAATCCACAAAAATAGGTCAAGAACATTAAGACCAAAAATAAAATTCACATTTTTAAAAATCTGAATTATTTAAGAATACCAAGAGAATTAAAATACATAGGCATTTAAAATAAATTAACTGTAATGATTAAAAGTCATAAACATCCCCTACATAATAATAGCCTAAATTATCTATCCGTCTGTCCTCGAATTTATGAAGTGATTGGATCTGGAAGGGATGAGGCATCCATATTGGATTTTGGAAGAGTTAGTTTTAGCAAAATTCAAAGCGAGTCTTTAAAACGTTCAAAATCCACTCCTTCCCCCCTTTTTGGGCTTTTAATGCCACTATTTCAAGCCCTTTTTTGACCGGCTAAGAGCATTTAAGCAATTTAGCACATAACAAGTAGGTAAAAATACTTCTTATCTAGCATTATAACGTCAATCCTTTAACCATTTCATTTACTCATTTATTAATTTAAGTTATTTAAATATCGTCTTTATTATTTTCATACGCTTTATCACTAAACTTAGATATTACATAAATTACATAATTTATGAAGTGATTGGATCTGGAAGGGATGAGGCATCCATATTGGATTTTGGAAGAGTTAGTTTTAGCAAAATTCAAAGCGAGTCTTTATCTTCTCCTGAACTATGAATCTGATTCTAAAATAAATTGGTGTGACTATGCTTCATATCACAGCGAAAAATACTGTCGTCTTTAAAACGTTCGAAATCCACCCCTTCTCCCTTTTTCGAGCATTCAATGCCATTATATGAAGCCCCATTTAAAGGATAGGCCATTAAATTTGTCAATTTATCACATAAATATAAGTAAAAATAACATTTTTTCTAGCAATGTGACGTCATTTCTTTAACCCTCTCATTTAATCATTTCTTATTTAAAATTATTTAAATATCGTCTTAAATATCGTTTATTTTCATACGTTTTATCACTGAACTCAGATATTACGTACATAATTTTATTTTATATTTAGCTTAAATGATATATTAGGTACATATGTGATAATTTTAAATTGAATCATCGATTATTTTTTGTTGCAAGATAATTCTCAGCCAAAAAACTAACCATTTTTTTGCCTTCTTCATAGAGTGCTTTAAAATTCTGAAAAATTCAAAAAAATTACTGATCCTGTCATATGACGGGCTATATGATAGTTTAAATTAATTAAAATAAAATTTCAATTAATCTCCTTAAAATAAGTTCAAAGACTAGAACGATCTTTCAGCACTTAAAGAGAATACTAGAAATAGACACAAATTTTAATAAGTTTGAAAAGAACCTTAAATTTATGCATTGGAAGTATTTCGAAGTCTGTCCTGATACCTGACCCCCTTCCTTCGATAAATACATCCTTGGAATCATCTCTCTCGCCAAAAGATTAGATCTGGTAATTTCAGATGCCAAAAGTTGTACCTCTTTGTCACCGTTCATGAACAGAAATTATTTTTCGACTCATGATGTGGTAGAAATACCCTGATTGCAATCAGCCTTAAGCTATTATTACCGATTGAAAAAGTGGAAAATTGTCCCATGTCTCCGAACTTGTTTAAAGATAGAAATATTTCAAAATCATAAAAAAGATGCAAAATGCAATACATAAAGAATTTATAATTTCATTTAGTTCAGTGAAGCTCTACATTGAAAATAACTTAATTCAGTTTAATAGCTTTGCAGCTTACAGTAGTAATTGAAATGGTCACTACACAAAGCTAAATGGCAGTTATCACACTAATAGAATGAATCATTTCTGTTTTTTCTGATAAGCAAACTATTCAACTTTTACGAGTTTATCAGAATGAAAATTTTTATTGGACATTAAAATATGTTGGACAGTAAATTTTAATGGAAATCTGGACATGATATAATTAATTGTGTTGCTGATTCATTTATTTTTGGTTTATGTTGTTCAATTAAACCTTCTAGAACACGTGAAATTTTTTTTTTTTTTACGAATGGCTTCGAATTAAAAAAAAACTGTTGAAAGAAACTTTAAGCAGTTTAAGTTGACTTATTTTTCAGTTGATTAAATTTATTTAGTTTATTTAAGTCGATTTAAGTTCATTTATTTTTCTATTCAAAATTACTTTCACTTTGATAGTTGTCGATACTAACATAGTTTATTGCAATAATGCCTCTAAATTTTGTAGGTCTATTTAATTATTTAGTACTATTCGAAATATAGTCTTCCTTTTCTATCATTTTTTTAGAATTCTATTTGCTAAGAAAATACTTTAACTTTTAGTGATCTTAAATTTGCGCTAACTACATGCGGCGGCGCATATAAGCGATTCAGAAATATTGACCAGCAAAAAAAAATATCTGTTTGTTTTTCATTTTCGTTTGCCAGTAAACTTACTTTAATCCGTTTGCAATTGTCAATAAACACTAATTACTTTCATCGACGTATGTATGCGCTTCGGGGATAATAGCCAGGAAACTATTTTAAGAATCGCATTTACCAAGAAAAATCGCCCCCAGAGGCGTACCTCCTTTAGGTGTGTACAGGGTTCACAGATCCCGGGATACCTGAGTGATCTTTCTCTAGCGTTCTTCCTGATAGTCACGAGCTTACCTCTGTAGTATTACCGAGTTGGACCACATTAAAATCGGACCATGACGGGCCTCTCGTAGGTCAGCGGTGGCTTGGTAGCCATTTATGGTTCACTGTTGCGGCACGAACATCATTAGTTGCTGCTGATTGTCTTCGGATGGGTCAGCGTAAAACACAATTACCAAGAAAAATGCATTAATCCGTTTGTAATTGACAATTTGCTCTGACTGCATGCATCGGAATTGATGGCCAGGAAAATATTTTATCAGTTTTTTTTTTATTTAAATTGCGTTTGCCAGTAAACTTACTTTAATCCGTTTGCAATTGTCAATGAAATCTAATTACATACATCAACACATTTATGCGCTTCAGGGATAATAGCCAGGAAACCATGTTAGAATTGCATTTACCAGGAAAAAAATCATTCAACCAGGCGTGGCTAGACTTTTGCAGCAGGAGCCAAAGTTACCTAAAAAACTTGGGAGTCACACCTAACGTTCTTGGTAGAATGAAATTCAGAAACTTTTTTCATGAAAGTCTAGGAGTCTATTCCATGGACTAATAATTATCTAGCGTTTAAATTATATATCTTTGAAAATTAAGGTTTGTTGGTTTGTGTGTTTGTTTTTTATACCTAACCACATGGTTTGACTAAATTAGTTAATTTTAATTCTAAACTGCATTCACAGTATCGAAAGACTTTAGAGGAGTATGAAGAAAAACAAATTATTGACCGTGTGCCAGATAATTCTCAGACACAGAAAAAATTATTTTTTTACGGCCGAACGCTGGCCTATTGTTTAAGGCGCTGATAGTCGGTACCGGAGTTCATGGGTTCGAATCCCACTATGTCATGGATGTTTGTAGCCGTTCGGAATCGGCTTTAAACTGTAGGTCCTGGTCTCATTAGCTCTCGTGTGTAAAACAGTAGACTGTAGCGCTCCAAACCAAACCAACCATTTTGTTACCTGCCTCATAGACTACTTTACAGTTATGGAAAATTAAAAATTTTACTGATCTCGTCATATTACGGACTATATGCTAGTGTATTAGTATTAGAACAATTATATTTTTTCAAAGGTTGAACAAGGTAGAACCTAAAAATACCTGACAACTGTACGAATCATTTCATATAGCTGCATGTATTTAAACGACTCAAAAAAATTAAATATAGAACAAATATTTTTGATTTATAAGTTGAGCCCCAATAAACCGCTTGAAGAGAGACATGGGGCTCGCAATTCACCATTTGGCTACCGTTTCATTAAACCATTTGTAATCGGCGATTTGCACTGACTGCATGCATCGGCTCATATATGCATTTCGGGGATAATGGTCACGAAATTCCCATGCAAATATTGCTTTTAAAGAAAATTGGTTATAAGTGAGCCACCGTGATAATAAAGTACTTTAAGGCATCCGTCTACGTTCAGAGAACTTTTTTCCTTAAACGTAGAAACTAGTTCATGTTTTTACATTTTTAGGTTTATTTTTTATATTGTCATAGAGAATTGTATTTAAAAAAATTATTCCTGAAAAAGTTTTTATAAAATTTCTAATAAAAAAAGAAAATTTAGTAAAAAATCGGGTTTTTTTTAAAAGGTCTAATTTTTTTAATAAATTAAATTATTTTAATATTTTTTGATGCAACACATTTATTATACACCGGACTAGTAAATTACCTAAAATCTTTACTTAATTTACATTTGGTAAAAAATTTTGGTCCTTCAAAATCATAAGCATTGAATTTTTAACGAATTTTTATTACCTTTATATCTAACTATGAGTGTAACATCATTAAAAATTATCCAAATTTAAAGTCTTTAGGTCATTTACTAGTAAATACTATTAAAAGCCTTCATAATAATTTTCAACAAAATATTTTAAGAACTTTTTGAGATATCACATTTCAAGTTCCGACATTTTATTAAAAATACCGTTCTGAGAAAAACGCATTTGAAGTTTATGAAAGCAACTTTAATTATTAAAAAATAAAAACAAATGTTTAAAATTCCCCACACTTTGTTGCTTCAAAACTTTCTAATTGCGAAGTTGCTAATTATTAAAAATATTAGAAAAATGTTCAAACTAATCTACATGAAATTCAAAAAGTTTTGTCCAAAATATGCTCTTTAAAAGGCTTTAAATTCACAACTTCCGGTTTGTTTTGACAATTGTCACTGATGTTTAAACAGCTCTAACTTTTCTTTAAAATTCCGTGAAGACAAAACAAAAAGAGATTTAGAAGTCTAAAAGTTGAAATTTTACAATAGAGAAATAAAAAAATTATGGTTTTTTAGCAAAAAATGACGTTTTCAACGTAGACGGACACCTTAACTAAAGAATGATATCATTGAGTTCAAAATATAGATAACATAGATCACACATCAATAACCAAAAATAAATACTCAGTTACAAAAACCTACATCAAAGTGGACATAAAAAATAGAAATAGAAATATTAGGTAGATTCGTGAAAAAAAGACGAAAAGGAATTAGAGAAAACGAAATATGAAAAAAATATATAAATGACCCGAACATCAAATAAAAAATGAAGGATAAAAAAATGAGCCACGATGAAAGAGAAACAAATTCTGGTTACAAGAAATCAGTGAGTAAAAACGGGCAATGGAAACTTTTTCTGCGAAGAAGTTTACGGTATATTGGCGAAAGTTTAGTCAAAAGAAAATATCAAAGTTAGATAGATATTGGAGCAGGAGATTGAAACTAAATAAGAAAGAGCTATGAAACACTTTTAATATTTCTATGACATAAGACATGAAATATTCAAATTATAGGTCGAATTTTTGCTTGAGGTCATCAAACCTCAATTGATACTGCAATTACGCGAGGAAAATTATTTCGTTTCTATGTAATAAATACATAATTATAATGATATAACCAACTGATGGTCGAATGGTATAGGGCTGCTCATCAGTACCGAAGTTCACGGGTTCGACTCCCAGTGACATGGATGTTTGTAGCCGTTCTTAAACAGCTTTAAGCAATAGGTTCCGGTCTCAGCCCTCGTGAGCAAAACAGTAGAATGTAGCGCTCCAAAACAAACAAAGCAAATGTGATGATATAGTAAATTAATATGAATGGGAAAATAGTTAGGATTTAATTAATGACATTGGTATGCTGTTGTTGTCTTACGTCACTTGATTAAACCAGGCAATCAAGAGCCAAACTAGGTCCATATGGTCGTGAGGCCCTCCAGGCTGATTCCGGCGGCGGTGGGCAGATCGCGACTATTGTTCCACCCCACCTTGCACTAGGCCCGTCGAAGTACCCGGCCCGCCCTCGTCGCGTCGCAAGCGCAATCCACGAGCGAACGCAGAAGACGGGCGCTGCAAAGGAGTGAATTTGGTATACTTACTGGATGCTGAGCGGGCCTTCTGACGCCGGAATTAATAAAGGTGGAGCGAACCAGGTCAGCCCTTGGAGTCTGGCTTCAACTTACTCGAAACACAAAAAAAATTCAATTTAAAAAATTTAAAAAAAAATAAATAAAATATAAAATTAAATCGGTGGTTCCCAAGAAGAGGGGGTCTTCCTGGGGTACCTGCGAAGGTCAGCCCTAGTGGTCTGGCTTCGACTTACGAGAACCAGCCCACAAAAAAATTAAGAGGGCCAAGAAGAGGGGGTCTTCCTGGGTTTACTGCAATGGTCAGCCCTATGAGTTTGACCTCGACTTACGTGAACAAAATAAAAAAGGGGGGTCCCACGAAGAGGGGGGTTTCTTGAGTTTGCTGCGATGGTCAGCTCTAGGGGTATGGCCTCAACATACCCGAAGAACAAAAAAAAATGGCACTCGCGTTCCTTAAAGTAAAGAAGAAGAGGGGGAGCTAAAAATGAGCTGTGCTCCCCTTGGGTTCACTAGGCCGGCCTGCCCTATGGGTCTTGGCTGAGACTTAAGTCAACCACTTTGCTGAGTCACTCATCATAGAACACAAAACCAAGCACGATTGAGCCGGATGCTACTCGTATTAAGGCAAATGGGTGCGCCTTTCGTTTTATTAAGGAGCACAACAAGGTTGGAATTACGACTTATACTAAGTGTGTTCTCATAATTTCGAAGCAGGAACAAAACTGAAGACCCATAGGCTTGGCCTGCCACTCCCAGAGGTACTGATTAAGATCTTGTAGGATATTGGGACAACGAACATATTTTTCTGCCCCAGTCACCTTTAACGAACACGGCAGATCTTAGACCGGCTCGGGTTCAGAACCCACAACCTTTCAGTTACTAGAGCGTTGGCTTTGCCCACTGAACGACCACTGCTCAAATTGGTATGTACTACGATATGCTTTAGCACATTAAAAGGATATTGTGCCTTTCCAGTTGAAAAATATTTATTACAGATATATTATTACAGATTATATTTAGTTCGTAGATTATAAATTGCTTGGCAAGGGATTATGGTAAGTTATCTTTTAGTTAAAATCAACGATTCTTTTAAAAGAATGTTTTTCTCTCTCGTACATAATGTAGCAGTCTTTTACTGAGAAAAGATTCTTATTTGGTTTGGCTTGAGCGTATTACTGGCTAACATACATGGAAACTTTGAAAATATTTGCTTAGTTATTCCACTTCCATTTCCTATTTACCATAACAAAACGGAAATTATTCCAGTACTTCACAGCAAGCACAGGGTTATAATTAATAATCCTATTCGTTTAAATCCTCGAGATAAATATTCTTCAAACAGAATCCCGATCCTGGGTGAAATCTCCGCATTTTCGAAAGTGTAACGTAGTGGAATATTTGTCATTGTTAATGAATTTCTCTGGAATTTCGAGTAAACGGACTTTCCCCTAATTAGCAGCTAGCAAATAAAATGTATCATCATAATCTCTTGTCGATATTTGTAAATTTTATTCATTCCACAATTTGCAACAAATAAACTAATACGGATGAAAGTTTAAAAGCAGAAATGTCTCTCTAATGCGACGTTGTGTTACATGACATATATATCCACGCATTAGATATGTATAAATATTTTAATTGTGACCGACTGACTATTCATACCCATAACTATTGAAATGATCAAAGTAGATTTATTAATGAAAACTTCCGTACATTCTACAGTTCATTTACGATGAATGCTGTTCAGAAAATTTGTTGGCTTTAAATTCAAGGAGACTTAGCGAACGTTGTCATTGACAACTTGGGCTTTAGTTCTTCTATATTTATTAGTCACAATTTTAATTATTTTCATTTAAATTGAATAAACTTTAATCCCCTATATAATAATAGCCTAAGTTGTCTGTCCGTCTGTCATCGGAATTTATGAAGAGGTTGGACCTGGAACGGATAGAGGCATCCATATTGATTCTCCCCCCCCCCCCCCCCCCCCCCCCCCCCCCCCCCCCCCCCCCCCCCCCCCCCCCCCCCCCCCCCCCCCCCCCCCCCCCCTCCCCCCCCCCCCCCCCCCCCCCCCCCCCCCCCCCCCCCCCCCCCCCCCCTTTGAGAATAATAAATGCATATGTTTAAACCCCATCCATTGCCTTTAAATAAATTGCTTATTATATGATTAGTTATATAAGCTATGTCTCGGTTAAAATTAAGATTCTTTTAAAAGAATTTTTTCTCTCATACTTAATGACGAACTCTTTCATTGAGAAAAGATTAGGGGAGAGTGGGGCACCTTGGGACATAGCCCACCTTTGGACACCTTTATTTTCAGGCTGATGAAGATAATGCTTATAGGTAAGGAACAATTTCATTTTCTTTGTTTTGAATAACCGAAAATTACATCAATGTGCATTTTAAAAAGTAATTTTTTTTTAAAAAATTAAAATATTTAAAAAAATGTGTATTGTTATGAAAGAAAATTCATTTATTATTATTTCTATGCTAATAAATAAATTGTATTGTTAAGCCTAACTGTATAGTAATTACCAAAAGATACTATGTAAAAGGGGGCAGGTTGGGACACACATAGATGGGCACCTTGGGACATTTTAAAAAGTGTAAACAAATATCAATTCAAGCAAAATAATTAATATTTTGGTGCTTAATTTTTAATTGATTTAACATGTCAAAATATTAATTTATTAATCTTTTTTTTAGAAAAAAATGGTGAGAACAAGAAAAACAAACAGAAAGTATTCTGCTGTAAATGCTAATATGCTTGAATCAGCTGCAAATATAAGATTCGTTAAAAAATGTATTAACTTGGACAATTTTCAGCTATTTCTCTTTTATAACAGTTAATAAAAATAATTTGAACAGTATTTTGTATTTGTTGTTTAGTGTTCCAACCTACCCAATACGGTGGGGCAGGTTGGGACATTGGAAAGGTATTTTATTTCTTTTATTACTCTTTAACTAATTAAGATATTAAGTAGGTTTAATGTTTATAAGAAGCAAATATGATGACAATATATGCATGCATACTTATTTTTTTCAATTAGGTTTAAGAAAAATTCATAAAAATGTTTAACTGAAAAGTGTCCCAAGGTGCCCCGGTCTCCCCTATTTTACTTTAGCGTGATACTAGAGAATACACATGGAAGCTTTGAAAATACTTGCTTGCTTACTTATTCGTTTCGATTTCCTATTTATCGTAATGAAATGGAAATCATTGAAACACTCAAAGTTTGTTTGTGTATACAATTAATAATCCTGTTTATTTAAATCCTCGAGATAAATATTCTAGAAACAGAATTCCGATCCTGGGTGAAATCTCTGCATTTTCAAATGTGTAACGTAGCGAAATATTTATCATGCTTAATGAATTTCTCCCGCGTCTCGAGAAAACGGACTTTCACCTAATTAACAGCTTGCAAGTAGAATGTGTCATAATCTGCTGTCAATTTGCAAGTTTTATTCAGTCCACAATTGGCAACAAATGAACTCATACAGAAGCAAGTTTAAAAGCAAAAATATCTCTCGAAATCCGACGCTGTGTTATGTGACATACATACCCACTCATTAGACAGGATTAAATATTTCAGTTATGGTCGACTGCATATTCGTAACTAGTTCACATAAATATTGAAATGATCAAAGTACATGTATTAATGAGAATTTCTGTATATTCTATGGTTTATTTAAGATGAATGCTGTACCAAAAATTTGTGAGGTTTAGATACGTATATGCGATTATTATTCATTCAGATGATCAGTATATAGTATAATTGTAAATTGTAAATAATTTATTTCTAAGTCTAGTTCGAGGAAACTTATTGCACTTGCTATTTACATTTATAATTATTTTACGTTATTAGGTGTGATTTTAATTATTTTCCTTTAAATTTTATAAACTTTCAATACATCAATAAATCGGTAAAAAAAATTCATTATTTTGATCCCTTCGTGTACCAAAAATATTGAATTATAAAATATATCCTTAAAGCTTAATATATTATTTGAATTGTATAAAAATTATAACATAACAGTATAAATTTGTTGGTATAAAAATGTATTTTAATACAACAAAATAATTATCACACAAGAAATCCTACTTTTGTTTATCCGGATCAAGAATTGTATTTAAATTTCAAAACCACTCTAAAAATATAGTGGCTATCATATGTTAACTTCTGGTAATTATATATATGCTTATTAAAATCAACCGACATCATAAAGCGTCGTTGGAACACACATTTTCGCAGTTCCGACACACCGGCACATTAATGGCACTGAACAAGTTGCTTATGAATTATGCACAAAAAATAATAATATTACGAAAAAGAACAAATAATACTGCATTGTCTTTTAGACTATATTGTAAAGTGTTGTGCATTTTTAATAGGGAACTTTTTAAAGAATCAGTATTAACCGCTTCAGTTACAAATTTTTTTGAAAAAAATTGCAATAAATCATCAATTTTTTTATTTTATTATTAAATGCAAGGAAATGAAACAAAACAGAATATTAGGTTGGGGAAAAAATTCATTGTTTTTGAGTGAAAATAATGATTTTATTTAACATGTTTTGGTTTGTCCGATTTGGGTCAAATATGCGCCGTTTTATTCTATAAGTTGTTGACATTTTAAAGGTAGCTTCGTAATGCCTCTCTCATAGAATCTTAATTTTTATTGGAGAAAAACTCTAGTAATCAATTTTCACAATCTTCTATTGATCCCAATTTCTTATCACTCAAGAAGTTTTGCAATGAGAGAAAAAGTTGGTAATCGCTTGGTACCAGGTCCGGACTATATAGTGGAGGCATTAAAACTTCACAGCCAAGCTCCCTGAGTTTCTGGCGAGTCACTACAGATGTCTATGGCCTGGCGTTATCCTGGTGGAGCACAACACCTTTTCTGTTGGTCAATTCTCACAGTTTCTGGTCAATCGCTAGCTTCAAACTGTCCAGTTGTTGACAGTAGAGATCTGAATTTAGTGTTTGGCCATTATGAAGCAACTCATAATAAATGATTTCCTTCCACTCCTACCAAATACACAGTAGAACCTTCCTGGCCATTAGTCCTGATTTGGCCACCGTTCGAATTTGACCCATTTCTCATCCCCAGTCACCATTCGTTTAAGAAATGGGTTGATTTCATATTGTTTCGCAGACAGAAATTCGTCCATCCTGTTTATTGGTGTTAATTGGTGTGTCACCCAAACATCGAACTTCTTTTGGAATCCAGTTTTGCGAAATGGTTTAAAACTGTTTTATGGTCGATCTTTAGCTTCTGGGCGATGCTACGACTACTAACATGCCAGTTAACTTCGATTATTTCTGTGATTTTATCGTCATTTTCGACGACGGGCCTGCCTGTGCGAAGTGCATCTTTAACATCAAAAATGCCTTAACGCAATCGACGAAACAAAAATTGCTCATAATTATCTGTTACAGTATCGGCACCATAAACACCATTTACAATTTAAGCCACCTTCTTGCACTTTCGCCTTTATCAGAGAAAAACTGTAAGATGTACAGAATTTTCTCTTTTTTGACTTCCATTTTTAACACCCTGTAACTCACAACTAAATGATCCAAAAAAAAAAACAGTAAAAAAAAATTTTTAGTGTGAAATGTCCCCTTGACAACGAGCATAAATTTGAAACTGTTTGATTGATACTTTATGAGATACCGATAACTACAGCCATCGAATGAAAAAAATAATGGATTTCTTTTTCCCCAACCTAATATATAGGTTTTAAATTGACTTTTTAATTTTTTACAGTTGTAAAATCATTTAGTTTTAATATTAGCTTACTATCCCGAGTTATCTCAGGCAAATGGAAAACGTTAAATATTAGTCTTTGCATGATAGTTTTTGAAACAAGGACAATACAAAGAGATACCTGACATTCTGTACACTGGTATCTGATCTCTTTTCTTATTGGCTTACCTCTGGAATTTGTTTTACGGGAGCACAGACTACACTGTCTAGTTGGATTTGAATTTTTTTTTTCAATAGCAGGAATAACATCTGAAAAATGACTTGAGGTTAAGGTGAGTGGTAAAAGACTAATGCTGGATCTTCCTGATGTAGCAGAAATCACAATGATTTTCTGAAATTAGTTTTTCAATCAGTGGAACACACCTGATCAATCTTGCCAAAAGAACAGCGAAACCAACAAAACTTAACAAACTGCCAATCAAAGTCGAATATTTCCTTTCATTTCCAGTAAAACCGTAATAAAACAAATCGTACTGACAAATTCTGAATCACCCGAGTTTTCTCGGGATAATAACTAACTGCAATATATACGAGCCCGACATAACTCGGGATAATCAGGCAAGCGTTTAATTAAATAACTTTTAAAACTGTTAACATTTTACTGTCATATATTAACAGCTTTTAAATAAATATACTACAGATTCAAGAATTTGTTTCTAAATTCCCTCCCGCCCCGCTATTCCCTTAAGTAGGTAATTTTTTTAGAATGTAATTAAAATTAGTTATGTGTCAGTTAAAATTATGATTCTTTTAACAGAATATTTTCTCTCTCATATCTAATGCCACACTCTTTTGAAAAAGATCTTCTGAGAAAAGAATATTATATGGTTTCTGTTTAGCGCAATAATGGAGATCACAAATGGGACTTTTGAAAATATTTACTAATTTATTTATTCCATTTGGATTTCCTATTTATTGAAATAAAATGGTAATTATTTACACACTTGCAGGTCACTCTTGGATATAATTAATAATCCTGTTCGTTTAAATCCTCGAGATAAATATTCTTCTAACAGAATTCCTGTCCTGGGCGAAATCTCAGCATTTTCAAAATTCTAGCTTAGCGGAAGATTTGTCATCCTTAATGAATTTCCCCATGGTTTCGAGAAAACGGACTTCCACCTAATTAACAGTAACCAAATAGAATCTGTCAGAATCTACTGTTCTATATTTGTAAGTTTTATTCACACCACAATCGGCGATAAATGAACTAATAAGAAATCAAGTTTAAAAGCCTAAATGTCTCTTTGAATGCGATTTTCTGTAACGTCAGATACATACCCACGTATTATACAAGTATAAATATTTTAATTCTGATCGACTGCGAAGACACGTCTGCTTGTGTAATTCCCATGAACATTGAACTCACAATAGTATATTTATTAACAAGAATTCCTGTAGATTCTAGAATTCATTTAAGGTGAATGCTGTACAGAACATTTGTGGGCTTTAAATACGTATAAAAGTAATTTTTTTCTAATTATTTCTAATTCGAGGAGGCTTAGTAGATTTTGTAATTGACATCTTGAGCTTTAATACTTCTACATTAATACGTAGCAATTTTAATTATATTCATTTAAATTTAATAAAATTATAATAATTCAATAGATTGGAAAGAAATTATTTTAATTTTAGATTTTTGTATATTAATACACCTCAAACGCCAAAATAATTAAAATATTTCATAATAATTTTTTAGCTGTATAAAAAATTAAATTATAAGAATGAAATTATATTTGCAAAAATGTACAAATTAAAAATTCCCATTTCTTATGAATATTCTAAATTTACTTTGCACAAAAATTTTCTCTACATGAATGAATTTGGTACTATCTTTCTAAAGATTATGTAAGTAGAACGGTGTTATATCTCGGAGACGTGTAGTAATTAAAATAACAAACTGTTACAAGCTGAAAATAACTTAAATGAGCACTAAAACCTTTTTTTATTGAAAGCATGTGTATTACTTGTGATTTCTGGCTTAAAAATACGTTTTTAAGCAGTTACTTTGCAGACGAACAGTTGTATATCGTTCTGGAAAAAGAAGATAACATTTTCGGTTAGCAAATCTAAAGTTTATTTTGTAATAATTATGCATCCGGTATTAATTAAATATTATCAAATTTTTTTTAAATATACAGTTGCATACTAATGGTTTAAAGCTCAGTGAATTTGTTATTAAATTCTAACATTCCCTTAGATAAAAAAAAGCAGGTAAAGACTCTTTTAAAAGAAAATTTTTCCCTTGCAATCAATGCCGCACTCGTTAAATTATCTGGTCTCACTATAATAATACTGGAGAAAATGGAGAACGCTTTCTACCATTTTGCTTCTTTACTTATTTTGCTTTAATTTTTGCTATACTGTAATGAATTTGAAATTATTACAGGATTTCACAGGTCACATGCGTATACAATTAATTACCTTGCTCTTTTACTTCCTCAATATCAGCATTCCTGAAAGACGGTCGTTCGCAGAGCGATAGCCGAATTGTAAGGCGCAGCTCATCGGTACCACAGTTGACGGATTCGAATTCTACTAATGATATGGATGTTCGTAGCCATTCGAAATCGGCTTTAAGTAGTAGGTCCTGGTCTCCTTATATCCCGTATTGCAAAACAGTAGAGTGCAGTTTCTACAAACGAAAACAAACCTAATGCATAATCTCAATTCTGAGTGAAATCTCAGCATTTGACAATCTAAAGGGTTTATAACAGGTCAACATATACATGTTGAAAAGGCAACAATTTCAGTTGGAGGACTGCTTTCATTTTTGAGGATTGAATAAAGGCCAGCATGTTCTCCGAACATGAATCCAATAAACCATGTCTGGAATATGTTAGACAACCAAGTTTTTGGACGTCTACCAAAAGCTTCCAAACTCTACAAGTACTGGAAAAAGCTGTATAAAGGAGGCAGAATACAGCTCCTCTTTGATAGTGTCATTGACTGAATGCCTCAAGCATGCCTCCATCCGCTCAATCTTCAAGTAGACGAAGGAGCAGATTTCTCCTGTGAAAGCGAAAATTTTAGATCTGATGAAAGATCCTATCGCATGTCAGTCTGAAACAAAATCAACGGGTTGAAAATATTTCGCTATTACTCAAGAAATTTCGGTATTTTTTATTGTGATTGGTTCATTGGTTCATTGGAGATTAGAGGTTCTATATCCTCTAGGGAATAACTTGCTAAACAAGATGGGAAAATAAAACTAAGAACAAAATTTAAGAATAAAGTTTTGAGGAAAAGAAAAAAGATAAAAGGCAAGATGTCTAAAACGATTTGAAAGATATTTAACACAAAATACGTTGAAAATTGAGTTATGTACAAATTACTGCAATAGATCTGCAAAGTTTAATTAAAAGCCGTGATTTAAAACTAAAAGAAAAAAATGAAGAATTGAAAATTAAGCAGTTCAAAAAAAATAAAAAAATTGACAGTTAAAAGATTAAAAATTGAATATTAAATTGAACAACAAAAGTCAAAGAATAACAAGCACAAATCAGATTTCAAGGTAAAAGTCAGTACGACGAAGAAAAGGGAATAAGTTTGGACATCGAGTTTACTTGGTGATCAAATCAAGATTCGGCGATGGATTTCTAAAAATTTTTATAAACATAGATCTAAAACAAAGAGAAGAGTTTAAAATGTGTGTTACTGTATAAGGTGACTTTCCGAGAAGTCCTCATAAAAAGAAATTCTAAAGTAAATCAGTTACTTTTACTTTACTTACATATTGACGTGTAAAATGTCTTTTACAGCCAAAAACTTTCAATATATTATTTTGAGTCAGTTGTGAAAAGGCCTGTGATCGATTTAAAATTTTTCGCTACAACATAAGGTATCCGTTTATTCTTTAATGAGAAAAGGACTCCGAAATGTAATTTGTTGCATATTTTAAGTATATATGTTGACGTGTTCCATTAGAGCCAGTCTCACCAATGTCACTTAATGTCTAACCACGATTAATCTATGTTTAAACGGAGAACTGCATCCCACCATTATTCAGCGCCACGGGATACAGGCGGTCAAACGTTAAGCTATTTGGTGAGACCGGCCCTTAATGAACTTGGATGGTTTTTCGAGAAAATAAACATTTCTCTAATCGGCAGTTAGGAAACATACTGTATTATTACACGCTTTCAATAACTAATAAATTTATTTAGTCCACAATAGGCAGCAAATGAACTTAAATGAAAGCAAGTTTAAAACCAAAAATGTATCTTGAAATGCGGCATTGGAAGATATATACATGTAACATTCTCTACTTTGAACTTCGGCTGGCTACGTCATTATGACGAAAATCCCCTTCAGAGTAACAAAAGCTTTTATCTTCGACATAACGCAACGTGCCCAAATACTTCTAGTGACGTCATTAGATAATATAGTGGTTTAGGGGATCATCGTGAGTAGCACCCTTCGTTTTAGGAACGAACACATGCCATACAACTCAACTTTGAAACCGATGTAACTGTTCAACTCTGTTGACTATTTCAGGTCGGTGGTTTTTAGCCAGTTGTATTGTTTGTTTAGGATTCTGTAGTATTTGTGTAACTGTGCTATGTTTTAGTATGTTGGATTTCAACGTTAAGTACTGCTGTGATACTTATTTCTGTTTTAACAAGGTAATTTTTTTAATTCACTTAACAATATTTACACGTTAGATAGATATAAATAACTTAATTTGTATAACTAGATTTAAATTGTGACTTATACTTTCCATTACTATTGAAATAATCCATGTACATTCATTAACGAGATTTTTTGCAAATTCTAGAATCTATTTAACAAGTACGGAAATTTTCTTGGATTTATTTTGCTCATTCTTATTTATTCCACAGTCAGCAACAAATGGACAACAAATAAGTCTAAAAGCATAAATGTCTCTAGGAATTCGACGCTGTGTTACGCCAGATACACACTCAAACACTAGATAGATATAATTATTTAATTGCCATCGACTGCAATGACACTATGCACGTCTTATTCCCATGATCAATAAACAGATCAGAGTACATTTACTAATGAGAATTTCTGTAGATTCTGGAATTCATTTAACATGAATGCTGTATAGAAAATATGTTGACTCTAGATACATTTATCTGATTATTTATTCAGAAAATCTGCAGATAGCTTAATTTTATATAGTAAATAATTTATTTCAATGTGCAAATCTAGATTTCTTAGTAGATGTTGTTACCGATATCTTGAACTTAAGTTCTTGGTTAATACGTAGAAATTTTAATTATTTGCAGTGAAATGTAATACAATTATAAATAATTGTTAGCATAGTAAGAAACAACCTCCCAAATCATAAAATATTTCAAAACATGGTATTTTATTATGTTTGAATAATCATGTGTGAATCAGTATAGATAAAAATTCTAATCTGTAGAGAATCGGAAAAGAAGAGACGCTGCTTGAAAAAGAATTTTGTTCATCAAATCAAGTTTGCTTTATTTTTAAGTTGCACATATGAATTCATATAGGACTACAAGATGTAAATTAAAATTTTATTTGACATTATTTTATGTCAAAGGGTATTTTTCTAGCTATTGATTTTTTTAAAGTTTTTGCTTTCTATTAAAATTTCATTCTGCAGCAGTTATTAAAATGTCTTGTAAACTTTGAAAAAGAAATAATACTCCTTTGACAGTATACCCTTTAACATTTCTATCTTAGAACATAAATATTCACCGTCATAAAAGAACAAGCGAAAAGTCATAACTGTATTTATATGAGACTAATACAAAAAAAATGTTCTTTTTAGGTGTTGAAGCATTAGTACTTGAAAAAATTTCCCCAACAATGAAGCCATTTTCTCAGCAGCTAGTTTTCTAGAAATTTATTACGGCACTATTTCTACTCGAGAAATTCCTTCTTGTAAAGTATTCTTTAAGTTGTTTTGCGTATCATGATTAATTTTCCCACATAAAAATATTTTATTCCCAGATTCCCGACACATCTTACATTATATAGTTTTTACGAGCGTAATAAGACAAAATCAGCAAAATAAAAGACTAATAATGTGTTGACATTACTCCGTGAATAAAAGTGCATTAAAAGGAAATGTTCTAGTACCTTTATACTTTTAAAAGAAGAATAATGGTGTTTGAGGGGAAAAATGGGTTCTTGATGGTAAGTAATTATGGCTTCAATTTACGCTTTTTATTACGATACTCTACTATAAAATAAATATATTATTAAGCGACAATTATAAATCAGCCCAAGGCATAACATTTATGGATAATTTAGATTATGAAAACAAATATCTTTTAGCAGGTTAAAGATTTTTTATTCCTCTAATTATTAAAATGAAAGACACAAATTTGGGTTGAAATGTGTTTTCAAATTAAAGAAAATAAAAAATAAACTTTCGAAATTCTTCAAGGTAAAATTCTTGGTTTCTTCAATTAACTTTCGAAAACAATTTGAAATCTATTGGAGACTAAAAAATAATTTATTCAACTTAGTTTATATGTATAGTACTAAATATTGATAATTACTTTCGAATTATGCTGTAGATTATTCGTACCAAACCTTTAAAACTCAGGTAAGACAAGAAACTACGGAGACCTTCTTAAATGATCCACAAGTTCAATTTTAGAAATCTGTTTACTTATACGAAGGGAAGAAAGCACTTTTATTACAAAAGCGTTCCGTCTTTATATTTTCCTTTGAGATTTCCCTTTTGACCTTACCAGAAAACATTTTGTGTCGTTTTGCGAATGAATCGTCGTCCTCTGCTATTACTTAAACTTTAATCCAATGAAGAGTTGCTGTTTGGAGTAATCAAAATATGGAAGATTGAATGTCTAGCACTTGTGGGTATTTCTGATAAAACATCGATATTGCTTCGAAGTTCTCTTAACTATCTGAAAGGAGCGTGACGTCTGTCTTTGACCGGTTAGATAACAACCAATTTTGAGCTTCCTTTGCTAGCCAAGAACTCTGCCTGAAAAACTGTACAAGTGCTATTCAGTAATATTGACCAGGAAAGTAAAACTTTTAATTTGATGATAATAACGAAAGCCTCTCCTACACCTTCGTCGAATATTGAGACGTTGGTAAAAGTATTGACCTGACAGCCCAAGGCTTTAATATTTTCATTTATTAACACTTCGTGCGGGCAAAGTATTTTTACGTTTTTTTACAGTCTGTCACTGGAGTGCGGGCCACGTAAAAATACGTATTTAGTAGATTTCTAGTGGATACCCGCTAACCACCACAAATCTACTAAATATGTATAACTATATGTATGTGTGACATTATATGCGTGTTTGCGTTGCTATGCAATGCTTTGCATTTTTTCTTTTCACAAATTATGATTGTCAAGTTACTCGGATTTTGTTGCATTATTTCGTCTTCAATCGAATTCCTAGCTCCAGAACGTACAAGTCGTGTTTTGTCAATTTGAAGCTTGGTTTTTTATTCTTGAATAAAAAAACTTATAAAATGAAATGTCGTGACAAAGATAGTGATGAAGAAATAGCTCCTGACAGATTATCGGACTTTAATTTTAAAAATCGTTTATTTATGTGATTTCGTAAAAATATTCTTTGCTTTTTTTTTGTTGTTAAATAATCATACAGTATATATTAAAGTGTAAAATAAAAAAAGCTTCGTTCATAAAAACAAAGTAGTTTTCGATTTACTGCGATTTTTCTAAATAACTAAACTTTCGTGGGATTCACGAAAAAAGCCCGCCGCAAGCGTAAGTTGGCGTTGAGGTATACCCGCATTGCCAAGTGTTAAAACCGAGAATTGTTGAGCTGCTGGGTGTAGGTACAAGACCGGTAATTTTGGGATAAACGGATTATTTTCCAGAAGTGGATCATTTTCATTTGTTTTTATTTTTAATAAATTGGCCGGCTTTCTAGAACACTAACAAGATATAAGTAGAGGGGGATACCTGAAAGTGTACAGATTGATTACTGTTGGGAACCTTTTAAGTTTGGTTCTGACTGGTGGAAATGTAACCTGTACGATCTTACTTGTAGAAAGAGCCAACTTATTTTGTTTTATTAAAACCAGAGGTCTGTCGAGAGCTGCCTGTCCCATCTACCGAACCTTTGTTTGTATGTACCTTTATAAACTTACCTTTTGCTTGTGTGAAAATTATCAAGAAAACATCGGAATAAACTAATAGTTCGGCTGAGTCTTGTTTGAAGTTTTTCGAACGATCGCCAACCAAAGGATGAGATATGACAAGAACTTTACGGATAATTGTTCCTAAGTTTGTGGATAGCCAATGATTTTGCCCCAGATGAATTCCATTTGCCTAGAAGTTAGATAGGTTCTTACTAAATTAACTATTTGAGATGGGCAATGAAGTTTTAATAACATAATTTCTAGAATTTATTGTCAAATATCTTACTGATATCTATTGAAATTATATTAGTTAGCAATTGATTGTTTCTACTAACATTGATGCCATTTGTATGGTAACTTAGGGACCTGCCACATGACTGAACTTCTCTAAATCTATGCTGGTTTGGACTAAAGGTACTGTAGGAGTCTAAGATAAACATTAGTTGCTTTTTTATTATTTTCTTTAGTATTTTGCTGAGGGTGGAAAGAAGGGTTTTTGGACTATAAGAATAATGATGGTC
This sequence comes from Pardosa pseudoannulata, assembly GCA_032207245.1. Lineage (NCBI taxonomy): Eukaryota > Metazoa > Arthropoda > Arachnida > Araneae > Lycosidae > Pardosa > Pardosa pseudoannulata. Next base: position 9,758,533 of record CM063508.1, on the reverse strand, counting down.
ATTTTTGGTTTTTTAGAAGTAGAATATCTGCCCGTGATGCAAAGGACTTGAGATGTGACCAAGAGAGAAACAAGCTTGTACTCTTCTTAAGTAATTTTGAATTCTTTTTGAAAACTTCTCTTAATATTCTTACATTTATTACGTGAGGACCAGCGGCTTTGTTAGAGTTTAGTGAAAGTATATCTTCCTTGTCTTCGATCATTTTAAGAGGCCTATTTCCCAACAGATTTGGAGTACACTGTTACAACATTCAGTTGTTCACTGCTATTTATCATTACAATATATATGTATAAAACGTGAAACGAATGCTAAAACACTTCCAGCCGCCTACAGATGAAATTACTTGAGTTTCACCTTTTTTGAATTAATATATGCTACTCATGGTTGAATAAATATTGTATAAATATTTGATGGTACTAAAAGTATAATACTTTATGTTAATATCCACTTTATTAAATAATTGAATGACCATATCGCCCTCGCTGTCTTGCAGTTTTGCCCTCGCTCTCTTGAATGCTTACTCCCGATCTTTTGATTTCCGCTCTCTCACAGTTTTACTCTATTCTTTAAATCTTATGCTATTTTACCAAGAAATTTGTGAGCGATACAGTAAACTTAGTAGTGATACAGTAAACAAAAATTACAAAACTGTTAATTTTTCGTTAGCACAATCCAATAAAGTTTTAACTGAAACCATCTTTTCCCAGTGTGGTGCGATTGCAGTAATAGGTTGAAATCCTTGGAGAATTTTCGATTAGTTTTCACTGTCGACCCTAGAGCTGAAAAATATTTGTGATGTTACATAGTAGTGTTTGGTTAGACTGAAAACGGTACTGTCAGTTTCTTCGACACGTGGGCTAATTTACAGAAGGGACCCATATCTTAAAACTGACTCCGAGCAACTGCGAATATTTGTATCAATGGGATTAGAGTCGACAGAATAAGCTGCATGCTATTAAGTCGAAGATCGAAAAGTGGCCTACTCTTTCATCTAGAAATCATGATGTCATTCTCACTCGTTTCTGTATCGGACACACACGGTACACACATCGCCATCTCTTACTCGGTGACCAGCCACCTAAATGCAAAAATTGCAATGTTGACATGTCCGTTAAACACGCCCTCATAGACTGACCCCTCTTCATTCATCATCATCTCCATTTTCTTTAACGTTTCTACTCCTGACATCAAATCTCTTTTAAATGCCTCGCTAAATCCTAAAATTTTTATATTTTTAAAAGCCATTTGGTTTTTATTCTCATATTTAAAGTTATTTCACTTCATTTTCCTTTTATTTATATACACTTCCCTTCGTTTCTTCTGTCCCATCTTCATTTCACCATTATTTTAAAACCTTAAAATTAAATTAGAAATGTAAGGCCTTAGTTAATACATACTTGTGTTTGGCACAAATTATCCCAGACCATCAAACTCAAACCAACCAACCAATCGAGTCGACAGGCTACTGTACCAAAAGACAATGCTTTATCTATTTGATCATAGTGTGGCTTCACCTATGAATTAGTAGCGGTGTCCTCGTTCCTGGTATTCCGGTATTAACGAAAGAGCCAATATAACAGTAGTCCGGAGGGGATAAATCTAAAGGCAAACTTTCATAAGTTTTAACAATTTTTGCAACACGAAGGCTAAATTAGACCTTAATTTATCTAGACAAGGGTTTAAATTATACTAAAACTGACACCAACAACCAGGAGTATTTAAGCCCACAGACTCCGATTCCAAAAGTAGTGTGCATATATCTGCTGGAATAATATGCGATTTCACCTAGAAATGAGTAATGGTCTACGGTCTGCATAACTGTACTAACAAAAAGGTTAATGTAACTGTAGTACAGAATATATGATTATGTAAAAGCACATAAGACTAAAGAATCTTTTAAAAATAAACATTTTTTCGAAATAATATATTGTGTAATTGGTAAAAATAATTTGTCTTAAATTTTTTATATGAATGTGATAAAAGTATTATAAAATACAGTACAGTCAATAATATGACACTCGGATATCGAGTTTCTCATAAATCCAAGTTAAATCAGACTTGAAAAGAAAATAAACAAAAAAGAATATTTTTGAAAAAATGACCAATACATGAAAAAAAAATTACATCTTTTTCTTGTTGTTTGACGGACTTCCTGTGCATGTCCAAGCTATCAGCAGAAATCTTCAATTCTCATGTTGTCTCCAAACTATGGCCAGTTTTTCACCACCCTAATACTGGTCTTGATGTTGAACAATTATTCACGGGTTGCATCCCCACACTGGACCACTGAATTAAAAGAAAACTTGGATGATTCCATTGTGTGCTGCGCAGTTTGGTAGTGCATGCTTGCTGTCTTTGACCTTTGAAGAAAATCCGCTTCCCAATCCATCCTCCGACAAGGACCATTTTATTATCTACCATCATCGACCTCGATAAGCCATACGCCCTCCATACAGTGGTAATGGCTTGCAGTGGACCATAGTGTGGAAGGACCTTAAAAAAATTGGGTTTTGTATTCTTTCCAGGGCTAATGTATGGGGAGATTGTTCTGTACTAAGAAAGTTGTTCCACAAGATTTCCCGCACTCACTTTTTTCCTCTACTTAAAACGGATCTTCCCTTGTTCTAAAAATAATTTAATTGTGCAGATAGCAATACGATTAGTGCGGTACTACCACTCGAAATTTAAGTCACATTTGTTAAATTTAATTTTTAAAAAATCCCAGGGTTCGAAAACAAAGTATTTTTTGTTGTTGTTTTTGACTTATGCCACTTCGTGAAATCAAGCACGATTGCGTTGGAGGCGTTTCGTATTAAGATAAAGGGGTGTGTATTTCGTTTGTAACGAGCACCAAAAGGGTGAAAGTACGGCGTAAGTGGATCCTCGTAATTTTGAAGCAGGGACCAAGCAGAAGACCCATAGACTTGGCCTGCCACCCCCAGAAATATTGATTGAGAACTTGGAGGACATTGTGACCACGAATATATTTTACGTGCCCTAGTCACCTTTAACTAACAAGGCGGATCTTAGGCCGGTTCGGACTCCAAACCCGCAACCTCTCAGTTCCGAGATCGTTGCCTTTACCGACTGAGCTACCGCGGTTAGATAGTATTTCTGTCGTGGATGAAGGATAAAATAATGATGAACTAAAATTTATGGATGCAGCAATCATTGATGTAACTAATGTAGTAGAGCAGGATGGCAGTGAGAAGGACCTAACACATTGAAAGAATGTATTTAAACAAATAATTGACAGTTACTTTAAGATGCAATTAGCTTATCTTCAGCAGATAATGTAATAATATCATGCAAGTGCAATTTTTATTGAAATATACATTGTAATTCTAAAAATGTTTTTATATTTCATTAAATTAATCATTTCCGATAAGTTTTCAAGAATTTGAGCTAGGTCCGGTCCCTTCCACTTCGAATTACAGAAGTTCTACTGTATATTAAAACATATTCTTGAAATACTTGTACCATTATCACCCTGAGTCTCGATGATTATTAATAAATCGCTATTTAGGTTTGTTTGGACAATACTTAAAAATAGCTGCGTGCCTCTCTAACTAGATTGAAAATCAATTTCCTTTTGTGTGTTTTCCTCATTTCTCTCAATTGCCATAGATTTCTTCATTAATATTCCATTGTATACGCCACCAATAAAACAAATCGATATATCTGACTCATGTAATTCTAAAGTGCTTGAGTCAGTAATGATAGTTGTAAAAGTATGTTCTCTTAAGTGGCGTATGAAGATCTCATTCCCACTTTTTGGGAGTTGAATACGAATAAAAACTCGTTGAAGATATCTCAAGTTTACGTATCACTTTATATTGCTTTAGAGGGGTAAGAGTATTGGTTAAAAGAACTTTCAAAAGTACTTATTGTTTCTTGAAATAAAAATTAGTAATATGAAATAAGATTGTTAATTAACATTCTTCTCGAGAAATTTAGTTTTATCCAAATTCTTATTGTTTTTTACAACTTATTCTAATTGTAAAAAGTTACCTTTAACAATTGGGCAAATTTTCTATTTAAAATACACATTTATGAGGATAAACATAAGAGGAGCTCAGAAACAATCTTGAGAACAAAATATTCCTATTTTTTGCTGAAATAGGTGTATGCTCTCATTTCATTTTTGCTGATATGCACAAAATAAAATTTAAATAAGTTTTCTATTGAAAACGACGAACGAATGGTAGCGCACAGCATTTCGGTTTTGGAGTTCACGAGTTTGAATTCCGAATCCGTTCGTAGCCATTCGAAATCGACTCTAAGCAGTAGGTCCCGGTGTCATTAGCATTCATGAACAAAATAGTGGACAGTAGTGTCCCAAACCCACCTCAGCCAAACTAAGCGATTGAAAACGGGCATGCATGAGCAAACCTAAAATGAGCGCAGATAGATACTTGAGAACAAAATAGTTCTGTTCTTTTTTCAAATAGTTTTATGTTCTCATTTGATTTTTCTTATGCATAAAATAAAATTTAAATTCGTTGTCCTTCAAAAACAGATATACATGAGGAAATGTAAAATGAGCCCAGAAAGAAAGTTGAAAATAAAATATGACTATTTTAAGTTGACTTTTTTAAAATCATTTTAAAAAGAGTCTTTGAAAACTTTTATCATGTTACACCAGGAAAGATTCAATTTTATTCTAAATGCGATAATTATTTTTTGTCACGCTCTAAATGCTAAACGTCCTGTTGGAAACATGTTCTGTTTTTGCTGATCAAATAATTTTATGTTCCATTTTCCTCTCCGACTAGGGTCTACGTCGCACTTTAGAACCAATAAAAATGGTTAATATTTCATGCAAATCCTAGCGCTTCCTCCGGTTAACCTTGCCTTCGAAAGAAAGTTACGAATTTGCAATACTTTCAAAATGACAACCGCAGTATTCTTATCGAAAGAAATACATTCCACTGCGAATAGTTTCTCTTTTTCTCTCTGTTAAAACCCGTTCAATTCCAATCGCTTATAAATTACAATAAAAAATCCATCTGCCCAACCTGTAATAAAATATTCAGTTTTTCAGCATCGGTCTAAAAGAAAAGAATATTAAAGACAAATCTTCCCTTTTATGGGCTCGGTAATATGCTCCCATATTCTAGAATTTCTGCTTTATTGGAGCTATAAAAAAAAGGCGACAATTTTTACGACCCGACTTTGAAAATGTTTAAGCTAGCGGGTTTCTACTTCAATATTTTATGATCTCATTTCCGTGTGTGTGTGTAATTCACGCATTAAGACATATTAATGAATTAGTGTCCTATCGAACAAATTCGTCTTTCTACGAAGAAATTTATTGGGTACACAACAGTTTAAGTTCTATCCAGACCTTAACACAATTCTACATGTACATGTTCAAAAATCAACGGATTCTGTTGGGGATTCCTTTTCCTTTGAAAAATACAAGGATAATGAAATATCGAAATATTTTAATCGATTATAGACCTTTATCATAACTTTATTACAGATTTATATAGCACAGACCTTATAAACCTGTTCTACATAAATCAATTGAAATTGGTTTTCTAGAAGTCTACACCTTCTTCCCCAGTAATAGGAATCCTAAACCAACGCGTACATGTTAAAATGTGATAAGGCTCTAATACGAGGTCGCTTTGGATTGAGCAATAAGGTATGCAAACAAGGCTCTGGGATGTCGGTCGGATATCATAAGTATATCCAGTAAGAGATTACCCATTACGTGGATTAGGTGATTGTCTATGGAGTTTACGCTTTTTGAGGGGACCGGGGGATCCCCGCAAATATTATTGTACCGAGGTACTTTCTCACGGTGAGTTGCACGTGCATGCATAGCCGTGGGAGGATTTACCTTGACGAATTTAAGACCCCAATTATTTACGTCAAGTTTATGGAACCCTGCAGAGAGGATACTTCACGGAATGGCAGCATAACGGTCAAGCTCGCACAGAACTGTAAGCGTGAATTATGGGAGCAGGGGCTAAAATGTAATGTCAGCTTGAACAAAAAGGGGCTACTTTAATGAGCCCACCTGCACTCCCGAAGGGCATTTAATGTGGGAAAATTTCCCAAAGTGAAGGGATTGGATAAGAAGAAAAAAAGGGGCGTTGGGACCTGAGGTGAGGTTTTTGGAAACGCAGTGAGAGCGTGGAGTTGGAAGAAGTGGGTAGTCGAGAGATTGGAAACGCAGTGAGAGCGTGGAGTTGGAAGAAGTGGGTAGTCGAGAGAAGTGGAACAAGGATCCACTAGCACCAGCTCGTCCCGTGCACCCGGACCGACACCGTCGCGCTTACCATCACCAACTCGTCCCGTATGCCCGTGAGGAAAGCCCCTGCCTGCTCCCCTGTGACTTTAATGGAGGTAATTTATAAATAATATTTACAGTCATTTGACTTAGGCCTCTGTTAATAATAATAATTCCTTATAAAGTGATGTGGGATAATTATTCTGTAAATAGAAGATATAAATGATTGATCATTATAACCAAGGATATTTTTGTAAATAAATGTATAGAATAAATGTCTGAATCTATATAAAGTATTATATTCATTCTGTGTTTCCCCCTTGTAACGAACACTGGTGTATTGGTTGTATGTACATTACAACAATTATATTAATTATCAAATAAAATAGTTCGTTTTAAGTACTTCATACTACAAATAGAAAATTTTAAAAATAAAGAAACTGAATGAACATCGCGATTATACAAACATATTTAGAAAACTTCGGTACAATCAACGTTTCTCACTGTTATGAGATCATTAAAGATTTGTCTTCCATGATAACGAAAGCTACCTGTAAAGCATCACTTTCTGGGACTCTCTGCTAGGGTGGGACCTGCCCGCCTACTTAACTGGGACAGGTTGGTTTGGTGGTCTCTGAGATGCCTAACCCAATAATTACTTCGAAACTTAGACGGACAACACAAATTTATTTA
>CM063508.1:9739099-9746599 GCA_032207245.1 Pardosa pseudoannulata | reverse complement strand
TACCCTTTCTCATTATTTCATGCCTAATTCCGAGTATTCGCTGACGTAAATTCTTTTTACATGTCTCCCAAAATTAATGCTGTAATGCAAAAATAATGTCTCGCTGTGTGGCGAAATATGCAATAGAAGTGTTTCATGAATGATTTAATGTTTTGCTGTTGTCTTGTAAAGACGTTCACTTATAGTCTTAATAAACTTCTGCGTTAGACTTGCTGCTTTTTAATGGAGCCACGACTTCAATTTATTTAGGTTTCCTCATTGTCCAATAATCCCGGGTAATTCAAATAGAGGCTAAAACAAAATTGTAACGCCAAGTAAAATTCTCACTTTACATACCAGACTCACTCTGAAAATTTCCAGATACAACTAGGTTTTTAAAGTTATGCTTACAAAATTTTAGATGTGTTCAAAGTAGTCTGCTCCAGCATCAATGCACTTTTGTAGACGACTTTTCCACAGATTAAATGCCTCAAACCATTCATTTCTTGTAATAGATGGGAAATGCATTTATAGCCACATCAATCTCTTCTTCCGAATGAAAACGACGTCCACGTAAGTTATTTTTTAAATTAAGGAATAACCAAAAGTCACGCATAGCTAAATAAGGTGAATACGACGGATGTTCTATCACTTTAATTTGTTTTTGTTTAAGAAACTTATCTGTTAATCCGGTTAAATGGGAAGATGCATTGTCATGGTGAAGCGTTAATCCCCTAACAATCACTTCTTGTAGAATTTGTGGAACACATTTAGTGGTATACCAGTTTGCTGTTACTGTCTTATTTCAGACAAACCTTCCAAATTGACCAATCCCGTACTTCTGAAGAAAACGGCATGCATCACTTTTTTCAGAGCGCGTTGTCTTTTTCACCATTGTCTTCAAATACCCATACTTTGCTTTCTTGACGTGTTGGAACGTCAAAAAACACATGTACGTTTCATCACCCGCTACAATTTTAGAAATAATGTGGTGGCCACCATCATTTCGCAATTTAAGAGTTTCTTTACTGATTCTGACACGCTCACTTTTTTGAAGCTCAGCTTGATTATGGGGAACCCAACGGCAAACTATTTTTTTCATATGTAATTCTTCATCAATAATTGTGTGTATGGCTGCGGATCCAATGTTAAGTTCCTTCTGTATAATTTGATAGGTACAACGATTATCATCCATTAACATTTTTCTTATGGCAGACACATTATCCTGGATTACTGCCGACGGCGGCATTATTGTGTGTTCTTCATCCTGAAGAAAATTGCGACCTCTGCTAAATTCTTTAAACCATCTGAATACAATAGCACGAGCTGGAGATCCATCACTAAATGCCAATTGTAGCCTTTAAAAGCATTCTTTTTGATTTAATCCTACTTTAAAGTCGTAGAAAATCATAGTGTGAAAATGTTCTCTCGTCAACTTCATTTTCTCTTCTGTTTAAAATTTATTCTACGCTAAACAAGTTGAAGTCAGTAAAAAATTGACTGCTGTTAAAATACTTTGTATTACTTTGTTAAAATACTTTGTATTTTAAAATTAAACCGTTTTTTTTTATTTTGTAAATTCTAGTCTGTGTGTATCTGAAAATTTTCAGAGTAACTCTGGTATTTACATACATACATAAGATGGTTCATACTTTATAGAAACAATTTTACAGTCATATTATATGCATAACTGGAGTATTTTTTGTGGTCATTTTCCTCCATCTGTTAACCATGGTTCATAACATTAGCTCTAGTTCAAGCGGTAGTTTTTGACATACTTAGGGAAGAAATTTGTAAGACTGCAATAAAATAATTAAATGTTAAATAACGATATTAAATGCATAGTTTTGTCTCTTTCTTGACTTTAATCTAGCCTTCTTACTTATTTTAGCGTACTTCTCTGGGAAGAGCATTATTCTTTTGCATATGATTTCTAAGTTTTAATTTATATATAACACTGTATAATCCGGATTAAATTTAAATACCATTGTAAATGCAATTTTTTACATTCGTTATATAACCTGTTACAGTTCAAAAATTTCTCCCGTTAGTGATTGTTGATTATTCTTGATCGTTGTTATAAAACCTTTACATTGTAATTTAAAATTTCGGATTTATCTTAGGTAATTAATTGAAAATAATGAGTTGTGTAACTGTTCTGTACAGATTTAACCATGAAGAAATCGGAAAATTGTGTATTTATGCAATACTTATATTTCAGTTGTATATTAAATTTGTCAATTCATATTTTTATAAATAATTTTATTGTTCTTCTACATATTTCAGGTTATTTCTTATTAACTCGTAAGTTATTCATAACTCAATGGTAAATTAGAGCTGACTTCATGAATAGAAAATAAACCTAGGATAAAAAAATTAACATCAATAAAAAAACTTATTTACGTGGCTGTCATTAAGTGAATGCCTAATTTTAATCTATCTTGATTGTTTACAAGAAATCACCACCATTAAGATGGACTACAATTTTGCATGCAATCTACTTTATTCCTGGTTTCAATATTTTTTATTGTTATTCCAATAATTAATAAAACTCAGTTATTTTCCTCTGCGATTAACTGCTGTAATCTAACAAAAACAAAGACCATATTTTTAATCTATGTCTAATTTTTTTACACAAAATTAACGTCTGTTTGTATGGATGATTTTATCCATAGTGTCACAGGTGTGTAATGATTATTTAAAAAAACTAGGTACTATGTACGCCGAAAAATTTTATTTCGAGACTGTGAAATTGAGTGGGGCAATAAAATGTGTTATTAACATAAATTTCTTTTTTATATATTAGTGAAATAAAGATAAAATACACTTTCTTATTATCTTTATGCCTCACACACTTTAATAAAATTGTGTTTAGTTTTTTTCGATGCTAATGCACTGAAAAAAGAATTCATTTTAGTTATTGGCTTCAAAAATGGATAGTAAATTATTAAAAATAAAAGAACATAAGTCGTGAATGAGAAAGTGTTTAACGATGACGTATTCTATTAATTTGGATAATACCAACATAATTTCAGCAAAATGTATTTAGTCAGGGTCACGCGGTAACGTTACTAAATAAATTGTTTGTGATGTCACGATGTAATATTTTAAATGAGCTACCTTTATATATGATTTTTCGCAACGATTTAATAAACAGGATTGTCGAGAAAAACTCTTTGGAAATAAATGGTGAATTTTTGTGCTGTTCTTATGAGTTGTGTGTTGTTATAATGTAAATTGAGTTCACGACTGACATAAGTATTTTTCATTCTCTTAGCAGAAAAAGTAAATATCTGAATGATAACTGCACTTCATTTAAACAAATTTTATTTGAATTGCAAAAACGATACTGAAATTCTTAATTAGACTGTTACGGTTTTTTAAACCTTACCTTTTAGCAATATCAAAATTTTGTACAATATTAATTCAGCAATAAGTAGAATTGTATGCAAAAAGAGTTGTATATATAAATTCAGCAAGTAGATTTCTAGTGCTGCTATCTGATGTTCAACTGTACAGTTTTAAAATTAGTTAATTTAAGACTTTCCGCTATGTAGAGTTCATATTTTAATAAAATTTTGAATTGCACAATTAGAGTTCTTGTACTGATGTACTTTCCTACGATGGACAGCATGTGCACACGCAGCTGTGGAGTAAACTTCTAAGAAGAATATAGACGCAGCTGTTGATTCCGAGTTTTAATGGGGGACCCCCTGCGGAGGAGTTATAGTTGATGGAGTAGCACAAGTGTAACGGTCAAGCTCAGACAGGGATACAGACGTGAGATATGTTAGCAGTGGCTAGGCATTAATGTCAATTTTCACCAAAGGGGGCATTTTAATGAGCCCACCTGCACACCCGAAGGGGTGCAGATGTGGGAGAGTTACAGCAACAAATGATTGGAAAAGAGAAAAAAGGTTTTTTGAACCGAGGTGTAAAGTTGTGGAAATAAAGTTGGAAAAGCAGTCGAGGTTAGGATATAGAGTTGACGGTTTCATCCAGATCCCATGAGCAAGCAGATATCGGTAGTCAAGAGTTGCTGCATACATCGAGAGCCCATGAGCAAGTGAGAGAGCCCGGGAAGCCATATTGTCCTATCCCACATCCTACAAAGGGACGATCTTTACGCCAGCACCGAAGCTCAGCCTGCCTAGAGTACCACCCTTCATCCGTTTGAAAGCTTGGAAGTAAACTGACTTATCATCTAGTCTCATAATATTTTAATTAAGGAATACCATTTTAAAAATATTGATGAATATCAAAACAAAATAATGAATGTCATATATATATATATATATATATATACATATTAATTAATCAGAAAAAATATCTGACAATAATGTATATAATAAATGTGTTAGTTTAAATATAAGACATTTAATTTTAATTCTGTAGAGTATATGTGTGAAGAACGAAGACTGGTGTATGTGTTGTAAGTACTTTACAACATTTCTAAATACAAAATTTACGATTCTACGGCTAAACGTATTTAGCTACATCGACAGAGATAATATTCGTAATATATTAAGATTTCCCTCAGGTTCTTGTGGCTCTGATATGAATTAGAATTTTCACAACTTCTATTTAGCTTGAAATAAAATGACATGTCACCTTTTCTCATGAAAATACAAGTATATATCACTCTAGATATGATAGGCCGAACGATGGCCGATTGCTTAGGGTGCTGGCCTTCGGTACCGGAGTTCGTGGGTTCGAATCCCACAGTGGAATGGATATTCGTAGCCGTTCGGTATCGGATTTAAGCTATAGGTCCCTGTCTCATTAGCCCTCGTGTTGCAAACAGTAGACCGTAGCACTCCAAATCAAACCTAGATATGATAAACATAGATTCTAACCTCCGTTCCAAAAATTGGTAGTTTGAATTTCTGAATGTCTTATTAATTAAAATTATAGATAAGGATGCTATCTATTAAATAATGATATTTAATTTATATTTGCTTGTTTAATATTTCCACCATACAGTTGGCGAAATGAGAGCCGAATGGTTAGGGGGCTGGTCTTTGGCACCTCAATTCGCGGGTTTGAATCCACTGTGGCATGGATATTCGTAACCGTTTAGAATCGGCCCTGTCTCATTAGCCTTCGTGTTTCAAAAAGTAGACTGTAGCTAACCAAACTAAACCACCATACAGTTGTACTATTAATGTAGCAAGTTATTTGATTCATTTTTATCAACGTATATCTAGAATGCTCAAAACCCATCTACATGTTTTAATCCTTCAATCATCATCCATTTATCTTAATTTTTAAAGAATGATATATTTGGGTGTTTATAATAAAAATACTTTTAAAATCAAAATAAATCTACATTTCTATTCTATGCTTTGAAACCCATTTGAAATGATTTCAAAGGATGAAACGCAATGTTGTTGGTGGGTATCTCTGAAAAGTATAATGAACCAATGCCAATAATATCCAGAGTTGTGTTTTGCGATGGAGCCATTCTATGTTTGCCCGCACGGTTCCCTGATTTATGACTCTAAACATGCATGGAATTTATTCGACTAAAGGTAACAAATTTTGAAGAACTCTCGGAGTACATTAAAAGGACTGAATGGGATGCAGAATTTATTCAGGCGCGTCTGATTTATGCTCGGTTAAACTTTTCAGATCAATGCAAGCATTATTGCTCCCTAATGTCAAAATCTTTTAAGGTCTATTCAAAACAGAACGAGAAGAATGCCTCTTTTCTCAGGTAAGGGAGGAATTATTGAGCAGTTTTCAGGATTTATTAGAGTTCTTCAAATAAGATTTTAAGTAGAGAAATAAAGAAAAGTTTTATCTCCAATAGCTTTACTCTTTTGCTCACTTATTGAAAATCAAAGAAAAGATATTCTGGTTGTTACATTGAAAATTTTATTCTAAATGATGTACAAACAAAATTTGTTCAAGAGAATCTTATTAAATAAAATTCCTCATAAGAACCCCTAATAGCCTGGCAGACGAAATTAAAAGCTATTATTCGAATGGATTTCTATATACTTGTTGTGTCAAATTTATCCTACCACTCATTCGATCTTTAGAACGTATTTTTAATTATTTAAGCGTAAATGTGAGAAGTAACTTATACTTAGTAAGAATCCTTTATTTTTTTACAGCTGGATTAGAGAAGGAAAGGAAATGATCATGTTTATCAATTATTAATTCAACCTTTAGTTTGGATAAATGTGGAAGTAAACAAATCTCAATGATTCATAACCTTGTGCTATTTTTGTTGGCTTAGGAAGTTAAGATTAAGAAAGGTAGAACGTGGAGAGTTTCGAAGAACTTTAGAGGAATACTTTTTGATATCTCATACACGCGCGCGCACACACACACATGTGCGCATATAGACATACATACATAATCATCCATAAATGTAGTGATATTTTAACCCAAAACTAACTTAACTATATCTGTATCCTAAATTTTTGATAATTCTACCCTTAAAATAACAACATTTGGCTATGAAATTCATTTAAATCAGTTTATATATCACAAATATTTCTAACCAAACAATGTTTCTGTAATTTCTTTCACTTTTTACAATATTAATCCCTTCTTTGAGAAAATTATTTTAAAAGAAACATACCAGGTTCCATGTATAAACAGAATAAACAAGGGAGAAATAGGTAAGTGTCAAAACCTTATAGTTAAACCTAACAAAAACATTAATCATTTACATATAAATGATTTAGAGCATAATGGTGTTCTATTTTCAATAAATATCCTCCAGTTAAATATATATAGTTACAAATTTCATCCAAGAAAAAAAACCACATTTCGAATATATAAAGATCTAAAGGAAAAAAGAGGTAAGAATTCATCAAATCTAAAAAAAAATAAGGCCAACAATATCTATTTGAAGAGGAAAAATGCATTTCAACTGTTCTTTTACGGACAACTTACTGCATAATACAGCCGCAGAATTTGGAATTCTTCCGGGACAATTCTGGACGTGACTTTGGAAGAAGCAGTTCTGATATTTGATCTTTATTCCATTTTGGAACCTGTCTTTAGGAGATGCACATTAGATTGTTTTCGGAGAGAACAAGGAAAGAAAACTTTCGTTCGGGAGATCTTAAATAGATGTCAGCGATCTTCTCCCCCCCACACACACCGTCGATATCGTGTCATTTATATAAAAAAAAAAGAAAAAATAGATTGAATTGGAAATTCGGGTTTATTTTTCTGGAATGATGCTTGGAACAATCTTAAAAGGAATTTTCAAAAAAAAAAGTAAGAAGTAAAAAATGATATATTGAGTATAAAGTAAAAAATAAAACATTCAGATCACTTGCATGGAGTGTCTCCATAGCTTCAAATCTGATAGCACCTGTAAGTAACACAGATCACAATAATTCACAAAAATAAATTTTAAATTCCATTTAATCCAGTAAGTTATAGATTTAATCACTAAATTACTGTTTAACTTTATTACCTAACCCCTCCTTCTATAAATGGCTAAGAAACAGTTTGCAGAAATTTTTTAATTTATCTGAACGAGCTTTCTTTTTCAGC
>CM063508.1:9706599-9731599 GCA_032207245.1 Pardosa pseudoannulata | reverse complement strand
TAACAATATCTTAATTAGTATTTAGTTTGTTATATGAAGAAATTCATTTATTAAAAAACACAATGATTATGCTAAGGGAATAATTAGAAAACTATTAACCCGCGATAAAACTTTTGAAATTCATAAACTATGAAGCATTTCTATTTATCAAGTAAAAGTTAATTATCTTATTTTGGGAACATACGTAATGATTAATTTAATTGTTAACATTAGCATAATAAGGTATTAAACTCTAGAGTTCATTTTTCCACATAATTCGGTGTAGAAATTCCTTCAAAATCAAAAACAAATAACTCAGAATATTAAACTTAATATGACACGTTCCACTAAACGACACTAGAATCCTGAGTATATTTTTATAGCTTTATTCAAATCTCAGAGCACACTACTCATCAATCATCTTCAATGGCGTCGCACATTGGCGCCTAAATTTTAACAAAGGCAGGCGTAGCTGCCTCGGGTAACCACAGCTCTGTATGCGGAATGTGCACACTGCTCTCTGCTCCAATCACTGCGCGTGAAATGTATTTATGTGGCTAACTCCTCACGCCGCGTCACTCTCAGTAAAGATTCCCTAATTAAAATCTTTTAAAAATTAATCTACAATTTAAATCCTGACAACTTTCCCCCCCTTCCCCTGAAGGCTTGCACAGGCAGGAGGGCCCTTCCTGACCAGCAAGTCCTCAGAGGACCCTAACAATTTTTAAAAAGCATGTAATTAACTACCCCAAAAATAATAAATTTCAGTTAATTCAGTCAGAGCTGGTGGCTCTTTCACAAATCACAATTGTATAATAATAGACAAAAATTCAAAAAATTAGCAAAAATCACCCTATGATGGCTCTGTAAATGGTTAAAATCTTCTTACACAATTACCTAAAACACAAATTCTTTCCTGAAAATCAGACACATTGTACAACAATTGTAAAAAGAACATGAACTTCGGAATATATGGTTGAAGATGAATAATATGTTAGGAATAATAATATATTTGTTATAGAGAAACAACACCTAGGGTGAAACAATCTTAGGAGTTCCCAAAATAACATCAACAGTATGAGTATAATAAGAGATTAAAAAAAACACATTATCAAAATATCACTAATATTATATGGTGAAAACAAAACAGATGAATTAGAGAATAGTTTCTCTTGTAGCACAGTCCAACAATATTGGGTAATGTCCTTGAGTTCTTATCACAATCAGTAGTAGGATATTATGTAATACAGTAAAAAAGTAAATAAAAAAATCTAAAAAGGAACCTAGGTTTGATAAAAATGTGCACTGTGTTGAGATCTCTTGTCAGAAAACATCATTATCTAATTTAATTACAAAATTTCCCTCCATTTCTTATTCTTCGTTGGTTCATCAAAATACAAAATATATTACATGTCAACAACTTCAATCTATTCCAAAAATATTATAACAAGCTTTCATCAAAGTACTTCTCTCAAAAATCACTCGATAACTTATAATCTCAAATGTAAAAAGGTGTCATAATGAAAATCACTCATTATGTGGCAAAAAGTAAGATAAGAACAATATAGTGGTTACAAAGTCATCAATTTTCATGTCATTAGGTTTATTTTCCTAATGGAAAAAAGTTGTAGGGTTTTGAAGGATGTTTTCTTCATATGCATATTAAATTTAGAACAGAAAACTCCCTGGGCAATTAATTATCAAAAATATATTAATAGCAAAAATCAACTTAATTATAAAAACAGCAAAATCAAAAACTTTCCTTAATCAAAATAAAACAAAATTCAAAACATCACGTCATTATTAGCTCTTATGTCAAAATCAGCAATAAAATTCACTCCACAGGTAAGCAAGAATTGTAATAAATCTTCATGGTGCATCAAAACATTTTCAGTTAAACAAAACAATTTATGTAATATTAATATCATAATTAAATCAAAACAATTTCAAAAATTTCTTCAACAAAATTTTATAAGTCTCCAGTATATTCCCCCTCTCACAATGAGAAAAATTCAGTTTTTACATCATAAAACATAAACAATTTTCCAAATAACACTTTAATTTTTTTCTTTTGTTTTGAAACAATTTCTTGTAATTTTATAAATATAAAATTATAAAAATTTGGATCTGTTTAATATTTTCTAATTTGAATTTTAAATTGAAAAATACCTTTGAAGTGCTTTACTATGCCCCCTGTACACGCACACACAATAAATTTTATTGTATTCGGCTGGACGTTCTTTTCTTTAAAAAAATTTCATTCGAATCTTATTTTTTGTAAGTTAATAGTTATTTAATTAATTACATTATTAATCATTAAACTCGATGGAATCAAAAAGTTCAATGTCAGTTAAAGCGATAGCTGAGGATTATTTTAATTAAAACTTTTCATATTATTTTACAAATGAAAATAATGAATAAGCGACGTCAAAACTACGTATCCAAAGATTTAATTATAATTATACGATTCGACATTTGCTTTCTAAAGTTTCAAAGCTAGGCTTATAACAAAGGGATTTATTCCGACTTTAAAGGTAATTTGCATATTAAATAATTTTAAAGTATAATAATTGATAACTTCCATAAATTATTTGTATTTTATTTATATCTTTTTACTCTAGTATTAAAAAATTATTAAATTGTCAAATTAGTGATTAAAATTAATTTAATGGAATAAAGTAATCATTTTAATCCATTTCCATAGGTTAGTTAAGAAAATGTATAGGGTGATTCAAAAGTAAAGAAAAATTTAAAAATTTAATTATTCACCAACAAATAAAGATCAAAAGATATGGTATGCTCCAATAGCGAAGAAATAAAGGTTTTTTTGTAAACAGGTTTTGCGAAAAGTACTTGAATGTTTCTTTCTTACCTCTAGATGGCGTTACTAGCTTTTTCATCAAATAATTCAAAACAGTTGATAGCTAACAAAGCGTCTGCATGATATGGATGAAAGAATGTTTATACCTATAGTAAAAAAGATCTTCGTAGTTAAATTGTACATCAAAAAGAACTCAAAAAGTGGTGGCATGTTGCTATATGTGAAATGTTAAATGTTAATATATGTTCTGCATTGACCAAAATTTGTAGATATGTGGTTATTGGTGTCACATATCACATTGCTGTAGCGTGGGATAAGTTCCCTAAGTCAACACTTTATATGATAGGGATAAAGAAAAATGACACTAAATATACCATAACAGTTCAAATGACCGGTAATGCATGTGTAAAAAATGCAATGGGTAATGAATTAAAAATTCTTATTCTTTGTTTTTGTAATACTTAAAAATTTACAATATACAATTTCGCTTAGTTATACTAAAGTTTATTTCCTTCCAAATTTCCTACATTCAATCAGGAAGCATAAAGCCCTGTCATTTGATAGGCTATGGCAGAAATAGGTATATACTGTTGGTATGTTTAGTATTAAAGCACAACTTTACTAATTGAAAATTGTGCATGTCAACTGTTAAAGACAACGACTTCCGAATTTAATTTCCTTTTCTCATACCGCCACAAATACAAGATAATGATTTTCTGTCATCCAATTTTTCTTTCTGGTGAGGCAACATTTCATTTGTCGAAAGGTATTCGTCAACTGTTGAATTTGTGGGATGAGGTAATACCCAAGTTTTAAGATACCTCAGCGTGACAACACAGTATTTAATGCATGGTGTGATGTGACTGTTACAATGTACGTATCATTTAATTTGTACTCATAACATTCAGCTTTCTACAACTCTAACCTAGGGTGTGCTTGGCCAAAATAATACTTGGTACTTAATTCCCCAAATTTAACAATTTATTATTTGTAAACAAAATTTACAGTTATAGACATCAATTAGGAGAGTATAATAGAACAGAATTAAACGAATTTTTTATCTAATGATATCTACTAAATATTCTTTAATTATGAGATGGGGACTGTAGTCTTAAAGGCAGTGCCTTACTCGGGACGCAGGTGAATGGAGGCACGAAAATAGAGACAACGGGCATATGTCGTAGGGCGACTCAGGGTTAGGAACGGAGCAGGATCCGTAGACGCATGAGAACCAGCACACGCAATCACCGGTCACTCTCTTCAGCCACGGCTCCGGGGAACAGCAGAGAACACTCTCTCGGACCCTCGACTCTCGCCGCCTTCTCTTTTTTTTTTTTCTCAAGCCCAATCGTTCTTGCAATCTAATAAGATATGCCCATAGCAATAAATATTGGATGTAACCCATTTTCTATTTGCTATCAGCATTTTGGACCCTTCTCCAGATGCATCCCATGGTCTATACACTTTTCCCATGGAAATCTATTGCTATTGCAGGTGGAAACAGGTCCTGACCATTTAGCGTTAGGTGTCCCCTGTCCACTACTTAATCTTAATGGGCCATTAACTTATTAGTTCGTGTCCATTGCCATAAGCCTTCCGTGGATTCCCTGAATCAAGTCACTTCTTCACAAATCACCTTAATATTCATCACCTGCAATACACAGATCTTGCATTTGGCAGGATAAATCTGCCAATATTAATTAATGCAGAGAAAATGAAACATTAAATTACAATGATATATTTAAGACATCACCGTAACCGGTGACGAGTACCCCAGTAGCCTACACACATTTATAGCAGATGATGAAACCGGGGACATTAGAAGATGATCATATGCAACCAGTTGTGCTCCACTTCACTTTAAGTGTCAGTTATGAGAGTTCATTGAGAACGCCTTTAATGACAAGCAGGTTCGCTCACAGGGACTCTCATCTTGGCCTCGATGTTCTCTAGATATAGGACTTTTAGGTATGGAGCCATAAAACACTGATTTACCGAAACAAACATACTGATATTGAAAACTTATGTTAAAAGACCTGAAAGAATAGTCATCAGAGTTCATATTGATAAAAGAATATGAATCTAAAGAAAAGACTGTACAGTAAAAATTTAAAGTGTCCTTTGTCATATACGCGGTACTGCAACAAAATAGTTCTTTAATCAAAAACGCTTTATATGTTTCATTTCATTCCAGGCTTTGGGAAAACGCTGTACAGTGTAATACATCTTATCCGCAAATTTCTATTTTGCAGACCTTTCTGCGAATGATTATTATAATGAAGTAAATAATCCCGAAATACCATTTAAAACATGTATATCTGATTTATAATGCATATTTGTATGCAATATTTTTTTAAAAAAATACGTATTTTCGGAATAGTTGATAAAAATATTTTCCCCAAGGCTTCTGTAACGTAAAAAACATTTCAACACTAATTCAATATTTATTTATTAAAACATATAAATCAAATACATTAAAAGTTAGGGAATTTTTTTCTTTTCTTAATAACAAAATTAAAGTGTAATAACAGCCAGCAACGTTTTTCTAAAGTCACAAATAAGATATCGAATTATACCGGAGACTGACATATCTTAGAGGCTTATATAAAGCGAAAAATATTAAAACAAAATTATTGCTCTTTAAATAAATAGATCGGAGTGCACTAATGAAACGGACCTGGAGTGCATTACTGATTTTTTTAAAGGAAATCATTAATCAAATTACTTTCCATTACGTAACTTTAGAGACGACTCGAAGGGTTATTGCATGTATAACATTTGTTAAGACGTTTTGAAATAATAAATAAGTATACCTTTTTATAGCGAGATTGAATTTCGGCTTTTCAAAAAGTTTGTAATATGTAAAAAGGCAGATAAAAATTTTTGCTTGCATTTTAAATTCAATTAATTACTTTCGTTCTTTTGAATACAAAAATGAAATCTTAGTTTGAATTCAATTAAAAAAATCCAAATTAAATCAAATCTATTTCATGAAAGTAGTTAGTGATTGACAATTATTTTTACATGTTTATATGGTCTAACATTAGTTCAATCGTAAAATTTTAGAAAATTCTGGTCAAATTTTAAGTTTTAAATTATAATAAGATTGATAATTTGGTAAGCACATTTTTAATCAACTCGATAAAAAAAAATTATAACATGAATTAAAATATTTCGAGCTCTTCAAGTTAAAATTGAATAATAAAACAAAGAGTCAAATAATTTTTATAAATTTTACTATATTAATCTTCGATCGAACTATTCAATTTATATGCATATATATGTATTTATATTATGTATATGTGTATATATCTGTATTTATATATATGTATGTATATATTATCTGTAAATGTGTATATGTATATGTGTATATGCATGGATTTGCATGCATATATGTGTATGTATATATGTATGTAAAAATTATTTCCTCTAGTCACATTAATTGTGTAGCCCCTATTGTTTTTACTTGCCCAGGTTACTGGGCAAGAAGAAGCCTAATCAGGTAGCAGTAATAAAATAAGATGCAGTCTAACCATCTTTAAGAAAACGGCACACAAGTCCAAGTCTATTTGAAATTTTATTTAAGAGCTGCTAGATAAAGACATCTTTACTAGTCAAAGGCAGACGAGAGAAAGACATGAAAATCACTTTGCTCGAACAGAGGTGTATCCAAGAGTGAAGGAAGATAGAATTTTCCCAAGGGAAAAGAAACTTAGTTAGCTAATTAAACTGTTAAGATCAGGAGAAAGCTGAGTCTTTTGCGGCGACAGCTGGAAAACGTGTTGAATAGACAGAAAATTTACATCTATTGGACAGAAAGCTTTGGGAAATGTATCGAAAGAATTTTAAGTCGAGGGCACTGCTTTGATTAAGACATTTTGAGGCTGGAAAAAAGATTTTAATTAGAATGTGAGAGAAGAGGTTTTTAATGAAATATTAAAGTGAATTAATTTTGATATATTACATGTATGTACATATATAAGTTTATTTAAGGATTATATATGTGTATATGTATGCATATATATATATATATATATATATATATATATATATATATATATATATACATATATACATATACAATTATCCTCATAGGTAACTGAATTATTCCGAACGGAATATTATTCTCACACCGTGAAAAAAAGAGCCTTAATTTAGAGAACTCAAGTATTTTCGTTTCCCTAGAACAAAACCATTCATTTTCATTTTTGTTTCACGTTTCAATGTGATTCGCTTGAGATCTTAGCTGTTCATCTGTACTCTAAGCCTGTTAAAGCCACTTCTTCCGACCATTTAGAATTTCTTAGCGTCCATAAATCCTGAATTATCCCCTGACCTAACCCTGCTTCCATTGAGAATTTGCGCGGGGCTAGCTCGTGGATGACACTGCACTTCTGGTTCTGGTGGTATAAAGACGTACGGAGATGCCGTCTGAGTTTCAGGATTGATGTAATAACATTTTGTGGTCTTCTGGTTCCATTTTTTCAGTGCTGTGTTTGTGTGTTTAACTGAGAATGTGAAACTGTATTGACTCTTTCTTGAGCCATAGAAAGATTATTTCATCAATGTATTGTCATTGCGATGGTGGCATGGATGTTGGTATCTGTTCGAATTTGGAATTCAGCTGAAGGTTCCAGTCTCATTAGCCCTCAAGTAGCAAAACAGTATAACGTAGCGCTCCAAACCAAACTCACCTTCGTGATCTTACAAAATATATCTGTGGAAGAGAGAAACTTACTATAGACGTACTAACATTGCGTATAGCATTAGATTGTCAGCTAATGTATGAATATTGTGTCGTCGCTACACCCCATTGGCTTCACAAAGAGGTTTTGTTAAATCCTAGGGCAGGGCGACACTCTTTCTGGGTTTTTGACACTACACTACAAAGGGTTTTCGCTTCGACCACACCTTGAGATGTCCGAGGTAAATTGGAAAGTCGGACGCGAAAATATAATGTCAGACTGTGAGGCGCCACAGAAAGAACCAATCAGAGGCTATAACGAGGGCGACGCGAAAATAAAAAGGTAATGGGAAGAGACGAAAGGTGACGTCAGACGGCACGAGTTTTTCGACGGAGAATCTCCAGAAGAAACACGAAGAGAGGGTCGACTTATGGCTGTTGTTTTTTCGAGCTTTTCTCTTGCTTTGTGTGGGACTCAAGAAGACCCTGTTGTACCCCTGTGCAACGGTATCTGTCAGCACCTGTCCGCAGATTGTTTTTTAGATTCGATTTGAACCTGGGACTCTTACGTCCGCACCAGCCCACCTGACACCTGTGATTTCCTTTTGGAAAATTAGTACATACTCCATTTTAATCAAGAATAAACCTTGTTATTGTTTGTAAGCTGTACGTCATGTCATAACCACTTAGACACCCACACGCTACCGGAGAATCCCGTGACGTTACAATATCAATCCAGAAAATATAAAAGCCGTCCTGCGTACTTCTAAGCAAAAAACTGTGCTGTTTTGAATGTTATGCACTCAATCATATTCCAAACTTAGTTTCCAACTATAAACAACCGAAAAATGGCTGAATTGCTAATGCATTGATCTTCAGTACCATAGTTCATAGGTTTGAATCCCACTGTGGCAGGGTTGTTTGTAGTTGTTCAGAATCGGCTTTAAGCAATAGGTTTAGATCTCATTAGCCCTAGTTTTACCAAAAAAATTAGACAATATCGCTGAAAAAGAAAAAAAACTATAGACGATGAAGGAAAATAGCACAGATACTCAAGGAAACAGGAAACTATTCGTGAGCAGAATATAATGTACCCTGGTAGATAGCAACAGGCTTTTCGTCTTTCCATAGCAAAAGATTGCCATTAATTCAAATTTTCTCTGTGATTATAAAGGGTTTCGTGAGAAGAATACACTTACCATCTTTAGAATTTAAATGTAAGCAGAGTCTTGGGAATAAAGTACATTTAATTGATAATAAGACATGAAACAATGGAAGGATTTCATAAAATACACTCAAGAACCAAAACATTATGACCACCTGCCAATAACGAGTTGGCCCACCTTTAGCCCGCATCACAGCTTCAAGCCGCTTTCCCATGGATGCCACAAGTCCTTGGTAGATGGCCGGAGACATATTTTACCAGATGTTTAACGCCAATCCGAGATAATGCGAATTGGTGGTCTATGAACTCTGAGCTGCAGTCCCATGACATCCCAAATGTGTTCTACCGGATTGAGATCCGGTGAATTAGGCGGCCAGGACATTAACTGGAATTCAACATCATGTTCCTGGAACCACTCCAACACAATTTTATCCTTGTGACACGGGGCGTGGTCATAATGTTTTGGCTCTTCAGTGTAAATGGCTCACAATAGGGTTAAACTGCTAATTCTAGCCTAAATAAGAGATTGTGTTTACCCCTTAACCCCTCTGGTAAAATGACTAGTATAACTCGTCATTGGTTTTTTCATGCCATACCGCACAGTGACGAAATTGACTTGCCATTTAAATAAAGTTACTGTTGAATATGATAATTAATTTAGTTTAAAGTTACTAGTGTACTGAATCTGGCAACACTTTTGTTACTTGTGGAAGTATCACATATTGTTTACCGTTCGAATATCTTGGTACAAGTCACGGCTGAATTGTTGTAAGATTTCATACTTGTAAACATTTAGTGTGAACATAGGTCAGTATATATTTTTGATAAAAGTAAATCGTTTTGTAGATTAAATACTATAATAAATAAGAGTAGTGTAGACTATGAAACTCAAGCTGATTGGAGTGATTATGAAGAAATAGGTCTACACTTACCTGCGATGCTGTTAATGAAAATAATGATAATGAAATACTTCCAAAAAAGCGAAAACGGGCTAGGCGACTAATAAGCGATGATGGTGAACTTTCTATAACACATCATTGGGAGAATGGATATTTCGAATGCAATAATTTAAGGGCCTGTCATCAGAGGTGTTTGAAGAATGTGAAATTTGGGAGACATTATCAACAAAAACTAACAGGTATGAGAAACAAGAAAATAATGTAGAATGATTTCATGTAACTGTCATCGAAATTAAAGCATATTTTGTGCTATGCATTATTAGGTTGAAAATTTAAAAAAATCAGATTTAAAACATTAAATGATTATTTAATGCACAATTTTCCATGACTAAATGGTACTGAAAGGGGTTATAATACATACTTATAATTTAGGCTTGTCATATAAATTTAAGAAGATACAGGAGAAAGCAATCCTGTTTTTAAAACATAATTTCGGTATTGAAAACTTCTAAAGAATTTTTGGGGAAAAATGTAGAAAAAGAAAAAACATTTACTGGAAGCTCAAAAATACAAATTAGATAGATAAGAGTCCTGATATCTTATAAAATGTTAAATTCTTAATAGTTTTCTTAAGCAGCGTAAATAATCCGATTATACCAAAACGCAAGAGACTTGAATTTACAAAAAAAAAAAAAAAAAAAAAAAAATTCTTTATGCATGACTATTTACAAAATATACTAGATATTTTCAGTATCTTCAATTGTTGAGAAAATCAAATATTTTAATTAGCAACATACGTATTAATTACCTTATTTTTTGTAGGCTATTTGCAATCGATTTTAACAACTTAGTATTTTAATTGGGCATTTTTTTTAATTTAAAACCCTCGGTGTTTTGATAATCACTTTGACTGCTTTTATTTCTTGGTAAAAGCATTTTAAAGTTTCAGAATTTGCTTTGAAAAATATTTTTTTACAGCAAACCGTCTTTTCGCCTGCAGATGTTGGCAACGAAATTCCAACGAATCGGCTTTTTCCTTTTTAATTTTTTAATGAAAACTAAATTATGAAACAAAGTATATTTATCCTGATAGCTCTTTTATTGATTTTACTTAGAGCTATTTCATTCTCTTTTTTTTCTTTTCCTTATCGGCAAATGTAACAATACACCATTTTATGTTTTATTGAATTACGGGAAAACGAACTTTTCATAATGAATAGATAAACAATATTTTCCATTTTGTTCTTTTCCTTAATGATCTTGCCTTATGATAATCAAAATCATTTTGTTTCTATTACTTTTTTTAATGCTTGCATGGTTATTACGAACAGAACTGAAATTACAGGATAAGAAAATGGAAATGTCAGAAGCAAAGAATTTTAGATTTGAAAAATGACATCTGTCTCTTTCAAATCTAAAATAAAAAATTTGAGACAGGTTAAAGGAAAATTAATAGGAAAGCATATTTAAAAATAAAATCAAAGGGTATTGTTTTTCTTTTTCAACTTTTTACTTATTTACTTTACGGAAAACATTGTGTAATAGGAAATTATTCTTACTGCTACTGTAGATTATTAAATTTTGTTTTCAATTGATTTAAATGAAAATGTAGTACGTCCCTAAAAATATATTTTAATATATTTTTAATAAATATATTATTTAATAATATAAAATAAATAAAATATAATAATTAATAATTAATAAATATATTAATTATTAATTATATTATTTTAATAAATATATTTTTATGTGAAGCCAGCTATTTGTTAGCCATTTTATAATTGGAGACTACGAAGGTTGGGCATAAGTCATAGCAACTATTTTTTTTCTTGTAGATAAGTGAGCGGATCACAAACGTATGTGTATCATGTGGAAGTTCTGCAGGCATATTGTGTATGTAAAACAGCAGATGGCTCTGCGATAGCTGGCAGTAGTGCCGCGAGGGCTGTGAAATCAGTCAGTTGGTGAGTGTAGTGCAAGATAGATTGAGCAGCATGCTTACATCAAAATAGCCGTTCTCCGAGGGAGAAATGTGCCGAACGATGTCTGAATGGTTAGGGTGCTGGCCTTCGGAACCGGAGTTCATGGGTTCGAATGCCACTATGGCATGGGTGTTCGTAGCCATTTGGAATCGACTTTAAGCAGTAGATCCCGGTCTCATTAGCCCTCGTGTTGCAAAAAATAGAGCGTAGCGCTCCAAAACCAAACCAAACCGAGAGAGAAATGCGATGGAATAGTGAAATTACAGTTAATTAAGGGAAGCGCTTCGAATAATGCCCTACCATACCGTAGAGTAGCACGGTGGGTAGGAAAGTCTTTAGGCCCAGGTTTGTCATGTCTACTTTGTGTACTGTATTGTCATTCTGTTGCACCGTGAAGGCCATATTGCCCTGTATATTACCGTAATAAATTATCGTGTTACGATACTTCAGTGCTATTCATTGTCCACACATGTAATTAACACCTTGTCCTTTCGTCTGTACATGTCACATTTTCCAACCGGACTGGTTTTTTCAAGAAAAAAAACAGTTGCCATGACTTTTGTCCCAACCTTCGTATAAAGGCCACCAACACTTTTCCTGGGATAATACAAAGTGGTTATACAAACTCGTAATTTAGAAGCAAAGATCAAGTAGTAGACCCCCATGGTTAATCTGCTACCCCTAGAGGTATGGTTTGGAAACTTTTAGGATATTGGGACCACAATCTTATTTTACGTGCCCCAGCTGTCATTTATGAACATAGCGGATCTTTAGCTGGCTTACACTTTGAACTCTTAAATATCTGGTTATGAGATCAATGTATTTAGCGAAAAACAAACTAGGTTCTCATAATTTAGAAGCGGGGATCATGCAAAAAATACCCTGATTTAATTGGAGAATATTTGATGACACTCATATTAGTGTAAATAGTTTATAACTTTTATAAAGATTTTAATTATAAATTCTGACAAGAATGTTAAAACAATTTTTAAAATTTCCTAGAATTTTCATAACGGTAGATTATTTTATTTTATTAAGTTTAACAGAATGCCATTTTAATAATTATATTAATCAGCCATAGTTATAATTCTATTAATTATAAGAATAGTAACAGTAATAATTAGTAATAATTATATTCATTATAGGATATGTATTATATAACCCTTTCTGCACCTCATTTTTATTTCGGAATTTAATTAGATAGAATTATCGAATTCTCTATTTCATTTCCTCTCGCATTAAATTCTTTTCAAAAGCGAAGGATTCATAATGCAGTCAATTATTATAAAGCAGATAGCACTCCATATTAAATGAACGAGTGTAGGTTGTCCAAAAACTGGGTTTAATATACTGCATCTCAGATACGGGCTGAAAATATTTTAAGACTTACCAGCTGGGTAGGCTATAAAAATTTATGATAACAGTGAGTGAAACAATTGCCTAATTTTATGTCTTCGATGGCTGAACATACGGTAAATTTATTCAAACGACTGTTCTACGAAATTAAAAACTCTCCTTCTGAAATCCTTATACAAAAATCAATTTATCGTTTGTAAATGTCCAAAAGGATAATGATCTCGTAAACTTAAAAGTGTGTTTTGTAAAGTAATGCAGTTTTAACATATTAATGACTACCGTGTGCTTTTGTGGACAGTTTTGGACAGACTGGGGGTAAAACGGTTTGAAGACATTTTAGAACAGATAGATGACATTTCTACAAACGTAATTTTTAATAACACAAAGAACATGGAAAATTAAAGTTGTGATGCCCATTTCATGTTTGAAAAACACAGAACAAAAGGAGGTACGTCCACGTTATTCTTGGCAATGTAAAACAAATTAACATTAGATTGCTTGGATCATTGCTACTTGCTATTGCCAAGTATATCGATGAATAATTGTGTTTATATAAAAATGTGTGTGTGCTCGCGCATATGGATACTTATACTGTGTGTGTATGGTAACCTAAATCTAGACAACGTAATTATAAGTACATTTAATATAATTTTGTTAGATTCTACCTTTAAATAGAAGAAATTTTGGCGAATATCTTTTATTCTCTCCAAATCTGAAGAGATTTGGCGAGTTCTCAAACCACAAAAAATTAATTTTTACCAATTCCCTCACACGCCTATAAAATGACATATACCGGTTTTCCCCCAGAAATCTTCGGGAGGAATTGCCAAATAAATCAATGATTCTTTCGTACGATTTTTTGGTTTCTTGACCAATTTATTATTTATTACTGCACTTAAGCCAATATGAATTCCTCTACCTTTGTGATGGGTTAAATTTCCCCATTGCATATATCTCCCTATATACATATATATATTATGTAAAATAGATGTAAGAGTCGCGTCCGTTTCTGTCGGTGGTCGGGCAAACTTTTGTTCGTTTGAACAATTGAAAACGGCAGTATTGTACCAGTAATGGTCTTTTAACGCACGGACGATTGGAGGTGTCAAGTGTGCCGTTTTTGTCAACGCACCGACAGAGAAAAGAAACTGTGCTTTGGGTGACCGAGTCGGCTGAGCGCCAAAGGGCGTTTCGGCTATCCCAAGGACATGGTTCAAAGTGGGAGGGGACAACCACTCCTAAAACCGAGGTTTCCTGTTTGGGAAAGGAAGAAGTGAAAAGGACTCCCGGCTGAACTTCTAAGGAAGGATGTTGATCTAATAGGGATCTCCTCTCTGGACGATAGAGTGCATTTGCATTCTTTTTAATATTTATTTAAATGATTCTTGTTGTAATAAATCAAGATTGTTGAGTTTAAACCTCTACGGCTGGTCATTTCGTCTCCATACCTGCTCCTTATACTAGACCCATGCGAAGTCACAGCCAAAATGACTAGGGTATGACTTACAATCGGAAGTAGAAACATCGCAAACCGCTGTGCGAGCTAACAATAGAGAAAAGCTAAATAATTATATATACATAGATAAACATTACTGGATTTTTAAAAAGTTTATATATGTCTTAGAGCTTACGATTGCAACAGGCGTTCGAGTTTTACAACATCTTTACATAACAAAATTTAATATTATATAACTTCCGCATAAACAGGAAAATAGATCGACAGTACTTTACGTGGAAAATTTACTTATTGCGTCAGTCTGCAAATGTCCAGAATGCAAAGAAATGAGAATATGCGCTTTAATAATCTCTCCAGGAATACAATAAACACAGACTACCTGATTTTGCTGCTATTTTAAAACAGAAAAAACGTGTAACAATTGTGGACCACCCTGTATCTCTTTATGAAGATGTAATTTCATACATTAGACGGGACTTCATTTTGGTATTCACTTCCATTATATTTCCTTAGAGTAAATGAGTATAACCACCCTAACGTGGGCAAATGAATAGCAAATCTGCTGACTTAAAATTAATTTTGATATTTTTTTTCTTCGGTTTAAATTAAAGAAATAATCGTTTGGTGAACTTTAATTAAATTTCTGTTACATCAGATCGATGGGAATTCCATAGTTTAAAAATCAATTTACCATTTTTTCTGATTTAATAGTAAAAACAGTTGAAATCTGGTAGTCATTTAAATCTTTAATGGCGTAGATATTAAAGAAATAATTTCTTAATACCAATGCTATTAATTTTAGATTAGAGACAGTTTCTTCTAAAATGTTCTCATAAATTTCCCCATGGAGATTTCCTAAAAATGTCTTTTAAAGTTTGAAAATGAATCTCGTTTTTTTATCAACATTCCCATTTGAGTTGTGCGAAGTTCGTGGTAATAATCGTAAATTACATTTTGAGTTAAGAATACTTCAGAATTTTCTTAACCCCGAAGAGAAATAATTTAGAAATATTTTTTTAATATTTACATATTTAACGGTACAAGAAATCTTCAAACTTCTGAGAGAATTCGATCAAAAGTGTGAAATGTTTACTGCCCCGAAGAAATCAAGCTGTGTGTTCTTTGCATAACCAAGTCATAGTTTTAAATTGGAATGATATTTTTTTCGTTTTAACCTGTTTTTTTTGTGGCGTTATAGTAAAAAATAGGTTTTATTAAGCTTGTAAGAAGAAGTAATGGATGTATTGTAACTACAGTATATCTCAGCATTTAGGTTTCAAAGAAGATATTTTTAACCATGTTTGATTGAACTTTGAACAGCTTAGCTTCACTTCTGTATGTGCATACTGTAAAAATTCATTTTTACTTTCCTGAACCAATTTTGAGTGATTAATTCTCGACTTTTGTATGTACTTACATAAATAAAATATACTCTTGTAAGTACGTATATATGCTGTCGGTATGAGGTAATATTTCAATATAACATTATTTATTCGACAACTTTCAGTTTGTCAATCAAAAATAAAAATTATCCTAACTTCTATTTTATAAATCATAAAAACAGAAAAAGCCCATATAAAGGCTAACATTATGAACTTTCAAATAAATCAATAAAAGAAATTTCTAATTTTTTTACAAAAAAAAACCATCATTTAAACTCAGTCGGATACCTTAACGCATTGTATGCGGGACACGTACTAGTACTTTTTCTGACGATTGATACTTGAACGCATGTCACGTACTAGTTAGTAAGGGTTAGTGTAACAACATGGTTTGTTTGTGGGTACAAAAATAATGGTATATACAGGAAAATGAAGTCGAATATTCTTGTCTACTACATAGATTCTGGAAAATTTTAGACAAATAAAAACTAGTTTTTACATTATTAATTTTATGATTCATTATTTTATTATGTAAAAATGTTTATATATAACATAATTCGAAAAAATTAAAATTATAAACTACTATTTCATTTGATTTTTCATATTTACGATACTATTATAAATTTATCCATTAAAAAAATACATTTTTTGTTTATAAAAATCTTATAGTTGTTATTTATATATTTCTATTTATATATTTGTTTATATATTACAGTATAAAATACGAAAAGTTGGTTAAAAAATTAAATAATTTTCGATCTATTGAGATTTAACTGAATAACTAAATTTACACGCAAAACACCCGCTCCCAGTACAGTTCCACTGCGAAATGAACACTCACACAATGTGTTAACACTCTTATGACATCTAGTTGAGCAAATCCCTTTTTGATTGAAATATGTATTATCTAATTAACTCTTTGGCTGCCTCTATATGAGAAAATAACTATATGATACCTTTTAGATATAAAGCTTTAAATTACAAACGTGAAACTGAAAAATATAACTAAATATAAGATGCTATGCCAAATTATTTTTTCTCTAAAATATAGCTTATTATATATCTTATCCGATACGCAAGCTTATAAAGCATTGGATTTGTATATAAAATGTAATATACAGGACAAAGTGTTAATGTACTGCGCACTACAAACTTTTATTACTGAATATTTACAATTGTTTGTATTTTTATCCAAGTTTCTTTCCTTCTAAATTTTAGTATCATATTTATTATCAAATATCGTTATTGATACTGCTAAAAGCAAAAAAAAATTTAATAGGGGTTATTTAAAAAAGGTCTTTTTAATGTACTTTGCTCCCTTGTATCAGTTCTATTAGGATGATTTAATTATGCATTATTAAATATATACACTCAAGAGCCAAACCATTATGACCTCCTGTCAATAACGAGTTGGCTCACCTATGGCGCGAAACACAGCTTCCACCCGCCTGGGCATGGATGCCACAAGTCCTTGATAGATGGCCGGAGACCATTGTACCAGACGTTTAAGAAACGGTTAGGCAACTCCGAGATATTGCGAATTGGTGGTCTTTGAACTCTGAGCTGACTCCCATGGCATCCCAGATGTATTGAGATCCGGTACGTTTGGCGACCAGGACATTAAATGGAATTCAGCATCATGTTCCTGGATCCATTCCAATACAATTTTAGCCTTGTGAAACGGGGCGTTGTTGGAACATTCCATTTCCAGCTGGAAAAACAGAGGCAACTGGTCCGCAATGAAGTTCAGATACAGTGTACATTCATGGTCTGCTCTACCGCAACCACGGGTCTCAGAGACGCCCAAGAGAACGTCCCCCAAATCATAATACCGCCACCACCGCCCTATGTATGACCTATTGTACATTGAGGTAGCAACTGTTCGCCTGGAAGACGGCGTATCCGGACACGGTCATCGGCGTGATGAATGACAAACCATGATTCATCTGACCAGACAACTCTCTCCCACTGATCCAAGACCAATCGAGATGTTCCCGTGCCTAACGTATTCGCAGTTGGCGATGACGCTTGATCAGCAATGCACAGGAGTGTTACGTTTGCTGCGTAGCCCCATATCCAACAGTGTCCACTGAACAGTGTGCTCCAATACTATTCTGCTTCTCTCTGCATTACATTGGCTTCTCAGCTGAGCCACTGTCTGGCTCCGATTTTGCTTCACCATGCGAGAAAGTCTCCGACGACTCTTTTCTTTGATAGCGTGTGGACCTCCAACACCATGTCGTCTACTGCTGGTTTCACCGTCATTAAGCACGTGGATAAGTACTAACA
Organism: Pardosa pseudoannulata; assembly: GCA_032207245.1. Lineage (NCBI taxonomy): Eukaryota > Metazoa > Arthropoda > Arachnida > Araneae > Lycosidae > Pardosa > Pardosa pseudoannulata. The sequence continues at coordinate 9,713,586 of CM063508.1, read as the reverse complement.
ACTGCAGATCGCGAACAACCCACGAGTCGTGCAGTTTCGGAAATACTTGTTCGGAGCCTTCGAGTCATTACAATATGCCCTGTATCAAAATCATTTAAATCCGCAGCTTTTCCCATCACACACAGAAGTAAGTGAAAGAATGATTCTTTAGACTCTCCAGCAGCAGTTAAATACAACTTACTTCCACCTGATCACGTGCCTTCCACATGGGCGAGTTCATTGCAAAATGTAGGGTGATCATAATGTTTTGGCAATTGATTGTATCTATTTGATTTATGTTTTTATCGCAACAAAGGATCAAATATAATGAGAAGTTAAGGGAAAAACTCATATATAGCACGTTTACTGAAAATTAATAACCATACTACAAATTAAACTCGTGAAATATTCTAACGCTTAATTTAGGATTTATGATACCAATTTTTTGTCATTAAATTTCGAAAACTAAAGGGCCGAACAATAGTCGAATGGTAGAGTGTTGCTCTCGGGTATTGGAGTTCGCATGTTCAAATTATGCTGATGGCATGGATATTTGTAGCCATTTTGAATCTGCTTTAAGTAGTAGGTCTCAGTCTCATTATCTTTCATGTAGCAAAACAATAAATCGTAGAGCTCCAAAACAAATCAAGTCCACGAGTCAGTTGTTTTAAAGTTTGCTTGTAAAATATGTAGAATTGTAGAGTGTATCTATTACTTTCACAAATCCATTAAATGCATTGACTATTTATTTTGATTTATTTATCAACATGTCCTTATCTGTAAACAGAAAAATTGTTTTGTTAATTTAGAGGGTATTGCATTTAATTAAACAAAACATTGTTTAAAATATTTTTCTTATGTCATAAAAACGATGATTTTTACTTTAAAAAATTATTTTTCTAATGATAATAAAAAATGAATATATGAAATATTTAATAATAAAATAATATAATTGTAATTAATAAATTAATGTAATAAAATAATATAATTGTAATAAATAAAAATATTTTTTCTACGGAATACATGACAGCTATAATTTTATTCAGTGTTATAGCTTGTTTTTAATTAAATTTCTTATTCATGAAAAGAAAAATATAATTTTATAAAATGTTTTTTTACGCAGTAGGAAAAGTTCCACATTTTTAAAACTATCATTAAAGCAGTTAATCTTCTGTACTTCAGGTATTCGATAAAAAAAAATCATTTCAGAGCTCTTAAATCATGCGATATTCTCAAATGATCCATTTAAAATAAAATATGAACAAACTTTTCTAATTTCTGGACATTGATGACAAATTACGATGCATTAAAAAAATTTGCATCGTTTTGAAAAAAAAAACCTTAATGAACCTCCTCTCTTCTGGGGATTTCTGCGTATTACAATGAAAGTGTCGTTTTGATAAACGAGGTACAATTTTGAAATATTTTTATATCGCTATGAAGTTTTATTTGAATTGTGCTTTGTTTTCTCGTTCAATAGTACTTGATATGCAATTAAAGTTGAATAAGTCTTTGTCATGATATATATTTTTTAAATTCAAGAGAAAGGTAATCTATAAATGAGATCTGTGTCGTTCATTCGAAAGTGGACTCAAAGAAACAGATTATGGAACAAGGATGCTACTCACACCTGCATAATTTCTTAGTGTTTGTGCATATGGATAAAAACATTGGTTTAGAAATTCAAGGATTGAATACTCTCTTGCTGGGTGAAGTCACCCCCCCCCCAGTGTACGTATTGCAAGACAGCTTAAACAGTAGCACATATTTTAACGCCCTGTGTTTGTCTTAAATAAATGTATATAAATTTTTTTTGGAAATCCATTGCCGAATCTTATTTTAATCATCGGGGAAACTCCACATCCAAACTTGTTCCCCTTTTTTCGTCGTACTTGTTTTTACTCCGAAATCTGATTTTTTTCCACTTTTCTAATATTCAATTTCTAATCTTTCAATTTTCAATTTTTTTCACTTATTTCTTAAATTTTCAATTTAATAACTTAAATTCTTTATTTTTCACTTAATTTTCAATTCTTGTTTATTTGTACATAACTCAATTTTATACGTGTTTTGTGTTGAATGTTTATTTTTATTGTTACTTCAATCCGTTTTAGAAACTTTTATTTTATTTTTTCTCAAAATTTTTTATCTAAATTTCGTTTTTAGTTTATTTCCACATCTTGTTTGGCGTAGTTTGACTTAGAGGATTTAGCGCCACTTAACTTCAATCAACCAACCACCATGATGGCTGATTGGTTAGGGTGCTTACCTTCGGTACCGGAGTTCGTGGGTTCGAAACTCACTGTGGCATGGACGTTCATACCCGTTCAGAATAGGCTTTAAGCTGTAGGTCCCGGTCTCATTAGCCAAAATGCAATTACCCATGTTGCAGAAAGTAGACCGTAGCACTCCAAACCAAAAAACCAAACCAAACCAACCAACCAAGGATTGAGTACCTTTTATTGTAGTGTTGGTATCCATTAAAGTTATGCCTGTTTCAATAGATCGTAAAGGTTTTATTACATATCGAGAACTACGTGTTGTAAAAGTATTAGATTAAGTTTAGGATACCTTCTTTTGTTGAAAATATGCTGATTTTTCGGACGAAAATGAATTTTGTGCTGTAACACAAAAAAACCGTACATTCTTGAGCTGAGAATTCTTGGGTGGATTTCTTTAGACAAAAAAACTTCAATTAATTGATTTTGGTTCACAGTGACATGTGCTGTTGTTGTCGTCTTGTGCCACTTGGTCAAACCAGGCACAATTGAGTCGGAGACTAATAGCATTAAGACAAACAGGTGCGCCTTTCGTGTTTAACGAGCACCACTAAAGTGAAAGTACTATTTATGCTCTAATGGGTCCTCGTGATTTAAAAATAGGGACCATGCGGAAGACTCATAGGCTTGATCTGCCACACCCAAAGGTATTGTGACGACTTCAGTTTTCTTGAGTGAGAAGAAGCGTGAAAAAGGATCACAGTCACAATAGAATTGGAAAATCACTTTTATTTTTTCTGAAGTAAATAAAGGTTATGTACAGTATGTACAGAGGAATTCTAATTGTCCCTAAAACAAGTCGAAACGTAGAAGATTTTTGCTGGTACCGAATTACCACGATGATCACAGTCGAAAAAAAGGATTAAATAATCTCACAAATTGGGGAGGCTCCTCCAGAGTGCAATGCAAGCCCAATCTATCCCCTTTCGGTGTCCGAGACCCTGCCGTTTCTTATATGAGCTGACTTTACGAGTCTCCCGAACGCTATCACTAAAAGGCTGGCCCAGGTCAAAAATTGTGGAAGCCTCCAAGAAGTCAAAGCACCTCCATAAAAACTCTCGAAGAGTCCCTAGTCAAAAAATTCTAGGCTTCTTATACTTGGGGGTCATTTACGGCCCCGCCAACCGTTTTTTGGTCAGTTACGATTCCAGTTACCTGGGAACTCCAGCTAAGGTTACAGCTATTTTTTAGCTGAATTCTCATTCATTGGCTGTCCCGATTTAGGATTCCCCAGGCAATCCTTCGGGGGTCATTACCAGCAACCGATCAGGGCATAACACCAATTCAACTGAACTGTTACCATCCCAGACGCTCTGTCGCCGAACTATTGTAGCCAGTCGGAACAGGAGGCATCAAATCCGCTGATTCCGGTCATTAGTTCCGGTCATTAGGGGATCTTCACAGTATTGATTGAGAACTTGGAGCACATTGTGACCACTAACCTATTTTACGTTCCCCGGTCACCCTTAAAGTACACAGCGGATCTTAAGCCAGCTCGGGCTCCGAATCTGCAGCTCTCCAGTTACGAGAGCGTTGACTTAGTCGATTGAGCTACCACGACTCAGTCTGAATGTTGTAAAGTCCTAATGTTATACATTAATTGAAATTTTATTCGCTCTCGCAAGATAAATCCGCTTATTTTTAAACAAGAAAAAGATTCATAAATTTGATCTGTTGCATTTTCAACATGTACATGTTGACGTGTGATTAAAAACCTTTAGTCTGTCTTATGGAATTAGTAATATTATACATGAATGTGTAAAACATTTTTAAACTGTTTCAACTCGCATAAAATTATAAAATAATTTGTATTAATTTCTCAAATAGAAATATGTTGAACAATTAATAAATTAAAATTTTGAAAACATAAATTATACGTTATATTATATTCCGCACTTTAGCTTAATTTATGTACGAATTAACCTACATTTTCAACTAAAGTGTTGTCATAAATAAATTGTGAGGAATGAGTTAAAAATGCAAAAATCGTTTTAATACAAAAATTTAGGAAAAAATTATTATTAAATTAAACAAATAATTAAATTAATTATTTAACTCTTTAATAATCTCAATAAAATTAGTTCTTCTTACAGATAATGCGAATATTTTTAAACAGAATAAAATTTAGCTGTTACGTATTAAGCAGTAGGTTTTGGTCTCATTAGATCTCGTGCAGCAAATCAAAAAACCGTAACACTTCAAACCAGCCAACCAATCAACCAACAGCAATGGGGATATGAGGTATCTCCCACCAGAAGAATAGTCTGAAAAAAAATCTCTTTCTCTACCTTTTAAAAATAAATCTCTTTATCCTTCATAGAGGAAGTCGAGGCCCAGTTACCGTTAATGACTCTTGAATGCAGCCACCGTAATTTAAAGATGATTCTAACCCACGTTACGTAATATTACAAAAACTCTTCTCCTTATTTTTTTTCTGCCTCGTTATTCTTCATAGAGAAAGCTGGAACTCAGTTGTATTTAATGTCTCTTCGAAAACTGAAAGCATCCACCTTAATTTATCAATGGTTATTTCCCTTGTTATGTAATATTACACATAAAAATTACATAAGCGCATCCTTTTTAAGTATCATTTATATATTAAAATTCAATTTAAAAGGGAAAAAGTCTAAATTTTTTATGAAAATTGAACATATAGGCATAAAAATATCTCCTACAAATTAATTATTCTATCAATCGAAAAAGCAACACTCATATATCGTCAAAATATATATTTCACTGATAGTAAGGGATAAATAGTTTAAGATATTAAATTAATACGCAAGGAAGAATCTAAAACTAATAAAATATTTTTTAATTCAATTTTTAAAATAACGCAATTACAATATTTATCTTATTTAATACCGTCTACTTTAATGTATATATGCATGAAAAATTCATAACTTTAATAATTTGCAAAAACTCTTTGTAACATCCGGCGTTCTTTAAATTATTTTCACTCTGGACGTTCAAAGTACCGTAATGCTGTTATTCATTATTTTTCCCTCCGCAAATTTCCTCCTTCGGGACTAAACCCTTCTAACTAGTTAAGAGTACTTAAAACTAACTACCCAATAGCAGGGTTTTTCTTCATGTGAGTATTATTTAAAGTGTGCACTTCATCTGATTTTGAAAATTCTTGCTCTTATTGCTACTCCATTAAGGAAATTCTTTACCTTTTTCAGTTATTGTTCTCAGTTATTTAACTTTATACATTCTCCATTCATACTTAATGAAATGTTATTTAAAAATTGCATATCTATTGTAGATTAATATTTTATGGATTTTGTGCCTGTAATAATTTATTTCATTGTCAGGTTTATCAACTAAAAACAAAGCTAATAATTATTAAAAGTACTAATAACGATTTATAGCAGGTCTGGGGAATATAAGATCAGCCAGCAGTTTGTGGTCAGTTTGTGATCCATGAAATCTTCATATAAATATACAAAATGTATGTTTATTCAGTCTGAATATTATATTCGTAAAAAAATTTTTAATCATTCTGCAATAGAGGTCTGAATTGGTAACATTATACATAAATGTGTAAAACATTTTTAAACTGTTTCAACTCGCATAAAATTATAAAATATCACTAGAATTGTGGACCATTGGAGTATTTTTGATTCCACGTCATGTATGTTTTTTTCTTTAATCCAGCAAAATCTATTTTTAAAGGTTTCTATATATGAATATCTGTACGTATGTATGTGTGTGCGTGTTGTATAAATAAAAAAGAGACATATACGTATGTATGAATATTCATCTATATATATATATATATATATATATGCATATAATATACTTTAGTGACAAATGTAGAGTAACTATACATTCTAATACATTATACATTAATAAAATAAACTGTATCACACTGGAATATAGATAAGGAATATATATATATATATATATATATATATATATATGTATATATATATATATATGTATATATATATATGTGTGTATGTCAGGTTTAAAAATATAATATATAATATAATATAATAAAAACATAATAATATTATTTATAATATATATGCATATATATGCATACATGTAAGGGAAAGTAAACTAAATCAGTAAACTAATGTCGGTATTTTGTATAAAACCCTAAAGATGACCCTAAAGCAATATAGTGTCATGAAAACCTCCCGTGATCTAAGAGTTCAAAGATCTCGAAGTAAATTTATAGCCGAAAGCCCCCATTAAGGCCTGAGAAAATTCAAGCGGTTTTAAAATTTAAAGTCGAGGACAAAAATCGACGTCTCTATGCTTTCTCCTTTTTAACCCCTTATCTAAACTGACTACTGGGACTTCCGTTCAAACCAATTAAAACATTATGGGGCTCTATCGGCCAATTTAGGAAATTCCCAAACAAAGGGCAGATTTACGCTATCGAAGATGGACTTTCACATAAATATTTACCCATATTTTGACTTAACATTTTACCCAGATGTTTTCATAGATGTTTTCTTAGATTTCTACGGTTAGCTGATTCCTCAGTTTTTTCAGTCTAGATAGTGAAGTGGGAACACGTCCACCCAACGTTCTGCAAATATAGGTTTTTGACTAAATGGTATCTTGTGTCCGCGTATGACTGCTACCACCCTTCGTAGACTCCGTCTTATTACACACATACATACATATATATATATATATGTGTGTTTGTGTGTGTGTTATAACATATATAATAACATATGTTATATGTACATATAATAACATATAACTTATATAA
>CM063508.1:9516599-9701599 GCA_032207245.1 Pardosa pseudoannulata | reverse complement strand
CACAATGTTCTTTCTGTAACTCTCAACTCACCGTTATTTTATACATATTTAACTTCATGTACGACTTTTGCACGTTTTTACAATATATATTTAAATCTTTTCATCCCAGTCTGGGCGAACTTTTGGGCGAAGCCCCCCACCTAAAACTATTTAAATTTCTCATTCTCATTGACATGCTTAACCTTATTTTAATTTTAAAAATAATATTTTAATGTGCAATTTAAATTACAGATTTTTTTGTTTTAGAATTTCGCTCTTTCGTTTGGCGCAGCATATCCTTACTTTGATCTTGTGCCAATAAACACCAACCAACTAACCAACCAAACACGGCCATCAAAAAAGTTTTAGGACAACCGTAGTCATGGTGGGAGGAGATAATCATATCCACATATAAGGTTGATTTATAATCAGTCTCTTCAAATTTACATGTTAAGAAAGAGTTCTTAATTAGAAACATAAAGATTTATTATTGTTGATAAAGTAACTGCGTAGGTTACAACCATGGCGGACATCGACAACCATACATATGTTGCCGACATTCGTTTTCGCAAGTTAACATAAACTGAACGATTAAAATTCTTTCATCGATATACAAAGTGAACCTTACATTCGGCCCCGCTCAATATAAAATTTAGACAGGCAGAAGAAATTTTAAATTGGAGCATAAAAAAAGAAACAAAGTTTTTGATGAAATCACAGTTCAAGTCTCTGGGGAACACAGACCAGTTAATATCTTTTTGATGACGGCACAGTGGCTCTCATTCTCTTCGTCTGTGCTGTTTTCATCGATGGTTGGTGAATTTCGTTTAAAGTAAGGGCGAAGATGTTGTAAGTTGACAATCTTGATAATTTATTCTGCTGTGTTGTAGACTTGATCTCGTAGCATACGGTTCCGACTGAGCATATAATCACTAATGGTCCTTTGAAAATACGAGAAAGTTTGTGATCTCCTTTTTTCGGCCAGTCCTACAATACGAGATCTCCTGCTTGAAAGAGTGGGATCTGCAATGGAGATCAAATCGTTTCTTGTTCTCCAAATGTGTTTCATACACATTATTTTCATATATATTACTGCCGTCTGAGCCATATAAGGTTGATTTATAATCAGCCTCTTGAAATTTAGATGTTAAGAAAGAATTCTTAAATAGAAGCATAAAGATTTATTATTGTTGGTAAAGCAGCTGCGTAGGTTACAACCATGGTGGATATCGACAACCATACATATGTTGCCGACATTCGTTTTCACAAGTTAACATAGACTAAACGATTACAATTCTTTCATCGGTATACAAAGTGAAGCTTACACACATTCAACTAAAACATTAAAATATTTTACAAAGAATAATATTACATAAGCCAAAAAGCTATAGGCAAACAATAATTACAAATTACAAAAACAGTTACAAATTGCAAATTCTGAAAGCACAGCATTTTTACATGTTCTAAGTGAAATGAGTGTCAGTAAAATGAATTTTTCACTCCATTATTAAAGTATATGAAACAAAAATAGCATAAATCACGAAAAATATAATTATTTAGTTGAACACAATATATCTGATTAATAATATGTAAAACCAATAGAAAAATATATGGTTTTAAAGGCACATATATTAAAATGTGTTAAGATATAAATTCATACAGAATTGTAATACTATTATTCAGATAAAAAGAAAGGCTAGTGGAAACAGAGTAGGCAGAGGAAGGAGTGGAAAAGAGAGCGCCAGCCGAGGATGTCAGCGAAGTGAGCCGTGAGTTTCGTCTACAAACCTGCAAGAACTTGTAACAATAAGTTGCATTCGGTTCAGCTTTTGTTTTACCTCTTCCCGTGAGTCATTGTCAAAGACATACCAGAATAGGACCGGTTTAAACTAGAAAGAAACTTCGGACTTCTCCCAACCAACCCCCGCCCTTCTGGAGTGGACCCACCTTTTTTTTTCTCGGCGAGGTAGTCTGGTTTTATTTTAGAGGACAAGGTTGTGACCAGAGGAGAGTAGAAGGTGAATTCTGATGCATCCGCGGCTTGAGGGATAGAAAAATCATCGCCATATTGTTTTTTTAGAGCAGTCTTCGATATTTACAAATCATAAGTTAAATCCAGTTGTATTCTTTAGGCATTTATTTAATTGTATAAAATCATTTAATCAAGACATATTTGTCCAGGTGTGTTTTATTAATGAGTTTTAATTTCTTCTTTCTCAAACACTAGGACAACGTAACATTATTTTTACAGGACTTTACTGCACTCCGGAGCTCCAGCATAAATTACAACGTGTGACCACATCTCTTCTCTACAAATCAAGGCCTCACCGGCTAATGAGCTGCGTATTGCTTCCATTCCATTTGCAAGTATCAGACGTCTATGTTTATTTTTAATTTTTTATGAAATTATCAGCTTCCTTTCTTCTGAAGTAAAATTTTGAATAAGAAAATTATATTTAATGATTATGTGTGTAAGTGATTAATTTCACAAATGACATTGCTAACGTTTATTAATGAATAAAATTTAAAGTGTAGATCATAGTGTAATAAATTTTGTTAATTGGTGATTATTGAATTAGTCATTATGTTTTTATGTCATTAGTCCTTACATCATAAGAAATATCTATACCCTCTCTGCAACCTGTGGTTAAATCTTAACTCAAAACTATTTACACAATTCTAACCAAATAATTATTAGTGTTAACCAAATAATTACCACTATATCTGTTCTCGGGTAAATACCTAAATTTGGAGAGTTCTATACGACACATACATACACTTATTATTGGATAGAAACATAATAAATTACAAGTAAAAAATACACATTTCATGTAAGTATCTAATAATAAAAAATGTTCTAATATAAAAACCAACTTAAATACTAATTGTTTTAGCTGATTTATTCAAATTTTTAATGCAAAATTTTTGTACCTTCTTTTATCAATAGGTAGATGATAATTTAATATAAGGCAATTTGTCGCAACGTCACGAAATACTATAATGCCCTTGCCATTCATTTTCATTTTTACAACAGCCAATAGACAAACAATAAACTGCACTTCAGTTTGAAACTAAAGACATAATTGTCATAATTTGAGAATTTGCCCTATACGTGAAATCGCCATATTAACATATAAAGTTAACGTTGCTAATGTAGTTGAACGAACGAACTATATATGCATTAAAACTAAAATTTTCACCACGGAAGCAAAATTATTACCGAGTTAACGATAATGAGACAAGCTTAAAGAAAATTTCTCCAAGAAGCAGCCAATACCATGCCTTTATCTAAATTGGTAGTATAATATACGGCCAAGTATGACCACGGCAGGAGGAAAAATGATGTATGGCTTTAAAAAATACTAACCATGTTTAGCAAAGAGTAATATCAGTTAACTCTCACGTTTTTATCAGTGGGCTACCGACAGAAAGGGAAATAAAAATCCTCATTTTCTTCAACGGGAAAAGAAACTTTGCACACTTTTTTTACTCATGTGGTGATTACGCAATTTGTCGAAGATTGAAGTCATACGCATCATTTCTGACGTAATGTTCAGTCTTTGTAAATAGTGTCTTGTTTATAATTTAAATATTGTAATGCATTTTCACATAGATTCATTCATCTGTATTGATATTTGAAAAGTTCTATATTTGTCGTAGTTTTATTTGTGGCAACACAACATCTTTGTAAATATGCAAATATCTGTATATGTTGTCTGCCCATATGAGAGTCAGTGTGACAGTAGCACAAAGATCGGTTGCATCGAAGATGCTGATGTTTGTTTATGATGTTGTTTATTTATTGTTTTCATTACACTATCTTAAATAAATGCCTGTGTCTAAATCTAGTTGTTTTATTTTAACTGCACCGTGTGAATCCCTTCTGAGTATGGTTTTATATATGATGTGATCCCTGCGGATACGTCTTTAAGAATCGTCGAGCAAAAGCACGGGTCACCATACACACGTACTTTTACAAAATTTTTTACTGATTTTTACATACAAACATGTGTAAATCTGATAAAGATCTAATCACAAGACAACATGTAACATTGGTTTATGATTCCTTTTACTGATGAAGTTTCTACAGATTTCTTATATTTCTACAGATCTATTTTACTTCGGGTTGACTTGACATAAGGTCTTTTATAGGGTGAAAATATTTCGCTATCACACAAGAAATCAGTGTATTCTTCAACGAGAAAAAGGCCGAACGATGGCCGAATGGTTAGGGTGCTGGCCTTTGGAACCGAAGTTCGTGGGTTAAAATCCCACTGTGGCGTGGATTTTCGTAGCCCTCCAGAATCAGCTTTAAGCAGTAGTTCCCGGTGTCATTAGCCCTCGTGTTGCAAAAAGTAGACCTTAGCGCTCCAAGCCAAACCAACCATCAAAGAGAGAAAAAACATGTTGAGTTTATTTAAGATAATTAAATAAATAAGAATATTCAATTTTGAATGCTGTCAAGCATCAACTTACTAACCTCACTAACAACAAGTTAAGAACACAAGTAATTAAAAATAAAAAAATCTTTTTATTTTTATTCGAACAATATTTCGTTGCCATTGCCAAAACAGAAAAGCAAAGAAAATAAAACTTATTCTCTATTCAAAGAGTAACGTAATAAAAATAATCATTAGAGATGAGAATCATGTGAAAAACAAAAATATCTTTATCATGGAACAGTTGTGAAATATTTAACAGTATTATTACTCTCGTATATAAGTATTTACACCATGGTGTATTTTTTACTTTACACAGTTCTAGCTTTTGGAGTAAAAAAATAATAATCATTTGGATTTCTTTAATTTTTCCTGCATCTAACTAGCTTGGAAAGAATTCAAAATACTATTTTTTTTTAATTTCTAGTTATTTTTAAAAGAAACTATGTTACTAATTCTGTTCATTTGAATTCTAAACTATTCTTGCAAATAAAATCTAAGTGGTACTTTAATTGTTAGCAATTACAGATAAACAATTCTGGAGTTTACTTAAAGTATCCCTACCATAAAATCTTGGTTATTAACGGTCTGTAGGCTCTTTAAATTTCTATTTCATGACCAAGTGCGTTTTAAACATCGTGTATTCTTTATAACTCACTTCTATAAAAATAAACAAATTTCAAAATAGCTTAAATTAAATTTAACTGCAGCTGAAGTATGTACGTTAATTCCTTAAGTTACTTAAACTAGTCTTTACTGGTTAATTAAATGAAGGAAATTTTCTTACCCTTTTGTTGTTTATTCAGTTCTTGAATTTTATAGCGCAGACTGAAAAGCCGTTTTATTACGCTGAAAACTTTAGTCGTTTTTTAATTATTTCAAGAATATTGGATTTTTCCTTACGTGATGACACTCATATTAGCTTAAATAGTTTATAACCTTTATAAAGATTTTAATAACACCCTCTAGTTAGAATTTATAATTTTCTAAATTTCCGTGAATTTTCATGTAAGTCTAGTAGTTTTTGTTTTAGATGTTTCTATTTTGGGAAATTTCACGAAACTACATTTTAAACGTGGTTAAAATTACAGTTAAATACGTCTAGAATATCATCTTAAGATTTCGGTTGCATTTTAACTATTAACTATTATCATTAATAATTAATCGCAGCTACATATATACATCCATTAGAATATCGTTGAAAGTTTGTGTTTTGACTGAAAGTTTGTTTTAAGTTTATTCTAATAATTTCATAAACTAGATTTAAAATTTTGAATTAACGTTTACTTTAAAAAAATTAGTTGTTTAACCATTTACTCACCAATGCTTAATTTGTCAATTAGCGAATACTTAAAATAGTGAGTTGTTTAACCGTTTACTCTCAAATGTTTAATTTGGGGAACATGATATTTGTTTTATATCTTCAAGAACCAGTTTTTGTAATATTTTTCACTTCATTCATTTATGATTCTTTAAAATATTTTTAATTGGAATTATGATTTTATGCTTTTAAATTTTATGAAAATACATTTTTCACGTTCACTGAATTTTCTTATCTTTCGAGCAAATTTTAGTCAAATTAGCCAAAAATCAACTTTTAACTTCTTGACAATAAAGTCTTGGAGAATTCACTCATTTCATATGCCATTGTATAATTTAAGTCTCTGAGGCGACAAGAATAGTCTTACCCCAAGAGAACACACGTGCAACTTAGTTGTTTTTCTGTCATCACATTGTTTTTATTAGTCTATAAATTGGGCCCCTCAAATCTTGAGATCACTTCCATTTTTCATTTTTTTCTTCCATTTCCATCATCACCCGTGATTATGTTTTAAGCACGTCGCGTATAGCGTGTCTGGTAAATTTCAAATGGGTGTTTTTTTTCTTGTCCGGATAAAAAAAAGATTTCCCCATGACTGCGAGAATGTAATTATTTGTACCTTGTGTTTCTCCATTTAATGAATCTACGGAATGAATCTTAAATCATCTTTCTACCATGCGGTGTGTTGTCAAATTCAGCATCGTTAACCCCCCCCCCATATATACATATATATATATGTCTTCATACATGTATATATGTATGTATGCATGCATACATGCATGTATATATATTAGCCAGGAAGGTATATATACCTTTCTGACCAAATATATCGTATCTATAGTTTTAATACATTATATATTAATACTTATATGTATCTCACACCCACAGTATAAAGCTAAAGTATAAAAATCAAATATATACATATAAATGAATATATACATATGTGTGTATATATATATATATATATATATATATATATGAATACATATATATGCATTATACATACATACACACAAATATATATATTTATCCATACATGTGTATATATATTTATATGCATATACATGTATGTATATGATATATATATATATATATATATATATATATATATACACACATTCGGGGCAAATATGCAGTATCTATAGTTAATATAATTAATATTTCATAAATATAATTAATATTTAATAAGTATCTTACAACCACGATATAAAACTAGAGTATAAAAAATTGTGTGTGCGTACGTGCGCTTGTGCCCGCGCGCGCGCGTGTGTGTGTGCGTCCTCTAGTGCGTGAGTGAGTGAGTTATACATACATGCAGATATATATGAATATACATACGAATATGTATGTGTTATTTATACATACATCGGGGAAAAGGATATCCCCACAAACAGTGAATATTAGATAAATATTATAACTGGAAAAATTTTTAAACTCGGTGATACTTCTTAAAGAAATAATATAAAAAAGAGAAATTAAATTCCAAAACAGTTTTCTCAATCTCGAATCACGTTTTTACAACAGAGAAAGGGAAATTTAAGTAAACATGGAAAGTGTTATATTTTCTGAGAAATCCTGACGTACGGATAAATCACGAGGAACCTTCTGCTGAGAAAGCGGAAGCCGAGAGAGCGCCACGAAAGGAAATATTAAGCACGCGGTAATCCTTGTATAAATATCTGTCTTAAGCCTAAGAGTTCGAAAATCTTCCATTTGTCCGTAATCCGCACGATTGATAGTATACTTATTTTTAGACCCAATTTAAAAAATAAATATATGAAATTCCGCTTAGGCCTATTACATTATATTTTTTACTTCTTTATATAAATTAAATGAAGTATTGCATTTCCGATTTATTTTGGGGCTTAGATTCCAAGGAAAATTTTTATTTTGACCATGACTTATTTAATTTTAACCATTTTAAGGTTTACGTCTGTGTCTACGTGTGTAAAGAAACTTTTATTCAGAAACTATAAATGTTCAATTTGATATTTTCTGAAGTGGTTATGACTAGTTTACTCGTGACGTCTGTTTGTATATATGTATCTCGTATAACTCAAATCAAAAACACAAAAGGAAGACATTTAAATTATTTTTTAATTTAAATCTATAAACAATATTGAGAATTTGAAATTCTCATTTTGACCTTTCCTCAACTGGTTAAGACTATTTTACTTGGAACGTCTGTATGTATATATGTATCTCGTATAACTCAAATCAAAAACACGAAAGGAAGACATTTAAATTAATTTTTAATTTAAATCTATAAACAATATAAAGAATTTGAAATTCTCATTTTAATCTTTCCTGAACTGGTTAAGACTATTTTACTTGGGACGTCAGTATGTATATATGTATCTCGTATAACTCAAATCAAAAACATGAAAGGAAGACATTTAGGTTTATTTTTTAATTTAAATCTATAAACAATATTGAGAATTTCAAATTCTCATTTTGACCTTTCTTCAACTGGCTATGACTAATTTACTTGGAACGTCTGTGTGTATATATGTATCTAGCATAACTCAAATTAAATAAACACGAAAGGAGGACATTTAAATTATTTTTAATTTAAAATCTATAAACTATATTGAGAACTTAAAATTCTCATTTTGACCTTTCTTCAACTGATTATGACTAGTTTACTTGGGACGTCTGTGTGTATATATGTATCTCGCATAATTCAAATAATAAACACAACAAAAGGGGGACATTTAAATTATTTTTTAATTTAAAATCTATAAACTATATTGAGAACTTAAAATTCTCATTTTGACCTTTCTTCAACTGATTATGACTAGTTTACTTGGGACGTCTGTGTGTATATATGTATCTCTCATAATTCAGATAAAAAACCACGAAAGGAAGACATTTAATTTTTTTAATTTTAATTTTAATTTAACAACTACAAATAATATAGAGAAGTCTAGAAGTATTTAGGCAGAAAGTATCGAATGTGGAACATTTGAAATTATGAAAAAAAAAATGTAAAAACAAAACGCGTATCACGTTTCGGTTTTTTATGATTGTTATATAGTTTAATTGGGTTTATTAGCTCCTCTCAAAAAAAAGGAAACATAACACATTGCAGGCAACAATGTACTTCCTTATTAAGTAAACTTAAAAGTGTAGTCTAAATTTCATTAATTTTGGTCTTAAATTAGGTACGTTTAAGCTATGTTTTTACTGCGTAGTGCAACCCCTTTATTCATTATTCACATACAATATTATAGACTTTTTATTAGGTAAACAAACATCCTGTGTCCCCGAGCAACCCTGAAAGATTTATAGATGCATCAGCCTAAATAGTAGGGAACCCAGTTCAACATTAGCAAAGCTATCCCCAACCGAGCTAAGTCAAACGAATTGGAAGAACTTGATAACTTTATCAGGAGTGTAATTGATTACATCTTATATACTTATATTTCTTTCTTGAATACTTGCTAATCTTTATAAGTAATTGTAGGTTCGATAAAGCTTTTTGACAAGTTGTTTCTCTAAAAAGTGGAAATCACAACAGAGGCATAGAAGATTATAAGGTGGGCGTTACTCTCTATAAGGGAACAATAAAAATACATTAGAGCCTTCAACAGGAATTGAACACAAGTCATCTGTCTGAAATTAAAATGAGCTAAATGCTTTACATTACAGGCAAAGCTATGTTGCAAAGAATTACTTTATAAAATTTGATGTAGCTTTTATATAATTTTAATATTAAAATATTCCTCCTAAAATAGACTGTTGACCAAAATAAAGGTTACAAGCATACAAAATTCAGATATTTCGACACGAAATAAGTTTAATGCATTGAAATTTGGTATAATAACGCTTTATTTTGTAAGGTGGGAGTTGCTAACAAAAAAGAAACGCACGAGCTTAATGTAGGCTGATATAAAAATGAGAGCAGCATTTGCTAAAAAAGTATACGTCACAACTGTTTATTGCTTTGCCTAGGGTGCAGCCACCTCGTACACATATGCAAGTTTCACAAGAAGCTGTCCTATTGTTAATGATTATATATTAATCAAAGATTTAGGCAGTAACTCCTTGAACGTCTGATGGGTCCTCGGAGGGGATTGCCCACATGCAAGGACTCTTAAAGAACCCCCCAAAATTGTGCTATGGGATTGATGTTGCTAGCCACACCATGAATACCCTCTTCCTCCAGATAATCGTTGATAAGTACAGCTGTGTGTTGTCGAATGTTAAATTCGTTTTCTAGTCCATAAAAACGAAAATTGATTCCCCAAAGCTCCTTGAAAGAGATGCATGTAGGATTCGAGAATCTCATCACTATACAATTAATGTTGTTGTTGTTGAGGTTATTAACCCCCCTGGTGAAGGCTTTCCAAACTAGGTCCAATAGACCCCCGTCGCAATATGCGACTAGTTCAGGGTTAAGGGTACCATGCAGCTTCACTTGAGTGAGGATCAATGACGGCTAACGACAGCCGAAACTTCATGAAAAGGTGCGCCTTCAGTTTGATGAGCACCGCTAGGGTTGAAGAAAGACTTTGCCTGGTTCCTCGTAATTTAAAAGCAGGGACAAAGCAGAAAACCCCACCTCAGGCTTTCTCTTCCATCTCCAGTGATATCTTTTGGGAACTTGGAGGACATTGCCAGCACGATCCTTATTTTACATGTCCCATCCGCTATTAATAAACAGGGTGAATCTTTGACTGGTTCAAGTTTCTATCCACCAACCCTCCTGTTAGGAGAACCCTGCCTTTGCCCACTGAGCCACTGTAGATTAATATAGCGTTCTGTACCAGTAAGAGAAGTTATGGAGCGGTCTTTGTCCATCCCCATACAATGTCATTACAATCAAAACGATGATTTTCTATGATGTTTTCAGGGTTGTAACGTCTCATGGGTTCTCTCCAAACAGAAACTTCTAGAGTTGTATGAAAACTAGGTTATATCCCCAGTTTTTAAAATAATAATGGTATTTCTATCTATTTAAAAAAAAACGTATTTTGTATTCCAGTATACATTTGTTTAACTGTAAGATTCAATATTTGCGTGATAATAAGATAGTTGTAATTCTATTGACCCTTTCTTCTGCTATGCGAAATTTATCTTGACTTCGATTTTCCGCTCATTTGCCCCGCCTCTTGACAGAATTAAACACCAACAATTGCAATGGTTATCTTTTCTTTCTTCCGATTACTACTGGGGAATAAATTTCCATTCCATGGAGAGAAAAAGATTCTTCTCCAGGAAATTCCGAAAGTTTTCTGTAAAAAGGAATCTCTTTTATTTCTTCCCGGAACAGGTGACGATTTCAATTTGCAACTGATATCGAAATACCTTTTTGCCACTTGTTTGAAAGGAATGTTTGTAAGGCAACAACGAAGTTATTCTGAACTCAGGAAGCATTTCCTTCTTTTTTTTCCTCTTTTTTTCGAACAGGAAAATATCTTGATAATCTGATAGCATAAGCAAAACATCGCGAGAAATAACAAGATGTTTATCAGAGATTCTAGTAATCATACAGTAGGTATTATTTTGCGCTTGTACACTTTTTTTATATACAGTAAATCACCATTTTTAGGTCGGTATTCCGAATGACATACAAGTGTTTTACTGTATATGAAAAGGCGCATAATCGAAACTTGAAAGATTTTCAGAATTGGAAATTATAGTGCAAATTTAAAATTTCTCATTTACTTCTGGAGATGTTAATACTAGTATATTATAGCAAGAGTACCCAGGATTTTTTCAGAAAGAGTTACCTAAAGTTACCTACTTGAAAATGTTAGACGACTCACCTAAAGTTAATGGTGAAAAAAAATTCAAAACCATAATTTATCTATTTTCATATATTTTGTATATTTATCAAAAAAAAATTACTCTCTGCTACCCTAAGGAAAATAAATTTGTAATACAGATACCGAGTTTTTTTTAATCTCATTGTTAATAAGATATCGAAGAAATAAGTGAATTTCGTGGCATCGAAGAAATGAAGTTGATCAAAAGACAAATGACTGAACATGTGTCAAACCCAAATGAGCCTTTTTTTTTACCCGTATCAGCTCCAGTTTTCGTACCGACCATAAAAATGGATTTTTGTTTAGTTTTTGATTCAGTTTCGGTCTAAACCCCTGATACATTAGTGACTGGGATTTCTATTCGGCCCATACGAGATCTGAAAATATATACGAAGATCTTGCTGGAATATTATAAAAAGATTTTTCTGGATCTAACCTAAGAAACCCAAAAGACTATACGAATTATTACTTATGGCTACATGCATTTATACGTTTCAAGAAATATAAACTGTAACAGATATTTTCGATTTATTAGTTGAGCCGCAATAAACTTCTGAAAGAGTCACATGCGGCTCGTGATCTAACATTTAACAATCGCCGTATTGTAGCATAGTATAAGGTACACGTAATAAAATATGAGTCATGTGCACCTTTGACAATACCAATTTTTATTTATTCAAAATTATCTCATCTAGAGGGTCAAGTATTTATTATCCCACTGTAAAACAAAGCGGAATATTCGCCTTTCATTGAAAGTCCTCTGTTTCTGCAAGAACCAATTTCGAACATCATTCAGTACTTCAACATCTCTGTCGTCCTCTATAATCATCCCCGTAAATATTTTTCGATTTCTACAAACGCATGAAAATCGCAGGATTGTATACGATTGACTGCGATAAACGCAGAATCGTCTGGACTGTAGTCATGATATTGGAGAACCTACCTCTGAAATTCCTGCTGCTGATCTTAGATGTTATTTAATGTATGGGCGTTATCATGTTGTAGAATAACACTGTGACATAGTTCGCCTGAACTTTTTAACCTTTTGAGGACGAATGATAGATATTTACACCAAGTAGTGTGTTAGATTTTAAGAATTAGTGGAATGTATAATAGATAAGAATAATATGAACGAGGGGGATACAAAATACATAAACACAATCAAATAGAATTAAATGCATATGGATTGGATCAGCATTGGGAAAACGAAAACCCAATAAGATTTATGATTAAAGGAATGAATAATTTACTCACTACAATGACTTTGAATATTTTCACTCCACACGTTGTCCAAACCATCCACTTTAACCCTTTTAAGGACAATGGTTTCACACCGAAACCACCTGATAATACCTTTTTTCTGTTTTAAACACATGAATTTTTTCTTTGTTTTTGACACTTTAAACTATAAATAGCTGGTATCACTACAATTAATTTATTTCTCTTTGAAATATACTTTTTTGAATTTGCTTTACATAGAAGAATCGAACTCTGGAAGAATCAAGAGTTCGATTTTCTTCATGGTCTCATATGAAAATACTTACCCAACACTTTACTTAAAAATTGTTTAGCTATTTATTAACTACATTATTTTATTTATTCATTGTTCTACAAATTTAATTAGTTTAAGAAAGAAATATTTTCCTACTGTACAAGGGGAGCGTTTCACAGTTAAATCACCCTCTCTAAATCTCGCCCCACCCCCAAAGAATGCAAAAATATTTTTTTCATATATTTCAAATCTATAAGGCTCATAGATAAAATTTATAGCCTAATTGCATTAAATACCAAAGAATTTGTAATCGTGATCTTCAAAGGGTTAAAGAAACCAAGAATAAACAGAAAATATAGCCGATTTAATAACCTCGCTCCTCGATCTCAGCGAACACTACATTCTATTATTATGTTACAGATGGCGCTACGCTCAACGGTAACAAATAAACACAGTTTACAAAACTATTACGCAATTGCTGTCGTATCATGGCTGTTGGACGGAACATAGTGTTACTATCGAATTACGGGCTTTTTTGAAATACGTACAAAGCACTTCATTCCCATACTGTCCATTATTCAGATGGCATACAAGTGTGGTTATCCCTGCTTATCAATTACCTCTACTCTCTGTCCTGTTTGTATTGTGCTACCTTTCTCTCGCATCAGAAAAAACCATTCATTTCTTCCCGCCTGCTTATTTTTACACAAAAAAGCGATATCAAAGAAAATTCCCATATAAAGGGAAGGCATGAACCTAAGTATCCGGTCTTTACCTACAAGAATATGGAGAAACATCGGTAAGGATAATTTGCTTGCATCACGTAAATTAGGCAGCGTGGCGTCGATATTCGTATTACCTCGATATATCATAAGTGTTAGTCAAAAAATGTTGAAAAGATTTTGGTCCTCGAGCTTCGAAGAGACAATTTTTATTTGCTATTAACACATTGTGTGCTGGTACACTTCGCAGAGGAATTGTACCGGGAGCGGCCATTTTGAACGTAAATTTAGTTATTCAGTTAAATCTCAATAGATCGAAAATTATTCAACTTTTTCCATTTTATATTGAAATATATAAATAGAAATATATAAATAACAACCATAAGATTTTTGTAAACAAAAAAATGTATTTTTTAGTGGATAATTTTATAATAGTATCACAAATAGGAAAAATCAAATAGAAATAGTAGTGTATAGTTTTAATTTTTTCCCGTTCTGTGGTTCCTCACCGACTGATGTAAAAACTAGTTTTTATTTGTCTAAATTTTTCCAGAATCTATGTAATAGACAAGAATATTCGGCTCGTTTTCCTGTATATACCGTTATGCTTGTACCCACAAACAAACCATGTTGTTACACTAACCCGTACAAGTACGTGACCAGCGCTCAAGTATCAATCGTCAGAAAACGTACTAGTACCTGTCCTACACACTATGTGTTTAAACTTCTCGAAGCAGTGTTTACATAGTATTTGTAATGAAAACGAATGACTTAATGATTCTGTTATTTTTATTCTTTTTCCTTTGAAGCAAAAGAAGTGAAAATATGGAGAACTAATCGTGCTCAATCCTTTTACTTTGTATAATGAAGAAAAATTAAATAGTAGTTCATATTCAAAATTTATGATTAAGGCATTCATCTGTATTAAGATTTATCCTCTTAAATTACGTAATATGTAATATGACAGTTTACAATTACACTCATGTCCATAAATTAAGGATGATTCAGAATCACACAGATATTGAGCTCTAAAATAAAAATTTCACCTGTAGAATTATCACACACATCTTGAAAAAGAATATGCAAATTGCAGAAAACCACCAGATGGCGCTGATAGTACGTTACAATGACGAGAGTGTATGAAAGGGGTATATAAGGAAAGGGAGCAAAGAAGTAAAATTGTTCACAAGCGCTTTAAAAGCCTTTCAGTGCAATAACCGCATAGTTATGGCACAAAGGAAGCATTTGGATGATTTTTTACGTGGTAGAATTATCGGACGACTGGAATGTGAACGTACCCAGCTGGAAGTATCCGAGGAACTTGGAATCGCCCAGAGTGTCATCTCCAGGCTTTGGCAACGATTCAAACATGATGGTAATGTGAGTAGATGTTACAGCACAGGTCGCCCCCGAGTTACTACGCCGAATGATGACCGGTATTTGGCAGTTACTGCCAAAAGAAACAGACGGAGCACAGCATCAGACCTGTCTCGTCAGCTCTCTTCAGCTACCGGTACGACAGTTTCAAGGCAGACCGTGTACAGACGCTTAGGGAACATTGGTCTATATGTTCGTAGGCCTGTCAGATGTGTTCCCCTTACCGCAACTCACTGTCGCCTGCGATTATGCTCGGCTAGAGAGCATGTATTGTGGACACCGCAACAGTGGTCTTGTGTGATGTTTTCCGACGAGTCCAGGTTCAGTTTACATTCTGATTCTCGCCGGACTTTCATATGGAGAGCGACAGGTACCCGTTACCACCAAGAGAACACCACTGAACGACACCGTTACGGTGGTGCAGGATGGCTCGTTTGGGGAGGAATTATTCTTGGTTCCAGAACTGACCTGCATGTTCAGAGTGTAACGATGACAGTCCACATCTATCGGGATGTCATTCTGAAACAACATGTACGTTTGTTTCGGGGCGCCATGGGTCCTGAATTTCTGTATATGGATGACAACGCCCGACCTTACCGTGCAAACATTGTAGACGAATGCCTTCAATCGGAGGATATCACCCGTATGGATTGGCCAGCATACTCACCGGGCTTGAATCCAATAGAGCATGTGTGGGACATGCTTGGCCGACGAATTGCAGCCCGTCAACCCCCTCCCAACTGTCTATCGGAACTTTGGAGGGCATTGCTTGATGAGTGGTGTAATTTTCCCCAAGATCAGATTGATAATCTGATACTCAGCATGCGTAGGCGTTGTAACGCTTGTATTGCATCGTCCGGGAGACATACTCCGTATTAACCATCACACTAACCATGTTATACTGTTTTCTGTAAATAGGTTCTTCTTTGAAATTTGCTCCATGGAGTAAAAATCGCAATTTTTATTAATTATGTCAAACATATAGCATCTTTTTTGCTCTTTACCTTTTGTTTAATAAATAGACTTTACAAATAAGTCAAATTTGTTTTGCTTTTGTCTCTTTCATTGCCTGAACTTCATTATCCTTAATTTATGGACATGAGTGTATTTTCATAAAGCTCAATGTATTTATATTTTTAAAGTTTCGTGTAGAACCTTTCGTTACAGTTCCCTCTAATAGTTTTATATTTTGACCAAATACATATACAAAATAAAACTTAGTAACCAATATCTATCACGTTTGCCCTCAACTAAAGTTATCCCACACGTCGATATCCTATCCATGTTTTTCTTCCACCAGGGTGTCTTTCTTATTTTCAAGAAATAATATTTCAGTAGAACCGCAGAAAAAATACAAGTTTATCTTTTGAAGAGGAACCTGGTGTTGATTTTAGTTTGCGGAGTAAATTACTTACTCTCTGTGTGAGACAGGAAAGAAACGTAGTAAAGCCGCGCTCCAGTTACGCTTGAAAGCAAAATTTCGGGTATCAGAATATAGCGTAGGAGTTTTCGAATGGGTCTGGAAGAGTGCAAGCTAAAAGATTCTGGGGAATGTTTTTAAAGCGTCTTCTGAAGCTAGGAGATTAGTCCTAGTGATATGAAACTTTCAAACTCTCGAAAATCATCTCACAAATAACAGTGAATTTGGCAAAAAATAGCTCTGCCATTTCAGATCTTTTCTTTTTTTTCGAACCAAACTTTTTGAAGTATGAACATATATATATATATATATATATGTGTGTGTGTGTGTAATGTTAAAATCCCTTATTTACGTATTTTAATATTAATTTAATAACTTTTGTTCATAAAGTGAGTTCGGGGTTTGCGCGGTAATTCTGATATTTCCCTCCAGACACGCTGTAGACTTAATTTAGCCTCTGTCTGTACTACTTTAGCTAATAGTTAGCGCGTTTTCTTTAAACATGGGTATTTTGTATCACGTGATCAATTGTGCTTAGGGATTATTCGTAGTCTTTTTACCTTAGGATTCCCTACTTGAAAAGCGTATGTGAGGGATTACATTGTCTGTGTGTACGAAGTTGTAAAGGTGTTTGCCTGTTGTACGGGTTTCTTGTTTCTTACCAGAAATAAACTGTGTTGTGATTTTGAATGAGTCTCGCCCATATTACATATATATATATATATTATATATATATATATATATATATATGCATATATATGTATATATGTATATGTATATATATATATATATATATATATATATATATATATATATATATATGTATGTGTGTATATGTGTATATATATATATATATATATGTATGTATGTGTGTATATGTGTATATATATGCATATATATGTATATATGTATATGTATATATGTATATATGTGTATATATATGTATCTATATATATATATAAATATATATATATATATATATATATATATATATATGTATATATGTATATATGTATATATATATGTGTATATGTATATATGTATATTTATGTATATATGTATATACATGTATATATGTATATATATGTATATATGTATATTTATGTATATATGTATATATATGTATATATGTATATTTATGTATATATGTATATATATGTATATATGTATATTTATGTATATATGTATATTTATGTATATATGTATATATATGTATATATATATATATGTATATATATATATGTATATATATATATATATATATATATATATATATATATATATATATAATTGCACTTAAAATATTTCTCTAAACTTCTCATTTTCCCATCCACAAAATATAATATCTAAATTAGAGTTCGCGACTTGCATTCTTTGAACCAATTTCCCAAAGCTAACTCTGAAATAAATACAAATTTTCTGTCCAGTCGCCACATTTTCTAGCTTACCCTGGCAAATGGTTTACGTTTTCCAATTATCTAAGTTCCTGTCCGAATTTCTAAATAAGCTAAGATATTCTCTCTTGGGAAGAATTCGTTTCCTATCTCGCTGTGAAGCCGACTTTTTTAATAGCAATAGTGTTTTGTGATCCTTCCTTTTTCTGCTCTTGGCAGAGTAACATGTCTTAGATCTTAAATAAAATTTAAGCTCCACTACTGACTCGCTGTTTTTCTTTTATGGAATAGTGCTACGGCTGTTTAATCTTAGATTTCCTTATGCTTATCCTTGCCCATTAAGCCCGGGAAAATAACAATAATAGGGTCTTAATTTCATGTGTAACCAGTGTATAAATTTTTGCCTGGTTACCCTGTGTTTGCTTGTTTCTCAAAATTAACACTTGATAATCATAAGTCTATTGGGAACAATATCGCGTTTTTCCCGCTCTGGGATTCAAAAATAATTAAAAGTTGAATTTTTCTTGTAGCATTCGACGTAAAGTCTTGAATTGTAAGTGTTGAATGGTGCCCTTTAAAACCCCATAAATGTAAATTGATGGACTTATTTTACTGATGATATCAAGGCTACAAATTACTTAGGAATTATATTTGCTCAGTATGCCCGGCAATTCAAATTTAAGGGTCTAATTTCCCGCGTATATAGTAAGATCATTTCATGTATGTATGTGTGTGTTTATATATACAATGCCAGAAACAATTAAAGAATATTGGAAGTCTTACATAAATTCACGTGTAGAGGTATATTGACGGGAAACAAGACTAATCTTCAACATGAGCTGTTGATCAAAACGTTTTTATTAAAAGACTAATAAGTAAATAAAGAGTAAAAAGGTAAAGTATAAAGACATCAGGGCGTTGATAACACTTGCGGATTGCAAGTGACAATCTGGCGAAAAGTAAGTTTTTTTTTTTTTTTTTTTTTTTTTTTTGTTAAAAATGCTAATCCCCCCCCCTCCCCGACTGAGTTGTGTCGCTTATCTTATATACTGCAAAATGCTCGCGCGCAGCATGGAGGGAAATTTGCATTCGACGGGAGCTTCTTCGACGCGGTTAACATCAGAACGCCACACGTTAAGAGTCACGTTAAGAGTCATTTTGCAGAAAATAGAAGAATAGAATCTTAATTGCAAGTTATTCTCATTTTCAAACTTGGGAGTATACACATTTTGAGTTTGGAGTCAAAAACGATGTTTTTTCGGCAGCAAATAAAATTTCGCTTTCAACTGAATGAAAGACAAAAGAGAAAATAATGATCGACACTCAAGTGTTTTATTTCGATGAGTGAGAGGACTTAACTAATATATCAACCGATATAGGAACTTAGGGGTTTGTTGGTCTTTTAGATAGGGATGGGGAGGGACACAATCCGAACTTCCAATGCGTCTATACACAAACTGAAGTAGCTGAAGCCTCTGGAGACCCACGAAATATGATTTTCAAGAACTGGAAACGGTTTTTGGAAACTGGAAATGAAGGATGGAGAACCCAAGGTCGTAGGCGTCAGCAACGCCCAATGAAGATCGGTATTTAACATTAACGGCTCGGTGACTCTGGAATGTAAATAGCATTCATCTTCATTGACACTTTCGCTCGGCTACTGATGCCACAATTTCAGTTCAAATCGTCTAAAAAGAACTCAACTCTGTAGGTCTTTATGATCTCTGGCCATTGATATGCAATACATTAAGAGCGAGGCACCGTCTGACCGTCAGGGAAAGCATTTGGACTGGTGGCACAATATTCTTTTCTGTAACGAGTCCGCTTTTATCTTAATCCTTAAAATAGGCGTATTTTTGACATGAAGTAAATTAACATTAGAAACAATACTGCTTTTGGGCACAGAAGTTTCAGTTCGCAGTAGGAGAATAATGGTCTATTCAAGTATCCCCATTGATGATCGCACCGATCTGCCCACTATTTGAAATTATGCACAGGCCCAATATAGCATGTTTTGGGACATGAAAGGTTGAGGAGTTGCTATCCCCCTACTACTACCAAATTGGAAAGATCTCTTCTGGTGGAGTAAGACAGAATACCCCAGCTCCTTAATAACAGCTTGATCGACTCCTGAGGTGTTGTATGTTGCTCGCAATCCGGGAAACCCTACCCCCTACTAAAAACGATTTTCTTCCAAGGATACACCTTTCCTATTAGTTTTTTTCATTTTGTATCCAAATTAAGTGCAATTAAATGAATTGATTTCTGCCAAACATATGTAGTTTTTTTCATGTAGCCTTCCGTGATTGGCAATTATGTTTTTCGAGGAATCATGAGTAGGTTTCGAGAAGAAGGTAACAACAGAAATTCTTTACTAAAACCCTTTCCCTTGTCACTTAATATTCAATCTGTTATAATGCATTTTGTGATCATAGAGTAAAGATAAGATTTAAAAGCAAAATATATTAAATTTCATTTAAAACTCCAAAGTACTACTGTTTATAACTGCACTATTATATTTTATTTACTACTGAATATTAATTGCGCTTTTGTTTTAAACCTTTACTCTTATTTTGTACAAAATAAGTACAAAGTATCATACCGAAATGTGGCCGAATGGTAAAGCTCTGTCTTCGGTACCGGAGTTCAAGGGTTCGACTCCCGCTTATGGCATAGATGTTATAGCCGTTCGGAATCGTCTTTAATCAGTTGCTCTCAGTCTCTTTAGCCCTCGTTCAGCAAAACTGTAGGCCGTAGCTCTCCAAAAGAAAACACCGGATCATTATTAATGATATATTTGCCAATGCCATTAAAACACAGTTATAATTAAAAAATAAAATTTGAAATAGGTTCTATGAGTAGTGATATGTTTCTGAACTGCAAATATATATCTATGTAGTATTTCATGAAATGTGAAAAGGTAAGGGGTCAGTATTCGAAGTATGACAATTTGGGATAAAGGGGGTGGGGGTCCAAAATATTGAAAAATGTTTGACACCATTTATGGGTAGTCCCGTAAATGCATAAATAGTCTATGGTTATATATCTATATAAATTTCCTTATTTCATGTTTAAGAACGTATCTCTGGCCGAACGACGGGTGAATGGCTAGGGCGTTGACCTTTAGTGAGGGAGTTCGTGGATTCATATTCGACCGTGGAATGGAGGTTCTTAGCCTCTCGAAATCAGTTTTAAACAGTAGGTCCCGGTCTCATTAGCAGTCTTGTTGCAAAAACGTAGACCGTAGGACTCCAAATCAAACGAAAAAAAACTTACCTCTCTAAACTCATTTATCAACTGTTTCTTCATAGCTGTAGTAGATATCTTTGGGTTATAAAAGTACACTTACATAGCCAAACAGATCATTCTGTTTTAAACCCCTTATAGAAAAAAGGTGAAAATTATTTTTAAAAGTAAGCTTTCTAAAGTTAGATCAATTAGAATGCAAAAGAGAAGAAAGTCCTCGTTTTCTAAAGTAGATACCACTAAAGAACGTGTTAAGAATTTGCCTTTTATAATTCTCACTTATAGTTCTTTTAATGTTTTACTCTACAGAATTTTTTTAAATGCAGTGAATTCCGCTATTTAAAATGAAATATTTGTGCCTTTAAAAGTATCATTTCTTTAATGGATCATTTAACGATACGTAAAAATTCCTTTAATGTGTTTTTTCCTTCGGTATTGTAGTGCAGTTTGGAAAAAAAGTGCCTCACGGAGAAGAAATAATTTGCGTTTACTCCCAATTATGATTTATACAGAGCTATTTCGGGATTCTATTAAAAGCTTTCTTTCTTTTTTAATAAAAGCGTGTTTTAAAAGACTTTAGATATTTCTAAAACTGTGCTTAATAAAAAGCATTAAGATGCTAAGATATTTCACAAATACGGAGTAAAAGGAATTTTGATAAGGGTTTACTCGAATACATTGATGAATTGGATAAATTTACTAAAGAAATTTGAATGGTTGAATCGTAAAATTTGAGTCAGAATGATTAACACTACGTTTACGGGAAACGACATTTTGAAGCATTTCGAATTTTATAAGTAAAATTAAAAAAAAACTTTTTACATTTTTATTTTATCTCTTGTACTGACTTTTATTCATTGAATGAGGTAAACATATACTGAAGTCTATTTTCTTTAAAAGTGTTGATCCGATCATATTCTAGACAAAAATTTTAGTAAATTAGTTCTACTCATGCAAACATTGCAACAACAATAATAAATAGGAATGTATCGAAAATCCTTTATCCAATATTGTTATCTAAAATGAAACTAGCAGCAAGCAGCAGTAGAAAGAGCAAAACGCAGAATGTCAATGGAAATCAGAGTGTGAAGAGATTTTGAAGATTTTAGTTGCTTGGTTCGAGTACTATTTTTTGAATTACTAATATTAGGAACCTTAATATTATGTCCTGTTCTCATTTTTTACTTAGACTGTATAATTACATAGCTCTCTGAGTGTTGTTATATGCATTCGTTCATGCGTCAAATTGATGCATGTTCGTAAAGATAGGTATATAAGAAACGTCCGTAAACCTAGTGTTAAAAAAACCTGCAAACAACAACGTTGCAATTTTTACAATTAAATAATATTTATGTAGTTTTAGACATTTGTTAAGGTTTGAAAAAGGGTTTAAGTGGATATATGAAAATATTTCTGAAATGTTTTGTTTAAGAGATTTATCACTCTGTTATCACTAAGCATCTATACTTCCAAGGTAATAGACATGTTTGTTTCTAACCTGAATAAGATAAACTTTTTAATGTAGAATTTTTTTATAAAGTGATTTAATTGCAGCCTATAACATTTAAATCCCAATTGAGAATACTAAAGCAATCAATATATTGCTTACTGTTCTAACAAAGAACTGATCTCTTACATGCATTCCTGCTACAACGGTTTCTGCAGGTGTTGATTAGCGGTGTGCTAATTCATGTTTAAAAAACAACGGTTGTTCTTGCGAGTATGACGTACGTTGTGCCTCGCGAATTATGATAAAATAATCGTAAACTGCAAGCTATGCATTTACAAGTTAAATATTAAAAAACAAATATTCCGAGGTGCAACTTAGCATTGTACCTTGGTCTTAAATAAACTTGAATTGTTGAATGGTCAAAAATAAAAAAAAACTGTTAAAATAAGAATTATAATAATATTGCGTCCAGTCACTGACAACCAATAGCAACAAAATAATACATCGTTTATTGTTTTCTTTAAAAACTAGAAAAATGGCAAATAAACCTAAAAATAGATTTTCGGTACAGCAGTTTACAAGTAAAAGCGGTTCACAAATGATCTGAAGCTTGGAAGAGTGAGGTAGTGCTTGAAGAAGTGACAGTTTGTGACATGGAGGGAGGGGTAAACAAAAGTCCGACATTGCATATTCTTGTTAAAATCGATAGATTGTTTCTCGAAGTTATTTTAAAATTACTAAAATTTAATGGTATTTTTTTTTCAATTGAGGATAAAGCTTTCATGTGATTCTTTTTTAATTTACATTCTTTTCTTTTAAAAAGAATGTTATTCTGAGTATATTTTCAGAATATGGTAGCAACAGAAATTCTTTACTTATGAAAAAAATTCTTCCCCTATCACACTCTAAAAATGTCCAACAAAAGATAAATCCACACATCTAAGTAAGTAGTTCTTAATGTAAAAATGATATTTAAAGTGAAATATATTGTACTCCATTTAAAAATTATAAAGTACTTCTGTTTTCAGCTGCTCTTTTTTAATATTTTATCGTTATTGTATATTATGCTTCTGTTGTAAAACTTTTCTTCTATTTTATACAAAATATATCTTATACAAATTATCTTTACAGATGTCGTTAAAACACGTAGTTAAAATTTAAAAATAACTTTGGAATATGATCTATAAAGTAGTACTTTGCTTGTGAACTGTATGTTTATGCAATATTGAGTGAAATGTGACAAGAGAAGGGAATTGTAGGTTGAAGTTTGACACTTTGTGACAAAGAGGGATGTACAAAGTATGGAAAAAAGTATGATATTTTAAGACAGTCCCGTAAAAGATTATATAGGTTACAAAAAGTGCTACGAAAAGTAATTTTTCATGTTGAAGAATTGTATCTCTAAACTGAATTTTTAGCTGATGCTTCAGAACTATAGTTATAACTTTGTCTATTAAAAGTAGATTAAGGACGCTAAACATAGTGTTCTGGGCTAAATCCATACTTGAAATTAAATGAAAATTACTTTTTAAAACCTAGGATTTTGAAGTAGATTAATTAGAATGTAGAGGAGAAGAATAGTAGGAGAAAAGTAGATACCATTAAAAACATCGTTTTAAGAATTTGCTTTATAATTAGCATTTATCACACTTGTAATGTAAAACCCTACAGATTTTTTTAATGCAGAGAAGTCTGGAATACAAAAAGAAATATTTGTGCCTTTCAAAGTATCATTCCTTTAATGGATCATTTAACGATACGTAAAAATTCCTTTAATGTGTTTTTTCCCTTCGATATTGTAGTCGAACATGGAAAAGAATAAGATCCTCACGGGGAAGAAACAATTTGCGATGCGCTTCCAATTATGATTTATTCAGAACTATTTCGGGATTCTATTAAACATATTCTTTCATTTTTTTTATTAAAAGAAAGTTTTAAAAGACTCTAGATGTTTCTAGAACTGTGCTTAGTAAAAAGCTTTAAGATGAAAAGAAATTTTTACCGACATATGATGTTCAAAACACACTTATAAGTACAGAAAAGAACTAACTTTTCAAAAAAGATTTACTCAAATACAATGATGACTTGGAAAATTGAATGAATGAAACAGAATGGCAAAATCGTAGAATGTAAGTCACACAGGTTTTTTTTTTAAATCGCAAAGTACTGAGCTGCACTTTTTTTCACACAAACAGAATTTACGTAATTTTTTAAAATGTTTAAGGATAGTAATAGGAATTAATTGGATGTAATAAGGAGATTTAACTATACAAAAAATATAAGAAAATTTTATTGTAAGCAATTAGTTGATATATTGAATCAAGCCTCATACATGTTAACAGTAGTTAAGTAGAGAATATCAAAGAAGTCTGATAAAAGATAAGAAATGGTTTATGACTGTTCAGGGAGGTCTAAGATTGCTAGACGGAGATAAGAACTCTGTCTGCAAGAGTGACACTATGATTGGATGAGGCTTCGTTCAAGATTTACAAGCGCCGGCTAGAAAAAGGATAGGGAAGCAGGTCGTGATTCAGATTAGTGGTTTTAGGATCACTGGTGGAGTGGAATCTAAGGCAGCAAGCAAGCCCAAGTGGGGCAAGGGGAGTTTGCGTTATGAAGTAGAGGCTTAATTAATTAAATAAAATTATATATACAGAGGAAGCAGTCAGGCGGTGGATAGGGCAGTAGGAGAGAGTAGTAGTAGAAGGATTAGGAGAGAAAGTTGACTCTTTCATCAAATAATTGAGTGGCCAAGACACCCAGTTCAACTTCGTCATCCAGAGCAGTCAACGAAGAAAGCCAAGAGCTTCCTCTACATCCGCAAGCCTAGCTGCCCAGCGAGGTACACTGACTTCCAAAAGTTAAGCACGAAGATGAAAATGCTAATTTCCGGAAGCCAATCAGAATTGAAGAGGATGGAAATTCGCTGCAGAGGTAGATGGAAGTATGCAAATATGTTAGTTAACAAACAATCGCGCTTTCTTGTCAAGAAATATGCAAAAAGGTCAGTCTTATAAGATGCCAGCTTTATGAAGGGTTACAGAAGTTGATTGTAAGTACTGATAGGTGTTTAAAACTTTCGTACAATTTGTTTTCAAGACATACGTGTTTCTATAACTTCCAGAAGACGAATGGAAGATTCTGAGCTCTGGCGTGTTGTGGGGCGCATGGAAGCAGGACAGTCGATCACAAATGTTGCTCTTTTCTTCGGCGATTATCATTCTGTAATTTCACTTTTATGGAAACAATTCCAAACCTCACAGACAGTTGTACAATGACCCGTAGCCAGTCGCCCAAGGGTTACAACCCCCGAAGATCGATATATTGATATTTTAGCCAAGCAGAATCGCAGAGCGACCTCCACACGCGTGACATCTATGGTTACAGCGTCCATTGGTAAAACGATATCTGCAGCTACTGTACGAAGATTACATATGAGTGGAATTTTGTGTCAATCAAAGCAGTATTTGTTGATTTTTTTGCATTTTATATCTTTGCTTAACTTTTAGAAGTGAGCGTATATTGAGAGAGTGATAGGTGGTGAGTGATATGGGAACCGGATGGCCTAAAAGATAAGCAGATAATTTTGAGAGGCGACAGTCGCAATCCTGGGCCTTGAAACCATGACACTTTAATCATTGCGACGGAACTTTGGGCGTGACTGGGCGTGCTCAAAATTACCCAGCTGAAACCTCGCATTAGTTTCAAGGGTTAAAGACTAAGGAACAACTAAAGCCGAGATCATAAAACTAAATAAGATTAATAAAATAAATTAATAATTAATTATTGGGGGCATGTGGAAGACATAGTGTTGAACACGTTGTTATAGGTGTATTAACACCTTGACATACAAATAAAAAGGAATCTGACATGTCCGAAAAATTCTATTTAGTTGTGGCTCAACTGAGTAATTCTGTGCAATATGAGAAAATTAACTTTTTAATTTTGAAACTGCTATGTAATGTTTAATGAGGTTTATATATGATTTTAATTGTCAAAAACTAAATAATAGTATAAAATTAGTTTTACTCTTCGGAATTGATCTGCTTCATACAATACTTTTAAGGACAAATGAATCTAGAACAGTCTAATCAAAACAGAATAGAAGAACTAGTTAAGTAATTAAATGATTTAATATTATGTGTCACACTGTCTGCCAGAGATATCTTTTGACGTCTCGGAGACGTCAAAATCTACTTTCGCACATGAAATGACTGACATCTCCCAGACGTTAGTCTGTAAGGGATTCATTCAGTGGGACAGAAGCTTAGAAATTAAAATGAGACCTTGTTGATCTCGGTCTTAACGTTCGCATCTTTGTAAACTACGTAAAAATTCTGAAGCATTTACATGCAGTTTTGTTGACTGAAAGAACTCACGGACCACTCCTAGCTGAACACCGCTCACAAATCCTACATTGCAATTATTCTTTCTCACGGAATTTCATGAATTATCAATCATACTTATCATTTATTCTTCCAATAAAAAAGATCTGTTTGTTCTAAATTATCCGACAAGGAATTTTGTTTCTTTAATTTTGACCCTGGCTACCTTTTAATGGTATAGATAGGTTCTGAATAAAACACATTTTTTATTTGCAATTTTTTTTGCAAAATGATCTTTTAATTACAGTTTGGGACGTATATATATCCTGTGCCGTCCTGAAGTAAGGGTAGACGAGACCGTCAATGATACAGCTGAACAACCGTTTACTCTGGATTAAATACTTTATTCGAATGAATAATTATGTACAGCTATGTACAGGTTTCAGTAGATTCTAAATCTTCTGAGATCTCGTGCTAAGATAACGTTAACACAATTACAATGCGTGGGTACAGTGAAGCTAGTCCTTCTCGAACACTGGAACAGGTCGCAAATTAGTACAGGTACGTAACGCTGACACTATAATCTCCAGGATGACGATCAGTACAGTCGGCTTCCACACTGAAGCTCAAACGCTCAGAATGCGTATCACGCTGGAGTTCGTTGGAGAAACTAAGGATGCAGAACGATCCGGAATGAGAGTAAGGGTCATTCTCAGCGACCTATTTCTAAGCACGAAGTAGAAAAAATATTAAAGATAATGGGAATGAAATCCCAAAGTCGAAAGTCGACTCCATAGAAAAAGCAGATACACTGGCGGTCTCTAAAGCAAAGCAAGCTCCGGCAATCGGAGAGGCGAGTGGACTCCTGGTGCTCCACAAAACAGCTCCAAAGCAACTCTCAAGAAAAAGCCCCCTTCTTGGCTCAGTCAATCTTTTTTATAGGGGTCCCGGTTCCCCCAGCGTGAATCTTCCGGAACCTTCCAGAACCAGGGTGACTCAATCTTGCAGTCAACTCCCCGCTTGGATCAGTTGATTCGTTTCCAGATATGGCCGAAAGGTCGTCTTTAAGTCATCAGACCAAAACAACTTAAATTAATTTGTGGCACCGGTAACTGGGCCCATATGTGCACTACAGCGTCGCTCGATTAATAATTATTACCAGAGTCCTTTGGTGGCAGTCGACATTATAAAGGCGCAGACACACTGGTTCTGGCGTACTGACAGTTCTTAATGTACCGCCGCCTAAGCGACTGCCTCAGTATTGTTCCTGAGACGTTACTACATAAACGGCTTTGGCCGGACCACGCGTGTCTTCTTGTCGCTAATCATAATGGTCCTCTGCGAAAGGTCACCTTGCATTCTTCTTTCGCTCGGGTCATGTAACGGATCGTTACATTCCCAATGTCATGTTTGTAGCACCAGTACTCTCAATTGTCTCAAATCATGAAAATTAATTTTTGTGCATGTACTGGTGTTATTATAATCTATGAAGAAAGTTTATTTATTCATTTAGACGAGATAAATTTTAGTAAAAAGTGCGATACTCACCAACCTATCCATATTAACGAGCACAAGTTCGCAATAAATATTAACATGTAACGCCATCTTGGTGACAACAAATTAAATAGGGAGGATTGTCATTGTGCAAATCTATAAGTATATAGGAATGTATATTGCAAGACGAAATTTATTTCATTGAGCATTTGTTTTAAATCAGCCTAAATGTATGCCAGAAAACATGTATTTGTCATAAAATGTATCTTAACACTTTATAAAATACTAGTCGTACACTATCTTGGAAATACCATATTTTAACAGACATGAGCATTGAAATGAATGCAAGAATAATTTATACTTTAAATTTAAACATTTTTAACATGTTCTCTGAAACATGTTTTTAGGGCACATTATCATTTATTTGGAATAACAGTAATGAAACCCATTGCGTGACTTCAAATCTTAAAAAAAAAATGTTCATGGACATTTTTATTTTCAAGCCTATTTGTTTGATGCTAAATCCATTTATCTTCTTTTGACAGAAAATATGTTTTTCTTTCTGTAAAACGTAATACGATGTTTTTCTCTATTCCGAATCTGATTTCCATCTTTTTTTCTAATGCTATCAAAGTCCATTACGTGTGCATTAGCAAGAGATGAAACCCTTTATAAAATGTTTTTTTTCCGTAATTTAATACATATTTTCAAGAGTCTTGTGACTCGACTAAAGTAAAAGAAGTTCTATCACTATCTCTCTCACGTTCAAAATCTGACGTGAACACATGATTTACTTGTACGTCTATTTATACATATATTATGCTGAATTTCATTTAAACATATTTTATTTCAATGTGCAAAACGGTCTTCTAATTATTTAACGTAATTGTCAATTACACAAATTCTAAGATATTACTTTCTAAGAGCATGCAAAATTTATACAATAATTATTTGATAGTGAGTAGTATATATATACATATATATATAGAGAGAGTAGTATATATACATATATATAGAATATTTCTGTTCATAAGCTTACCATTCACACCTGTGTTATTTTTCTGTGCTTACTCATTTCAGAATTTTAGAACAATAATTTCTTATACATAAAGAGTATGTTTGTCGCTATAGAAATGCTCTTCGCAAACTTATTGCAAGCGGCGGATTTAGATTTTTTCTTATTTCTTAACATAAAAAGTCATTTTGAGATTTACTAACAACATGTATGTAACTGTAAGTTACATTCGGTTCGGCTTTTTTTTTTTTTTTACTTCTTCCCGTGAGTCATTGTCAAAGACATACTAGATTCTCCCAACCAAGAGAAGGCCCGTTGGTTTGGGGAATTCCGACCCCCGTCGTTCGGGAGTGGACCCCTGTTTTTTCTCCTCGAGGAAGTCTGATTTTTTTTAGAGGACAAGGTTGTTACCAGAGGAGACAAGGGGGGAACGCTGCTGGCATCTGCGGCTTGAGGGTTAGACATTTTTTGCAGCTACACGAGACAGAGGAAAATCATCGCCATGTTGTTTTAAAGGGGAGACGCCTACTCGAGAGCAGTCTTCGATATCTACAAATGATAAGTTAATTCCAGTTGTATTCCTTAGGCATTTATTTAATTGTATAAAATCATTTAATCAAGATATATTTGTCCATGTATTTATTAATAAGTTTAGATTTCTTCTTTCTCAAACGCTAGGCCAGCGTAACATTATTTTTGCAATGTACGATATATAAATACTTAAAAAAGCAAAATCTTTTTTTTTCCTTCTAAAATGTTCTGTTCCTTACCGCCTTTAATACTAATTATTTTTTTATCTTGTCTTCTTTTTAAAGGAATGAATAGATTCTAAGACATATTCAACCAGTTTCTTTCTATATGAACTTTAAATACCTATGTACTTTGATGGCTGTCGAACTTTTAAAAAGACAATAAATCACTCACTTGAAATTATTTGTAAAGCACTCAGAGAATTTTTACACATCTTTTACCACTGTAGAATTAGTATGGGAAATAAGCTACTTCTATAAAAGACTATTCTAAGGTCCCTACTTCTCTATGCTGTCCCGATTTGGTTATAGAATGCAAACAATCCCAATCAAACATTACAAACAATGGTGCAGTAAGTTAATTAAGGCAAGTCAACCCTGCCAAAAATGTAGTTTAAAAAAATTTAAGCCTTTATTAAACTGAAGTTTAATAAAGGCAACACGTGCACAAATGTGTCCGTAGCAGGTGGTGACTTTGCGAAGGCAGAGGGTGTAACTGAATTCAAGGACTCCGCGGCATGCCTATTTCAATAAAGTCTAACGGACAAGTTGATGAGTAGCACTTTAATATGCGGTTTAGGTCGGGAGGCCAGACATGATTATCAAGTCTTTTTGAGTGATTTCACCGTTTTGACGACGCTCCAGAGGCTATTTGCAACCTGAGCGTGCCATTGATCTTAGTGACGGCCTTGAATTGAACCCGGCTGGACACCATTTTCAAGGCGACGAACGTCACAGAACTCATTAGAGCATTGACCAAGATCTTTTAATCTGGCAAGTTGTTAATTATGGCTGATATCGAAGACTCAGTGGACACGCATAGTGCCGCTGACACTGATTCTAATGAACCAAGTAAATAAAATCCCCAATTCGGTTGATTACAGGTATTGTGTGCTCTGTCTCCAAGATGAAATACTTAGGTTAATTTTGAGCCATGATGTAAAAAAGAACCTTCAAAATAAAGTAAAGGGTGAGCTTCAAACTCTAATAAAATTGGTTATAGATCAATCAAACGAAATCCACTACTTAAAAGGGAAGATGGAGATGCAGGATATAAATACTTCTTACGCAGAAATTGGTGCGAAAAAGAGAGTAAGAAATAGAAGCAGGACACAACGCCTCAAATAATTTGAAAAGAAAAGTCAGAAAAAACAGTAATGTGGTGATCATAAATCCCAAAAGTGATCAATCTAATGAAACCACTCTACGTGACTTGAAAAAAAAAATATGTTTTTAAAAAGTTGCTGTTGAAATACACAACGTACATAATGTCAGAAATGGTGGTATTTTGAAACAAACGGGCACAGATGAAGGAGGACTAATGGGGCATTAATAGGGCACTATGAGGTTTTTAAACTTAAAAGAAGGAAACCCCAAACCATTATCTACGGTTTAGATAAAGAAATAGGCCAGGGGGGATTGGAACTGGTGCTCCTTGAAAACAATGAGGTAATTGTGAAGAAAGATCAAATTCGAATCTAAAACTGATAATAAATGGGTGGCCGAACTGGAGCCACACACTAATCTTAAGGGCAAAAAACTGTTGATATGCTGTCAACGAGTCCAGACTTGAGAATATCTTTCTCCTACCATATGCTACAACTGTGGTCGGTATGGGTATATAAAAAAGCATTGTACTAATAAGCCCTGCTCTTGGATGTATGGCAGTGAGAAGCATCTCAATAAATATTGTAAAAGCAAAGTAATTAGACGTATAAACTTCTACGATAATTCTACGAAAAATTAAAAGAAAACCATGATGTCAGGCCCTCATGACTCAACATGTCGTGCTATTGTTGGAGGAACGAAATTGTGACTCTAGCAGCTCGCACTGTTTTTGAGTAAGACCAAACTTATTCAACTTACACATATTAACCTAGGGTTGTTCGGGCTGCTTCTTTCCAGCTGGACTAGTCCATTCTCTCATTTGGGCTCATTATTTCCTCCATTAATGTGCTCTATACTCTTAAATGCACAAAATCAGCCTTCCCATCAATACACAACCTGGTGTTTCATGGTTGTCCTAGTGCTGCATTCAATGTAAGTAATGACTTGGTCATTATTTGCCTTTTCCGTTATAGTGATTAGATGGCCATTGAGTGGGACTTAGGAGGAACTAAATACGTGCTATTCTTATACAATCTTAAAAGGTAAACTGCGGGCGTCGATGAGCTACCTCTAGAAATATTAGTGAACTCTACTTAGCTAACGAAAAGCTGTTCACCAACGTACTAAACTGCTGCCTCAATCACAGAATACTTCCAAAATATTGCAAGATATCAAATATCGTCTTGGTGGAAATTTATAGATAAAAGAGAGAGCTACAGTCGACAACCGCTAAATGATTTCTCTTAGTCGTTTCTTGGTAGTATCGTTAAGCTTTTTGTTGTATGTAATGCCTCTTTAAATTCCCTGTAAAATTTTATCTAACCAATGTATATATATATATATATATATATATATATATATATATATATATATATATATATTACAACATACTTATGTTAACTTATACCCTCGACTGATCATTTGGTTTTAGTATTTAATTTGTGGTTATATTAGAAGTTATGTTTTTACTGGAAAGTTGAATTCGGCGAAAACTGCTCCTCTTTGGTACCACGACAAAACTCCATGTCCATGCTTATGACAATTTTTTACTTGGAGTTTTTCTTCTAAAGTAGTTTTTAGGCCTTTGCATATGGAACATATTTGAGAAAAAAGTGCCAAAGATAGATTTTTTTTCCTTTAATTTTGTTTGTAATCAAAATGTTAGAAACAAATTACATTTGAACAAATAAAACAAAACTTTAAATGAAATAACTACTATTTTCAATAGTTTCTCATGTATAGAAAATGTTAATGAGTTGCAGTAATTTTTGCTTGTCGAATTACAGCAAAATAAATCAAATGACATAATTTTCTGGATAAATATAAGAAACTAATACAACAATATTATCTCTATTAATGTCATGAATTCTATATCCCTCGGATTCCTTTGAATTTCACAGTATTCGAGAAATATCGACAAGTAACTCGAAACCACGGAACTTTTCGCGGGAAAGTATCTGTATTGGGTTTGGTTTGGAGCGCTACGTTCTACTGTTTTTCACACGATGGCTAATGAGATAGGGACCTACAGCTTATAACCCATTCCGAACGGCTACAAACACCCATGCCAGCAGCCTGACTCGAACCAGTGAACTCCGGTTCCGAAGAGAAGCGCTCTACCACTGTATTGGGAAAATGTCAAATTAAATATTATGCATTGGACGAACGAATTTCAAGCTTGAC
The DNA here is from genome assembly GCA_032207245.1 of Pardosa pseudoannulata. Classification (NCBI taxonomy): domain Eukaryota; kingdom Metazoa; phylum Arthropoda; class Arachnida; order Araneae; family Lycosidae; genus Pardosa; species Pardosa pseudoannulata. Next base: position 9,668,114 of record CM063508.1, on the reverse strand, counting down.
GGAATTGATGTGTCTTTTTCTCTTACCCGAACTTGGATCGGACTTTCCAAAATTGGCGCATTTGCTTTGCCCGAACTGAGTTCGGACTTCGCAGGCAAGGGGTTAAACTGCAATATGGGACATAAAGATTCCACTGTGGAATACGGGGGCGACATATTTGTTCTGGGATCAATACATGTTTATGAATGAAAGAACCTGAGTAGTAACAATAAATGTCTTTCTATCGTAATAATTTAACCGCTGAATTATCTCTGAATATTTATGGATGAAAGAACCCGATTAGTAACAATAAAGAAAATTATATCCGAAGTAAGCATTATTTTATCTTCCTATCATGTTAATTTAACCATTGATTAACTAAGTATATTGGTGGAGAAAACAACCGTAGAAGTAGCATTAAAAAATCTCTTTCTAGAATAAACATACTTTTATGTTCCTATCATGGTAATTTATCCATTGATTAACTATGCATGCTTGTGGGAGGGGGGAAGAATCAGAGTAGTAACAATAAAAAATAATCATTATTAACTATAACATAAAAATTTTACCATTCAATCGAATTTATTTTGGAGGAAGTTATAGAAAAGTCTGCAACTTCTTTTCAGTAAAATATAAGAACTAAGTTTTGATAGATTACATTTTAAAACAGCTTTCGAATGGCCTCTTAAATTATCTTTATATATGGCTTTAAGTTCTCATAAAAAATCCCTCCCCGTGCTCTAAACAATTTTTCAAGAAACTGCTCATCTGAAAATTCGAAAATGAAGGTACTGCGCAGCAGACTGTGGAGCAGCTAAGGAACAGATAACTAGATTGTGCAATAAATAGGGGGTTGTGGCTTTTGTAACTTTACTAAAGTAAGTAATTTATTTCAGGTTTGAGAATGATGAAACAAAAGTGAACGATAAATTGGATTTTGAAGTTATCCCATCTATAGAAATGCACAGAAATCAGAAGGAAAGTTTAAATGATTTTTCAATTCTAAAAACATGTTGATTTGGGCTTAAAGGAGAACAAAGGATCTTTAAAATGAAAGAATTTGACCAATAATCTATTCTCCTTTCTTCTAAAAAAAATCAAGTTAAGTATACGCTTCATTATTAGAATATTATTAACTATTCATGTTTATGGAAGAAAGAACACGAATAGTAAAAATAAAAAATATATATACCTAAAGCAAATATATTTTTGTCTTTCTATTGTGATAATTTAACCATTGATTAACTATAGGAATTAAATAACTGGGTAGTAACAATAAAAATCTATATATATTATAAACATATTTTAATAACATGATTATATTACTGCACTGAAAACTGTCTTTAATAACACAACCTTATTTTAAATTTTAAAAATATATATATCAGTTTGACAATTTTTCTATTGAATTAGTATTTTCTAAATGTTTCAAGTGCATTATTTTAAGTACTTTTTATTCAATATTATGGAGATTAGCTCAATAATTTTGCCTGAATTTTTAATTTAAAGTATAAATAAAAAAACTTTACGCAAAATCAATTTTAATCCTCTGTAGTGCTTGGACGGCCACACTAGGCGGTCAACATAAAAATTGAATTCCAAAACCAATTTCCATAGTCTTCAAGCCATTATTCTTCCTCTGTTACGAGTAAAGTTAGAAATAGATGAACACAGATATATCACGAGGAAAGGATGGGTGGTAATAAAACTCCTAGTTCAGCATTTTTTTTAAATTATATTCTAAAGTTACCTTGTATTTTTTTCTTGAGTTCCATCTACTCTTTTGCCCTTTAGGTTTAAAATGTTCCAGTTGAAGTTTAAAAATAAGTCAGTTCATAAAATATATATATATATATATATATATATATATATATATATAAACTGATATAGATTAACTGTGTGTGTGTGTGAGTGAGCGAAAAAGAGAAAACGATAACTGTAATAGTACTTTAATCAGACTAACCATCTTAATTATATTTATATTCTAAAATTAATTTCTAGAAATTATATACCTAAAATATGAACTTTTAGTGAAATGTCTTTGTTTCTCTTTTCATCGTAGGAACCTATGACAACCACAAAGAAAAAATTTTTTGCATAAATCGGTAACTAATCTTACATAACTCCTTTACGTAACTTTGTTTCTGTTCTAAGTGTACCCATGTGACATATTCTTAACAACCTTATTGGCTGACTCCCTTGAACCTTCACCGCAGTATATCAACGATTGTTAAAAGTTTTGGTGGCAGAAAGGCAAAGACTAATTATCTCAATAAACTAATAATTTTTATTTTCAAAGTTTAAGGTTTTCTTTCGAGGCCTAACGACTGCACGTAATTCATATTGATGTCATTTTAAGTTTGAAGTAAGTAAAATCATGTATTATACATGCTTGTGTGTATAAACATATATCAGGATTAGACAAAAATATTAATTTACCTAAAACAGCGTACTAGCATATCTAATATGATTGAGAAAAACCGTTGGTATTCAAAACAGTTTACAGTTTTCTTGTTTAATTATAAATCATATACTATATGAATCTTATACTATATTTCCTGCAAAATAGAGGATAGTTCATATTAAGCAGGCAGATAATTATCACGCATCTGTCTCTCCAAAGAAAGCCACAAAGAACAGTAATATTGAAATCCAGTGGCTATGGTTTGGTTGGTTTGGTTTCATTTTGAGCCTTACGGTCTATAATGTTTTTCTCACGACAGTCAATGAGACCGGGATCTACTGCTTAAAAGCGATTTGCAGGATTTGAACCCGTGAAGTCCGGTACCGAAGGGCAGCACCCTACCATTCGGACACAGCGCTGGTGAATATGGTGTCCAAAGGAGATGCGAAATATCATTCTCCTACTCACAAAACCAGTCCTGGATGTTGTGAGCACTATAAATGAGGGCTCTATCTTTTTGGAACACATCATAATAATTGGGCAGCAAATATTTTACCACGGAATGGACATAATTAGCTAAAATTATCGCATGATCCTTGCCAGTAATACAATCTTGCAGTATAATCGTTTAATCTCGTGGATTACCTCAAATTGGCTGTCCAAACTATATCTGAGCCATCGTCATGTTTAATTCTTGGCAGCAAGCAGTTTGCATTGTAGGCTTGATACGGCGTTTGCCAGACGTAAACTAGGCCAGAATTTAGAAACAGTGAGAAAAAAGACTATTGAACAAAAGGACTGTGTTCCATATTTCCAAAGTCTCGGTTTTAAATCTTCAGCACAAAGTGTTATTGTTGCAAGAAATTTCGTGACTGATGAAAGGTTGTAGAATTGGTTTGGTTTGGTGAACTACGATCTACGGTTTGCTCACGAGAACTAATGAGACCGGAACCTACTGCTTAAAGCCGATTCCGAATGGCTACGAACGTTCATGCTAGCAGTAGGATTCGAACCCTTTAATTCTAGTACCGAAGAACAGTGCTCTACTACTCAGCCATCTTTCGGCTTTTAGAATTGTAATTCACCCTCATATTCCTTATTTTTAGATCTTTTAATTGTTTTTTCTAACAATTAACAACCAGCTAAACGATCTGAATGTACGGGAAAAAACAAATTTTCCAGAAACGTTGCTTATGACTGAAAGTTTGAATCATCCATTAACACTCAAATAAAATTTCTCTTTACCATGTAAAAAAATAAAAGCATCCTAAAAAATGCCGAAAAACTCAAGATGGATTACTTGAATTTATCCGTTAAAGAACTGACCATATAAAACTAATTAAATGTTTACTCATTAAGTGTATCAAAATAATTCATCAATTTCATCTTAAGCTCTCTTCTAAACTGACTTTCATTGAGACTATTTATCACGAACGACGTTCGATTAAGGAAGAAATTAATTTGTTTGCGGTTATCGAGAAATTAACCAGGAGAGAAATGGATGCTTTCGTTATTTAGACAGGCAAGGGCAACTATTTAATGTATTTTTTTCTAATTTAGTAATCTTAATAAATTTTATAAAGGTGCTTACCGTTATATTATAGTTTATTTGGTTACACTGAATATCTATTGAATTACTATGAATATCTATAATGGACTGTTCATAGTTTTCCTCGAGGTTTCAAAATGCTATAATATTTATAAAAACTAAGATGAATGTAGAAAAAAGTAACCTTGGTTTGGTTTGATTTCAAGAGCTACAGTTTACTGTTGCTACAATAGAAAAAATGAGACTCGTATCTACTGCTTAAAGTCTATTCCGAATGGCTACGAATATCTATGCCATCAGCTTGATTCGAACCCACGAACTCCGGTACCGAAGAGCAACACTCTATCATTCGGCCATTGTTTGGCACCTTGATTTAAATACATGCTCTGGATATCTATACTAGACTGTTCGTAATTTTTCCCGAGTATCAAAATGCTATAGGATATAAACTAAGAATAATATAGAAAAAAACTATTCTTGTTTTAAATACATGCACTGAATATCTATACAAGACTGTTCGTAATTTTTCCAGGGTACCAAAACATTATAGGATAAAAACTAAGAAGAATATAGAAAAAAAAATCTATTCTTGTTTTAAACACATGCACTGAATATTTATACAAGGTTGTTCATAGTTTACTCTGGGGTTTCAAAGAGCTATACTATAAAATCTAAGATGAATGTAGCAAAAACTAACCTCGGTTTTAAATACATACACTGAATATCTATACAGAGCTATTTATAGATGTCCACGGAGTTTCAAAGAGCTATAGTATAAAAATTAAGTTGAATGTAACAAAAACTAACCTTGCTGAGTACATGCACTGAATATATATACAGCGCTGTTGCTAGTTTTGCCCAAGATTTCAAAATGTTATATAAAAACTAAGATGAATATAGCATAAAATAACCGTACTTTTTAAATTTGAAATGAATATCAATACAGGACTTTTCACAATTTTCCCGGGATTTCAAAACGTAATAGTATAAAATCTAAAATGAATATAGCAAAAAATAACCCTACTTTAAATACATGAACTGAATATCTCTACAGAGCAATTGATAGTTTTCCCCGGGTTTTCAAAACGCTATAGTATAAAAACTAAGATGAACATATAATAATATAAAATAATAATAAATATATAATAATAAAACTAAACTGTAATATAATGATAACAAAAGCTAAAATTAAACTATAATGATATATTAAAAATCAATCTTGCAATACAAAAACAATTTGTTTTTTTATAATAACAATTGGCACTAGATGGCAAATATTTACCGCATATACTTTGGCAGCGAAGGGTTTCGAGCGATCTTATAATAATCTCAATAAGTGCGCAATTCTGGATTTTTAATAAAAAAATATTTTCTATCGGATAAAATTGTGAATATAAACTATTCTCGGATCAGCTTCATTACATATACAAAATTTTTATCAAAATCAGTCCAGCTGTTTAGGAGGTGTTCTATTACAAACACACGGTAGAAGAAGTTTATATATACAGATATATATAATATTGATGTTTAGATACATATATATATATATACATCATATTATTCTTAGAACTAGCTTCATAAATTTTAAATAAATAATTCTGTTGTTTTTATAGAAGTACATGAAAAACTAATGTCTAAGGAAATATACCATTCATTCTACAAATCCGCTATTAATATTTTTGGAAATTTTCATTCCAACGCAAAACCGGAAATATATCGCTTTTCCCCCGTTCATTCGCTTTCTTATGGTTAAGTGAAGATTTAGTATTCACCGGAACTCTTTAGCTTATTAAAATGAATGCTCAGAATGTTTTAAATTTGTACAAAGAAACCCATTAATGGATGAAATATACTGCTGCAAATGGCGTTACACCTCGTTAATTCTAATATAAAAAAGATAACTGAAACTATAAACGAAAGAAAAAGCCTATGAATTAATAGGAAGTTGCGGAATTCATTTCCTTACTTTCTAATTCCGATGAATGGTGATAATACTACAGCAATGGCTTTTAAAAATTTTATTGCGTATATTTATGCAATTTTTTCTCTTTCATTTATATGAATTCTATTAATATTTATAACGAATACTTTCTCTTTCATGAAACATGCTTTTAAACGTATTTTTTTCCTTTTTTATCCTTCTAGATATTTTCGAAGTTTAGTATCTTCTGAATTATGGGATATAGGGAATGTAATTGCCATCAAAATGAATATGCAAAATATTGAATCTCGACAGATTATCTAAATCGAAATAACGTTATGAGTACATCAGAAATAAATTATCGTTTTTATTAGTTACTTAAGCTGCCACAGGATATTTGATTTCAGAAGAAATATCCATATATTGCCACAATGAAAAGAGTATTTGATTCTCCATAACGGTGTGTGGGAGAGAAAGAGAGAAAAAGAAAGAACAACTATAATGGTATTTTAATCAAACTAATCACCGTAATTATATTTTTATTCTAAAATTAATTTCTGGTGATTTTATACCTAAAGTATGAACCTTTAGTGAAATGTCTTTGTTTCTATTTTCATCGTGGTAACCTATGACAACCACAAAAAAAAGATTAGTTTTTGCATAAGTCGGTTAACTAATCTTACATAACTCCTTTACTTAACTTGGTTTCAGTCCTAAATGTCCACACGTGACATATTCTTAGCAACGTTATTGGCCGACTCCCTTGAGCCTTAACCGCAGTATATCAGCGATTGTTAAAAGTTTTGGCAGCAGAATCGAATTATTCTAGAAGTTTAGTTTCTTCTGAATTATGGGATATAGGGAATGTAATTGCCTACAAAATTAATATGCAAAACATTGAATCTCGATAGATTATCTAAATCGAAATAACGTTATGAGTACATCATAAATAAATTATCGTTTTTATTAGTTACTTAAGCGGCCACAGGATGTTTGATTTCGGAAGAAATATCGATATATTGAAGCATTGAAAAGAGTATCAGATTCTCCATAGCCGAGGGGTCATCACATTAGTCTCGTAACTAAGAGGTCGTGAGTTCGAACCCCGGTAGGATTTAAATCCATGTAAATATTTATTTAATTCCTTTATTTATTTTCTACTTTATTTCATGTTCCAGGATATTCTGGATATTTCTTTAGTTTACCAGAAAAGTATTCTGGAATATTAGCCATTTCTCTGCGTTTGCTCAGTAACACTTTCGTTGTCTTCCCAGATAGATTTCTGGAACTTTTCCTGCTGCTATTAAAGTCAAAGATCTCTCAGTCATGTGATTAGGCGATTTAGATCAGTAATATATTGGATTTATTAATACGAGAAGTAAAATGCTTGGGATCTAAATCTGACCTCATCACATCTTGTGCGGGATTCTCGAACGTGGTTCTGATCCCAGTCCCAGATTAGAATCGCGTCTCCGTACATGACACTAAATAAGAATGTACCTTTAAGGAGTTATTTATGAGTCCCTAAGGGACAGTGCGCAATTTGAAGGGACAAGGTTTTTCCACGTTGGCGGTTTCAAGACGAGGTTAAGGAGACCAATTAGATTTTTAAACCTTCCCGATTGGACGAAAAGAAGTAAGAAGGGACAAAGATGAAATTAATATAAAAGAAGAAAAGTCTAGGAATTGGGGGTGTTAGAGAGTGGAGTAGAATCGAGGAGAGCAGGGAGGTCAGAAGTCTACCAAAATACTTAGTCTTTGTGACTAACCAAAATAAATACTACTATACATTTGATCACAGGTTAATACCTAAATATAAACGAGAGCTTGAGAACTACACAACAAGTCACAGAGTGATCAGAGTTGTGCAGAGCTTGCAATTCAACTTCGCTCTTTGAGTTAAGTTAATAAATTAAATTAGCTCTACTTTATGCGTGGGTTATTGTATTCCACATTAATCCCCTAAATGACAATATATTTGATCAAATTCTATTAACTAAATTTCTAATAAAATGAATTTAAAAGAGTTTTATACTATGCATATCTTAATTATATACTTTAATTATAATATGTAAAAAAGTTTATAATATTAAATAATATTAAAATCAAAGGTTTTAAATCATGCTAAGACAAGTAAAAAATATAAAAAAACTCACAATCGTCATAAAATTAAAGAATGTGTTTATATATAAAAAATTTAGATTAAAATTTACTAATGGAACATTTACCTTCAAATTAAAACCAAATTATATACAGAAAGTTACGTATTTTAAAAAAATTAGGATAAAGACTGAAAATTTAAAAAAAAACGTACTTAATTTATGTTCATATATTTCAAGTATAAAAAAATATGTATAAATTTTTTATATTTTTTTTATTTTAGCAGAGTAGAAAGAGACAATTATATGTAGATAAATTTTAAAAATGCAGAATATATAATTTTTAAGTAACAGTGTGCTTAATTCTAAAATTATGAAGTTTAGAAAACGTAATTTAAAATCCCAGTATCAACCAAAGTGGAATACAAAGAGCCATTTAAAAAGTACTTTAACTCAGCAAATAATACAAATTTTTTTAATGCAGTTTCTTAATATAAGTACAGAAATGCTTAAATATTTTGAATATGTTAAAAATTAAAAATCGAATCTTTTAAGGTTTAAAGTTCCTTGCCCCATTAAGGCCTCATCCCACGTCATCATATACTTGTTGAAAAAAGCAGTAGATTTAGTTTAAGATTCCTTTTACCGTTGAAGATTAAGCGTATTTCTTTCGTTAGAGAGAAATGTTTTCAACCGATTAAAAGCCTTATTACATGTCAACCTGAACTAAAATAAATCCGTTGAAAATATTTCCCTGTCACACAAGAAATCTGCACATTCCTTAACAATTAAAGGAATCATATACTAACCTGTACTAAACTGTTCTCGGATAAGGGAAAAACTGGGTTAAATGGAATTTACAGCGTTTCTATAATGAAACTTCCCTACTTTAAACTTGTCTACAGTCGAAATTATAGTTCAGAAAGTTATGAGATTTTGTGTTGAACACAATAAAAGAATGGGAATATGTTAGAGCGAGTAAAAGAACAGCTTAAAATTTACCACCAGAGGGCGTTCCCCCCCCAAACATTTACTCCAGTTAAAAAAACTTTGTTACAAGAAACCATGTTCAACATGACGGCAATCATTTTCTGCTACCATTTGAAATCGTAAGTACGCTGGTGTGCAAAACTTAAGTAACAGGTGGGTTTTTTTGCCATAATTCCACGAAAAATCATCTGAGAAACGTAAAATTCAGAAATGAGAGAGAGTATTATGTACGTAAAGAATGACGAAAGCATCGGCGCAATACAATGTATACGGTATGGAATCAAACAAAAACAAGCTTTATTGAAAGCATAGTATCATGACTCATGATTGTCTATCCAAGAGGAAGAACAACAAGCAGATGTTCATTAATATGGGGTATGCCCTCCCCTAACTGCAATGGTTGATTTGCGCCGTCTCCGCATACACAGAACCAGCTGATCCAACATTTCTTGCGGTGGGAATGCCTATTCCACAATCAGCATCTGAGCTGTTGGGTGTTCACCAGAGGATGTAAGAGTGCTGCAGTGCATCACCCCAAAGCATCCAACACATATTCGATGGGATTTATATCAGGGGATTACGCAGACTAATCCATTTGAGTGATAACTTCACTTTCCAGTAGCTCCTCAACAGCAAGAGGAGTCCCGTTGAAAGTTGGCCAGCGTACTCTCTTCATATAAATCCCATCGAACATGTATGGGATGCTTCGGGGAGACGCAAAGCAAAATGCTTACATCCTCTGGAGAACACCCAACAACTCAAACCGAGGCTGATTGAGGAATGGGTACTTCTACCGCAAGAAATGTTGGACCAGATGGTTCTGAGTGTGCGGAGACGGTGCGAAGCAACCATTGCAGTTAGGGGAGGGTATATCCCATATTAAGGAGCATCTGCTTGTTGTTCTTAAACTTGGATAGACAATCACGAATCACAATACTATGCGTTCAATTAAGTATGCTTTTGTTTTATTGCATACCTTATGCATTGTATTCCTTTTTCAGCACCGATGCTTTCGTCATTCTTTACGCACATAATACTCTCCCTCATTTCTGAATTTCACGTCTCTCAGACGATTTCTCGTGGAGTTATGGCAAAAAACTCACCTGTAGCTTAAGTTTTGCACACCAGTGTAAGATAGCATGTTCTACAGTTGATCGCAATGTATCCAGGTAAATGCTGAGAATATGTTGGCAAATGCTGTCTTTCAGTTCAGGTAGAGATCTTGGTGTATGAACTCTGACTAGTAATTTCAATCAGAACTTCTAACAGTAATTTTTTTCGTTCCGGTTTCCGTTCCAGTTGTTTAACTTAAAATATATATCATTCAGTTCCGGTTTTCATTACGCCAAAAATAACTATTTTCAATTCAGTTCCGAATGAATAAATCTTTTTATGTATGTCCTTTTTTTGTACTAAAATCATATATCTATCATAAACAGAAAAAAGTAATTCTATCAAAATTTAGAAGATTATAGTATTCTTTTTTAAATTGGTACACTATGTGAATGGACACAATTAGCCGGCCTGGACGACACGAACAGCAAGCAGAAAACGGCGATCATTGGAATTGTTATTCATCATCAAAATTCTCATTTGACAACTGAACATTCGACTGAATTAAATCTGCTTTTTACAAGTAGTTTCATGCGAAACTGAAGCAGAAAAGAACTAGGGAACATCTAAACAGGTTAGTTGATTTGGTTGGTTTGGAAGCTCTACGGTCTACTTTTTGCAACACGAGGGCTAATGAGACCGGGACCTACTGCTTAAAGCCGATTCCGAATGGCTACGAACATCCATGCCAAAGTGGGATTCGAACCCACGAACTCCGGTTCCAAAGGCCAGCATCCTAACCATTCGGTTATCGTTCGGCCATCTAAACAGGAAGTCGAGAAGCAGTATACATGTAATGACGATAATTACATGATTGACGTTAAATTAGAAAATATTGATAAGTTTGTTACAGTAAAAAAATGACTGAAGATATATCGAACCGTATTAAACCGATATTTTTTTGTACAGTTCGGTTTACGTTCCTAGCAACATGTTTTTTTTTTCCAGTTTTTGGTTCAGTTCCGCGTCGAGGCCCTGGTTTCAAACACCCCCAACCAAAAGCTGAGATAGAGCTCCTCCAGACATTAGCCTTCCTGTTATCAACGTTCTAAAAAATCACTTTATAAAAGAACTTGTCATCGGCCGCCACTTTCCTAATGTGTAGCACCCCGATTCCCCGACCTGAATCCATGCGACTTTTGGCTTTGGGGCATTTGAAATATGTAGTAAGTGTTGATAAACCAACAGCTATACCTGATTTGAAAGGCAGCCTTTCACGACATGTTCTCGGAATTTCCCCGACACACTGCGGTCAACTCTAGAACATGCTATCTTACTAATTCGAATGTTATCTTAAAAAGACGGGCGTCGTGTTGAACAAGTCTTGTAATAATTTTCTTTAACTAGTGTGACTGGTGTCTTAATGTTTAATCCCTCAAAATACAACCTCTGGTGGTGGAACATTGAATTTAACTTTGATTATTATTATTATTATTATTATTATTATTCGCTCAAATAAAGCCACATACCTTCACTATTTCCTACTCAACATTTCATAACATTCTAAACAATAGTTTAGATGGCAAAAAAAAACTTTAATGTACTGAGGTTCAATTATGAACATGCTATAATTTCCATTTTTACGTCATTTAACGTCGATTCCTTAATCATCGTGTAGAGGATAGTTTTGTGGAGTTTTAAATTTTCTTGATCTTAATTGTGTACTGCCTCTTCCTCTAATAAGCATATTTCACACTACGAAATTCAAATATAACGAGCATTTAATAATATATTAATCTGTAGTTTCGTCTGCCTTATACTGCAAGCATTCATTTTCTTACTAAATCGTTATTTTTAAATTTCTTTTCTGAATTAAGCGAACTCCATCCAATTACCACAAAAAAATGGACCATTTCTGGTTAATTTAATTGATTACGTACTCAAATGGAAGCGTATTTCGTAAAACAATTTACTTCTAGTAAATTAGCGAACTCTAAATAACCTTTAAAAGTTTGACAATTAAATTAAAGTGAAAAACCGGATATTAAGCTTTTAAAATAATTAAGCAAACATTCGGAGTTTTTTTTACCAGTAAAAAACACGTGCCTACTCTCTTCAATTTCATATTAGAGGGAATTATTCTTTCTTCTATTCGATTTTCTCATTCTGAACAAAAATTAATTACTGAAATGTTTTAGAAGGCATGGCAAACCTTTTTTAAATAGAAGTATATCTTAACTTCTATTTACACTAATTGAAGCTTTTTAAATGTTTTATCTGGTAAGAATTATTACTTTCGAAAAAGAATAATTTTTTAATATTTACCCGCTAATTACTTTGTTTCAAAGCTAACTTGGTTCGCAAAAAAAAACTTTAATCTGCGATTATATCGTGTTTCCAAACACTTTTCATTCTACCCCACTAAAAAATAAATAAATAAATAAATAAACCAAAATTATCCAAATAAACTTAGTCTATTAATGATGATTTTTTTTAATTTCTTTATATTTCAAACATTTATTATTGAAATATTTTTACAAATATTACTACTTTTATAATTACTGTTGAACATTTTTTGTCAATTAAGATATTTAAAATAATAATAAATGTTACACTTGTAAAAACATTTTAAATATCTAGATTTTTAACGCAGTAAACTTTTATTTAATGAATGAACTTTCTGAAACATTCCCCTAGTATCTATGATTGCTCTGTATAAATTGTATTTAACCCTGACGTTTCTTATATGCCTATCTCTATGAACACGCGTCAATTTGGCTTATGAAAGAAGACTACATAAATCAACACTCAGAAATCAATGTAAATTATACACTATAAGGAAAAAATTACATAATATTCAGGTTCACAATAATATTACTAATTCAAAAAATATTCCAGTATTTTATTTTTCAATACTCGAACCTAACAACTAAAACCTTAAAAATCTCTTCACACTCTTACTGCCATTGATATTCTACGTTTCGTTCTTTCTACTGTTTGTAATGAGGCTATTTAGTTCAGTTATATAATTGATTCATTCATACAAGAAGTAAAATACTCGGGATCTAAATCTGACCTCATCACACCTTTTGTAAAGGACAGAGGACCATAAAATTATATTCTACGGATATTATTGACTTGTACGGTGGTCTCGGGTGGGGTTCTGATCCCAGTCCCAGATTAGAATCCCGTCTCCGTACTTGACATTAAATAAGAATGTACCTTTGTGGAGTTATTTATGAGTCCCTAAGGGACAGTGCCCAATTAGAAGGGATAAGGTTTTCCACGTTGGCGATCTCAAGGCGGGGTTTAAGCAGACCAATTAGATTCTTACAACTATCCCTATTGGACGATAAGAAGGAAGAGGGGACAAGAATGAAATCAATAAAATAAGAAAAATCAAAAAATTTAGAAGGTGTTCGATAGTCGAGACGAGGTGAAAGTCCGACGGAAGGTGTTCGGAAGTCCGAGGTAAGGTGTTCGGTAGTCCAGACGAGGAGAGAAGTCAGACGGAACGTGTTCGAGAGTCCAGTCAAGTCCGACGGAAAGTGTTCTTGTATCAAATAGCACCCCAAACACTCAGGAGGAAGGCATTGACTAGACAGACGGAAGATCTATAGATACCCAATCCTGATCAGCCATAGATACATAACAACCAGCAGTATTCCGGGAACACCATTTTAACTCCCCAAAGGTACCAACTTTTACATAAATTTTGAAATTTAGATTAGGTCATCTCTCTTATATTTACCTAATTACTTAAGCATTGAAAAATTATTCTCAGAACTAATTTAGAAGGTGTTGATAAAGCATATTTTATGAAAATTAGAATCAGTTTGTGTGTACATAGATGTGTATATATTATAATAAATTTACTTTTTTTTATATTAAGCTAGTTACAGATGCTTTTTAATTTAGCTTTTAGTTTATTCTCATATCTTATGTCTGTAGTTTCTCAGAACCTGTGGTTATTAAATTTAGTACTAAAATACTTTTACACAACGCAATCAAAATAAAATCGCACTATACATTTGATCTCAGGTTAATTCTCAAATAAAAACGAGGACTACACGACACTGTTGCTTATTACTCGTTTCATTTGAGATAACAGTGTCGGATAACGGATCAAAGTATTGCAGGTACATTCCTATTTATTATTGTAATGTTTGCATGAGTAGAACATTAGCTCAAATTATCACCTAGTTGAATAACGATGCCAGTCATAAGGTCAGTAAACGAACTGTGCAACGCTTGATTTACCGTATGGGTTTCGGGAGCCGTCGACCTAAGAGTGAGTGTACTATTGCTCTATGCTCGCCATCGGACTGCACGTTTTGCCTGGGGGAGAGATTACAGACTGGAGTATATAGAATCAGAAACTAGTAGCATGGAGTGATGTGTCTTGAATCCAACTACTTAGAGCCATATTTTAATACTCCGATCTAACCACAAATCAGCATTTTCGTATTCATCAACGAGAATCCGCGGCTTTCAGCTCATTTTAATCCCCTGTATCTGATCACCAGAATTGGGAGGATTAATTGCCTAATCCACGGATACTACATTTTACGCATGCGCTCTGAGTCGAAAACAAACATGGCTGATATATTTTCAGATTTAGAAGATCTCGAAGTTTTACAAATGTTGGAAATAACAGCAAGCCGCAGGAAAAGATTTGTGCATCCAGATAGAACAATTGATTTGGATTGTTTGGATGATGTGGACTTTTGGTTGCGTTATCGTTTTAATAAATATGCATCTGAATCATTAATTCGAATGATAGATGACACGATTTCAGCTCCTTCGAAAAAGAATAATACTCTATCTTCTGCTGAAAACTTTTTGTCCGCATCACGGTATTTTGCTACAGGATCTTTCCATATTTTTCAAAAAAGATTCTGCATCAATTTCCTCAAAATTCTTCCTTTTATATTCTTCCATTCTTATTTCGTAAGTAAATATCAGTACAACTACAGATCCTTGAATAAATTTATAATTTCCTCAAACGCTGTTTATGTTTGGTTGAGGAAATATGTAAATCAACTTAACATGAGAACTATCTCCGGAGAATCTCGTTTATTGACCAATCAAAACATCGCTTACGTATTTGCAATAATTAATCTATAGATCAGGGAATCCACTCATGGTGCATATGACATCAGTTTATGTCACAGTTAGCGGCGTGTGATCGCTAACTTACAGATTTCCTGATCCGTTCTTTGATCCTGTATACTCCGATTTTGGTGAATATGGCCCTTAATGCCGACAGGAGGCTGAGAATATAGCGTCATGATGAACTGTACAAGGGCATAGTAACTCAATCATGGTCTGGGGTGTTTTTTGGTGACACTGTCTAAGATCTTTGTCACGTGTACCAACCTCCCTCAATGTATTTCGGTTCGTAGAGTTTCTGAGTGATCACCTCTCTCTGTTTATGCCGTTCTGTTACCCGCACGGAGTTTTCCAGCAAGACAACTGTTCCTCTCGCAAGTCACGGTTGGATACTGGCTGGTTAGATGAGCATTCCTCTGACTTTTCTGCCATGAATTGGACACCTAGAAGCCCAGACTTAAATCCTATTGAGCCTTTTTGAGATGTTTTGGAAAAAGTCATGAAAGGCCATCACACAGCACCATTTAATCTTACTGAGTTATGGACAGCTTTAGCCAATATTTGGCCAGCCATTCCCGTGAAACGTTTCCAGAAACTTGTTGAATCTATGGTTCGTCGTGTGGCAGCCGTTATCAAGGCCAGAGGAGGCACAACTTGTTACTAGGCAGGTATCCTTAATTGAGTGACACTTCAGTGCATATAGGAATATATATACACACCCATATATATACATATATATTTATGTATTTATATGTAAGTATATTTATATGTATACACACACACACACACTATATATATATATATATATATATATATATATATATATATATATATATATATATATATATATATATATATATATATATATATGTACACACATATATATGTATACACTATGGCGACAAATGTACAGTAATCATACGTTCTAATAAATTATATATTAAGGCCTTATGTCTTAATAACCTAAATAATACTAGAAAATAAAAATGAAATGCATAAAAGTTACAAATATATATTTTGACATTTATAAGGATTGCAGTGGATAATTTCCGACCATACTAGTATGGTCGTAGTAGTATTAAAGATTTAATTTTCAGAGGTGTTTCTATCTAAAGTGTTAAAAGAGATTCGATACTCAGAATCCCCTTGCTTTATGCGAAAAGCTGATTAATTGCTTGTTGAATTGATGAATTAAAGCTAGCTGCAGCTGAATTCATCACCCAGTTTGCGAACTTAATCGATTTAACAGTGCTATTATGGAGGTAATATATGTTAAAGCTACTCTTGTCGACAATTTAGTTTCGATCTCAAAAGCACTCCAATTAACTTATTCTCGCTTCCCTGGCAATACGAAACCTTTGGGGTGGGGGGAGGGGAATCTATGATGCAATTAGCCAGTTCGAAACTATATTAAAGGAAAAAGAATATCTGATGTGGACACCTCATTACTTACGCCTAATAAATTAGAAATATTTTTACTTATATTTGTACAAAGTAAAAGAAAGAATTGTACTCACGAAAAATTTCAGTGCTCGAACTTCAACAAAAATACTCACATAAATGCCTGAATTTTCTGAATTGCCTGAAGTTGCTGTCAAATTATTTACAAAATTACTGTCAATATATTTACCAACATTCAGCCTGAATAAATTTTGACTAGTTTCAATGTTACGTGTGGATGTATGTATACATATGTATGTATGTTATATATATATATATATATATGTGTGTGTGTGTGTGTGTCCGTATACGTGTGCATATATATATGCATATGGGTATATATATATATATATATATCTTTAAATAAACATATATACACTTAGAAATATATATATATATATATATATATATATACATACATACACACACACACACACACATATATATATATATAATATATATATATATATATATACAAACACACTACAGTGACAAGTATATAATAACCATACGTTCTAATAAATTATATATTAATAATAATAATCATTATATTTATAATTTATAAATTTCTAATAACCACTAGATTTGATATTAATGAAACGCATAATAAATATGTATTTCGATATTTTTGCCGATTTCAGGTCACAATATTCCTGGCATTCTCGAATTAAAGAGTTAATTTTCGAAGATGTTTCTATCTAAAGCATTAAGAGAGTGTTGATACTCGAAACCCTATTCCCTTAAGCGAATAGCTGATTAATTTCTTCTTGAATTGATGAATTAAAGCTAGTTGCTGCTGAATTCCTCATCCAGTTTGCATACTTAATCGATTTAACAGTACTATCCTGAATGTTACATATTTTAAAGCCAGGAGAGTAATTTGGGCGCCACTGTCTATATTTTCAATATGTATGTTAAATCAATTGACTGGTTGCTTACAAAAATATTTTTTATGAAATAAAAGCTGAGTATCATTATTATTATTCTGTAAACCTTATTTATATTAATATGTGCGATATATTATATTTAGTAGCATGAAAGGGAATTTTTCATACACTATAATGCCAGTCCAAACAGTGCTTACATTGTTATTTGTATGTATATGTATATCTAATGTTTGTACGTATATATATTTATGTACATAAGTGTCTACATACATATATATGTATGTATACACACACACACATATATATATATATATGTTATATATATATGAGTGTATTTTACTAGATAGAGAGAAATCAATAAATATATATTTATTATAAATATAAATAGATACACATACGTATATATTTATAAACAATCACACACATATAATACTAGAAAATATAAATGAAATGCATAACAATTATAAATATACATTTTGACATTCATGGCAATAGTAGATTTCAAACTTCCGACCATTCTAATATTTAACAGTTAATTTTCAGAGGTGTTTCTATAGAAAGTATTAAAGAAATTTCAATTGATTATTTTTGGAAGAATTGATTTTTTTAGGAATCGAATATATCTTAAGAATCGATTCTTTTTCGGAAGAATATATTCTTTTTTTTGGAAGAATCGATTATTTTTCGGAAAAATAGATAATTTTAGGAAGAATCGATTTTTTAAGGATCGATTCTTTTTCGGAACAGTTGATTCTTTTCATAAAGAATATATTCTTTTTAAGAATGGACTATATTTTGGATAAAATAATTCTTTTGCGAAAGAGTCTATTCTTTTTAAAATCGATGCTATTTTACAAGAATCGTTTCTTTTTATGTAGAGTCAATTCTTTTTATAAGAATCAACATTTTTAGGAATCGAATACTTTTTGGAAAAATCGTTATTTAATGTAAAATTGATTTTTTTTCAATCGAATTTTTTTCGGAAAAACCGATTTTTTTTTTTAAGAACCGAATCTTTTTCGGAAGAATCAATTTTTTAAGGAATAGATGCTTTTTCGGTATTTTTAATTTGTAGCCAATAAAGTCTGCTAGGGCGAATGAATGAACTGAAGTTTACAGTGGAAAATTGGAATAGAGCACTTAAAATATATCGCTAATATATCTCTTATGTACCCTTTAAAATATTTTTTCCATTTCGCTGGCGCAAGCAATAAAGTCGCCAATAAGGATACAATCTACGCTAAAATGAATATCCCAGATGGCAACCTTGTACTGCCATATTTCCAAAACAAGCGCAATTTTTTTATCAGTCATGTCTTTTTCCTAAAACGTAATAACAGTATTGGCGACAATCATTATTAATGATCGTTTGTTGCCAGTAAAATCGTCTTGGGGAGATTTGCGTCTTTGAAATTAACCTTTTAAGCGGTTCGCAGGTACAATTGAGCCAAACCGATGCTGTCTTTAAAACGTACGATTTTAGACCTCTGAAAACATTCCGAAAATAGATGTAATGTACATTTCTGCCAGTGCTTTCTCCCATCGATTTTTTCAGTAGGAGGGTCAAGTCGATTGTTTGGAAATTGCACTCCTCTTTGACTGACATTTATTGAGGGATGCACCCCTACCCCCTGAGGCAGAAAGACGCTGATAGCTTTTCATGGCTTTGTAAATCTCTATTTCGAAGTATTTTGTTTGCGGTAATAGATGTATCTTAAATATCTTGGATGGCTTTCGTAAAAAATACAAATAAGTCTCTCAAAGATTATTTTTATTTCTACTTTTAGAATCCATTATTTCTTATGGGATGATCTTGCAGACTTGACGAGCTTTATGCGCATTAAAAATTAACAATCTATAATATCTATTTATATATCTATTTATAACTGGAAGTAAAGGGACAATAACGACGAGGTGTGGGTTTCCCGTATTACGTTCTAGTCGACAAAGGGTGAAGGAAAAATTATAGAACGCTTTAGCCACTGACGCAGTAAACCTTCAGCGTATTTTTGGACCCTTTTTTTCCTCGATGTGTTCCACTCGGAGGGTTAAAATAAACCAAAGTTTTACAGTAGATATGTCTATTTTAGTCGATGTACCTGCAGAAAATCAAATTTATGTGCTAGAAACAAAAAAAAAAGTCATAAAATTACAAATTATAAAAAGTATCAGATAATCGTAAAATTGGTAGATTGTTTATAAGGTTGCTATCTTACCTGAAAAGAAATCTCGTTCCGCGAAATCGTAAAAATTCTCTTAACTTATTTTAGCTCTCCCTAAAGCCGAACAATATCCGAATGGGTTGAACGCCAACCTTCGGTGAAAGAATTCGCGTATTTGAATCTTGCTATGGATTGTCGTAATTGGTCGAAATCGGTTTAGACAACTAGATGAACTACCAGTTCAGAACTAGACTAGGACAGGACTAGAGGAACAACTATACGCCGTAACACTCTTAAATACAAGATTTCGACCTTCTACGGCTAATACTTTTTGAGACCCATAACTAGACGTTATAAGGGTCCCACAAAATAATTTTCGACTTTATATGACAAACAGCTTTTGGGTTAAATAAGATACATACGTACATCCTCGCGTACTTATGTACAAAAGTCAAGGAAAGACAACTCTAAACTTATTCAGAATCGGTTAAATTGGCTATTCCAACTTTCAGAATTTTTCAGGCGATTTTCATTACCTTGTACGTACATAGATATATTAAACTTAAAATGTTCAAAATTCAGTCAATCATGGCTAAAATAAATATTTACTGTGATTAAATACCCCCTTTTACTTTGTACAAGGAAATTAAGGAAATTAAAATTAAATAATCAAAAATTGAAAAATAATAAAAAAATGACCGTTATGTCGCTGATTTTAGTAAAACAAAAAATTATGCAAGTTAAATCTGACAGAATATCAAACAAAGATTAACTGATTAACATGAATAAGATGTCGATAAAATTTCGAATTACGCGCATTGTAATCTGACTGAAGAGCATTGAAACCAAAAATACAACACAAAAAAAAAAGAAATATCTGTTTCGCAACTGTTTGATAAAATTTAGAGTTGAAATGAGAAGTGAATATAAATTGGTTTTCTTTGTGATTAAAATAGTTAAGATAGAATGTTAAATCATGTAACAGACTCCAAAGAGCTTTGATGGTTACCACAGTCATGTAATACAATAACAAAAGGTTAAAATCTGGAAAGATAGTGAAAAACAGGCTTAATGTGATACACAAAAGTTTACAGACAAACCCTTATACGCAGGTATCGATGCTGTAATTTACAGTAAGAGAAAAGATAAGAATAGTTGCATGAGTTCATCTCATTAGATTAAAGAACGGAAAAGTTAGGAATAGATTTAATTGTTACGGCATACTTTCGGTCTGAGGTATAATTGTGTAACCATTTCTCTCTTTTATCTTAAAAAAGGAGAGGAGAATCAAGTGACTTCACATGACAGCTGTATACTTAAGATTTTTGTAACTGTTCTCGATTTATTCAATTCCTACTTTTAGGTCACACTTTCCCTATACATATTTATATTTCTTGTTCAAATTTTCAATCGTTAATAAAATACCTTTTATTCAGCCACTCAAGTTCAAATACATTTTTTTAAACTTGTAGTGAATGGCACTTGATGTTAATAGTTTTTTCAAATTCATTAATTAAATTTAATTAATTAATTTTATTTAATAAAAAGTAACTAAAATAAAATTTTACTTTGTTGATTTAAGTAGCCATTGATTTTAAAAAAATATTTTTATACATTACTTGTTTATTTCTTTGCATATGTTTTTATTTGAAAATGTATATTTCGTTTTCAAAATTATGTGGCATCGTTGATTTCGATGAGTATGTGTGTCCGAAGTTTATTGTAAAGATGGATGCTACAATGCAAAATGTTCTAGTAATATAATTAATTAATATTATCTAACTCTTGTAGTAAATATTTTGCTTTTCGTTTACTTAAAGTGCATTGTTTTGGAAATCTTATACAAACATTAAAACATCGGGTAGATGTTTCAAACTTTACTTTTTATTTTACTGAACACGTAGAACTGAAATTTCAGTGTAAGTTAGGATTCGAAATAACATTATTAGTGTCGACATAACGAATTTTTTAGACCTAAGAAATTTTTATTTGACCTAACAAATTTTTTCAGTGATTTTATTTTGCTTTTAATTTTCTTACTTTTCTCGAAAGAAAACATCATATTTTACTCATATTAAAACCTGTTCTATCTCTCTGACTGTACGTAACCTAAATTCATAAAAAAACTGTTCAGAGTTTAGGGTAGAAGTCAAAACGTATGTCCACGGAATCAAAGATTTCTAGAGTACACATTTCGCCACTTCTCAACTTTGTTGAATATCGGTGGAATATCGGTTTCAAAACTCAACTCAATTACAGATTGGTATTCCTATTGCTCAATATTCTAATGACGTGCGGACTATTATCACAAACATATTATCTATTATTACTCAACATTTATTATTTACATTTATACATGAATGACATTTTATTACCTATTATACAAACATGGAAAAAAATGCAACTCTCTAAACAAAAAATATGTATAGAACAACTCACTTGTTGCCTAATTTTCAATTACAAAACACAAACATTACATATTAAAATTCACAGTGACGTCAAAGGTGTGTAGTACGTACAAGGACCCTAACTAACAATAGTATTAGTTAAAAACCACCCAAAAAGCTAGTTCTTTTGTCTTAAATGTGTATTTTTTCTGCTCAAACTATCCAGGTTGATGGGAATTATGTTGCTATCTGTTATTAAATTCTAACTAAATTGACAACTGAATTTTACCAGATAGCTTTTATATAACCCGCCACATATATTTCAAGTAAATGAGAATTGTCTGCGAGAATTGCATTGATTATTTTTTAAATTATATATATATATATATATATATATATATATATATATATATATATATATATATATATATATATGAGAGAGAGAGAAGAAAATAAAATGCAGTTATTAATAGATAAATCCTATACATTTTTTTTATTTGCGAATTTTGACTTTCACTTTTGGTAAGACCTTTTTTTATCATTATTTATTTTCTGTTTTATCCACTTAAACTGACTAACTATTCCTTGGAATAGGAGTTCAGAAATACTTTCAATTAAATCTGATTATTCGTGCGTATATACATGGAGAATTATAGTTTTTACTAAAATCAAACTTTTTTTATATTATATTTTTTTCCTTTATCAGTTTTATTTTGCTGTTAATTTATAAAAAGAATTTAAACATCTGATATTTCACGAAGAATTACCCTAGGTAAATTGTTTTTCAACAATAATAATATATCAAATTACACATGAATGCAAATATAATTTTGAATGTAATTATGTTATACGTTTCAAAGCTTTTTATATATATGAATAAATTTTCCGATTTTCAATTAAACTATACTGTCAAATCATCTTTTTTTTTCGCCAGGCCTCATTTTTTAATTCCTTTGAATTAAAGAAACCGTTGTCGATTTTTAAATTTTAACTTAATTAGCCATTCTGACAATACTTTAATCCAGTTTTACTAGTTTAAGCGTTACGTCTGCACGTACTGTTGTAATGACTAACGTGTCATAGTTACACAAATGGAAAATAATATAAATTAAAAAAAAATTTAAAAAAAACTTTAGTGAGGCTATTTACAATAAGCTATGTACAAACTTAGCTTTACAGACATCTAGTCTGAAAACAACCGAGATCTAAAAATAAACTAGTTCTGATATCCAAAAGGCTCTTAAAAAACGGTTGATAGCCAAGAAGGCTCATATCAACTCAAAATATCCTAGAATGGGCGTGCACTGGATACTTTTTCCTGAGCCACTGTTTTATCTTTCCAAACAAAATACTTCAGTAATACACTCACTTCCAAAAGTTAAGCACGAAGATATAAAATGCAGAAAAATCAACAAATACTGCTTTGATTGACACAAAATTTGGCAGGAACGTAGCATATATATTTATGCATAAAACAAATTCAATAATTATATACAGAAATGAAAAAACATTAAATTTTAGTAAGTTATCATATAATGACATACTGGAGACTTAAACAGTATTATGTATACAGTGAAAATAAACAGCATAAAATGAAATAAAAGGACATTAATAGGGTATGTGAGCCCCTCATCTGTCTACACAGTTTACACCTTGTGACTATGCTTTCAATTAGGTGGTCAACCACCGTAGAATTAAGCAATCTCCATTCTTCTTGTAGAGCAGTTTTCAGCTCAACAAGAGTGGCTGGAGTTGGGAAACGTGAAGATACAGCACGGCGGAGACCATCCCAAAGATTTTCAATGGAATTAAGGTAGGGTGAATATGCTGGCCACGCCATACGCTCAATCCCTTCTCTCTCTAGGTAGTCATCGACGATGTCAGATCTATGGGGACTTACGTTATCGTCCATTAAAACAAAATTAGGGTCAACTGCTGCAGCGTAAAATCTCACAATGGGTTCTAGGACTTCATCTCGATACCGGACAGCCGTCACAGAACCCCGTTTAAAGATGTGCAGGTCGGTGTGGTATCCTAATGAAATCTCTGCCCACACCCTCATGTTTCCGCCTCGAAATGCGTGATGTTCGGTGATGTTTTGGGGCTGATTGAGTGTTAATTGTTCACTCCATATCCTTATACGCTTTTCCTATGGCTCCAGAGCAAATCTTGACTCATCAGTAAACATGACATTGCCCCACTCAGACACAGTCCAATTGACATGTTCCCGGCATCACTTTAATCGTGCCCCTCTTGATTGGGCTGATAGAAAAACACAAACTCGAAGTATCCGGGCGTACAGTTCACTCATATATAACCTTTGGCGTACAGTAGCTGCAGATATCGCTTTACCAATGGATGCTTCAATGCGCCCCACAGCATGCCAGTGCTCAGAATCTTCCATTTGTCTTCTAGAAGTCTGAGAAACACTTATGTCTTGAAAACAAATTGTACAAAAATTTTAAACACCTTCTATCAGACTTACAGTCAACTTTTGTAACCCTTCATAAAGCTGGCATCTTACAAGACTGACTTTTTTTGCATATTTCTTGACATGAAAGTGTGATTGGCTATAAACTAACATAGTTGCATACTTCCATCTACCTCTGCAGCCAATTGCATCCTCTTGGCTTCTGGAAATTAGCATTTTCCTCTTCTGGCTTAACTTTTGGAAGTGAGTGTATACTTAGTAATGTCAAACAACCGTTTATAAAAAAGCATTTCGTATGCAACCAGCCTCAAAACGACAGATCAGTCTTACACTGTCTCCGGTCATCAAAATCAATCTCGCACTTCCACCATTCCAAAAAGTTATAATCTGTCATTTTCCCTTGACATTTTAAAAACTGGATTAGAGGATTGATAAAGTTTCCACCTCTTCAAGTTATTCGGCGGATTTTGGTTCCGACCCATTTAATGAGAATAGTCAAACAATCGGCATCAGCTTGTTTGAGACCCCTTTCTAGAAATTTGTAGGTCAGCAATGTTAGATGATGAAGCAATCGTGATAGTGATAAAAAACTTTTTTAAGTTAATAATTCAGTGTATAACATTAAAATGAATAATGTCGAAAGGTTCTCCCCACCCACTTAGGCTTTTGCATCCATAAACTTCTTCAGCTGGATGTGGGTGTGGGTCATCTAAGTCAGCAATTCTAGACGCTTTCACAATACTTCAAAACCCCGACTTTATACAAATTACATGACACTCTGGAAAGTGCACCGTGTCGAGTCAGCCTTTTTCCTCTCAAAGTGACCTAGATGGTACCTTATTCCGTATAATAGTTTATTTTTGCATTCCATCATAAATACTTTTTGAATGAGGTATCATATAAGAAAGAAAACTAGTCTAAATAGTTTTAGGTGAAAATGAATTTTTTTTCAAAATGAACTTGATATTTACTTTACATTTTATAAAATAAATTTAGAGTTGTGATTATATAAAACAAAAGAAATAGATATGTTTGATCAAATTTACGTATCTTTTTGTACTAGATGTAGCACATCAATACCTAAAAGAATATTTGCAGTGAAAAGATGTAGGCCGATAATTTAAAAACCAAAAGTGTTCAACGAAATTTGTGCTTCAAACACATTACTCCGTAAAAATTGTAGTAATTAAATATGTAAAAAATACATTTAGTTACGTGTACTTGCAAATGGCAACAATCATAAAGCACATGTATTTGTTTTCATTGGCGCTGTTATTTGAATCGTGAATTTGTTACAATATGACTTGCATTAAATCTGTAAGTACATATCGTTTGTATTATGCAATAATATAAGCTTTTAATTGAATTTTGCTTTATTAAAACCTTGTTATTATTTTTATAGCATAGGACATATCAAATACCACCGCAGTTGTTGGTATTCAAATGTTTTTACTGATCTCATAGTGAAAATTTGCATTTTTTAATGTTTTGCTTATGGCATTTTCTAATTCTACTTATTAAAAAATACATTTATGTGATTCTAAAATTCTTATTTAGGGTATTGTTTATAATTTTAAATTTCATATGTCATTTTTTGATTTTGGTATAGGTAAATGATGAAATGTCAGTTTCCACTCATAATGAATATTTATGGGGTAACGAAATGGAGGTATGTACCATATATAAAGCATTTTTGAGCATAATAATTTATGGTCAAAAATGCTTTTACCTTGTTTAAATTTTTTATCTGAAGTTTATGTGTAGAATTTAAATCTCAAATTGATATATATGTTTTATTCAAAAATGTTTTCTCAGATAATTTCAAAATAGATCCTATTCATTTTATATTACTTATGTATATCATAAATTACAGGAGAAAAGGTATGTTTTCAATGGGATGGAGTTTCATTTATTATAATTCTATTTACCTTTTTTATACAGAAGAAGAAATACTTTTTTATAAGGAGTTATTCAGTAGTTGTAGGATGATAATTTAAAATTTTTTAACACCTGAAGATGTTTTATGTTGGTTGGTTTATAATTCTTTAATTTACTAGCTACGATCTTGTTCCGTAACTTCCAGAATGAGATATTCTATTTGCATAATATATAAACTGAAATAAATGTAACTTTATTGGTTTAGTGTTTGTTTCATCTTGAGACCAACATGCATTAAATGTGACTGTCATAACTTTATATTAAATATTCTATCTGAATATTTAATGCTTCTTAGTCAAATAGTAAAGTTTTAAGCTAACTAGCTGCAAGTAAACTGTATTTATTCTTTCTAGTGTTATATTTTTTTCCTTTTGCCTAATTCAGATCTTTATAAAATTACAAATTTTGCTACAGTTCTTGATTATAATATTTTAAAATTGGTTCTGAAAATTGATTTTCTCTGTATTTTTAGTTGCTGCCAGTTCCATTTGGTGATGAGACAAAAGCTATGGATGTTGATAATGACCAATATTCAATAGAATTAGCTATACAAAAGTAAATTTTCCTTTATTTAATATTTTAACTGTAGAATAATTTTCCTAATACTTTTTATCACAATTTTTAATGGGGATATTTCTCTTTCTTACAACAGAAATCATAAATTTCTTTTTAATTATTGTTTTTTATACAGCTATGAGTTATTTTAAAATTTTGAGATTCTCTATTTTTGAGAGTGGATTTAATAATGGATTTTCCTGGAATTGTTTTCATCAATTCATTTTGGAATCCCTTTTACTATATATATATATATATATATATATATATATATATATATATATATATATATATATATATATATATATATATGTATGTATACATGTATATATACATTCATACACATATATGAAACATGAAAATCATACACATATATGAAAAATATTAATATATCTAATAAATGTTTCAATACTGTGATGAATGAAGACTATTTCTTAAAAACTTGAATATTCTATATTAAACCCTTAACTGTAATAGGAATTATTTAGCCCTCTCATCCTATTTCATAGAAGTGATGTTCTATGATACTTGAGCTTAAGGACGTAGGGTATATTTATAGGGGAGGTGGGGTTGGGACATCTGGACTCTCCTCAAAATATTTTCAATGTATGCATTGCAAGGTTCTTTAAATTAATTGAAATTTGTATACATTATTAGTTTTCATTTTAAGAATTGAAAGATTATTTTTACCCTGGAAGAGAGTAAAAACATTTTTTCTTCCCAATAAAACTGGTCACAAGAGATGACAAATTTTGCATTATTTTCAGTGCATATTGGTATGACTATAAATATAGATAAAGGTTTGAACAAGCTGGCTCTAAAACCTAGAAGAATTAACTTACTACCGTAAAATATTAGTTTGTAAATTACTGATTATTTTATACTGTTTTCAAATTATGTTGTAATACAAGGAATGAAATTTCGTTAAAAAAATAAAGAAAAGAAAAAAAGGGTATTTTATAAGTTTTCTCATAATTTTTTTGTTTTCCTAGTTATGCTTAAAATCTGTTTAAATTAGAACGTAAATTATAAATAGGCTCCAGTATTTACCAGGTAAATTTAAATCTGAGAAAAATTGGAAGTATAAAATAAAAGACAAATATATTGTTTAAGATAAATGAAATCATGTTCAGCATTACAAATCCATTTTATGGCAAATTTATGTGTGCAGGCAAAACCATGTATATGTGTATGTACTTTGCATTTGTGAGTATGTAATTAATTTTTTTATGAGATTAAAAGTTCACTGTACTTTGGACCCCCCCCCCCCCCCAAAAAAAAAAAATAAATAAATAAATAAAAAGTCAGGCCTTATCACTGCTTAAGCTGTAGGAATAAACTATTGCCAATTATGAAATTCAAAATTTCTCTGGCACAAAAAGTATGTGTTGCTTAAATATTTAGAATTATTTTCCTCACACAAGTATATGAGTATTCAGATCATTGATTTTTTTTCTGTGACATTTAAAGAAATACTGTTCCTACCTAAATATATAACAAATGTATTTGGGCTTGCATGTATGTGCAAAAATTTTCAGATGTGTCTTGCTTTTCAAGTTTAAAAGCATGCATAAAGAAAGGCATATTATATTTGCAATTCAGTGTGTTTATTATTTTTTCTTTTTAAATTTCATTTCCTAATGTCTATCTTGATTAAAAATCATAAATTTTGATATGTTGTATCACAATATGTATAAAAAGAGACAATAATATTTTAGTCTATATTAGATCCAAAAGAGCATTATTTCTGTTTATTCTGGAGATAGCCTTTCTATTGCTTCAATAGAAATATTTTATGTCTGTGAAAATTGTTTAATTTAAACTTTGATAATTCAAAAATTCTATGTATTCTATTAGAGGTTCTTTTGAATTTAGATTTTTAAAGGTTTCCATTGAATTTCATTTATTTACTTTGTGGGTAAACTAAACTCCACGTAAAATAATTTAAATTGTTAAACTTTTTAAAATTTAGCTTATGGTATATAAGTCTTGATATTTTGTAACTATATTTTTTTCCTTTGTATATTTAAAAATGAATAAAGCATGAAAATTCTCTAGTACTGTAATCCCATTTCAACATAGTATAGAGTAAAATATGAGGTACATTTATGTGTTTAGAAACAAAAAGAAACAAAAACTTTAGAAACAAAAATTTCTTAATGAAGTTTTTATATAAAATATTTTTTTAGTGTTTATTTATTTTCATGCAAATAATAGTAAATAGTACCGTATGTTGCAAAGCATTTCAAGTTATCCTTTATATTGTTGTGACTTTTTATCCCCTTCAAATATATATATATATATATATATATATATATATATATATATATATATATATATATATATTAAGTTGAAGAGAAAGATATGTTTTAAATTTATTTCATTTACTGATATCTTTAAAAAAAAAAGTTAATAGTAAAACTGGATGGTTAAAAGTAACTATCCAGAGATGAGAAAAGCCAATAAAATCAGTAAAAGCCGTTATTTTTCAGATAGGTCAGTATTAGTCAGTAAAATTTACATTTGATGAAAAATTACTTATTTTGTATGTGCTTGTATTTGTTTGAGCATTTTAATTTTATTTTGTTATTCTGAAATTATTCTGAAAATAATGGTAAGATTGCAAGCAACTTAAAAAAGTCTGGAAAATCTAGGGAAATTTTGAAATGTGTGTGTGAGGTCAGATATATACATTTTTTTGTGGATATACAGATTTTTTAGTTTGGTTTGTTCACATATGTTTGTAGATTGAACATTTTCTTTATTTTGTTATTAGATAAATTTTGGCTATTTTATTAGTAAGTTGCTGTATAATGCTTTAAATTTCCTATAATAATATACAAGGCTTATAACCCACGCATATGAAATTATTATACAATTTTGATTAATTTTACTACATATAACATTTAATATATAGTGTAAGTGTGCATTAGTAAGTGAGAAGTTATTTGAAATGTCCTCCACTCTTTCAATGTATTTCAAAATTATCAGTCTTAATCACATCACATCTTAAAACTTGACTTATGAGCAAAATATTTTCAAATTAATCTTACAGCTTGTATTATTACAGAATAACAGAATAAAAAAGGTTGTACAAAAATTAACTTTTATTTGTCAATTACTATACTTAAGTTGATCAGTACTTTTAAAAATCTGTCAGTATTTTGGTCAGTAAAATCAGTATTTTTAAGCCTCCGACTAGTTTTCCTCTTTGATTATCTTAATTTGTTTATAGAATGCTGGATGAAAATTCAGATTACTGGATATATATTAGAGAATCAGAATTAGCTGAACTTCTACAGTTAGCCCTTAGGTAAGTTTTTCTACCTTAATTTCATATTAAAGTTTGGCTTCTCTGTAATAATTAGAAGTTTTAATATTGTATTTTTTGGAATATTAAATCTGTTGAATTTATTACTTTCCTCTCATCTTACAAGTTGTTAAACCAGCATTTAGTAGTACAATTTTTCAAATTATTTCATTTACATAGAATTATTTTTTAGATGATGTGTTAAATATTTGTTCCTAATCAAAAATTCATAAAATATATTAAATCCTAAAAATGAATTGATATTAAACAGCCCATTTGTAAATGTTATGACATTTTTTTAATGTAATTACTTTAAATGAATGAATTTTTTTTCCTCTAGGCATATGAATGAAAATGATCATGTTAGTTCTAATCAAGGGTTAGATGAAGAAACTTCTATTTTATTGTATCCTTTGATTTTGAATTTTGCAATTTTTATTTTTTATTGTTACAAATTTGTAATGTGAGTTGTGGTAGCTCAATTGACAAAAGCATCAATTTCGTATCAGGAGGTTTGTGAGTTAAGGCTTCAGTGGCCAGAGATCTGCCATGGTTTTCAATAGCAGCTGAAGAATACAACAAAATAGGTAAATAGTCACAGTGTCCCTCAAGTTCAAACAATACTGGAGATAGCCTGGGTGCAAGTGCATGGTCTCTGCTACTAAAGTAAAAGGACCTAGTGGGTCAATGGTACTTTTGTGTATAGTATTCTTCAAGCTACTTATGTTCCTGGGGAGTGATAAATGAGTAACAGCCTTGCAGCCATGTTTGTAATGAATATATCTGTCAGTTCTACCAACTGCATTGTTGTGATGGCTGGTTAATAATGAGAGTTTATACAGTCTGACCTACATTGTAAATTTTTGAATTCAAGAATTTATTATTACATTTTTTTTTCTGTATTTGAGTAACAAGTTTTATTCTAACATTTGCTTAACATTAAGTAATAATATATTATCAGCATCATTTGATGACACATTTTTAGTTAAGTCTTTTAGAATGTTGAATCCAGAAAAAATATTGGTGAGTATTTATTATTCTTTTTCTTGTTGTTTTACTTTACATTTATACAAAAAAAATCTTGGATATTTGAATCATAGAATACAAGTATATTAAGATTATAAATTGATAGTTATATTGTATTTGGCTGTTAGTGCTGGAAAAGACAGGAATTTTTCCTTGTACAAGGTTGATATTTATCATTTTTATAGTGGTATTGTATTACAAACCAGGTTGACCACAATTATTTGCAGAAGGTTAAAGGCAGAGAGCAAAAAAATTATTTTCCCATTAAATATCTTTTTTTTCCTAAAATCCTCTTTTTCTAAAAAAGAAAGCTTTGATTAGCATATTTTAATGTTATTTAGTCTATCCTCTGCCTTAGAACTTTGGCCACCTGCATGCATGCATGCAATACACAGCTAGTAGCCGTAGCCCTTTTGTGTTTGAGTGTATATATATATATATATATATATATATATATATATATATATATATATATATATATATATATATATATATATATATATATATATATATATATATATATATATATATATATATATATATATATATATACATACATACATACATACATATGGTTGACAAATGCTGGAAGTTTCATCTTGCAATAAATATTATTTTAGATTAAATAAGGAAATCTTTTTAAGTACAATTAAATTAAAATTGAAGCTTTTATTTAATATTTACCTAAATTTATATATACAAAACCATTATCTTAAATCTTGTACGTAAGGTTAGTAGTGAGATTAAAATTATGTAAGAGCACCAAATTAATCTTTAAAATGTTAAAAGTGAATAAATATTGTTAATCCTCTAATCCCAATACATTATATATTTAAAAAGTTTCTGTTAAATGAATATATTGACAACAACAAAAACAAAAAATAAAAACATATAAAACAACAAAAATATATTTCTAATCCTATTGAAATCACATTATCTCTGAAAGGAGAAGCATATTAGCATAGAAGTAAGCATTGTAGCAGTAATTTAAGGGATAATGAAATTTTTATTGGTATTTAGTTATGAGTGCTCTATTGCAACATAATTAGTACAGTTAAAAATATGGAAAAATTTTGAAATTCAGAGTTATGATGAGTTTAATTATCTCCTCAGTGTTGCATTTTAAAATATAAATATATAGATTTACTAATTGTAAGTTTAAGTCATAAATTATTATATTCTTCAAATTATGAAAGTAATCACATTAGAAATTTGACTTTTATACATGTTTTTTAAGATAATCTTTATATTATGTGTATCTGTTCAATAACTGCATTTTGTTTTTTAGATAGCTTTAAATTTGCTGCTAGCATATTTAAAACAGACAATTAAAATTCCATCAGATGTAGCAAAAAGACCATCAGATCTGCAAGTAAGAATTTATCATGCTTTTAAAATAGTAAAATTTAATTTATCATGCTTTTATAATAGTTAAAATTTAATTACCAATTATATATAATTTAGATAGTTTACTTTTAATGAATGTAAATTTTAGATAACTACAGACCTTAATTATGTTATGAAATATTCTTAAGTTTCTAAACACAAGATGCTAATTGAAATTTATGTTTACTATTGTTCGAAAGGGTATAAAACAGTTTTAATCACTTATGTAGGTCTTAAAATTTTTTTTTATTCTTTGTTGTATGCATAGTTATGCAAATCTGGATGTTAATTCTACAGAAAAAATATAAGGTGTGATTTTACGTAAGTATTGTTTTGAAATTTGGCAGCTACAACGAAGTAAAGACTGTTCTGTACTTGTTCATTGAGTATATGCATTTATTGGGTAATCACAAATACTATTCTGGAAAATATTTAACCTTTTTAAGTCTGTGAGTATGTAAAATGTCTCAGTCAATTGAAAATCCCTAGATTGTGAAGTATGCTGTGTTACTCATTTTCTTAATTTGAAAGATTTGAAGAAAGCTGAAATTTCTGGGCAGATCGATGAAATGTGTGGAGAATACATTGAGATACCAAATGATAAGAAAGTTTGTTAGAGTATTTAAAGACAGCTGCAGGAATGTGCATCATGAAGAGTGAAATGAGCAATCTTCTGTTATTGCTGAAGACTTGTTGCATAAAATGGATGGAAACATTTAAGAAAACAATAGCTTTATGATTTCATATTTATTCAATAAATTTCACTGATTTGTGTAACAAATATTTTAAAAGTTCAGTTTAATAAGGAATTTTATTTAGTTGATGCTGTTTTTGTGTATATCAATTCTCGTATAATAACTGTGTTTCTGAAGAACTGTCATAGGTATACTTAAAATTCTTAAATTTATAATTTCTTGTTTTAGGTTGTAAATTGGATTACTCTCATTATTCAGTTACACATGGGGGATGTATTGTTTTCAAAAGACAAAACATTACAGAAGCTTCTAAGGCAATTGAAAAAGGTTCTATCAGCAAAGGTAATTATATAGTTTCAATAATTATTCAATCTACTTTTAGTATTCTAAATCAGAGTATCACACACGCGTAATTATATCAGAGCATCTAACAACCAGAAATTATCAGGGAATTTGGCATTCTGGAAATTATGAAGCATTTTTTGAAAATCAGAATTTTTTCTGCAAATGAAGTTTACACAATAACAAATTCTTTCAGTAAAGAAAAAGAACATTTTTAAAAAAGTTTATTTTTTGTTAAATTATAATATGAAAAAAAGTCATTAAAGAATTTATTCAAAAAATGAAGCAATTGAAGCTCAACAGAAACAAGAATATAAAAAGTATTTTTTGAAAAATTGCTTTTAAGAAGATAAATGCACTAAATAGTAAAATTTCTTTAACTCCCAAATTAACAAATTTTGGAATTTTTCTTTGAAATTGATAGTTATGGGTAGAAATGCATAAATTAAGAGTATTTTAAAAGCATTTTGAAAATTTTTAACTGCAACAATGTTTTTTAAGCCATCCTTATTTGATGACACTGGGTGTTTGTAGGTAAAAATGTAAGCATTTAAAAAATGATTTTTTACATAAACTTATACAGTTTTAATGTATAAATCAAGTAATGGGCAAAATAAATTTAAAAATTAAAATTTATTTTTACACATACAAGAAAACTTTCTATTTTACATTTTTAAGGTTGAATTTTTATATGAAAAAGAGGAAAACAATGGAATGTTGCTTTGCATTTCATACAATATGTTCTAGGTTTTGAAGAACAGTTATATTGGTAATGTCTTTGTTACTCCCTCTTGCCAATAACATGCTGAATTTTATGCCAGGAAGCACATGGGATCTGTTATCTGCTTTGAGTTGGTCTTCCTGGCATTGCTTTTGAATCGGCTCCTTTTTTCAAATAGGTTACTGCAATTTATCTTCTAAAATCTGTGACTGGCATTGATTTAAAACCATGGATCTTTTTATAAATGACATAACCATTTACA
Organism: Pardosa pseudoannulata; assembly: GCA_032207245.1. Classification (NCBI taxonomy): domain Eukaryota; kingdom Metazoa; phylum Arthropoda; class Arachnida; order Araneae; family Lycosidae; genus Pardosa; species Pardosa pseudoannulata. Next base: position 9,633,465 of record CM063508.1, on the reverse strand, counting down.
ACAGCCATATTTATCATCCTGCTAATAAGGCAAAAGTTTCATTCGTCCATACAACTGACTCTTCTCTTTTACGTTTATGGGAATTGTTTTAATTTTTTATCCAAAATATCATTATTATGAGGTATTCTGGTATTACTGTGCCATCATTAATATCTGGTATTGGGTTATTCCATGTGAAATCAACACAATTTTAGAACAAATTCTACCTGACCCCCTCCAATTTTGATTAAATTTGGTATAGTAAGTGACTTCATGGTAATAAAGAAAATCCCCAAATCTTATGTTCAAATAATAATTGGTTTGGTAGTTATAAGGCTTTAAAGTTGCCAGATTTGTCTAAAAAATACACTATCAGCATACCTTTAAATTACACTTGCTACTCACCTAATTAAGCTAGAGATATGTGCAAGGTGTTATTTTAAACCTTTTTTAATGGGCTTTCATATGATATACAACACATGATGACTTGAAAATTTTTTTTAAATTTAAATTTAAATTTAAAATTTAAATTTCTCAAAAAGCCAAGTTTTTAAAATTTTGAAAAAAATCTCAAAAATTGCTCATATTATTGTTAATTAATCCTCAAAGTTTCATGTTGGGATCATAATGGGATCCCAAGCTACAAACGTTTTTTGTTTGATATATTTACTATTGGAATAACGAAAATGAGAACTTGCATTCATTACTTTTAACCTAACTCAGCTGTATAGGATGGCATTAATGTTTACACACTACCTTATCTACATATACTCTAGTAAATAGTACATTTAACATTTGTGAAGATTTTAGAATGAAGAAAAATCATTAAAATGCATTCATTACTTTTAATCTAACTCAGCTGTATAGGATGGCATTAATGTTTACACACTACCTTATCAACATATACTCTAGTAAATAGTACATTTAACATTTGTGAAGATTTTAGAATGAAGAAAAATCATTAAAGTGCATTACTTTTGATGGATGGTGCTACTTATTTAGTTGAAACTGGTAGAAAGCTTTATGTGTTTTGAGAATTTCTACTTCAGAAAGAATATACATTGGTCCTGTTGGAGTTAAAGGATTCACCTTACACATAACATCTGAAATTGGAATCCATAGTACATCTGGCTTATAGAGATATAAAAAAGATGGTGATGTCCAGATGAGTGAAGGAATGTCACTTTTACCTCTTCAGAGTTTTTCTCTACTTTCTCTTAACATAAATGTAAGCCACCAGTTGCAATTATAAACAGCAGTAATATAGCCTTTTATATCAGCAAATAGAAGCTTTTATTGTGATGCTATCTCAGTTTGCATCAATAAATCTTGTGAAAAGGAAAATGTCTTCTCAAAGACTTTTGTTTTTGATTCTGTGGGTATAAAAGCATGATATTTCGGAGTCCCAGGAATTGCAAAAGCATTTTTAAATCGGTCATCTAGAAATATAGCTGTAGAAACGTGTTCTTCTTGGGTTGAAAAACAAAATGTATTCCTGTGATGTTTTCCTGTGCCCAGTTAAAAAGTTGTTGTGGTGTAAGTATTTGATTTTTATATGGTCGTTGTAGGCTTGCTCGAGCCACTAACTCTTGAGTGTACCTCCTACCCCATCACAAGGTCCTTTACCATGAGCAGTTGCCCAAAAATGCCATTCTGCCTCAATGCCAAAATCTTCCTTATGTAAGCATAAATTGGCAAAGTTTTTCTTATTTATATATTGTGTAGATGACCCATCTGAGAAATAAAATATTTTCCTTGCACTTTTTTAAAATTCTGTCTTAAAAAAGGTAATAAGCTTCTTTTGAAAACAGTAAACTGCTACTGTATTGTGCTCCAAACAGTCTTAAATTACAATGTATGTAAAGTGGTCAATTCCAAACTTTCCTTTGTAATATACAACAAATGGGTGAGTTGTAGATTGAACATTAGTCCAGTGGCAGCTCTGGGCCTCATCCTGTATAACAAATAAGTAATTTTCAGCAAAATCAAGAAGAACTACAAACTCTGAATCTTTTAAATTTTCTTTTATATTGTTTATAAATGAATTTTGTTGTTTCACCACAAAGTCATGATAAACTAATACAGACATTTTCTCACAAAATAAGTCAATAAATTCTGATGCTGACTTTTGTATTGTTTCTAAAGAGCTCCTATCAACAGAAATCCACTGATTGAAAATGACCTTTTCCACCATATTTTCATCGAATGTTTCATCAAGTATGGTTTTTAATTCTGTAGTCCCAGAACATGATGTACACTCTCCCATGTGGCAGCTGACTGATGCTGGATTACAAATCATCATAGCAAGGCAGTCCTTGTATGTGTTAATTTTTCCATGTGTTAATGGAAGCTAATTTGGTATTTTATAGCTTGGGATCCCATTATAATCCCAATGTACTATGTCACAATGTATGAAGCCAGATGTACAATGGATTCCAATTTCAGATGTTATGTGTAAGGTGAATCCTTTAACTCCAACAGGACCAATGTATATTCTTTCTGAAGTAGAAATTCTCAAAACACATAAAGCTTTCTACCAGTTTCAACTAAATAAGTAGCACCATCCATCAAAAGTAATGCATTTTAATGATTTTTCTTCATTCTAAAATCTTCACAAATGTTAAATGTACTATTTACTAGAGTATATGTCGATAAGGTAGTGTGTAAACATTAATGCCATCCTATACAGCTGAGTTAGATTAAAAGTAATGAATGCAAGTTCTCATTTTCGTTATTCCAATAGTAAATATATCAAACAAAAACCTTTTGTAGCTTGGGATCCCATTATGATCCCAACATGAAACTTTGAGGATTAATTAACAATAATATGAGCAATTTTTGAGATTTTTTTCAAAATTTTAAAAACTTGGCTTTTTGAGAAATTTAAATTTTAAATTTAAATTTAAATTTAAATTAAAAAATTTTTTTTTCAAGTCATCATGTGTTGTATATCATATGAAAGCCCATTAAAAAAGGTTTAAAATAACACCTTGCACATATCTCTAGCTTAATTAGGTGAGTAGCAAGTGTAATTTAAAGGTATGCTGATAGTGTATTTTTTAGACAAATCTGGCAACTTTAAAGCCTTATAACTCACAAACCAATTATTATTTGAACATAAGATTTGGGGATTTTTTTTTATTACCATAAAGTCACTTGCTATACCAAATTTAATCAAAATTGGAAGGGGTCAGGTAGAAACCTTACGTTGATTTGGTATGGAATTACCCTATTGTAATTTTTAATGTACCTGCAACGTCTGATACAATAGGAGTACCCAAATTATCATCATCAAATTGTTCTTCATCTGTTAGATAATCGACATCAGAAGGTATTGCTATAATGTCTGCCTGTATTTCTTCAGAAAAAAGATAAGCAGCTGCATCTTCTAAGGTTTTAAATATTTTATTTCTACTCATTTTTTAGTTTTTCTACACAGCTTATCTACAAAAAATGTAAAAAACACTTTAAAAAAAATCTGAATACTGAATACAAATTATAGCCAAACGCCCAGCATCCTCAAACGATGACGGACAACTTTTCCTGATTACTACAAACACATTAGCAACTCTAAATAATAATAAACATTCTAATGGTAACAAATGGACTATTTAGATTACATTTATACCAAATTGAAAGAACTTACCTCATAAATTATTTGTGAAACTGCATTCTACAAAATGTGTGGTGTGATTATCAAACAAGCGGGAAATTCTACTACATATTTCCTGCACTTTTTTTTACTTATATCCAAAGAAATATCATATTTGATACTCTATAGTGCTTCCATCTATCAGAACTATTGGTAAATAAAAGAATATTTTTTTCACTTAATAAAGGGAACTGCAGTTTTTTTACAGCATCATCATATGAGGACACTGGGTACTAATGGGTTAATCCCATTAGATGGCAATACTAGTAATATCTCTGCAATTGGGATTCCAAGTATGTTGAACACCTTTCTGGAATTTCCAAACTGATTTTATTTTTTTCTCCAATCCAATTTTTTTTATGGTTAAATATTGTATTGTCACTGAAATCAAACCTATGTGCAAAATTTCATATCTCTGGCTAGTCAGGAGAGTAGTTAAAAATTGATTTCAAAATATCAACTGACTCACAAGTGAAGTTAAACAAAAGAGATTTAAAAATAAAAATGGATTTAAAAAAGCAATCAGAATAAAAGGTGTCAATAATCAAAGAATAATCTAACAAGGAAATTAATGGAGAAAATTGAATCTTTAATAATCTACACTTTTTCATCAGTGTATTTGACTGCATTATTTAAATATAAATAAAATGTAAAATAGCAGAAATGTAAGAGTTGTCATGATTTTTTTATAATTGTTTTAATGAAATTGATTAATCTTCTGTTACTTACACAGGTATTACTTATCTGTAATTAATATATTAATTATCTGTAATAATTTACATATACATATATTTTTAGGTGGAAGAGTATGAAAATTTTATATGTATTCAAAACTGCTATTCTGTTATCGAAAGAGAGAGTATATTGCCAAAAAAATGTACAGGAAAATATTCTATAGAATGCTTAGATATTTGAATAAAATTATTTATATATATGACTATGTGTGGTTAATAAAATGATTCCAACTAGTAATGATAGTAACAGTTTTAAAATGGAAAACCAATGTTTGTTAGGTTGAAAAAATGCTTTTGAATTTAACATTTCAATTATTAAATAAGAATATAAAAAAGATTATTCTCAGTTTAATAACTGCTGATAGAGCTTTACAAATTAGTAAATGATTTAATGAGCAGTTTAATTTTTCAATTTCATATAAAATAATTTCTTTCCCTTGGGATACTAAAATTGCTCAGTATTGTCCACAATAGCAGTTTATTTATACTTTTTATTTTTAAGAACAATTCAAATTGAACACATTAAAGGCACATTTAAACCACTTTTCATACAGTACACAATATATCATATAGGTTACAAATACATATATATTGTGATATGTTTTTGCAAGGTATATAATAGTGTGCTAATATGTTTTGGACCCCAGACATTTTCTTAAAACACATATATTATCATTATTTTGAAGTTACATTATATGTATGTTTCACAATACCACCTTTAGATATAGTTTCCAAACTGCAATGTATTAAAAAACATTACTTCTTCAGGGGCATGACAATCTAGTATGAATCCTAACTTTCTCCAGAATTCGATACCAGGCAGTTGACCTTAGGGTTCTAACCATCTGAATTTTGGTCATCCTTTTTTCTATGTACTTATTCATTTAGCCATGGAAACTTATTTTGTGCATTTGGAGTCATTCAATCTGATTATGTGTCCTGCCTATCTCAACACGTTGTATATGGTGCTCTCAGTGCCTGCACATTTTAGAACGCTCTAAAAGTATGCTTGGCAAGCAATATGATGCATATATGCACATTTTTAACTTACATTTGGTATTCTATTTACATAAAGTATTCTTAAAAATTACTATATATTTTATACATCTATTTATTATATTAGATTTTTCACATTTTAACTATTATTTATTTCAGACTTGAACAATGCTTTAGAGTGGGATTTTTGGTAAAGTATATTCCATTATAATGGCATTTAGCATGATTTGCAGTAGTATTTTGTTTTGCCCCTTTTACCATTGGACGAACAGACTTGGCATTGTTTGGCTGGGAACTTCTTCCCTGCTAATGTAACAAAAATATTTGCTTCTGGTTGGTTATGCATTGATTCAGCCGAATAAACAGGAAAATGATTTATCTCATGATGACTACAATGTTTAGCTTACTAAAAAGGAAAAATCTTGTGACTCGTATGCAATGTGTTAACCTTTGAATGCTGATAAAATCTGGATTTTTATAAATTCTGTATAATTCAATATTTTTTCTTCTTTTTCATACATCATCTACCTGTAACCCCTCAAAATACTTTCTTTCGAACTGTCAGGGTTTCTTTATCTTTTTCAGTCAGTGTCTATGTTTCTTCTGAATAGGTTAAAACAAATCTTATTAAGTACTTGTACATTGTAAATTTGGTTTTTCTTTTAATGAAATTAGACTTAAAGTATTTTTTAACCCCCCTCCTCAAAATACAAAACAAAAACAATGGATTAGCAGCAGTAATTATGCTATGAATTGCAACTGATATATTATTTGGAAGTTGATTTCAGAACTTGTATGCAAGTTTTTTCATGACTTTAAATCTATAACTTCTTATTTCTAGTAAAAGATGGTTATATTCTGATTTTAAACAAGGTAAAATTTTTTAAAGTTTTTGTTTATTATGGAAGCCAAATATAGGTATGGAAACATAGCTCCATAGGAAGGAACACATACATCGAAGCCACGCTTACGAATCAAATCCAAGCTCATCAAGTGAGAGCACAAAACGTTAACTACTCTATAATCTGGATTTCATAACATAAGTGAAGATTACAGATTAGTTAGTGATCATTAAGTTAAATTTCGAAGAAGAGTTCAAATCGAGAAATGGAATTTTATAACACACAGATCAACGTAAGATGAGCACACGAAATCGATATATGCTTGACAAAGATAAACCATAAGAAACCATGACGTAGTCTAAAAAAGATTAACGAGGGATTACTAATGAGTTCCTCGTAATTTCAGAGGTAATCAATGCTGCTACTCACGGCGACCATCTACACCACTAGATTATCTGATTACGTCACTAGAAGTGCATTTCGGCACGTTGGGTTACGTCAAAGATGGGAGTTTTTGCTACTCTGGAGGGGATTTTCATCATAATGACTTAGCCAGTCGGAAAAATCGACTTTTCCGATCATTTACAGTCCCTGTAAATAGCAGCCCACATTTCGACCCAGTCTAAAAATGTTACCTAGGAAATTACTTTTGAGGAGGTTGCAAAAGTAATTCAATCAGTTATCAAGATAAAAATATGAGATATAAAGCTGAAGAGCACTGGTTAGAATGATGGGAAAGAAGGGTTTTGATGTTACAACGTGAAACAAAACATAAAGATAATTTAAACAATTTTCAACAACCAAAAATAGTTGAATCTAAAAATTAAAGGCTAAACTGGAGAATATTATCCATCAAATGGTTTCACCTAACGCAGGAAATAATAGGTATAATCGCACAACTGATAATGAAGAGGCACGTATGATGTGAAGTTTATTAAACAATTTCGCACTACAACGTGATTAGCAAACGCCTTGTCAATTTGAATCTGTACTTAACCACGTTTAAATGCGACAAAATCACGCATGTGCGGAAGAGTTACTTTTAAGTTATTTGACTCTTGCAAACGTGGAATCAAGGTTATTAATTTAGGAATATTCGTGAGATGCTGTCCAAGTATAGAATTTCGCTGAATCCAAGTATAGAATATCCTGTAAATTTTACTTCCTGAACATTTTAAGTGTTACGTCTGTATGCACGTCTGTGAAACTTCAATTCAGTAACTTTATAAATATCAGTTTTTATTATTCCTGAACTAGTTTTTAAAGCTTCTTTTAAAGTGTGCTTAGTACTGTATTAAAAATCGAGAAAAGCAACATGTCTAATCCAAAAAGGATTTCAGAAATTTGAAGAACGGATCTAAATTGGTGAAATAACTGTCAAGAAACATATTATAGAGGTAAGATTAATTTTCTTGACCCGTCTTTAGTTGCTGTGTACTATTGACTTTATATATATATATATATTGTGTGTGTATGTGTAAATATATATATATATATATATATATATATATATATATATATATATTTATTTATTTATTTATTTTGTGTGTGTGTATATATATATAACATAAATAATTTTACATCTCTCATTAGCTTAAGATAAAATAGTTTACACTCTTATAGATTTAAAGTGTTTCGTAGTTCTTTAAGTTATTTATAAACATATTAGAACTATTGATGAATTTTGAAACTGTTTGGTTTTAATGTTCTTTTTAATATTTTATTAAATATTTAGGATTTCTTGAAATCGCTTTATTTATTAGAAATCATTCACAAATCCTCTTTGCACGAATTATTAATGAACAAAAGGTTAAGCCTCTGGTGTTTCAAATTAAAACCTTCTTATGTATTGTGATCATATCTTTGCATCTCCATATGAAAAAAAAATATTTTTATATGCAGTTATTTATATTAAGTTAGGTTATTTTTGAAGTGCTAAATGATACCAGTTAAAATATTCCATGTCAGCTGCCAAAAGTGTTTACAGCTGTTTTAAAACGAAAGAGTTTTATAGCTCTTATTAAAGTAATTCTTGATTTTTGCATTTTGTGGTTACTTGATATGTTATGTGTATCATTGATTACCGTTTGACATGCATCTGAATGCGACAAACCTATAATCCCTTAAGTTCGGTTATTTTTGAAGTGCTAGGTGATACCAATTAGGGTACTCCATGTCAGATGCCGTATATGTTTATAGCTGTTTTAAAACTAGAGAGTTTATCGCTGTTTTAATACGAAAGAGTTTTATAGCTCTTTTAAAGTAGTTCTAGATTTTTGTGTTTTGTTTTTACTTGATATGCTGTCATTGATCATCGTTTGACACGTATTTGAATACGACGAATCCATACAACCCCATAAGTTAAGTTATTTTTGAAGTGCTAGGTGATACCAATTAGGATATTCCAGGTCAGCTGCCATAGATGTTTATAGCTATTTTAAAACGAGAGAGTTTTATAGATGTTTTAAAGTAATTCTTCATTTATGTGTTTGGTTATTATTTGATATGCTGTCATGAGTGTCACCGATCTTTTTTGACACGTGCCTGAATACGACGAATCTATATAACCACATAAGTTTGGTTATTTTTGAAGTGCTGTGTGACACCAGTTCGGATATCTATGTTTACAGCTGTTTTAAAAACAAAATCTTTCATACTGTTTTAAAGTAATTCCAGATTTTTGTGTTTTGTGGTTACTTGATATACTGTTATGAGTGTCATTGATTTTCGTTGGATACTTATCTGAATACGACAAACCTATGTAACACCATAAGTTCAGTTATTTTTGAAAAGCTAGGTGATGCCAGTTAGGACATTCTGTGTTAACTGCCATAAATGTTTTAGAGTAAAAATTTTTATAGCTGTTTTAAAGTAATTCTTGATTGTTATATTGCTATGGTTACTATGTTATACGTGCCATTCTTCTTTGACAATTATCTGAATACGATGAATCTGTGTAACCACGTACATTTGGTTATGTGCGAAGTTATACCAGATAGGTTATTCTATGTCAGGTGCATAAATATTTACAGCTGTTTGAATACGAAAGCGTTTTATAGGTGTTTAAAAGTAATTCTTGATTTTTCTGTTTTGTGATTACAGGATATGTTATGTATGTCATTGATCTTCGTCTGACACATATCTGAAAGCGACGAAAATCTTATAGACATTGTAAGGTCATATATAATAGTGTAAGTGATAAATTGGGGTCGAATTTCTCTACTCATTGCAATGTTGGATTAAACAAGACGGAGGCCCTTAGGCAGTCGAAATTTCGGGCCCTGTTGCCTAATAATTTTACGAATATGGTTTTATTACATAACAGCTTTAGGAATGTAATTTTATTGAACAAAAACCAACAAATTATCGAAAATTTTATATAAAATATCAATAAGAAATGTGAATTAATATGAAAATTATGAAAATCAAAACAGGAGTAAAATGATAAGCACTCGTACTTATGTTATTACAGCAGAAATGTTAATGTAAAAAAACTAGCATATAGTACAACGAATAACAAATGTATGTGTAAATATTTCATATTTGTTATAAATCTTGTCCCGATATTGTTTAGTTGTTTGTAAAAATAAATACCTGTATTCAGTAAGATTTCTTAATACTACAATCAAACATTTCTTTGTTGTAGTCAAAATTTCTTCATTTAACGTTTTTTTTTGTATACACACATACATACATATATATTATACATATAATTTAATGTTGCTATGCTCCTACAAAGTGTGGGGCATATTCCGCTTAATGGGTAATCCGGCACTGACTACATGACACGGTTGTTTCATGAATAATATACATATCATGTATAACATGCACACACACACACACACACACACACACACATATATATATATATATATATATATATATATATTTAATATACGTTGATTTGTTACTTATTGCAATCAGGACCCATTTGGTCAATACTTCCGTGGGAGAGGACCAAGCTTGCCCCTACGAAATCGACTCCCCTCTCTTCAAGGAGCGTCGATTTCGTCGGGGCAAGTTTGGAGAGCCTCACACCCAGATGCATCCTGATTGGGGTATGAATGTATGCAGCAATCCCAGTGCTGAATTAACTATTAGGAAGAGTAGGCAATTCCCTATAGGCCTTACAACATTAGAATAAACTGTAATTAATATATATGTTACGGCCAAAGCCCGAAGTTGGCCAGTTCCCGAATTGGCCAGCCAAATCACGAAATAGCCTATATCGCCTCACAATGACCGGCCAATGTCCAATCTTTCCTTGATTTCGGAGTTTGGCCAGCCAATGCGGGAACTGGCCTGGGACGATTGGGCAAAGTCAGAAGAAAAATGTCATGAGCAAATTTGGGGTATTTGTATACCGTAATGTTAATGATAATCACATTATAGCTGTCCCAGAGAAGATTTCCGGCGAATCCGCCCCACTTAGGCGCCTAGAATAATCTTTCAGAACAAAGGCCGAGCAGCTACGGTTGCCCTAGGTGAGCTGTAGTCTGAAGTTAGAAGTTTTAATGAGTAAGGATTTCACAGTACTAGAAACCTCCTGATCTCTTATGAAAATTTCCTCTCCCTTGGAGAAAACTTACAAACAAAAGGATAATCATATTATCTACTGAATTAGTTTATTACAGAAAATTATCGGTATCATCATTTGTTACAAGAAGATGAACTTTTATGACATTTCAAATTGCACAGCAGTTTGTTATTTTTACATCTGCAGCAATTTGTTGAGCACTTAGTAGTGCAACTGCATCGAGTGTAGCCTTGGCCGCCGGTCAGCGATTGTGAAGTAGAAAGGGTTCGTAATGATTTTTCCTCTGTGCATATGGATGCCAATGTAAGTAGTTTCTCTTGCAAAATGGAAAACTTTCAGAAGAGCTCGTAATAATATGAACTTTGTTAAATGATCCTGGTGATTGAGTATAAACTTGAATTCGCTGTCTCGGTTACTTTGCATCTCGATAAGATTTACCTGACATCTTAAGTTAAATTATTTAAATATCAAAGGTATAGAAACTAGACCTTTCTTAGGATTAGATAATTTGGTCTGACACTGTTTGCACAAGCGGAGATACAATGTAATGATTTCCTGGGTGGCATTTTTGTACTAAGTTTGCAGCTCCTTCTTCATCCGTGTGCGACCTCCATGTTCAATTTTCAAGTGAGTATTATGTAACAAGTCGAACAACTCTTCTGTGTGCACATAATACAAAATAACGCTATTGTCTTCTGTTACTGGCACAATAAGGTTTTTATTTTCCATCAACCTCAATAACATCATATTTTCTTAGTCGATGATAGTCAACATTTTCTTTTTTATGCTTTGATTTAGCCTTTTTAACGTCCTCTATAAAAGTACAGTATTTATCTCTACTGAGGATCCAGCTATTATCTGCTTTTCCTTGCAGCAATATATTCAATTTATTTAAGAACAAGGTTCTCATATCAAAAGTTGGTTCCGCATTTGCATGTGCATCATCTTCGCCCAGCATACTAGTTTCGTCAGGAGAAGCCATGGGAAAAAAATCTATTGAAAAACAATACGATACTCTCAAATCACGCGGCGATCCCTTTCGTGGTTTAGCAGTTAATGTACATGTAGAAGTTTTAGGTGGAACTATAAAGTATTAATACTATAAATATAGTAATAATAGTATTAAAATATAAATTTGTAAGCATGTACAAATTCTTGAAACTGAGTTTTATTCATAGTATAACAAAAAACCAACGAATATTGAAATGTCTTACCTATCCGGGGAAAGCACACTAAACCGCAATCGAAACTATTATGTTGACGAGCCCGTAAACAATAAGGCTTTGCCAGATTCGATTCTTGGATGCCAGATACACTGAAAATATAACTTTCCTTTCTACCACCTGCATGTCGTCATCACACCGGAATCTACAGATGCGCCCCTGCCGAACAGTTTTGCTTTAGCATATCGAACATTGGCCAGGGAGTTCCGGGCACTTCGGGAAGTGGCTGGCCAAAGTCGCATACACGCTATTCATTTTCAGTACATCGCACATTGGCCACACGTCCCGGCCAATGTGCGATCTGGCCGGCCAATTCGGGAATTGGCCGAACTTCGGGCTTTGGCCGTAACATATATACACTTACTACATGACCCGGCAGACCTTGTCCTTTTTTAACGCTGAAAATCCAAAACTTGTAAAATGCTTTTAAATAAATTATAAACCGGATCGTTTTGATGGAAAAGTAAGGAAAAAAATATTTTAAAAATACTTGACGCCACCACGCGTAGAGACATCACAAACGTAATTAGATTAAATTAAAATGAGGAATTTGCACATGTGGGGGATTCGAACAACTTAGTATTTTTATGATAATTCCAGACTCGTAGATTCCAAAAATTTCTCAAAAATGTAAAAAACTAGGTCCATCATTTTAAAGTTAAGCGAAAATCACGTGACATCAAAATGCTCCGTGATTGGTTGTGACGTCATAGTTCATGATATACAATATTTTCTTATTGTTTGTAACGGCGCACAATTTTCCAATTTTGTTTTTGCAAGTTATTGAAATTTTCTAGCTATCAAAATTTATTTTTATTTAAACCTTTATTTTATTGATCTCGATAGCTTAATATTATCTCAATTTGTTACAAATGTCTCTTCTACCTGGATTTACCAAAGTATCATAGTTTCAGAGTTTACCAATCTTTGTAGGCCATATTCGAAACACATGTTTTAAAAATGGTATTAAAGAGAAAATAATCTATGAGATTTGAATAAAAAAGAAAAATCAGCATTAAATACATAAGAATAACTATGTTTACTGCTTGGTACAGTCTTGTTATTGCAGCAACATTATCAATGGCACCCAGTTATCATAAGTAAGTAATTTGGCTGATTTTATAAAAATATGGGAGAAAAAAAATTAACATCTTTAAAATTAACATCTTTACTTAATTATTTATACTTTTTAAAATCGTAATACAATTTTATTATCTTTAAATATTAATATTAAATGAAAAATGTATACAGTTTCTAAAATTAAATTTCATTTTTAATCACTATTAAGGATTTTAAATCTAAAAATTTAATTTAATTCTTAAGTATTTTAAATTTGATAAAAAGAAATTTAAAATCTTTAAAAGACTTTACTTAATTATTTATAATTTTTTAAATAGCAACACAATTGTATTGCCTTTAATATTAATGTTAAATTAAAAAATATATAAAGTTTCTGAAATTAAATTTAATTTTTAAATATCATTATTAAGTATTTTAAAAATATTATACTTTTTTTCAATTTAGTCACCAATTTAATCGAAAAGCATCACTGTGAATTGATACACTCAAGAAAGTATGCCTCTCTGAAGAAAATATTTATAATACCTTGAAAATACATAACCTTCCCCTCCCCCAAGTTATTTATTAGATAATTATATGCTTTAGATATTTATAGGATTTACGATATTTATACGCTTTATCAATTATTTATTGTACTTGAACTCTGTGATAATACTCGAAAATGAGCAGTTTTAAAAGTTAAATATCACTGGTTAATCAACAGTCCTTTTATAGGTATATATGTATTTTTATACACTTTAATTTTTCTAAACTAGTAATATTTAAACAAAAGCAAGCATTTATTTACCAAGAAATGGTCTTCACAAAGCCATAGAGATCATTTATATGATAATTTGGGGTTTAATTTTTCATCCTTTTTCATAGCATTTGTCCAGATTTTACGTGTATGTGGATCTTTGGTAATGCTGAAAAATATCTTGTCATTGCTATTAGTTGTTGTATTTTTACAGAGTGGAACAATACAACATTTATAATATGATTTTTAATGCCAGACATAATAAAAAAATTATTATATGCGATACTTTACACAGAAACAAATTTAAAAGTCGCCTTTTAACATGTAAACAACATAGGCGGTCGGTGTTTTCGTGAACGATGACGTCACAAACTCGGCGGAGGAAAAGTATCGTTTTTGAGAAACGTTAAAGAGTCCGCTATAAAACCCATTAGAAATCACTAATTAGGCCCCCAAATGAAAGAAAATAGGTACTGTCCTGCTTACTTTTTTGTCTTCTATTGTTTAAAATTAAAATTAGAAAACGTGAAAATTCCTCATTTCCACATCGCCTATACGGGGGGGGGGGAATCCTTAAATGAAGAAATTTTGGTTGCAACAAAGAAAATTTGAATTATTATGTGTTATTTAAGTTAATGACCTACAACAGCAATTGTATATTAAAGTACAGGTGAGGAAACTGACAGTTTCATTCACGCACTTGTCAGATTTGTGAGATGTTTGTGGGATCCCACAAAATTTTCGTAAATAGTATGGTTCACACATCAAAAAGCTTGAAAATCCTTGATCTATAACAAAAAAATTTATAGTATTGAAATTTTGAGTTCTTATATCGAATGGTAATTTTTTATTTTACACTCTATATATTACGGCTAAAGTTTGAGATCCGTTATATGATAGAATAACGAGGTATTTCATGAAATAACTAAACAAGTCAGTTAAAGTACATAAAATTATTGAACTTTATATTTAACTAGGTTTCTACAAAATAACGATTAATTGATTGTTAAAGTATGAAATACGTCACTTGAAAAGTCTTCATGTTTTAACTGCTTTTAGCCAGCTTTGAACTACTAACACAATATTTTACATAATGTTTTATTCAATGTTTTGAATGTTTCCAAGTTGTGACACATATTGGACAAGGAGTTAAAAAGTGCTTCTTTTAAACGTAGTATACAATGAAATTCAAAGCTTCATTACAACAATCCTTACTCTAATAGATAATGAAAAGTAAAATAAAGGTATTTAATATAATTTAAATAAATATTCTCTCACATTTTTGTTTGGAAAAGCTTATACAATGTTTTTATGAAGAAGCAGTTTTTCTTACCATTATGTATTTTGTTGATAATATTTAAATAGAGCTATTTCTGCCACATATTCTTTTTTCGCTTTATGTTTAATTTCTAGCAATACGAGCAGTAAGGAATCATATCAGGCCTAACGATGGCCGAATGGTTAGGGTGCTGGCCTTCGGTACCGGAGTTCGTGGGTTCGAATCCCACTGTGGCAGGGATGTTCGTAGCCGTTCAGAATCGGCTTTGAGAAGTAGGTTTCTTTTCATTAGCCCTCGTGTTGCAAAAAAGTAGACCGTAGCACTCCAAACCAACCAAGAAATCATTTTTTCCCCTAATGGCAAGGCGGGTTACAATTATAAAAATAACAATTGTGGAACAACTGTACAAGTAACAAAAGTAACATTAACCGAAGTCATTGCCTCAGGCTTTCTCTGGCTCTCCAATACAGGGTAGTCTCGGAGTCGGAAGAACCGCAAAGTGCCCCGCATCGACGCAGATGACCTCTATTGAAAGGTTCTCCAAGGTCACATAAAGAACAAAGAGGGGAGTCAAAAATGCCAATTCTATGGAGATGTTCACTTAGGCAGTATGTCCTGTCACCTGAACAACGCCACAGCTTCACGTCGAGGACGATCGGGAATGTTGGCGAGGTCTTCGGCACTTCAGGTCTTCAGTTTAACACGATCTTGCATTTGGGATTCGAATTTCATATTCAAAGCTTGTTTCCAAAAGAGCTTTTTTGAGTGAAAAGACAGTCCAGAAGCATTTGCCAGCTGTGCCTTTGTTGCACCTTTACGTGCGAGAAGATCAGCCTGATCATTTCCATAAATGCCGCAAAAGCCGGGGATTCATTGTAACTTGATATATTTGTCTTTTCGACTAATGCAACGCATCAATTCTGGGCATTGTAGGACCTCAGCAGAGATAGGAGCTTCAGCGGAGCCAATAGCCTGTATGGCTGCCTGCTAGTCCGAGAGTAGGACAACCTTTTGGAATTTTTGAAGACAATCCAGAAGTTTCTCCAATGCGATAACCAAATCAATTGATCATCCTTAATAGAGATAAAATGTATTTTTCGAGAGATTTTAGCTATTAATGATTAACTAATTTATAAAATTAATTTGAAATTGCTTATTTTTCACTTTAACGGTCTATCATTAGTTGTTCCATAGAATAACTAGATATTGTATGAAATTTGTCATCGATTCTATACTTAAACTGATTTGTTTAATTATTTCATGAAATACATAGTTATTTTGTGAAATAACTGAATTCTTGTTTGCAGTATGAAGCGCCTGGCCCTATTTTTATTTTTTATTCTTTCCATCCAAATGTGCATTTAGCTTTATTTTATTTGAAACTCAGCAAAATGAAATACTGTTTATGCAAATTTATTTCAATGCAAATTTTTAGTTCGCTTCGGAGTTTCACTGCCGTATAAAAAAGCCGGTGTTGTGGGTTGAAGGCGGGTCTGATTGAATGTAAGTACGGTGATTGTTTTAGTTAGCTGTAGCAAGTGTGGCTTACAGTAGTGTTTTACTTTAATTTGTAAGCAACATATGTCTTGTTTAAATAATAAATAGATGTTTTTAATGAAGCCTTTTGGACTTATCATATTTTTTATACTGCACCTAGTCACATGCATCAATTCCATTGCTATCATTTATATAAATGTACTCTGCGTTACCAGTAGGAAAGGTAACAAAAAGTGAATCTATGTATTGCTGTTAACCATTCCGAATTGTCATTGTCAAGGTTACAGTCTAATTATCCCCTAATTAGACAACGCGTTGTGTACTCATAATTTTTTATGAGAACGTCCTCACCTCCTCGCGCCCTTGTGAGCTGGAGTGTATTAAATTATTGTTTGGATCACTTTTTGTCTAGAGGCCTAAATTTATGATTTGATCTGCTTACGTTCGGAGGTTAAAGTGAAGACCTTACACTTCGCTAGGTACTCCGTTAAACCTAATTACCTTGACCTTGACCCTAATTCTACTTTTTAATGCTAATATGTGTCAACCACAGTGGAGTGGTTAATGTTCAAGGAATATCAAAATAAATTCAGCTCAGGCCAAAATGTAAAAAAAAATCTTTTGTAAACAAGAATTAAAATTGTACTAAAATTTTTGGGACTGGAGTTTTACGTTTGAATACTTTAAAAGTCTTAAAAAAAATTTCCTGTTTTAAAAAGAAAAATTTCCAATCTTCAGAGCTATCTTTCTAAAATGAATATCTATTTTTAAAACATTCGAAGCTTTTACTTGTTTACTTTGTTATGCTTTTTATATCGAGAAGTACAACACTAAAAGAAGTAAAAAAGAAAGTAATAAGCAAAAAAGTTGTAGGTTCTTTTATCTGTAGATACCCCGATTTCGATGGAATAAATTAAAGTTCTTTTCTTTTCCCATGGTGATTTCGGCAGGAAACGTTCAGTCCTGTAAGCAGTGTACGCAAACATGCTATGTTATTCCAAGTAATCTTAAAATATCAGTGAAGCATACATTTTCGTACAACTAAAGAGAGATTTAAAATCTCATCTCCTGTTGTGAGGGAAACACGCACGCATCATTTCTTCGTTGTAGACAACATTCTAAAACCGTGGAATCGAATGCTTTGTAAATATTTGGAAAAAGTTGGAGCTGTTCCTTTTAATAACATGCAAAGAGGTATTGTGAACAAAAGGGTAAAAAACCAATCAAGGTAGAAATCGAAACATGCGTAGAAAACCCAAAAAATATAAATAGTTCTGTTGGGAAACTAAAATTTAAAATTTCTTCCCTACAACATCTTTATGATGTCACTGCAAATCAGTGATATTATACGACTAGCATATAACCCGTCATATGACGGGATCAGTAAAATTTTTAATTTTCCAGAATTATAAAGTACCCCATAAGGCAGATAAAAAATGGTTTGCTTTTTGGCTGAGAATTATCTGTACAAGCTCAATAATTTTTTTTTCTTCATACTCCTCTAATTGTCTACCGATACTGTGAATGCAGTTTAGAATCACGTTGAATACATTTAGAAAGATAATTCAAAGTTTTCTTAGCTACGTCGAAATTATCGTTAAGTTTCTCCCAATTTTTTCCACAGTAATTAATGCAAGTAAAGGAATAAAAATATCTTTTCTACTACACCCTGGAAGTAGAATTTGTTATTAACAGGTGATAAAAGTTTCATTGCAACAAAAATAATCGATGATTACATTTAAAATTATCACATATGTACGTAATCTATTATTTAAAACAAAAATAGAAAAAAAATATTTACGTAATATCTAAATTCAGTGATGAAATGTATAAAATAAATCAGATGATATTTAAATAATTTAAAATAAGAAATAATTAAATGAGATGTTTAAAGAAATGACGTCATAATGCTAGAAAAGAAAATGCTATTTTTACTTATTTGTAACAAATTGATAAATTTAACAGGTTAAAATAGGGCTTGAAATAATGGCAATAAATGCTAGAAAAGGGGAAGGGGTGGATTTCGAACGTTGCTAACCCTAACTCATCAAGAATCCAATATGGATGCCTCTATCCATTCCAGGTCCAACCTCTTCATAAATTCGAGGACAGACGAACAGATAACTTAGGCTATTATTATATAGGGGATGCAATTCATCCGATATGTTAATTTTAACAGAAGGATGGGTAATTCTGACTCAAAAGCTATTTTGTGTCCAATTTTTTTAAAAGTCACTTACGAAATTGAAATAAATTTCTTCATTTTTTCTAATTTTATACCCATAAAAAATCTATGAAAATACAATATTGAAGAATCTATATAAATACGAAAAATGTTTCGTTATCGTTCCAAGTGCGGAAATAAAACTGTAGATATTTGTTCGAACTTTAAAATACCGATATGTAGAAAATGTACAAAATACATATACAAAAATTAGCTCAAACTGCGCTCGAACTGTGTAAGAAACTTTGACTAAAAAACGCTAAATAATTCAGTTAAAGTTGTCGTTGTTTAAAGC
Source organism: Pardosa pseudoannulata (assembly GCA_032207245.1). Lineage (NCBI taxonomy): Eukaryota > Metazoa > Arthropoda > Arachnida > Araneae > Lycosidae > Pardosa > Pardosa pseudoannulata. The sequence continues at coordinate 9,614,391 of CM063508.1, read as the reverse complement.
CTATATTTTTTCTAACTGTAAGAAAGTTTTCGCTATCTTAGTATCTTATTATTTTTTAACAGTTACTGTAATAATTTAATGTTTAGAAATCCAATATATAATAATAGCCTGAGTTATCTGTCCGTCTGTCCTCGAATTTATGAAGCGATTGGACCTGGAATGGATAGAGGCATCCATATTAGGCGATTTCACGCAGTAGGGTAAATCTCAAATTATGACAATTCTGGCTTTAGTTTCAAACGGAAGGGCAGTTTATTGTTTGTCTATTGGCTGTTGTAAACCTAAAAATGAATGTTAAGGGCATTATAGTAGTTCGTGACGTTGCGACAAATTGCTTTATTGAATTCTTGATGAGTTAGGGTTAGCAAAATTCAAAGCGATTAAAGTTTATGTTCTAAACTATCCATCCGATTCTAAAATAAATTGGTATATATATGCTTCATACCACAGCGAAAAATACTGTTGTCTTTAAACGCTCGAAATCCACCGAATAATGCCATTATTTAGAGCCCTATTTCCCCCGGTTAAGAGCAGGTGGTTAAATTTATCAATTTGTCACATAATAAATAGGTAAAAATAACGTTTTTCTATCATTATGACGTCATTCCATCTCATTTAATCATTTTGTATTTAAAATTATTTAAATATCGTCTGCAATTTTTTTATACGTTTTATCACTGAACTCAGATATTACGTACATAATTTTATTTTATATTTAGCTTAAATAATAGATTAGGTACATGTGTAATAATTTTAAGTTTAATCATCGATTATTTTTTGTTGCACCTGTATTAACAACAAATTCTATCTACCTCCAGGGTGTAGTGCAAATGATAGTTTCATTCCTTTACTTCCATTAATTACTGTAGAAAAAATGGGAAGAACTTAACGATAATTTCGACGTAGCTAAGAAAACTTTGAATTATCTTTCTAAATGAATTCAGCATGATTCTAAACTGCATTCACAGTATCGGGAGACTTTCGAGGAGTATGAAGATAAACAAATTATCGAGCGTGTGCCAGATAATTCTCAGCCAAAAAACAAACCATTTTTTTTACCTGCCTCATAGGGTACTTTACAATTCTGTAAAATTAAAAAATTTATCGATACCGTCATATGATGGGCTATGTGCTAGTTAATAAATGTCATTACATATAAATACAGCGTACTTTTTGAATAAGAACATAGATTCATATTAATCGTGGTAAATTTGACCCAGTCAGCGGATTTAGGTATAAAAACTCTCTGAGTGTTAATGTTAATTACTGATATATTTGACAGCGACTGTTAATCGAATGTTATGTGTGAGTTTAACAGCTATTTGTACTATCCAAGCATGTGATTATTCGCACTGCGGCTAAATCCTCTTATGCTGTAGGTAGAGTTGTGAGCAGTGGAAAAACCGGGGAGAAAAACGGGTATTTTGGGAAGGGAATTTTGAAATTTTCAAAAACATGGGAATTTATTTTGAAGTTGTTAATTCCTATCACAAAATGAATACCACCATTTTTTTTTCTGTCTTTGTTGTAGAACTCAAAAGTTATTTTCCCAAAATTTAACTGTTATATGCTATGAACAAAAAATTGAATAATTGGGATTAACTAACTATATTTGGCAAGGTATCATGTTTAGCATGAAAGTATGAGTATATTTTTTCCTTTGAGAAATATCCAATATTTTTATTATTACATAAGTATTAGGCAATAATCTGTAGTGTCACAAAACCCATAAATCATTTTTTTTATGGAAAACATCTCTCTCTCTCTCTCTCTCTCTATATATATATATATATATATATATATATATATATATATATATATATATATATGTATATATATATATGTATATATATATATATATATATATATATATTGTGTGTGTGTGCATAGGATTTGGACACAAAATGCAACAGTGTCATTTGATTATATCTTTAAATGATATATGCATTACAAAAAATTATAAACTGTTATTTTAAATTTAAAGATATTTTAATATTATAAAACGAGAGGAAAAAGTTTAGCATAAAGCAATTTACATAATAAATAATGATAAAAAATAATGTATATAATTGTTATATTAGCAATTAAAATTGAAGTTATGTGTTTGATAAGACTAACAGGGTAATTTATTACATAAGTACTACTACAAAATCATTTAAATGCTCATTGCTTGCTATTATTTTTTCAATATATATATATAGCCAAAAATAAAAAAAAATATGTTAGAAATAATATGCTAGTTCTTAAATACCACTGTTGAAAAAATAAATGTAAACGTTATTAAAATGATTTCTTTCCAAAGTTCCCAAAATTCCGGGTTTATTTCCCAAAATTCGCGGGTTTATTCCCACCTCTTCAAAATTCCATGTTTTTTACATTTCTAGCTGTAGGTTAAGCTTCTGCTTGATAGGTAGGTCTGCCAGCCTCCTTTTGTATAAATAATATTGCCATGAAGCCTTTATTTTATACTGCCGAATGCTGTGTAAGTATATATTTTATATACATTATAAATTTAAAATAAAATATTAGTAAAAGCTCAGGCTCTAAGTGAAGTTTTTTTTAAACCATATTATCATGGAAGGCATTTATTAATTCGTTCACAGCATTCCTATAAGATGTCTGTAAATTGGTTTAACCATCGACCAATTTTCCGTCAACTTCTAAACTATTTTTTTTTTTAAATTTAGTACTTTGACAGGTAAAGTTAGAACCCCACTGTTTGCGTGAATGTTTATAGCTGTTTTTAGCGGTCTCATTAGTCTTAGTGTGGCAAAAAAAAAAAAAAAGTCACTGTAATGATCTAAACCAAGCCAAACAAAACCATGTTCTCTTTCTCAAGTTGTTCTTAATTTGTTGGGTCAGTCTGAAGCAGTATGGTTTACCGTTTTGCTACAAGAGGACTAATGATACAAGGACCAGCTACTTAAAGCTAATTCTAGCTTTCTACAAACTATTTATATGTCAAGGGGTTCATTTAGAACACGCAAATAATGAAAACGGGCTGTCATATTCAAAGTTACTCAATTTATTTTTTTCTGCTCTCAAGCGTCAATAACATCATATATATATATATATATATATATATATATATATATATATATATATATATATATATATATATATATATATATATATATATATATATATATATAATATGTCAGGTATAAAAAGGGGGGTGGAACATTAAGTGAGTTGTGAACAATTTAAAAGGGCACTCTTTCGTAATAATAAAATAAATGAAAACCCCCACGCTCGCGTAAGCTTTTAGGATAATCCGGTCAAGAGGGAGCACATTGGAAGATTTGATGAGTATAGAAAACGATAAGAGACAGTTGGCGTGTGGACGGAGAACTGTCAACATACTCCACACTTAGCTCCGCCACAAATAAATGAAAATGATGTAAGTGACGCCTTGAAAAGGAAACTATACTTTAAAATAAAGAGATGATTTGCCAAGAAAGACTGATTCTTCCATTCTCCTTACCATTGGATACTATATACACACACACACACACACATATATATATATATATATATATATATATATATATATATATATAATATATATATATATATATATATATATATATATATATATATATAAAATGTAAGTAGGAGGAGAATTTTAACCAATAATTATTGTTTACAGACAGAAAATCTCCAGTATCGAAGATCAACGCCCTAACCATTTGGCCATTGTGATGAGGCGATTTAGATCAGTAATATAATTAATTCATTCATACAAGAAGTAAACTGCTCGGGATCTAAATCTGACCTCATCACATCTCTGTAAAAGACAGAGGACCATAAAATTATATTCTACGGATATTGTTGTCTTTTACGATAGTCTCGTGCGGGGTTCTGATCCCAGGCCTAGATTAGAATCCCGTCTCCGTACTTGACATTAAATAAGAATGTACCTTTGTGGAGTTATTTATGAGTCCCTAAGGGACAGTGCCCAATTAGAAGGGATAAGGTTTTCCACGTTGGCGGTTTCAAGGCGTGGTTAAAGAGACCAATTAGATTTTTACAACTCTCCCGATTGGACGATAAGAAGGAAGAGGGGACAAGAATTAAATTAATAAAATAAGGAGAAAAAAAAAGATGTTCGGGAGTCGAGTCGACTAGACAAGTCCGACGGAAGGTCCTTGGTAGTTCAGACGATGAGAGAAGTCCGACGGAACGTGTTCGAGAGTCCAGTCAAGAAGACAAGTCCGACGGGAAGTATTCCTATATCAAATATTGAGGTCGCACCCCAAGTACTCAGAAGGAAGCCCCTGACCAGACCGACGGAAGATACATATATATCCAATCCTGATCAGCCATCAACCAGTAGTGTTCCGGGCAGGCACACCATATTAACTCCCAAAGGTACCCCCTTTTACATACATTTTGAAATTGAGATTAGGTCTTATATTTACATAAGTATTTAAGTGATGAAAAATTATTGTCAGAACTAATTTAGAGTGGCACCTAATTTTGAAGGTGTTGAATAATTTTGTGGTGCTGATAAAGCATATTTTATGGAGATAGAATCTATTTGTGTGTACATAGATGTTTACATATCATTATAATAAATTTTCTTTTTTATTTTATGCTGGTTTCAGATGCTTTTAATTTAGCTTTTAGTTTATTTTCATATCTTATGTCTATAGTTTCTCAGAACCTGTGGTTAAATTTAGTACTAAAATACTTTTACACAACGCAATCAAAATAAATACCACTATACCACTATATATTTGATTACAGGTTAATACTCAAATATAAACGAGGACTACACGACATTAAGCATTTAAAAAATGCATAATATATTACAACTATAATAAAATAAGCTATTTTATGCACTAGATAATCCACTGGTACTCTTTTCGTATTTTTTTCTAATACATCTTATCTTTGCAATTCTCTCCCCCTTTTTTTCAGGAATACATCAAGAATAAAAGAGAAAATGAATGCCGCTTCCATTTATAGGAAGGCGACGATGCCGGCACCCAGTGTCGCTGACAGCAAAACTATTAATAAGGAGGTACCAAAGTGAAAAATTTTCCACTGGAAAGGATAAAAATAGCCCGCAAGATGAACGCTTAACTACGCGCCAAAAAATAATGTTTAACATGCTGAAAAAATGTGCGTGGATCGTGATTTATGAACCCAATAAACCTGAGCTGTACACCATCGTCTTTGTACAATATCGGATATTTATTACGCCTTGCATAATACTACTGAAAATTCTTTTGAAAAGAATTTTTCATTTTTCTCTGCGAAGTAACATTCTAGCTAATTTATTACACGAAAATCAAAGATAAAAATCATTTTATGAATTGTTACGCTTAAAAATGTCATTCTATATTGTGAAGAATAACATAATTGGTTTATCTTGATTCAATCTATATATATATATATATATATATATATATATATATATATATATATATATATATATATATATATATATATATATATATATATATATATATAAAATTGCATACATGTCATCAAAATACATAATGGTATTTCTACGTTCCGCATGGCAGCGGCTGCAACAGAATGTAAAAATTAGTCTGCTATTTGCAACCGCGTGTGTTACAACCGCCAATTCTCGTAATTGATTTACCAAATGATATTTTTATGCCAAACATGGTGGAGAAGCTACTACTCATTTAGCATCATCCGAGGAGCTCGTGTAGCTTATGAATGCAAGTAACATTGCCCCCGTTGTATCTTACTAATTAGAAGCAAGGATTAAGCACAGACCCCCCAGGCTTGGCCTGCTACCTTCAGATGTAACATCTGAATTTGAAGGACATTGTGACCACGAAACTATTTTACATGCCACAGCCATTGACCAAATCGGAGAATCTTTGGCCGGCTCGAGTCTCAACCTCGCAACCCTCCGGTTATGAGATCGACGCCTTTGCCGACAGAGCTACCACAGCTCTCTAAATGATAGTAAAATTGATACATTTTATGAGATAATAAATTGTTTGGATGCACGCAAGGATAAATTAATAGTTGTAATCATTAAAAAATTTTACGTTTTCCTTAATAAGTTTTGTTTATTTCGTTGAAAAAAAATAGTGAAGGTTATGTGGGAGTTGACCCTCTAACGATGATTAAAACTAGTTTTTAAGCTCGAGTAACATTCTTGGAGACCTATACATCACCAAGATCATATATATATATATATATATATATATATATATATATATATATATGTATATATATATATATATATATATATATATATATATTATATATATATATATATATATATATATATATATATATATATATATATATATATATATATATATATATATATATAGTGGCGTGCAGTCTATTTGTGCAGGGTGTGCACTGCACACTCTGGCAAAATTATGAGGGACAATAATTTTCTGCACCTATGTCTACCTATCTTTATATAATATATAATAAATATTATTTATAATATATTCAAATATTATGTTGATTTGCTTGCTTGTATTCCCGCAGTGCGTGCGGTACTAGGTGCTGCACCACGTAGCGCGCAAACGAACATAGGAAGTTCTGATGTGTACGCACTGCGTACTAAATTGAAAATCACGCTTTATATGTATGGGCTACTGGAGAAGAACAGCATAATATGGCACTGAGGCAAGTGCAGCTATTTTTCCTGCACTTGGCATTCAGAATCATCTGAAGGTAAAGTTTATTAAGCGTTGTATTATAGAGGGGACTTACGTGCTGAAGCGATTTTGGTTTTTTAACTGATTAACTGGCCATACAACTTGCAGACGGTTAATGTTTAAATTTATATATTGTAAGATTTTGTTTTCATGGAAATATAAAAGAAGTATTTCATCAATATAAAATGAAATGTTTTAGTGTGGTAAAGTAATTTCGGTGATGTATTATATTTATTGAAATAATTAGATGAAAAACAATGTTATTTTGTTTTAGAAACGAATTTTAACAGAATAGTCCAAATTTTACCATTCATTGTGTCTTACAGACAGTATATAAGTTATACCTGTAACATCACATCCCTGGTTTTGTTTTTAAAAATTGTCAAGATATTTTTCGCAGAATATATGATTTCCAAATGTTAAAAACAATTAATAAATATAATTTAATCCTCTAACCGAATAAGAAACAGTTCGCTCTATTGTGCCAGCTTTCAGTGAAATCCTCTGCACGGGGAATAGACTTTCGGTTTGTCGGCACCAATGAGCATCCGGATGATGAACCGCAGCGGCGGGCGTCATGTGGTGCTACGTTTGCTGAACATATAAGTTTTTCGTGGAAGCCCGAAGCGTTGATTTTTCGATGCCGATATGACACCATACAACAAAAGATATGATTTTTGCTTCAGTCCTAGTATAATTCTCATAAGTTTAGCTGTTTTTATAGTTATAACTCGACTACTCGTAGGTAAATATTTTATTTATTGTATTCTTTAAATTTATATTCATAATAAATAACCTGTTTCAGAAGAGGAAACTCCGATGTCTCAATAATTAAAGATTTATTGGAAAATCTATGCTCTCTGCACACCCTGCATGAAAACCTACCGCACGCCACTGATATATATATATATATATATATATATATATATATATATATATATATATATATATATATATATATATATATATATATATATATGACTTGCTACAAGTAAACCGTTATGGGATCAAAACTTCTTGAAAGGGAAATTGGGAAATATGCATGTAAACCATTTTTATAAAACTTCTTGACTAGGAGAGAGCTCAACAGCTAGTAGTAATAAAAAATGCAGTCTGGACGACATTGAAGAGAACGGCACCAGTCTAATTGAAAGTTTATTCCAGAGCAGCTACAACGCACATCTTTTCTACTTCACGACAGACATAGAAAAGTTACAGAGGTCACTCTGATCGAACAGAGGTGCACCCAAGAGCGAAGACAGATAGAATTTTTTCCACTTAAAAAAAAACAACTTAATAAGCGAATTAAATGCAATATCAGCAAAAGCGTGAAAACATTTGACGTCGACAGCTGGGAAACGTGCTGAATAGACAGAAAGTTTACATTTTTAGGATAGAGAGCTTTGGGAAGAATGTCAGGTTGAAAATACTCCTTTGATTAAACTATTTAGAGGCTGGGAAAAAGATTTAAAGAAATTAGAATGGGAGAGATGAGGTTTTTAAGGAAATATTAAAGTTAAATAATTTAAGATTATGTAAATGACTTGCTACAAGTAAACCATTCACATTTCTTAACACTAGGTTTACGGGACGAGTCATTTTAACGCATTTCGAATTTTATAAAAACCTTTAACCAAACCCAGGTTTTTAACCAAAAACCTTTTGCATTTTTATTTTATCTCGTACGGATTAATTCATTGAACGAAGTAAACATGTATTGAAGTCTATTTTCTTTAAAAGTGTTGAAATATTGAAATTTTTCACTTGGTATACCTATCTCTATAGATATGCGTCCATTTGAAGCGATCTCAATGTAGACAAAATATTTAGTAAATTAGTTCTACTGATCCGATATCGTTATCTCAAATGAAACAAGCAATGAGCAACAGTAGAAAGAACGAAAAACAGAATGTCAGTGGAAGTCGGAGTGGGAAGAGATTTTGAAGGTTTTAGTTGCTTGGTTCGAGTGTTGAAAAATAAAATACTAGAATATTTTTTGAATTAGTAATATTATTGTGAACCTCAATAATATCTCATATTTCCATTTTTTGCTTAGTGTATAATTATATTGCTTTCTGAGTGTTGTTATATATATTCGCTAATTCGTCAAATTGACGTTTGTTCGTATAGATATGTATATAAGAAACGTCCTTAAACTCAGTGTTAATCATGATGCTGTAGAATTAGCCTTATATATAATTCTGTTGTACTAATATTTTTGGCTGAAATCTCATCAACAGAAGATTAGTAACATTTCCTACACCTGTCATTTTCAGTTGCATTGTTTTTCAAACGTAAATAGGAAAATAAAAGCAACCAAGCGTGCTGAACAGAGGCTAATTAACCTTTAACTGCTATTTATTTAGCAATTTATCATACTTCATTCTTATTTATTTTAATTCCTTTAAGTCAAAATTAGTCAAGACTCTCTCGATATTTTTCTCTAGCGAGCTGTCAAGATTACTTTCCCTTTTGCAATCTATTTAAAAATGAATTGGATATAAATAAGCAACTGCAAATAGTTTGATCTAATAAAATGCGCCCTTAGTTGCTAAATAAAACTGAAGAATCCTTACATGGCGCTTAAAGAAGGAGAGACTGTTTAGAAATATTAAACAAAATAAACAGTGAATGAAAATATTAAACAGTGATAATTCGACGGTAGGTTATTGTATGCTTATATAGTCATGTTAAGTTGTTATAAGAATTATTTAAAAAAATAGTTAATAAAAATAAGAGTCAATAATTAAATAGCCTTTTTCTATGCGTTTATCTATTAATATATCTATTCATCTATCTATCCATCTACCTATATGTCTCCCTACCTACCTGTCTGTATGTCGTGGCAGATATATAGAACTGTACGCTATAGTAAATTATATATTTATATTTTCTCTGTTTCTTTATAGAAACTTATAGAAAACTGGTCAATAGATAAAATGGGGTTATTACAGTAGAATGTAAAAATGCAGTGTATATATACGTATGTATACACTGTCTACCAATAAGTATTTGGACACCTGTGATAGAAAAGAAAAACTAACTTTATTCAAAATCAATAGTTGGTAGAGCCTAAACAAGAGACAATTACAGCGTGAACCCTCCGGGGCATACTTTCCACAAGTCTTTGTATTACAGCTAGTGGTATTGTCTTCCACTCGGTTTGGAGTAGACATACAAGTTCCTTCACCGGTTTTGGACGGGTAGTGCACCCCTTAATTCGGCGATCCAACTCGTCCCAGAGGTTCTCGATAGGGTTCAGGTCTGGGCTGGCTAGTCCATTCGTGGAACTCCATTTTCACCATACCAAGCCTTGGTTAACCTCAAAACATGACAGTTGGCATTGTCTTCATGAAAGTAACAGGGGTCCAATCCTTAAAACTGCCACAAAGTAGGAAGCACATTGTCTTCCAAAATAGTGCAGTAGGCATCGGCGTTGAGCTTACCATGAATGGGCACCAAGGGTCCCAGTCCATACCAGGAGAAACAAAAACAAGAGAAAATTATATTGTTCAAAGTGGATTAATACGTTTTGTTATATTTTGAATCTACTTTCTATATTTAAAAAGATAAGAGTATTTACAAAATATTTGTGTAAACGGTATAACGTGAAACTTTACGCTGAACCAAGTTTATGGATTTTACATACACATGGTGTTACATGTAAAAACTTATTATACATTCCCGATATTCATGACTAAAATATTTTTTCTCAGATAGCAATCACATAAGCTTTATATTATTTTATTCTAGTTTTACATAATAGTGATAAGGGAAGTTGTAAAACTGTTTTCATGGTAAGATTACAGAATCCTTTTCCCAAACATTTGTATTTTTCTTTAATCTTTCATACAAATATTTATCTTATGTTCCTCAAAGTAATATATTTGATAAATATTTTATCGCAATTTTATATATGTCTATTATTTTGACATTACTTTAAGCGTATAGTTTGGTATCTTACATTAGATATTCAATTCATATTGTTAAGGAACTATTTTTTGATATATTCATTACTAACCGAATTTATATACAAGATATTTACATTTTTAAATTTATATGTTTTTGAAAAAGCTTGACTCCTTTCTATCTGATATTAAGATTTTACGATAATCATAAAATACCATGAAAATAAAGCAGTTCATAAACAATATTTCATTTTTTTTTCAGGATTTTGATAGTTTGCTATCTAAAGTTTGATTTTTTTGTGAAAAATATCTTATAAATTTTCCACCTTTTTTTAGTTGTATGCGACAAAGTTCAAAATAATTTTTTTTCATTATAAATTTTTTACACTTTCGTGTAGTCTTGATTTTTAAACGAAACCACTTGTTTCTTTCTTTTAAAACGAATCAAATGGACATACATTCGTTTTCCTTTGACTTTTAATTGTGATCTGTAGAATTAGTTTATCTTATGTTTATATCATACGAACTATTTTAAGGTCTTATCACACATCAGCATGTACGGGTTAGTTACGATCCCTTTTACTGGCGAAGAATGTGCAGATATTTTGTGTTTCAGAGAAAAAAAGTTTTAATCGATTTATTTTAGTACAGGTTGATCTCTAAAAGTCTTTTAATAAATTGAAAGTTTTCCACTATCACACGAGAAATCCGAGTATTCTTCAACGGGAAAGGGGATTCTTAATTGAATAAACTACTTTTTTAATACCAACATGATGTGTGTGATAATACCTTAACCTTTTTAAGGACAGTGGTTTCACAGCTAAACCACCTGTTAATACTTTTTCTCTGTTTTAAATACATTAATTTTTTTCTTTGTTTTTTTCTTTAAACTATAACAACTTAAACTATAAATAGATGATATTACTAAAATTAGATTATTTCTCTTTGAAATATACTTTTTTGAATTTGCTTTACATAAAAGTATCAAGAGATCGATTTTCCTCATTATCTCATATGAAAATACTTACCTAAAATATTACTTATAAATTGTTTAGCTATTTATTAATTACATTATTTTAAGGGTAATTATTCATTGCTCTCCTAAATTAATTAAACCTTTAAGAAAGAAATATTTTCCTGGTATATAAGGGGAGCGTTTCACCGTTAAATCGCCTTCTCTAAATCTCGACTCCTCCCCCCCCCCAAGAAAAAAAAATGTAAAAATATTTTTTTTTAATATATTTCAAATCTATAAGGCTCACAGATAAAATTTATAACCTAATTGCATTAATTACCAAAGAATTCGTAATCGCGATCTTCAAGGGGTTAATGCTTATGGCTTGGTTTAAATGTGATAATTTGACATAATAAAAAAAATTCCCAATCGTTTTGTTATACACAAGATGTATTTTTTTCATACATATTTGATTGTTATTTATACAGTTTTGGAACAAGATATTTTTATTCATACTCTCTTTAAAAAGGATACAGTTTGAAACATTTTAAAATAACACTGATAAATTATTTCGTTTCTTTTTTCAAATTCAGTCTATAATTCCTTTCTTTTTATTAACTAATTGATAACTTGGGTTCATTGTTGAGAAATCTGGAGATCGATGATTGATATATCCCATATAGAAACTCCATTGAATTAATGAAAAAAAGAAAATGGTTACCGACAAATATATTTTGCTTTTTCAAATGCAGGGGAATTCAAATTTGAATATGACGGCCTCTTATAGTTCACGGAAAATGAATTGATATATTTTTATTACCCGTGAATCAAACTAAAGAAATTCTAATTCTCATAGTTTAAATTTACGTTTTTTTTTAAATAAAAAAAAGATTCTCTATTTACTCATGAACTTACTGCATTATTCCCCTGTTAGAAATACTAACAGAAGAGCACAAGAAGTTCTAAAAAAACCTTTTTCAAGATGACAAAAATTTTTTTTAATTCAACAACTGGGGCAGTTAAGTTAATAGCAAAAGTTACAAAAGCAATTCAAACAAGTGAAAAAGGAAAGTTTCAATGTAATTCGAAACGGCAGTTCTACCTGAGGCTGTTCACTTTGAGGCTTTTGAAAGTCATGTTGAGTAAGAAAAAAGGCCTAATAAACTTAGTGAAATGAAAAATTTTCCGACTGGAGAATGTTTAACATTTTTAGCTTTATCATTTCTGGAAGAAGAGAAACAACCTTCTAAGGTATTATTTGTTTTTACTTTTTAATTCCCGACGAGCATATTTTAATGACATCGATTTTCTTTTTCATTGGATTAAAACGTAAAGAATGTTTTGCATGGGTTCCCTTTGGGACTTCTTGCGTGAAACAAGGTATTGTATAATCGTAATTGTCGTGTAGCTATCGTTTAAATTTAGGTATTTACCTATGATCAAATTTATAGTGGTTATTTATTTTATGAGTCACAAAGACTAAATAGTATTTTGATTGTGTTGTGTAGATATTTTAAGTTTAAATTCTACAATAGGTTCTGAAAGACTACAGACTTAAAATAAAAAAATAAACTAATAAGCTAAATTAAGAGTAACTGAAATCAGCTTAAAATAAAAAAAACAAATTTATTATGATATATACATGACTAATATACAAGAATTTGATCAAGTTTCTTAATTTTTAAAATGTTCAATTAGGTGCCACACTAATTAAGATTTGACAATAATAATTTTCCATCAATTAGGCAACTATATATATATATATATATATATATATATATATATATATATATATATATATATATATACTAATTAAGATTTGACAATAATAATTTTCCATCAATTAGGTAACGATATATATATATATATATATATATATATATATGAGAAGGCCTAATCTCAATTTCAAATATTTAAAATCAGTACCTTTGTAGGTCTATAGGGTGTGCCAAGGCCGAGCTCCGGTCGGACGCTCTTGTGAAATGACGTAGATACTTTGCGTGTTATCTCAATTAGTTGGACGACAACGTTGACTCCAGTCTCACTACTGGACTGGGGTTTTCTAAATAACTTGGGGTGATTTAGAAAAGCGGATGAGCTTGTGAGATGTCGAGGTCTTTCTTGGGCCCAACTCCTTCGATCCCCGTACTCTGTCCTTGAGTCCTGAACACTTGCCGTCAAACTCCCGAACTCTGACAGTCTCTCTTCGACTTCTGACCTCTGACCGTCTGATTTCTCTACTCGACTCCCAAACACTGGCAGTCTGACTTCTCTCCACTATTCGATTACCGAATACCCCCTTCCTCTTGACTTTTCTTATTTTACATTATTTTCATCCTTGTCCTTTCTTACTTATTTTCGGCCAATCGGGAGAGTTGTCTAAACCTATTGGTCTCCTTTACCCCGCCTTGTAACCGCCAAGTGGAAAAACCTTATCCCTTCAAACTGGTCACTGTTCCTTCGGGATTCATAAATAACTCCACAAAGGTACATTCTTATTTAGTGTCATGTACGGAGACGCGATTCTAATCTGGACTGAAATCAGAACCCCGTCCGAGAATACAGCACAAGACGAAAATATCCGTTAAATACATTTTTATGGTACTCTATCCTTTACAAAAGATGTGATGAGGTTAGATTTAGATCCCAAGCATTTTACTTCTCGTTTTATTTATAGCAATTAAATTAATTAATCAATTTTAATAATGATCTAAATCGCCTAATCACGGTAATGTTAGGAACATTTCAGCTTGGTGTGAACTTAACCAGCGGTTAAATGCCAAATGGTTATAATTCCCATATTTTCCATTTTTAACATTTAAAAAATTAAATTTATTTTTTCAAGGAGCCTACTTATTTATTCTATTTTTGCGTGTGCATATGGTTTTTTTTAAAACTCCTTCTGATGTTATTTTTATTTTATGTAAATTTCTTATGCTTAAGTTGAAGTAAGTCAGACTAGAATTGTAGCTATCAGACTAGCATTGAGCGTTAAACACCAAAAGAGTATTAAACTGTTAATTTATGTCCTTATTATTTTACAGTTTTTTTTTTATGAAATAAAACTAATGCTTTTTAAAAGTAATATTGCTTTCGTTAATCATACCTATAGCCACGCTCTGCTACAAAATGTCACATACGACTGACCTACGTGAATTTTCGACTGCTTATTTAAAAATAAATAGCCATTTTGAACCACGCCTGAATATATTTTGACTACTTACGTACGTGAAGACGTAACTAGTGCAGATGTACGTAGTGTACATGAAAACTATGAGTTGATCCATTTTGGCACTCTCTAGATGCGTATACCTGAATACAAGGCTTACCGCTTTTATATTTTACTTAATTTTTCTTTACTCTTTTTTATGTTTCATTAGTTAGTAATAGTTCATGAATCTAAGTGTTTTGTTGCATATTTATATATTTTAAATTTGATATTGTGACGACTTCAATTTTCTTGAGTGAGAAGTAGCGTGAAGAAGGATCACAGTCATAATAGAATTAGAAAATCACTTTTATTTTTTTCTGGAGTAAATACGGGGTATGTACAGTAAGTACACACGAATTCTAATTCTCTCAAAAGAAATCGAAATGTAGAGGAATTTTGCTGGCACTGAATTACCACGACGATCACAGTCGGAAAAAAAAGATTAAATAATCTCACAAATCGGGGAGGCTCTTCCAGGGTGCAATGCAAACCCAATCTATCCCCCGTTCGGTATCCGAGACCCTGCCGTTCCTTATATGAGCGGACTTTACGAGTCTCCCGAACGCAATCACTAAAAAGCTGGTTCCGGTGAAAAATCGCGGAAACCTCCACGAAGTCAAAGCACGTAAAAAAGTCTCGAAAAGCCACGAGTCGAAAAATTCTGGGCTTTTTATACCCGAGGGTCAGTTACGGTTCGGCCAACCGTTTTTTGGTCAGTTACGATTCCAGTTGCCTGAGAACTCCATCTAAGGTTACAGGTAGTTTTTTTTAGCTGAATTGTTATCCGTTGGTTGTCCCGATTGAGACTTTTCCAGGCAATCTTCCGGGGTCATTACCGCGTGAAGCCTATTCACATGAACTGTCAACATCCCAGACACTCTGTCGCCTCGCTATTGTAGCCAGTCGGAACAGGAGGCTTCAAATAAGCAGATTTCGGTCGTTAGTTCTGGACAAAGGGGGTCTTCACGATATCCTCCCTAAAACACTAATTTATTAAGTTTCTCTGGGAAATTTCGGAAATCATTTTACATCACAGTACATTATATTATTCTATTTTTCCAACTGTTTAGCTTAATATATTCTTTACAGATTGAAAGGTAATGAACTCGAATCCACAAATACGTGTAGAATTTTCCATTCTTTAGAACCTTCCACACTATCTTCCATATAAAAATATTCTTCTCTCACAAATCGAAAATGAAACCTTGGCATTAAAGAAATTTTATATAATTATATCATACGCTGTAGTATTTCGGAAATCCTGTTTGTTATTATTTGAAAGCGTGTTAATTTGAACAAGTCCTTTCGTATAAATTTATTACCAAAAATTCCTCGTCAAACTCTATATAAATTAGTTTTTTTCTTGTGGCATCAACTTATTAAATTTAAAATATCGCACATGGCAGAAAGTGACTGAGTTCAAAAATAAAAAATATCAACATCTTGAATACGATGTGTTTCAGGAAGTATATCTTCTAGTGTTGAAAGAATATAAAAATTACCCGAGATCAATTTATCATCCTCACTGCACAATATATTTTTCTATAAAAGCAAATGTTTTCACCGTCGAGTTGTTCTAATGACAGATTTTCCACCATGCACGTTAATTATTCTTCTGCAACTTTTACGAAATCCAGTAAGAGTTTTGATAATATATTTACGAAATGGAAAAAAAAATTAATTCATAAAGCGAAGCTTAAACTTTATGGATGGATAAAGTCATATTTGCTTTTTAAATACCATTTTTCATAATTTTCGTGAAACTGTGTAGCTCGATAGATAAAGAAATGTACTCCATTGCTTAAGAGTTACTAAAAGTTTCTAATATACGAGTATGTGTTATACACAATTCTTAACAATTGTGAAATAAAGTTATTAAGAATCATGTTTGGAATATTTCTGTAACGTTAAGTTACAAAATTACATCCCATAAAGTCTATTAATGAAATTGAGTTCTTATCAGTAGTATGTATATAGTATTATTTAACAATTACGTACACTGACTGTACTGATGTTTCACTTTAAAGCTCCCTTTCGTGGTTTTTCATTTATTCCTGCCTCTGACTTTTGCTCATTTTTCTCGTTGTCTTCTGCTCCTAAGTTATAGATCTCAGTATAGAGAATGTGCGCATGACGTCAGGTGCAGCAAAAATTGCAGCTCAACTTCCTCGTTGGCAAAATATTTGAATTTTCCTACTGATTGTGCTTGTTATTGGGGTTTTAATTTTGTCAATTGTCTGAAAATGGTAACAAGCTGTTTGTTGTACGTATAGCTGTACTAAGAGTTTCAAAAAGGTGAAAATATTGGATTTTATTGCTTTCCTAAAGATCCTACATTGCGAATGCTTTGGATAAAAGCTTTGAAAAGGCAAGTGTGGTCTCCAAGTTCTTCTTCGAGAATTTACGGCAAACATTTTCAGAATGGTAATAAAAAGTTAACCTTACTATAATTTAATAGTTATATAGAATTATTATGCTCTAAGAATTTTTTTATTACTACTAATTTTTTTTCATATTTCTAATGTATTTTCTATGCTTTGAGAAGTACTGTACCTATAAATGCAATTGTTTTTTGTCCTTAAAATGATCAGATTTTGCACATTTTTATTAGATTCTTATTTATGTAATAGTTTATTTTGCCTGTTAACAAAATCAAAGTAGTTGTACTTTGGTTATGATACTTAATAGTATTGTGTAAAGTATTTAATTTTTTAAAAATATATATATAATTTTGTAAGTGCTAAAAAATCTATTTTGAATTACTTGGCCAGTTTCTGATGTTTCCTTCCCCTTCCCTTAAATAAAATTTAGTTTTATTGTATACGTCATCCATATCGAAGCTCACAAGATACAATGAAAACAAGAAATGTTTTGCTAACGAAAAGTTGAGTTGTAGTCAGCACTCGTATTTGTTTAAAAACATTAACTTTCTCTATAGAATAGGTTACCAGCGGAGGCGATACCGCCTCCAGAGGACGCTGAAATCTTTCATGGGAGCAGGAAAATGAGAAGATTTGGGGCAGACAAATGGGCGGCTAGTAGACATATCTACTAAAATACTACTTATAAAAATATATTGTATTTACCATAATAAAAATGATATGTTATCGAGAGAAGCTTGATTAGATTTAGCACTATCGGCTGTCGTTCCACATTATGATACATTGCCAAGTTGAAAATTTAGAAATCGCTGTCATGATGTAGACTGCTGTACAGATACTTCGTTATATTTAGGAAAATCGGCTAGTACTATTTATGAGTGTACTTTTATCTTCAAACCTACTTATTCTAATAACCTTAAACCTATCTCTCTCGTACTTATTAAAATTACAGGGTGAGCTTTAGAGCCCTATTTATTTTGCCAATGATGTTTCTGGGCTGGAGTGTTCAAAAGTAATGAAACCAAAAATATTTCAAAAATCCCTTTCTTATTTTGGAGTTTTTTTCTCCTTTTATCACCAGGTGGATATACCAAACTAATTTTTAATTGTAATTGGAGATTAATTTATTTTAAACTAGATTTCAACACTACTTCTTTATATTTACTTTTGTTATGTATTTTGCAATCCAAGCTCAGTTGCTTAGTTAGCATCTTTGTATGAATACACGTGTTTTGTGTTTAATTTTTTAATATTCCGTACATTATAGAATCAGTTAAAAAAAAAAAGAGGTTAAAATAATAAAAGATGTAGGAAGGGAACTCTGTGCTACTTTCCAGATTGCGACGTCGACCTTTATATCTCATGCTTTGAAATTTATTAAAAGATAAATTTACTAACATTTATGTTAGGCATAACTTTAGTAAAATTCAATTTAATATTTAAAACACATTTTCTTCGCTTACTGAAAAATCAACACCATCACAACAGCATTGATCTTTAATTGAGTATTGACTTTACAAAAAAATATTAATTTCTTTTAATTTCAAGAAAAAAATACAAAAGTTAAAAATAGTTACATATATTGTACATACGGTTTTAATATAACTTTCTCAAATTAAAAAAAATTCATTGCTTATTGGAAAACCAACACTGTCTCAATAAACCTTAGTAGTTTTCTTAAAAATTTAAATTTCATTAATTTCGAGCTAAAAAAATTCAATAGTCAAAAATGATTACATACTGCACATACCCCTATTTTTATATAATTTTCTTAAATTTTAAAAATAGGCTCTTTTAGAACCGTTTTATTCAAAAATTGTACAATCTTTTAAGGGTTAAATCAGTTTTTCCGTATTTTTCAGACATTATTACATTTTAAATATACGATTTGTTCTAGTATTTGAAGATAATCAAAACGAGTCATAGAAATAGACCCATAAAAATTTTAATGACTTCATAGTAAGGACTAAATTTAAGGCTCTTCAAAATGGCACACGAGGCTCTTTCAAAAAGAATAAATAAAAAACATGACAAGGACCAAATCTAAGAGGACAATGAAGCTCATTCAAAATAAATCAATTAATAAATAAAATTCATGACAAATGCTAAATTTAAGAGGCCGATGAGGCTATTTATAAATATACAAATAAAATTCATGACAAGGACCAAATTTAGAGGATAGTGAGCTCTTTTAAAATCAGTCAATCAACCAATCAATAAATAAAATTCATTACAAAGACTAAATTTAAGAAGTCGATGAGGCTCTTTATAAATATACAAATAAAATTCATGACAAGAACCAAATTCAGAGGACAGTGAGCTCTTTCGAAATCAGTCAATCAATCAATCAACCAATCAATAAAATTCATGACATGGACTAAATTTAAGAGGCCTATGAGGCTCTTTCAAAATAAATGAGTAAAATTCATTCAAGGACTAAATTTATGATGCCAATGAGGATCTTTCAATATCAATCAATCAATCAATCAAATTTATGAGAATGATTAAGTTTAAGAGATCAATGAAGCTCTTTCAAAATAGAGTATTAATTTGTATATACATAATAATAAATACAATATTTTTTATTATTTGATGACAGTTGTAATCTTTATTATATTCTTTACTTAAATAATTCAGTTTTTTGCTTAAAATTTAAGCATATTTATTTGGTCAGGAACCACATGTTTTCTCATTAGTGGGCTCATGGGTTTAGGAAAATTCAACGCGAACACGTATGGAAACAAAAAATTGAAGTAAAAATCCTGTTTATTAAGCAGACGTAAATAGGAATTTATCTGTCTATAACCTCTGTAGTGAAAAAAAAATTATTTCGGGAGAAATCATTATCATACAGTCGGAATGAAATATTTGCAGTTTATTTTAATTTATTTTTAAAAAATAATGCTGTAAAATATAAATCTAAAGGCGAACAGAAACAATCTATTATTTTTTTTTAAACTCCCACTGATCCTTTGGTAAAGTTTTCGAACATTTTCATTTGAATTCCATTCTCACAGGCATGTGTTAGTAAATTGAATTCTGGTGAAGTGAAAGATACGTAGAAACGAAGTTTCAACCGATTTACTCTAAAGTAATTCTTTTCTCACAAAAACTACCCTAAGAATTTTTTCTTACGCTTTCCAAAGAATAAAAAGAAGGAAAACTAAGAGAAATGCTAGTGATTCAGTGGAACGTAGATAATAAAGTTCGCTTTAAAGTGCATTAAAGAAAATTTAACAATCTGTGCCGAATAGCAAAAAAATCAAAGATAATTCAACATGAATGTAGACATTTGAAGTAAGAAATTAAATAATTTAATAAAGCTATTTAAAAATTAAATATTACACTTTTTGAAATTCTAATGCAGAGATATAACTTTCCTTATTAGTATATCCATTCTGATTGAATTATATTGTGTTTTTATCACATACGACTGTTTAATCAGTTATTTTAACATTAGAAAGCACATTTTGACTTACATGTTCACATTCTTAGCAAATACATGAGTTCCGTAAATATTTTTCTATCACTCTTATAATATCAAATTTAGTTTTTTTGCAATTTTTATTTGGTATTCGGTACATTTTTTATATACCCCTTACTATTTTTGACCTACTCCCTCTCTCTCAAGAAATTAATTTTTTTAAAAGTCCTTTGACTAAGTCAATGAAAACGTTCACGTCTTTTCTAAACTAATGTATCATTTCAGGTGCTATCCCAACATTCATCAAGCATCCAAATGATAAGTAATAGTTTTTGAAACACATGCATTTCCCGAGAATTTCATCAGTTTTGTACAGATATCCTGACGGCTGAACTGAACGTTTCTTTGTTTCATTTTGTTATGTTATCCCTTCCTAAAAATCATTTTCATTTGAATTAGCCTCTTTCATTTCTTCACCCGATTCGATTCCAGTTGATGAGTCTTGAGTACTTTTATATTTCTCATCATTTGGTTTTTCATAATCTTCATTAGCTGAAAGATGGTTGAATGGTTACGATACGGATCGTCGGTACCGGAGTTCGTGGGTTCGAATCCCATTGTGGCATGGATGTTCGTAGCCGTTAGGAACTGGCTTTAAGAAGTAGGTACCGTTCTCATTAGATCTCGTGTTGCAAAATGGTATACCGTATCATTCCAAACCAAACCAAACAATCATTGTTGTTTGAATTTTCTTCCTTGAAAGAACGGAAATTTATAAACTTCTTAACTAGAGCATTTTCTCATCATGGCTGAGATAAAGAGCTATAATAAAAACGTGATTTAGAAAAGTGCTCCCCAATTCACGAAATGTAACAGAAATAATCGCGTAAGGTGTAAAACATCCGTTTAAGCTTTTCCGAAGCCTATATTTAAAGAAATTTTCAACCGATCTTCCCATAAAAAATTATGACCTTAAACTCATCATTTCGAAATCCTTTTTCGTCATAAGAATCCTTTTTTGAAATCCTTTTTCGTCATTCAATCCTTTTTCGTCATCATCCTTTTTTCGAAATAAGATTTTGAAGACATATTGAAGAAAGTAAGGCAGTGAATACGTCCTACCTTATGCATTCCAGGTTTTATAGTGTATTGTATAAGAAATGAGTAATTATTATGAATGCGTAATAAAGAGTTACATTGCAAAGCCGTCGCTGCCAGTACGGAGAGACTTACCAAAGAGAGGAAGTGATTCCAGTAATCTTCACCTTCAACCGGGTTGGACGCTTGGGGTTTGCTTCCCCCTTTTCCCCCATGGAAAGCAGTTATGCAAGCAGTTTTTTTGCCCTTCAGTGTTAAAAGGCGAGGAGTGTGAAGGAATTATCTATAGCTGAAGTTGCTTTATACATTTTTTTTCCTGTTCCATGTCTGCCATATTGATTGTCATCCCTTGTAAATTCAACAATCATGCTGAATTGGGAAAATCACAATTAATGATGCTTTAATTTTAAATGAAGTTTTAAAAATAAAGTAGTGACATATGGTAAGTCTTCGCTCATTAATATCTTGTGTATTTATCCAATTTTCTTGTGTTTTTCTCAACAGGCCTGGTTTTTGGCTTCGCATGTGCTACGTCGTGTGACTGAGTTTTATTCTCATTTTTCAATCTCTTCCGCTTGTGTTACTGTAAAGATAATGTTACGTTGGTCTAGTGTTTGAGAAAGAAGAAATTAAAACTCATTAAGAACACATGGACAAATATTTCTTGATTAAATGATTTTATACAATTAAATAAATGCCTAAGGAATACAACTGTAATCAACTTATCATTTGTAGATATCGAAGACTGCTCTCGGCGCCGGACCTTAAAAACAATATGGCGAAGAAGCCGTTCATCCTCTAGTACCAGCCTTGGTCTTCTGGTACCAGCCTTGTCCTCTCACAAATTAATATTTTTACATAGCTAAATCCATATAAAACAATTCATGCTTGATTAGGAAAAAGTATTAGAATTTCAAACACAGCCATAGATATACAATTTAGTTAAAAAAATTAAATTAATCTTAAAATACAGCCATAGTCATCTTAAATCTTTAAAAGTTTAAGCTAAATTTTTAAAAAATTAATAGTTTCATACTATCTCAATCACCAAACCAACGCACATTATCATTATCCTGGCCACGGCACCAAAAATGTAAAAATAATGTTACGTTGGCCTAGTGTTTGAGAAAGTGAAATCTAAACTCATTAATAAACACATGGCCAAATGTATCTTGATTAAATGATTTTATACAATTAAATAAATGCCTGAGGAACACAACTTATCATTTGTAGATAGGGAAAACTCCTCTGGATTCGGCGTCGGTCTAACCATCATAGCGTCGGTTTTCTTTTTTTCGTGACGTTCCAAAAAAGGTCTACATTGCCGCGGATGCCAGCAGCGTTTCACCTTCTACTCTGCTCTGGTCACAACCTTGTCCTCTGAAAAAAATCAGACTGCCTCGCCGAGAAAAAAAACAGGGGTCCATTCCAGAACGGCGGAGGGTCAAAATCCCCCAAACCAACGGACACTGCTGTTGGTTCGGAGAAGTCCGAAGTTTCTTTCTAGTTCGAGCCGGTCATGTTTTGGTATGTCTTTGACGATGACTCACGGGAAGAGGTAAAAAGAGCTGAACCGAATGTAACTGATTGTTACAGTTAGGAAATCCTCATTTGTAATAAAAATAAATTCTATATACAGTTACAGTTTTGTATGAATTTATTATTTTAGTGGACTAATTAAACAAGCTGATGAAATATTTAAATAATATACAAGTAATTTAATTAATATTAATTTCCCCATAATTTTTTTTTCAAGTAATACTTTCCATCTAACAACAAAAAGTTATACCTTACACTAAGTTTATAATGTTTAAAAATAATTTTATGTTTGGCTTTCAATTTTTATTGTAGCCATTAAATAATAATTTACAAATATATTTTGTGTCCCGTAATAAAAATCCTGTAATAATAATTAATATGTAATGAGTTAAAGTCAATTTCTGTTATGGGCTAGTTTTAGTTTCTTTGTGATTGTAAATCTTAATTTTAGAAAAAAAAAAATATGTGGTCTAAATTTCAGAGAGAATTACCCATCTTTTATCACCACAAAAAAAAGCTGTTATTTCCATTAGAGTAAAAACAAAATCACAAAGTAATTAATACATATTATACCATTTGTTGTAAAATAAAAGAAAAATTACAAATTATTGCTTGAAGCACTTTTACACTGGATGTGGTAACATAATTCCCTATTAACAAACGGGAAACTAAAAACAGGAATGAGAAAATTAATAAATGTACAGTAATTAATTTGTAAAGTATAATTTATTCTTGCTACAGATTTTTAAGAAATTGTAATAAATTTATATTTAAATAAACTGCAGTATTAACACATTGTGTGCGTGTACATTTTGCAGCGGAATTGTATCAGGAGCTGGTGTTTTGTGCATAAATTTAGTTATTCAGTTAAATCTCAATAGATAGAAAATTATTTAATTTTTTAACCCACTTTTCGTATTTTATATTGAAATATATAAACAAATATATAAGTAGAAAAATATATATAACAACCATATGATTTTTGTAAACAAAAAATATATTTTTAGTAGATAAATCCCCTATATAATAATAGCCTAAGTTGTCTGTCTGCGAATTTATGAAGCGGTTGTACCTGGAATACATACAGGCATCCATATTGGATTTTTTATGAGTTAGGGTTAGTGAAATTTAAAGCGAGTTCGAAATCCACCTCATCCCCTACTTTTCGAGCATTTAATGCTATTATTTCAAGCCTTATTCTATACTAAATTCATTATTATAGGATGGCGAGGGCGGAGTGCAATATTTAAATTTCTGGACTGTTTTTACTTGACCTTTATATATTCTAACCATTTCCTTCACCACGTGTAAGCTGGCACATGGAGTAGAGTGTCTGCCCATTTGATCGTCGTACTTCTCAGATTAATGGTTCTGCCCCTGACGTAACCGAATTTTTCTAAATGTCTAATTAATTTAATAATTTCTGCTTTTTCTTTTGAATTCTTATTCCTAAAATTGTTTTATTATTTTTAAATTTTTACAATTTTTCAAATTTTTATGATTTTTTTTATTAAATTCACGTATTACCATTATTATATCAAGCTCCATTTTAAGAGCAGGTGATTAAATGTATCGATTTATCACATAATAAATAGGTAAAAATAAAAAAAATTTCTAGCATTATGACATCATTCCTTTAATCATCTCATTTAATCATTTATTTTAGATTATTTAAATATCTTCTGCATTATTTCCATACGTTTTATCACTAAACTTAGATATTACGTAAATAATTTTCTTAAGGTAATATTTTGTTGTAAAATAATTCTTAGCCAAACAACAAACCATTTTTTTTACCTGCCTTAAAGGGTACTTTATAATTCTGGAATATTGAAAATTTTATTGATCCCGTCATATGACGGGCTATATGCTAGTTTATAATAGTATCGTAAATATGAAATATCAAATAGAAATAGTAGTATATAGTTTTAATTTTTTCAGATTCTGTGGTTCCGCACCGACTGATATAAAAACTAGCCTTTGTCTAAATGTTTCCAGAATCTATGTAGTAGACAAGAGCATTCGGCTTTGTTTTCCTGTATATACCGTTATTTTTGTACCCACAAACAAACCATGTTGTTACATTAACCCGTACTAATACGTGACCCCCGCTCAAGTATCAATCGTCATAAAACGTACTATTACGTGTCCCGCATACAATATGTTAAAAGTTATGTGTTAATATCCGTTAAAGGTGGTTTTGCAATCATAGACAGAATCAAGACATCATTTTACTCACGAAAGATCTTTATTACCAGATCTCTATTTGTCGGTCAGACGGGTTCTCACTTCATTATAGTGACTGGACAAACTGAGAGATCACCTAACATGAAAAAATCTAAGTAGAAAAGTGAGTAAAAATAGTTCTCCAATAGCGTTTAACTTCTTTTTGTCCAGAACTTCCTGAATTGGCCTGAAGGCCACTATAAAATTTAACTGGTTAGACCTTCTCTGAGAACTTGGACTGTTGTCTCTATGGTTAAATTAGGAGTTAAAAAGGGAAAACAAAGGGACGGGGAGTTTTGCCCTTGATTTTAGATTTCAAAAACCCTAAGAAATTTTTTGGGTCGTAAAGAAGGATTTCGGTTATAAATTTACTTCGAAGAGATTTATCTTTCAAATAACTGGAAATTCTCTGACAGCATATTCCTTAAGGGGCCGTCTTCTGAGTTTTATACAAAATCTCTACAAAATTTTACCAATTTAGTTTACTTTTCCCTTACACACACACACACACACACACACACACACACACATATATATATATATATATATATATATATATATACAACCTAATATGTAAACTTTCTACGTAAGTTCGATTAGCTTTTATCTGCAGATATTTAATGGTCTGCTTGAAGCGCAATAAAACAAGATCAAAATGATTAGAAACATAAATATGTCCTAGCTAGGTTTTATTATGTTTCCGATCAAAATGTTTTTTCCGTTTTCTACATAACGAAACAAAACGCTTTTAAAATTATTTGTAGAAAAAAAAGTTACTCTCTTCCTGCGGCAAAAAAGCATGCAAGGCTGATTTATACTCCGTGTATTCTTTTGATTATAGAAGAAAAAACTTTTAAAGAGCTTCCAGTGTCCTTTAAGAATATCCTATTTGTTATCTTCATTACATCAGTTTTGAGGATTTCAATTTTTATGTTTGAAGATTTACTCAACATAATGATGAAAATGAACTTCTTAAAATTTAAATATTTTAATGACTCTACATGAAAATAATATTCATTTATTGTATCTGTCCTTGGTGAGATTAACGATATTTTATAACTGAATGAATAAAATTATGATTTTAATAAACTATAAAATTATATCTTCTAATTTGGACCCTTCCTGAGGTGGCGGTAAGTGTATTTACCACAGACTTGGTCAGTTAATTAAACAACGTTTAGAAATTTTACCATTTTTTTTACCTGCATTGCAATCTATTAAAATCATAAAAAAATTAAAAATATTAATAGTAATTATAGTAATAAATATTTTGTCCCTTTAATGAGGTCTTAAACTTGCATTAAGAATATTTTAATGAACTAATTCTAGATATAAAGGAGAAATTTTAATATTAATTTAGTGGTTTTTGGAGTTATACAGTCTACTGTTTTGCTATACGGGGTCTAATGAGACCGGGATTAAGTGTTTAAAGCCGATTCTGAAATGATACAAACATTCATGCCATAATGGGATTCAAACTAGATGTAAAGTTCAAAAGTATACCAGGAATCGATGATCCTTCAATAAGACTTCAATATGTTGCTTACAAGATGTTTATAAAGGAATTTTCTGGTCATGATGTAATTAAATTTAGGGTTATTATTGCAGTGATTCCTAGATCTAACACGAATATGGAAGGAACTGCTGTCTGTGTTCCCTAATTCTGTTGACTTAGAAAGATTGGTTTTGTGTTACGATCGAATATTTACAAAAAAAGAGACAGATTTTAAAAGAATTTTCTGATGAGGCTGCACTGGTTAATGAAGATGGCAGTAAGAATGGTGGATTCACTGGAGGTGGGGCATTTATTAAGATTGGTATGGAAGAGAGATTTCTCAAACGTAGAAATACAGATTAATGCTTTGTTTTCAGTTTTGAATTGACCACCATTGATATAACTCCGGATTGTGTTAACAGAGAGACATTTGTAATGAGAAATTGGGAAGAGATTGGAAAAGTGCAATACAGTACCTAAAAAATTGGAGACTTATTAGGGATCAGAAGGGAAGTAGGTCTACAGAAAATCTCAAGACCCTATCCAGCTCTAGTATCCTCCATCTGCAATGGATTCCGTCCCATGTGAATTTAAAATATAATGATAGTGAGCATGGATTGAAAAAGGAGGGCTCTACCATGACTCAGGTCATTGGTGATCCTTTGACGTACCTTGAGCTGAGTAAGGCTTCTATAAACATCTCTTTAAAGAAACCACCATCACATCTGTGGTATTCTTGTGAGTGTTCTGGTGCTTCAATCTTTTCTGAGGGTGATAGGAGTTATAAAACTGTGTTGGCTGGACTGATGTTGGGGCATTTAACCCTTTTCACTCAAGACAGTTTCCGCGAGTACTTACCAGCAACTCGAAGTGTTTCATAACGCTTTTGGTGAATTTCTTACTTTTAATTCAAAATGATTTCATCTATAAAGTAATACATAAAACTTTTATATTTTAATATTTAATGTATCTTTAAATCTTTACGAAGATAATTTCTTAAACATTAGTCTTTGTAATTTCGCTTTGTATGATATTTGATGTAACAACTGTCGAGATGAGCCTCGGTAGCTCATTTGGTAAAGGCAGTGATCTCATAACTGAAAGGTTGCGGGTTCGGAACTCGAGCCGGCCTGAGATCCGCCGTGTTTGTTAAAGGTCTTGGGGCTCGTAAAATAGGTTCGTGGTCACAATGTCCTCCAAATTTTCAATCAATACCTCTGGGTGTGGCAGTCTATGTGTCTTCTCCTTAGTCCCTGCTTCAAAATTACTAGGACACACTTGAGCATTCTCCCTTGTGGTGCTTGTTATAAACGAAAAGCGCACCCCTTTGCCTTAAAACATATAGCCTCCGGCTCAATCTCGCTTGGTTTCACCAAGTGGCATAAGTCAACAACAAAAACTGCCGAGATGCATGCTTGGCTTGTGGGGATACGTTTCACAATAGTATGTTGTTTGATGTCTTTTGCTGGGCTTATTTCTTTGAGACCAGACTTTGCAATCCTTTCTAACTCCTGTTAGCACACTATGCAGCTTTCTATTTAGGCGGATGTTTTCGAATTTGGATGTTGAAGTCGAAGCTAAAACTTATTTCATTACTACTTTCCATGGTATTAGGGATAAGAAATTTCAATTTTTCTGTTCCTTCGGCCAAGGCTGTCAAGTTCAAACTGATGCCGAAAATGCGGTAAGCTTCATGGTACCGCACTAATCTCAGATAAAAAAAATATTACGCCGTTTGAAAGGTACATTACGTCGTTAGATTATATACACAGTTCTTAGGACAAAAAGAACAATAAGACCATAAGAAAGCATCAAAAACATAAACAAGATATCAATCACCAAATAAAGAAACATAAACAGTTTACACAATGCATCGAATGTGCTCACCAAACAAAGTGGTGAGCGAGAGTTACCACTCCAGTTACGGCATTAAATTATGTTGTGGGCAAGTCACCTCTCGAGTGCAAAGGGTTAAAAACCATCAGGTTTACCTGGACTAGGAACTTCCCTTTTTTCCCCAAGTGTAATATTGAGGAGGCTACTACACAAAACCTGATCGACTGCCTTAACTTAGTAAGCAGGCATCTTTTTAGGAGACCTACTTTTCTTTTAGATAAACTTAAAGCGAACAATCTCATGGATGTGATCCGATTCGGATCAGAGGGATACGCAAGAAGAAAAAGATTTTTGTCTGTTGAAATAGAAGAATTTTACTTTAATAGTAGATCGAAATTCAATATTCACTATGTAATAGTGACTATAGAAACGTTTTATTACCAAAATTATTTTTTCGATGGTAATTAAACCATTTTTTTTTAAATTTCTAATGGCAAGGCAGGTTACAATTATAAAAATAACAAATGCGGAACAACTATACAAGTAACAAAAGTAACATTAACCGAAGTCATTGCCTCAGGCGTTCTCTGGCTCTCCAATACAGGGTAGTCTCGGAGTCGGAAGAACCGCTAAGTGCCCCGCATCGAAGCAGATGACCTCTATTTAAAGGTTCTCCAAGGTCACATAAAGAACAAAGAGGGGAGTCAAAAATGCCAATTCTATGGAGATGTTCACTTAGGCAGTCCTGTCCTATCACTAACCGGAACAACGCCACTGCCTTACGTCGAGGACGATCGGAAATGTTGGCGAGGTTTCGGCACTCCAGGTCTTCAGTTTAACACGATCTTGCATTTGGGATTCGAATTTCATATTCAAAGCTTCTTTCCAAAAGAGCTTTTTTGAGTGAAAAGACAGTCCAGAAGCATTTGTTAGCTGTGCCTTTGTTGCACCTTTACGTGCGAGAAGATCAGCCTGATCATTCCCATAAATGCCGCAGTGTCTGGGGATCCATTGTAACTTGATATATTTGTCTTTTCGACTAATACAACGCATCAATTCTTGGCATTGTAGGCAATTTGGTAATTAAAACAAATAATAGTAAAGCTTTTTAATAGATTTTTTTTCATTCATGGTGTATTTTTTATGTAGTTACTGTCTCAGTTTCACCATATGATGGCTGAATAGATAGGGTACTGCTTTTTGGTATCAAAGTTCGTCGGTTAAAGTCCCACTGCATGGAGGGTCGTCGCCGTTCGGAATTCTGTTGAAGCAAAAGGTGTCAGTTTTATTAGGCCTCGTATAGCCAAATAGTGGGTTTGGTTTGGATTGGAGTGCTATGCTCTACTGTTTTGCACACGAAGGCTAATGAGAACGAGACCTTCTGCTTAAAGCCAAATCCGAATGGATACGAACATCCATACCAGCAGCGGGATTCGAACTCCGAGGAGCAGCACTTTACTATTCGGCCAACATTCGGTGCAAAATAGTGGGACGGGAGCGCTCTATACCAAATCTTAAATCTTACTCGTTCGTCATATTATCTTTATACTTTCAATTGAGTGCCACGTTTATATTAAACCCTAATTATAATGTTTTGATTGATTATTTTAGCAACCAACTGATAAGTGTTTTCTTTACTCCATTTTAAGCAAGATAACAGTAGAACTATGTGTTGTTATCACAAAAATTTGAAAAGTATGACCGTTTTAAATACAATTGTATATAACACGACAATGAAGATTAAATTAGATTATTTCCAGATCATTCTTTGAAATATTTGATTCAGTGCAATAATAGAGCGAGTTTCAAAGTTTAACTTTAATGTAGGATAAAACTTTTTGCATTTCCGCTACTTTTAAGGAATGGAATATCTTCGGGTTTTAGCTGCTTGAATAAAAGCTAAACGATTACTTTCGCAGGTTTTACTGCCAAAGTAAGTTTTCGAAACGAACCGAAAAATGTTTGAAAGAAACTTTGCACATCTAAAAGGGGCATTTCAGGCTATCTTTGATTCTATGACAAGGCTTTAGCGCAATTTAGGCGTCACCCAAAAGATCTCAAAAGCGAGTTTATCTCTACAAAATATGCCTAGAGCTTTGGTTTATGCTCCCGAATTCTTTCTAGTGCTACGAATGCTTATCTCAAGTTTTTTTTGCTGAGCGTTACTGAAATGTTAGCTTACCTTTATAAGTAGAATTTATTTAAACGAAGTACATTCAATGAGGAAATCTAAAATTCAAATTTATTGAAATGGAAAATTGAATTTAAAATATAAAAGCTGTGTCTGAAAGTCGACCAGTGACTTTAAATTTCTGGAAAACTGTTTATTAATTTGATACAGTGCATGCATGCCTCGCACTATTGTAAATGTTGAAAGGGAATGTTAATGGTGTAAAGAAATCCAGGTGGTGCCGACGGCGCAGAATACGAGAATTTTAGATTTAAAAAATCTTCCTCAATTTCCGTGTCAGAGCAACTGCTTCACCAAAGAATTTGTGTTCAAGTAAAGTTTTTGAGTTTGTCTCTTTACCTTTAAAACTAATTCATTGTTTGCATTATTTTAATAAAGTAACCTATTTCGTAATATACAATTTTTTAAATTTATAATATTGTATAGGTTAGGCATTGTCATAACGTTCCATTTACTTAATTGCCGAACGCTGGCCGATTGGTTAGGGCGCTGATCGTCGGTACCGGAGTTCGTGGGTTCGAATACCACTATGGCATGGATGTTCGTAGCCGTTCGGAATCAGCTTTAAGTAGTAGTTCCCGGTCTTATTAGCCATCGTGTGCAGAACAGTAGACCGTAGCGCTTCAAAACTAAAATCAAACCAAACCATTTACTTAATTTTAATTCCGTTCTATTTAGTCTATTTTAATTCTGTAAGCTTCACTTAAACAAAAATACCCTGTTTGTATCTTCCCTGCCAGGTTCCCAATTATGAGTCGAAAACCTAATTTTTTTTATCGCATAAGCCGCTCTGGATTTTCAATCAGATGACATCACACATACCAGGAGCGTCACTTGGCGTTCTCCTTGGCGAGCGGCCGAACGATGGCCGATTGGTTAGGATGCTGGCCTTCGGAACCATGGTTCGTGGGTTCGAATCCCACAGTGGCATGGATGTTCGTAGCCGTTCGGAATCAGCTTTAAGCTGTAGGTCCCGGTCTCATTAGCCCTCGTGTTGCAAAATATAGACCGTAGCACGACAAACCAAACCAAACCTTGGCGAGCGCTGCGTTTGCAATAGTTCTATAAATTCGCCCTTTTCATGATATGACATATCCACACATTGGCATGTTTTAGTCCTGCGATTGGCGGTTTTCCACCGTGCCGCCAGGCCACTGGAATGAGGATGAGTTTTCCAGCCATCAGCGTTTTCCAGCGGATATCAGCCCAGCAGACACAAGCTATACTCTTCACTTGTAGACTTGCAGACTTGCGGTTTTCATCCCAGCAACCAGAATGTAGGAAGAGGAAAACTTTCGACGCCCTGAAAAGAAAAGGAACCGGGAATTGCGTCCTCCCTAATTTTTGATTTCGCCGTCACTATAAGTGACATTTTTTTATTTCCGTTCTCCTTTTCCTTTTTAAAATTTAAATGTTATAATTGTTAATGTTCATAATTTTAATTTAACGTGTTGTTTTTAATAAATACAATTAATTCCATAATAACTTCTCCTTTTTAATGCCTATTGTGTTTCTTTTTACTAAGACTTGAACTTAAGTTGTCGAAAAGCCAAATCTAATATATATATTAAATATCACGTCTGTATAATTAATCAACGGTGGAGAGTCGCCGTTGACCAATGAAAACGCAACATCTCGTTTCGTCGCCAAACCAGTGTATTTAGGTTTCGCCAAGACATAAAACACACCACCGTAGAATAAGCAAACCAGATTGCGCAGACTGTAACACGCAATAACCTCTTTCATCAAGTAATTTTAACTTTTAATGGTAGCAATAATTTTTTTTTACTACGAATTAAGTAAAATTTAAGCTTTTTTCCCATAAAGACAGATCTCCCTGAAATGCTTATAAGAAACCAAAGGGAGAACCTATTTGAAAAGAAATCCAAATTGCTTATTGTTTCAATAAACCAACAACCTGAAAAAGACATTGAAATTAAGAGAAAAAGATACCAGAAGTTTGAATTTTTCAAAATTTCTTTATTATATATTGATAAAATATAGTTGTATTATAAATTTTTCTTTATTTTATAAAAACAGTTTTTTCAAAGCAATCGTTCGTACAATCCATCTAAACAATTATGGCACTGACAAATTACACGTTGTTATAGTCTGTGTTTATTGTGTTATAATCTGTGCAATTGGGGTTGTCTATTCTACAGTGGTGTGTTTTACATCTTAGCAAAGCCTAAATACACTGATTTGGCGACAAAACCAGATGTTGCGTTTTCATTGGTCAACGGCGACTCTCCACCGTTGCTTAATTATCCAGACGTTTAAATATCGGGTTAAGGACATAGCGCGAATTTCCACTATACATCACCCCACTCATGAAATATGCTTTTTTATTGTCTTTTCTATGGGTTTCTTTTTCAGAACAAACCTTTTTATGTTCTGCTCGACTCGTACATGCCCATTAGAAACTCCTACCTATCCTCCTTAAGAGACATGTACCGAATATTCGAAAACGAATACTTTAATAAAAAGTTTTAATCTTAACTGCACCTTGAAAACTGATTCCTTGTTTGAATTATTTCAATCCAAATACTATTTAGTAATACAGTTTTCTTAAAACGATGTATAGGTTAGGCATGTGACGAATACGGATTTTAGCCGTAAACCAAGTATTCAGCATGCACAACTTTTTAAAAACGTTTCAATATTAATTTAACTTTTAAAAACTGAATATACTTCTCTGAACAAAGTAAGCGGAGTATTGCAATTAAAATATATTTCAAGGCTTAAATTTCAACAAAATATTTATTTTGACTATAATTGACTTAATTTTAACCCTTTTAAGTGCTACATATGGAAGTATGTACAAGAAAACTTAATTCTGAAACTTTAAAATATCCATTTTGACTATTTCTTTTTTACCTCTCCTGAAATGGTTATGACTAGTTTGCTCTTGAAGTCTGAAACATACATACACACGTATATGTTTATCTTTCATAATTCAAAAACGATTAGACGTAGAAAAGTTTAGTTGTGCCTCACTTGTTTCTTTTTCGGTAGGTACAGAGACTGAAATCATGAGAAATTGCTTTATCTATTATGAAACGCCATTTTATAGTATTTACTTTACATGTAATACTAAATAAATCTTTTTTCACGTAGTTTTTTGTTTCTCATAAATGGCATCGTATAAAGTTTCAAATGAAAGTTGATCCTTAACGTGACTTGATGTGGTATTCAAAGTTGTCTAAACTTCATATTTATTTATTTTATTCTGTGCAGTCCATAATAAATTGGATTTAAGATATGCATCGATATGTAATCGGCAAAAATGACTCGGGTGTTAAAGAATTAATCTTCATTGAGATTTATTAGAAATATATACATTATGTACAGACTAACTTCAACGTATGCTTATTTGAGAAATGCGATGGTAGAAAAAGGGTCTTGCTCAACGACGGGTCCTTCACTTTTACTGAAAACTCAACATCGGTGTCAGCGTTGCAAATTAACATTCGACGAGTCTATTGGTTTACTTATGAATATCGTGTAGCTCTCGTTTATATTTACATATTAACCTGTGATCAAATGTATAGTGGTTGTTAATTTCTTTTAGTCCCAAAGACTAAATATTATTTGGGTTGCGTTGTGTAGATATTTTAAGTTTAAATCCAACCACAGGCTCTGAGAGACTACAGACATAAAATAAAAATAAACTAATACGCTAAATTAAGAACGCATGAAAACAGCTTTAAAGTAAAAATAAGTCAATTTATTACAATTATATATATACATTATTAATATACAAGATATAGATTAAGTTTCATACGATTTTACTTTTAATATAATCAGAATAGGTGCCACACCAATTAAGACATGGTAATAATACTTTCCTATCACTTAGCTAACTCTATGTATATAGGAAAGAGGACCCAATCTCAATTTAAAATATGCATAATAATGCGTACCTTTGTGGATCTTTTGCGTGTGCCAAGGCTGTACTCTGGGGAGCTCTGGTAGATACCTTTCGATTGACGTGATGATAATGTGGACTCCGTATCATCGCTGGTATGGGGCCTTCTAATATAACTCGGGGTGATACTAAAAAGTGGATGAGCTGGAAATTTCTGGTCGTTGAGAGATGTCGAGGTGTTCCTTGGACCCAACTCCTTTGATCTCGTACTCTGCCCTCGAGTCTTGAACACTGACAGTCGGACTTGTCTCCTCGACTTGACTGTTCTGCTCCCTTCCATTCGACTTCACTCTCGAATCTCTCTTTCGGGCTTCTCTTTCTTCTATTATTCCAATCGACATAGTTGTAAAAATTTTATTGGTCTTCTTAACTTCGCCTTAAGACCGCCAGCTTGGAAAAACCTTGTAGCTTCAAATTAGGCACTGACCCTCAGGGACTCGTAAATAACTCCACAAAGGTACATTCTTATTTAATGTCATGTACGGAGACGGGATTCTAATCTGGAACTGGGATCAGAACCCAGCCCGAGACTACCGCACAAGACGAAAAAATATATTTTGTGGTTCTCTGTCCTTTACAAAAGATGTGATGAGGTCAGATTTAGATCCCAAGCATTTTACTTCTCATAGGAATTAATCACTTATATTGCTGATCTAAATCGCCTCATCACAATGAATAGGTGTCATTACGATGATGGAAGGCTCAATATTATAATTGCTGTGGTCCATAACTCAAAAACGATTATCCATTTAAATCCTCAAAACGTTATTGCATAACGTAACTGAACGTTAAAATCAATTGTGTTAAAATATCATTTCAAACAATTCGCATATATACATACATATATCCTTCTAAACATTTCCATTCTAAATATTGGGAAAGAAATTTTATATAAAATGTTTCATTTTTCGATTTCATGCTTTTATGCTTTAGAGTTGAAAGTATAATTGAATTTCGAACTTCGTTGATGGCTAAAAGTTTTAAAATAACTCTGCTTTTCGCTTGGTGATCGGAAACGAATAAGAAAGCATTTCGAATGAAATTCGTGAGGTGGAATGCCATTTCAAAATATCCTTTTATTATTTGAATAATACTATTTTAAAATTACTTTCTGTTGTTAATTTTGCATTTTAGTAGCATTATGTTTCTCTTGAAATTTGAAAGTTAAGATTAAACAGAAACAATGATAAAATTTGTGAGTATGAATACATTGATATATGATCACCCATTTGTTATACATATTCTACGTAATTATTTTGGTGTGATCTGAGATACAAATGAAAATAAATTATATATCAGTTTGCCATGGCTTCCATGAAGACAATAAACTTAATTTTTTGCTTTCATTGAGGGTGGGATAAGAAATTGCCACATTTTTAAGAAAATCAACTTAAGGAGACATATCACCTTTAAGCCTCCGAAAGTTTGACTTTCTGACTTTTGCACTTTTAAAATCTTTAGACATTTCTGAATCACGTAAAGCAAACCCCATTGGAATATTAGAATAAGAATATGTACAAAGCAGTTTATTTATGAAACCAAACATATACACTACGTAATGTATATAAATATGAATATAAATATGTAATTTTACGTTATGTATATAAATATGCATAAACGTATTTAATATATTTAAGTGAAGATTTTACTTTCACCCGATACTCGATAATATACAGCTATAGTAGTTTGTTCATCATAGGATATAGAGGGCAGTTTAATTTAAAAGAGTTCTATAAGACGTCTATATCAGAATCTGTTATAGACGTTGATTCAACATGCTTCGTCTATTAAATCTCGAAACTTAAAGGACTTATTAACGTATATAATACTCCTTAGATATTTAATCGACGTCGAAATGATGAATGACTATTAGATATATATTTTTTATATCTTATAAAATTTTATATCCCGTCCTGGATTTCATGATGAACCTCTCTATTTGACGATTATAAGCTCTGTATGGTTGTTGGGTAGCAGTCGACTAAAGGCCTTATCACACGAGATTGAAAAAGCAGAAGCAGTTTAAAATTCTTTTCTCCGTCGAATAATACTCAGATTTCTCGTGTGATAGTGAAAACTTTTCAACCAATTAAAGGTTTTATCACTAGTGAGCCTGAATTAAAAATAAATTAGTTTAAAAGTTTTCATAGTAACACAAGTAAGCTTCATATACTTTAGCAATAAAAGGAATTATAAATTAGTGCGTACATGGTAAAGTGTGATAAAGACTTAGCTACTTGTACTACAAAAGATTTCTTGTTTCCGTTTAATGAAGAAGCCCAGTGAACTTCTGAAAATTAACCGCAAAAAATAAATGAACATTCTCTTTTTTCCATGCCTATAGAGGAAGCTTCATTTTAACATCCATTGGGTATTTACATTTGTTTATCTGATTGTATTATCACAACGCTACACTTATTTTTAAACACACGCGCTTAAAAGGTATTACATCGTAAGGAGCAAGCATTCTTTTGACCAACATATGCCCGAGATAGTGTTCATTATTAAGTTAATGGCCAGTAATGTTGTTTGTCAGAAACGTGACGAGAAAATACGTCTTTCAGTTTTTTTCAAAAATAGAACGTTTACGTCAAAATATACGTGTCCTTTACGAGATTTCGTTAGCACTAATGACAGTAGATTCTTTTTCTCTGCAAAAGTCATTTCTTTCTTTAGATTTAAACGACACATTAAGACCAGCCAAAAGTTTGTGTTTGGAATATTGTTTGCTTATTAAGTTCTTCCTTGAAGTAAAGAGGTCGCCGTAATTCTTCTGCTTTGTTCGGAATGTAAAAATATTCCTAGAGTTGTAAGAAGTTGTTACAAAGCGTTGTCTACCTGATGTGCATTTTAATGGGTGGTGCGTTAGAATGTATTGAGTTTAAAAATCTAGGGAATGTATCGATGTTATTATGTTTTAAAATTTATTTTTGAGAATGTTTTAATTCAAAACATCTAACTAGGTGAAATGTAAACATTGCATCATAAAACTTATTGTTTAGTGTCTTGAATTCTGTTTAAAAACCTGTGAAATAAATATATTGAGAACATTACGAATGTGTTAAATTTTAGTTTGTTTTCATTTTCAATAGAAGCGTCATAGTATTTTATACCGATGATACAGATCTATACCATGTACAGTTAAAATAGCTTAATACAAAACTAAGGAGACTAAAATATTTTTCGTGTTAAAATAATTTTATTTTAGAGGAAAATATTGTTAGATCGAGAAAAGTTTGAATTTTACAGAAAAAATATGTGAATAGGAATTCTGTTCTGAACATTTTAAAATAATCAGCCTAAAAAATTCCAGTATTGAGAGGAGTTATAAATAAAAAGGTATTAGCTGTTTACTGTAAACAAATTTAAACTTGAAAAACTGTATTTTTCTCCAATTATGTTTTATGTAACACGCATGTTATCTGAAAACGTTTTTAACATTTCTTCATGAAATTTCTACAGGTTGTATACAATATAATTTTCATCCGATTGAATCTAAATTTTGTTGTACATTTCCCAAAATATGTTTCTTTTTGAAATAAATTCTTAATTTTTAAGGAAGAAATTCACTTTTTTCAAATATAATTTTAAAAATATGTACCTTAAATACATACACATTTAGATTCACAGTTATTTTTAGATGTTGTAGTAAGTTTAAAAACAATAAGTTTGTCTTAACCATATTTTTAGCAATCATGCGCGTTAGACTCGATTTCATTTTTATTGACAAAAAAAGTGTCTTATTTAAAAGTTCCTAACAAAAATATTTTTTATGTTTAAAAAATGAATAAGATATATGCGTAAAGATAATAATTTGTTCTCACTATGTTAAAAAAATTTCTTTGTAAAGCTGGTAGTTTTCAAGGCATGAGAAGTCAATAATAATAATAATAATAATTATTTTCTATTTTTTTCGACTCCTAAAATTCGTATGACCCCTTAAAGGGTATTGCAACCCCCTCCCCCCCAAAACCCCCCAACATATATTCAACAAATTTAAGTTTGTACATTTAACTATATTTTATTTTTATGAATATGTATATATGCATGTGTTTAAGAAAAATCAATTTAATAAAAGAAATTTAATAAAAGCAATTTAATAGAAAATTTTCAAGTTTTCTTGAAAAAAAAATTTATTGAGTTTTTGAAAAATAATCTGACATTTTCTTCACAGTTTAGTTTTTAGCATTAAATTGTTCAATGCCAACCATTTAGTTATTCATTTCACCATCGGAATGTGCATCTAAACAATTGTGCATACTTTTCATGATGTTCCTCATTTCAAATGAAGTGGGAATAGGTGCTGCATTATTCATTTCATTTTCGTCGTCAGAAATCTGCATCAATGATATTTTTTTATCTTTGAACCAACTCCAAATGTCTTTGTCTGCCATGATTGAGGTTGTTTAAGGCAACGACTTCTTGCAATGATACTGTAGGAAAATCCAATAAAACTTGCGCATGCGTGGCTGGGGTTTTCCATATTTTGTTTATTTAGCGATTTTCGCTTCATGTGAAGAGAAAAAAACATGTAAATACATAGTAATTTGTCGGGATGTTGTACTATTACGTGTTAACGATGTGTCGTCTTAAGCGTTTTTGCGTTAAAAGTATTTCACTGTATTTAGTGTTTACTCTATCATTTCAGGATTTCCCGTTTCGTTCTATGGACAAATAAAAATCTTAGTTTGATCCTAGAGTATTAACAGGTTAATTGCGGAATTTATTTTTAAAAGTCCCTCCCGCAGCGAAAATGGATCAAGAACGTTCATATACATTAAAGGCAACACAAATAATCGCATAATAAATTTGGTCAAAAAACCAAAGTAAAGCGAATAAAATTTTACTCATAATTAAACAAAAATTTGACAATTCTTAAAAAAGGGTATTGTTAAATATCTGGAATTGTTAAAAATTAATGCCAAGATATAATAAAATTCATAAACAGGAATTTCCTGTTTATGAACTTTATTGTGTTTTCGCATTTTTTTTTTAATTTTGAAAAAAAATTATTATTTACAGTAAGGTACCACACAATATCGCCTTTTACATCTTGAGAAACTGTAAAGTACGAATAACGGATGTATTGGGAAAATAATCGTATTATTTTATACAAGAAATACATTGTTTCACTAATAACTTCTATACGAATTTATAATAAGATTTTAACCTAAAGTTTTATAAAATTATAGCAGACCACCTGGTATTAAGAAGAATACATGACATTAAATCACATCTGCATTACACGTTACAGAAATTTTGAATGTTTATATTTAATGGTAACTTTTATTTTATTTGACGTTTTACCTTCAGAATACCTGTTTTTTTAGAAGTTAAACGGCTGCGAAATGGTCCAAGTGGCTTGTTTTGCACTGTATGGAAAATTTTTAATATGAAATTTCGGCGCCGATCCCCAAATCGGAACAGCATAGAGAAGTATGGGCTTAGAACAGTCTTGTTTAGAAGTAGAGTATTTTTCATACTCTTTCTATTGTTGTACAAGAGGCGTGCAAGATCTTTGCGTGATTTGAAAATTTCTCCTACAGACTGATTTATCGTCTTTTAAAAAGTTAGATAGCTATCAAAGTAGGTGCAACCAAGTATATAACTTTTCCAAAGAAAACGGGTATAAAGGAGGTCTTCGTTTATAACTGAAAAATATGACAAAGTTATATGAAAAATATAACACATGATATATATATGGTATATATGAAAAATATGGGGATAGCTTTATCCTCCAAGTTTTGAACCTACTTTCAAAAATGCTAACATGTCCTTGTAAATATTTTATTAGAGATATACTAGCATATAGCTCGTCATATGACGGGATCAGTAAAAGTTTTAATTTTCTAGAATTGTAAAGTTCTTTATGAGGCAGGTAAAAAAATGGTTTGATTTTTGGCTGAGAATTATATGGTACATCCTCCATAATTTGTTTATCTTCAGTGACCGCATGTTAGTTGCCAACTTTAATTTACGTGATATTACGTGATAGGATTAACAGCAGAAATTTTAAAATTGACAATATTATTCTATGGTTTATATGAATGATGTCCAAAATTTAACGAATCGATTGCAAATAGTGTGGTTATGTATAAAAAACACACAAATGAACAAACTTCTTAATTTTCAAAGATATATAACTTAAACGCTAGATATTTATTAGTCCGTGAAATAGATTCCTAGACTTTTATGAAAAGAATTGTTGTTAATACCGGTGACAAAATTTTTATTGCAACAAAAAACAATCGATGATTAAATTTAAAATTAGCACATATGTACTGTAAGTATCGCTTCTGTCTCTGCCGGGGCTTCAAGAAGAGCGTTGGTTAAAGGAAACTTTTGTTCATTGTAAGGCGCCGAACATTTCAAAACGCCGAGCAATTGAAAAACCGCAGTATTGTACCATTAATGGTCCTTTTGAAGCACGAACGATTAGAAGTGTCAAGTGTGCCGTTTTGCCAAAGGACGTTTCGGCTACTCTAAGGACAAAGGTCAAAGAGGGAGGGGGTCGATCTCCCCTAAAACCGAGGTTTCCTGTTTGGAAAAGAAGAAACGGGAGGGAACTCCCGGCGGAACTTTGAGCAGGTTGTCTAGAGTAATCTCATATCTGGATGATTTTACTTATACACTATTTAACATTTCTTTAAAAGCTTTTTTGTTAAATAAATGGATAGTTGTTAAGTTTGAAATCTTCTACGGCTGATTATTTCGTCTCCATACCTGCTCCTTATACAAGAACCATGTGAAATCATATCCAGATGATTAGGGTATGACTTACAATCGGAAGTAGAAACATCGCAAACCGCTCGGAGAGTTTACATGTACCTAATATATTATTTAATCCAAATACAAAAGAAAATTATTTACGTAATATCTAATTTCAGTGATAAAAAGTACGAAAATAATGCCGACGATATTTAAATAATTTAAAATAAGAAATGATTAAAGGAGATGGTTAAAGGAATGACGTCATAATGTTAGAAAAAAATGTTACTTTTACATATTTATATGATAAAGGAATAAATTTAATGTTCTGCTCTTAATCGGGGACAACAGAGCTTGAAATAATAGCATTAAACACTTGAAAAGGGGTGGATTTCGAACGTTTTCGAACTCGCTCTCAATTTTGCTAACCCTAACTCATCAAAAATACAGTTATAGATGCCTCTATCCATTCCAGGTACAACTGCTTCATAAATTCGTGGACAGATGGACAGACAAATTAGGCTATTATTATATAGGGGATAAATTTTACACACTGAAAATAAGAAAACACTAGTATAAAAATATTGATAGCATTTTCAAACTAAATGAGACTGAATCGAAAAATGATTTAAAAATAATCTCTCAAATATTCATTACAAACTTGTTAATAATTGGCATTAATGGTGCGCGTCTTCTGAGTAAAAAAATAGAAATTACGTCGAAACTGAATTATAAACTTAATAAAAATACTTTTTAAAATATTTTGTAGCACTGAAATAACACGTGAATATCCAATTTAAAGTTTTTTCAAGCCCCCCAAATACAATTTTTTAATTTTTTATTTAGCTGGAACGGTTTAATATTTTTATTTTAACTCAATACAATTTTTAGAATACAGAGTTTTTCGTTGTATTATATCACATCATCCTTTCAATGTTTTATGAAACTTAAGCCTTGAAAGGAAAATATTAAAAAATAATTTCCCCCGAGAATTTTTGGCGAAGCATTTTTTTTCTCCTGTTTTGTGATTTTAATTGAACTCTGCATATTTTAATATACTCGTCGTTATTAACGAGAAAGAATTAAAAGCCCTTAAGTTGCAGAAATTTTCTTTTTTATTTCAATATTTTCTTACAGAGTCAGATAACATTGAAT
The DNA here is from genome assembly GCA_032207245.1 of Pardosa pseudoannulata. NCBI lineage: Eukaryota > Metazoa > Arthropoda > Arachnida > Araneae > Lycosidae > Pardosa > Pardosa pseudoannulata. Next base: position 9,571,671 of record CM063508.1, on the reverse strand, counting down.
TTTTCTAGAACCAAAAACTTAAAAAAAAGTATAAAAATTATTGTTCAAGAATTTTAAGAGGCACCTGAGTCTCAAAGAAAATTAAAATTGAATGTTATTCAAAAATTAAATAGATTTTCTAGCGTTATTCAAATTAAATTACTGTGGTCTGTACCTATAAAAACGCATTTTCACAGATATCAAATATGTTAATATCCTGCATTTTATGCTTATAACCCACTAACAGGTTATACATAAAAAGAAGTATTCCCATATGAACCTCCGATCTTGTTTAAATATCTGGAAAATAATCAATTGATTCTAACAATTTACTTATTAAAGTAATTTCTTTTTTAAGTAACTTCTGCTTTAATGTCATGGTACCTAACAATGTTTCCCACTTGTAAATGAATTTTAGGCAAGTGGCATTGAAACTGTGATCCGTGGTAGATGTATAGTCTAGCAAAAAAACTTACCGAATATACTGATTAATTTTGCTCCCTGGCAAATGTAATAAGGTTCTAATGATAAAGTTCCAATACACAGCTACACTTTTCCGTAGCGTATATATATATTTGTTTGTGTGTATGGTGGTTTTACTCCAATGTAGTAGGCTACGGAAAAGTGTCGCAGTGTATATATGTGACGACCGTAGCCGTCACAACTTCAACACCAACAGAATGTAGTCGTGTCCATTGGGACTGGAAAGCAGAGTCGCCAACAGCTTCGGATAACTTCGCTTATTCCTATTTCACATGATTACAATGAAAGCACATATCGAAGAACAACTCGAACCACCAGAATCATAACTAACAGCCAAAATCACACCGAACAGCAACAACCCTCTTCGAACCTTGGTGCTTTTCTATTTAAAAACATTTCAAATCCGGAATCGACGTCATGATGATGTCAAGAGACAGCCAGTCATGCCGCATAGAAAGTTCTTGCGAATTCTAAAAACCTATCCCACTAACAGAGTGCCGTGTGCAAATTGCAAAACCAGAAAACGCTGCCATTTTAAAAGAATTGACGTATAGAATTTTGAAACCAAAACCGAAATATTTTAAGTAACGTACCCCATTATCGTACACACACACACACACACACACACATATATATATATATATATATATATATGTCATAATATCAATATATAAGATCTAAAGCCTATTCAAAATTATCTCTTTTCCCATTCATTACTCTAAATTTTAATTACACTTCTTTATATTAACCATATTTCTCAACCATCCAATTTAAACGAGGATGTTTTTATTCCTTCAACATTACCCCGAAATTCTTTCTTTGATTCTCAAAGCAAAAAAGATATTGCTGGCATTTTAATGTGGATGCAATAACTCTTCCACTAAAATCTGTAACGATCAGCAATAATACTCATCCGAAATGCACTTTGGTAGATGTCTCTAATCAAAGGTTACTCTCTCTAAGCAACTAACTGTTGAATCAGCATTTTCCCAGAAAACTAAAACCCCACACGGTATTTGGTCGTCTCTCGCATAAGGTTGGCATTAGAGAGAGCGTTCTGACACCGTCCATCCGGTTCAGATGCCTCTGGATTTTGACCTATTTTGAGAAGATGAAATAAAGATTATGTTCGGCCACGACGACTGATGTGTTTCTTCAGGACAGACGTTTAGCGGGACTCTTGGCAGCCCAGTATACCCGGGCTGAGTAAAATAATAGGAGCAAACTGAAAGGAGGTTTTACCGTATTAAATTCGGGACAGGTTGGTTCCCCTTATATATATATATATATATATATATATATATATATATATATATATATATATATATATATATATATATATATATATAATACTTCAATTATATTTCTATTGTACAAAATATTTTACAATGATTTTTATAAAAACGAGGATTCTAGTAACACTCTCCGAAACTATACCATGTTTACATTCAAGTTTGAATTTCTGTCTGATAATTTCTGTTTTATTAAAAGTATTGACTATAAAACAAATTATTTTCTTATATATATTTTGGCATTCTTGTTTTTAATAACTTTAATTGTTTTTTGCAAAACACCTGTCAGGAAGAGAAGTGGCTCAATAAGTTTGGTAATTTTTTTATGTGAAAAACACACACAAAACTAGTCAAAATGAATCATGAGGTATTCAAAACATTGATTTAAAATCTCAGTTAAAGTTTCCTTGTCTGTATGTAGAGATGTAACTCTTAATGTTACCAAAATGGATTCAGGAATTATCAAAATGAATATTTCCGTTGAAATCTGATGACTAAAATTTTCGTAATTATGATACTTTCTTTACTCTGCAAAAGTTAGTAAAAGTAGGCCAATCTGTCTCCGAGGGGACTGTCATAGGTCAAGGAGGTTGTCATAGCTTTGAGATCGATTACATTAACTTTACTTGTAGTTATTTGAGTGAACTTTCTCAGATTTTTAAAGTAGTTATCGGAGGTCACCTTTGTATTACTGACTGAAGTTTAGACAATATCGTCAATTTCATGGTAACTCTTAACAGTTTTATTTGACTGAGGTTCCTATACCAGCTGAAATATTAGCTATTATTTTAAACCACTTTAGCTGTCTTTCACATTTTATTTTAATAGTCTCTTTGTCATGTCTTTGCTGCTTCTTTCTTGTTACATTTTTAAATTTCTTATTATCTACTCTGCTGACTATGATAGAACTAGTATATAGTCTGTCATATGGCGGGATTAGTACAATTTTTAATTATCCAGGATTGTAAAGTACCGTATGAGGCAGGTAAAAAATTTATTTATTTTTTATTTTTTATTTATTTTATTTATTTATTTATTTTTTTTTTTTTGCTGATAATTATCTGGGCTGGTAATTATCTGCTCCTGTAATGTGAGTTACACTGTTGACCGAGGGATAAGGGCGATGTCAGTGACCCACCCCCTTCGACCCCATTGGACAGGAGGAGTGCCTGACGAGGGTCAGTCGTTTTTGGGCTTGTCAACAAGAGTTTTTTCGGATACTTCACTCGGCAGATTGGAACGACTCGGCATATTGGAACCTCCCTTCAGAGAAGAATAGGAAGAGAACGGAGAACTTGAGCAGACGCAGAAAAATTTCAACTCTTGCATTTGAGAAAAACGTCATCAGCTTTCGTTGCTTTGATAAGTGAATCAGGTTCTTCATCTCCACGAATAGCAAGTTGTAAATGTCTTGGAGTTATTCTCGTTACTTTCGGATCTTTGCTAGCCTTTTCAGCCGATTCTAATACCTCAGTAGTTCAATACTCCAAAATTGCAGCATCGTAAATTGTGGTTGTAGCACCAACACTTTTTTTTCTATTCCAACAACTCCATATTAAGATTGTATAGATTTTATGTGCTTCACCATATTGTGAATAAATAAAGATATAATTAAAAAAGTCTGTAAAGTGGTAAGTCTCATTTGTATCTGGTGTCTTGACTTTTCTATTATATCAGCATGGCCTGGTATAAGTCATTGATACGTAATAGCTCCATAATTTATCTTCATACTCCTCTAAAGTCTCCCGATACAGTGAATGCAGTTAGAATCATATTGAATTCATTTATTCAAATCGTATAGCTATGTATAATAAACAAATGCATAAACGAACTTCTTCATTTCAAAGATATATAACTTAAACTCTAAATATTTATTATTCCGTGAAATAGACTCCTAGACTTTTATGAATCGAATTTGTTGTTGACACCGGTGATAAAAGTTTCATTGCAACAGAAAATAATCGTTGATTAAATTTTAAATTATCACATATGTACCTAATCTATTATTTGAGCAAAATATAAAAGAAAATTATTTATGTAATATCTAAGTTCAGTTATAAAACTTATAAAAATAATGGAGATGATATTTAAATAATTTAAAATAAAAGATGATTAAATGAGATGGTTAAAGGAATGACGTCATAATGCTTGAAAAAAAATGTTACTTTTACCTACTTGCTATGTGATAAATTGTTTAAATGCTCTTAACCGGGAAAAAGCTTGAAATAATGGAATTAAACCTCCGAAAAAAGGGGAAGGAGTGGATTTTAAACGTTTTAAAGACTTGCTTTGAATTTTGCTAATCCTAAGTCATCAAGAATCAAATATTAATGCCTCTATCCTTCCCAGGTCCAACCACTTCATAAATTCGATGATAAATGACAGATAAATCTATTATTTTGTAGGGGATAAGAGTACTTTTCCGAAAATATAACAAATTTCTCCTCCTTTTAAGATCAATCAATAGATAAAAGAATTTATTGTTAATACCAGTGATAAAATGTTCATTGCAACAAAAACTAATCTATGATTAAATTTAAAATTATCACATATACACCTAATCTATTATTTAAGCTCAATATAAAAGAAAATTATTTACTCAGTATCTATGTTCAGTGATAAAGAGTATGATGATAATGCAGAAGATGTTTAAATAATTTAAAATAAGAAATGATTCAATGAGATGGTTAAAGAAATGACCTCATAATGCTAGAAAAAATGTTATTTTTACTTATTTATTATATGATAAATTTAATCACCTGCTCTTTACAGAACAAATTAGGGCTTGATATAATGTCATTAAACTCTCTAAGAGGGGGGAAGGGTTGGATTTCGAACGCTTTAAAGACTCTGTGTGAGTGCAGCTATGTTTAGGTTTGCGAAACTGATTTGCTCGCCGCACTCACAAGTTGTGGGTTGAATGCCCAAGTTTTTTTTTTGCAACTCCAAGAAGCGTGTGGTGTGGCCAGAGAAAATAAGTGCACTTAAACTTCACCTTTGGAGAATTGTGATTGGTCTCCAGGAGGCGATTCAGGACCATCCTTGGAGTCTCGGTCCTTCTGGGCAGAGCCGGAAAAGCACGCATTGTAAAAAGGACAATGGAACAACGAACAGGATAATGGAAAATGTGTAGGGTTGCCTGAGTCGAAAGAAGAAAGGTAAAGAATGCAGCGTTCTCTTGGACATTGGCAATTTTTTTTGAGGCGTAGCACGTGGAGTGCTCCTTTTACTTTTTAATTTTTATATATTTTTTTTTGCATATTTTCTTGTCGTTTCTTCTAATTTTGAACATTGTAATATAGAACAGTGATACTATACTATAATTAAAAGCAATGTAAAGCAACTTGGGGTTATCAATGTCTTCGAAATGACAATGCAATGTACTACACCACAACATTTTGGTGCCGTACTACATCACAACACTCACTTTGAATTTTTCTAACCCTAATTCATCAAGAATCCAATATTGATGCTCCTATCCATTCCAGGTCCAACCACTTCATAAATTCGATGACAGACGACAGATAACACAGGCCTGCGATGAAAAAAATACAAGGAATGTGACAACTGAACTTAACGTATTTTTTAGTACTGATTTTGAAAAGAATCATTAAAAATGTCTATCACGTCACATTTTTTTGAAAAATTCAATTTTATGTGTTTTTTATGAATATTTCTCACGTATTTTGATTTGATATTTTCCTTCGTCTTTTGACATTTTACCATGGTGAAACCCTCAAAATACCCTTCTGTGGTAAACTGCAAAAGCGCAGTTAGTATTTTAGGGCTTTTAAAGCTTCAATGTTGATTTAGATCACCGATTAAACAGATTCCTGGATGCGCGCGAGCCTGGGAACGCGCAATGTCCCTCTTCATTATCCCTCCCTCCCGTCGCAATCGCTGTTACCCTATAGCGACGCTCGAATCCTTATTAGTGACCTCATGTAAACACCAGTACTTACTCTGTGAAAATGGCCTCAAGTTCGAGAAGCTGTGAAAATATTTCTGATGACTTTTGCTACATTTGCAGCGAATATAATGTCATTAAAAATCGCAAGAGGAACATCACAGGGTACTTATTACGGCTTTATTTTGCATATTTTGGCATGAAACTTGGAGACAAGACAAATCTTGGGCTCCTCATAAAGTTTGTGTGCAGTGTGTCAATGATTTAAGTTCATGGTTCAAAGGAAAGAAGACTGCCTTACGATTTGGAATTCCAATGGAGGGAGCCAAAAACCACTTTGATGACTGTTACTTTTGTTCTTGCCATACCCGTGGATATAATAGAAAAAATTTCAAGCTAATATAGTACCCTACAAACATTCCTTCGGCCATACGCCCCGTTCCTCATGGACCTGATGTGCCAGTGCCTTTGCCTCCGATAGAATTACCAGTTTTTTCTTCCGAATCTTTTGACTCTGAACATCCCGAAGTTAAAGAATCCGATACAGAATATAACCCCTTTGAAGACGACTCCCCTAGGCTTTTCTCTCAGGTTGAACTTAATGATTTGACTAGAGATCTGGGCCTTTCTAAACAGGCAGCTCAATTATTAGGCTCCAGATTGAAAGAAAAACTTATTGGCCAAAGGAACTACTTTTTATTGGTACAGGAATCGTGAAAGAAATTTATTTAGTATTTTGATGAAGACGAGAACCTTGTTTATTGCTCAGATGTTCCTGGATTGATGAGAAAATTTAAGATTCCCCACAATAAAGATGAATGGAGACTTTTTATAGATTCGTCAAAAAGGAGCCTTAAATCCGTCCTACTTCATAAAGGAAACCAATGGGTGTCTGTGCCAGTTTAACACTAGGTGCATTTAAAAGAAAGGTATGAAAACCTAGCTCTCGTTCACAACAAAATAAAATATGACAACCACTGCTGGGTAATTTCTGGTGATTTAAAAATCATCACCATGCTTCTTGATCAACAACACGAGTATACAAAATTTCCGTGTTTTATTTGTGAGTGGGACAGCCGTGACAAAACACAACACTGGGTCAGAAAAGATTGGCCCAAAAGGTAAAATCTTGTTCCAGGCACCAAAAATGTAATTCGAGAAAGCTTGGTTGATCAAAAAAATATTATTACCCCCCTGCACATAAAATTAGGTGTTATGAAGCAGTTTGTTAAGGCTCTTCCAAAAGATGGTGATTACTTTAAATATATGTGCAAAAAGTTTCCTGGATTATCTGAAGCCAAATTGAAAGGGGGAGTCTTCGTAGGACCAGACGTCCGAAAACTTATTAGGGATAACAAATTTGAGACATCTGTGACATTAAAGGAAAGAGAAGCTTGGGTTGCCTTCAAAGATGTGGGAAAATTTCTGGGCAATCACAAAGATCCCAAATTTAAAACAATTGTTGGCAACATGCTAGACAAATTTCAAGTGTTGGGCTGCTCCATGAGTGTAAAATTGCATTTCCTCCAATCGTATTTGGATTTTTCCCCGAAAATTTAGGATCCGTCAGCGAAGAACAGGGAGAAAGGTTCCACCAAGACATCAAGGATATGGATAGAAAATATCAAGGTAGGTGGAATAGGACTATTGTTGGATGTTATCAAGAGATGAAGATAAGATTGAATATAAGAGAAGAACGTCAAAAAGAAATTTTAAAGGAAAAAATGTACGTAATTAAATTTAATTGTCTTTGTTTCGTATTGAGTTTCAAATATATTTCAAACTTACATTTATTTCATGTATAAACCTTAATAAAACGTAAAAACAGGTCATTAGGGTTTTTCTATAAGTGTTTTTCTTATAAAATTAATGTAAAAAATTTAATAACGAGGGAACTTTTTGTCTCGCCCTAGTGCGGCTCATGCATTCTGGTTGCGATGGTTTTTATTCTTTATATACAAAATGTATACATTTGTAATTGTTGTTTAAAAATTAATATGCCTCATCATAAACAGATTAAATAAACTCACATGAATAGATAAAACCCACTATTTCCAGTCAGTACAAGCAAACAGTTTAAGAGCATTTTTTCCATATAGGACATTACCAGTAATATGTACATCAATTTTACAAAAAATCCTGATGTGATGGATAAAAATGGAGGTCATTTTCGAAATCAGCATACCAAATAACTTAAAAATAAGGAAAAACTTCTCTTGTATTTTTCAAAAATTTCAATTTCGCAGGCCTGTGTAATTTAAGCCCTCATTATATAGGGGATTACCTGTTACTGTCTAAAGTTAGTGCTAATAGTTATGTAATTTGATCTCTTTATGGCTCTCAGTTGACTTTTGTATATTTTATTGCTATATGCCATATGTTTGTCACTGTATGGCCCAATGGATACGGATACAGACGTTTCAAACAATCAATGAGCCAACCAGTACCACTGTCAATGCCGATTAAATAACCACTGACTGAAGAAGGCACTGGACTCAACAAGGAATGAAACCATTACCTATACGGTGTCCTCTCATCATAGACAAAACATACGAGAAAGTTCGAGAACTTTCTGGAATTTACAGGACGCAGTCCATCACTGTTTAAGACCGAAAATAGAATGTAGTTCTTTGAACCACTAATAGACTTAATAGACCATAAAAAAGACAAAAGTAGAGAAGAAAACATGTAATATAAATTATTACTATTATTTATGTACAAACGAGATTATTTTCCAAATAATCACCGTTTAAATTCAGGCATTTGTCATATCGATGGACCATCCCGTATATAATAATAGCCTAAGTTATCGTCCCCCTGTCCTCGAATTTATGAAGCTTTTGGAACTGGAAAGCATAGAGGCATCCATATTGGATTCTTGATGAGTTAGGGTTAGCAAAATTCAAAGTGAGTAAAGTTTATCTTCTCCTAAACTATCGATTCGATTGTAAAATAAATTGGTATAAATATGCTTCATATCACAGCGAAAAATATTGTCTTCTTTGAAACGTTCAAATTCCAAACCTCCCCTTTTTTTTGAGCGTTTAATGCCACTATTTCAAGCCTTATTTTCCCTAGTTAAGAGCAGGCGATTCAATTTATCAATTTATCACAGAATAAATAGGTAACAATAACACTTTTTTGAACTATGACGCAATTTCTTTAACCATCTCATTTAATCATTTCTTATTTTAAATTATTTAAATATCGTCTGCATTATTTTCATACGTTTTATCACTGAACTTAAATATGACATAAATAATTTTCTTTTATATTTGGCTTAAATAATAGATTAGGTACATACGTGATAATTTTAAATTTAATCAAAGATTATTTTTTGTTGAATGAATATTTTACTACCGGTATTAGCAACAAGTTCTTTTCATAAAGTCTAGAAGCCTATTTCATGGAATAATAAATATTTAATGTTTAAGTTATATATCTTTGAAAATTAAAAAGTTTGTTCTTTTGTGCATTTGTTTGTTACACATAACCACACGGTTTGCAATTGATTCGCTAAATTTTGGACAACCCAAACATAAACCCCCCTTTTTTTACTTGCCAAATAGGGTACTTTACAATACTGGAAAATTAAAAATTTTACTGCTCTCGTCATATGACGGGCTAAATGCTAGTTTTTTAAGATTCTCTTAACGAATACTCTTTCAGCCAATGATATTAGATAGGCCTTGTTCAGCACCTTCTAAATAATCAGGAACCACTAGCTTTCTGAATTATACTTTGGTATTACTCAGACTGATCCAAAGTGATTGTCACAGTTCAATTGCCCATGAAACTGCTGCGTAACAACATCATTTTGATTAGTTATCATGGATGAGAACAGTTCCAGAAGACAGCTTTCTATATTTTTGAATTTCTTTTCGAATTCGCTGTAAACTTTGTAAATAAAACACTACATTAATGGTATTTCTCGATTACGCAAAATCAATAGGAAGTACACGTGTTTAGCCTCCAAAACCGTATTCACCACCTTCCTGCTGGTAAAAAGTGGTTTGAACTACTTCGACTTGTTTAATGAATTTGAATGCAGCCATTGATTTGTTCACCCTCTTGGGGCTTTTATCACCGATTAGATTTGGAGGACAGATGAATCAGTCAATCGACCGGCGTATAATTCAATCACAGATTTTAAAAATCGTTTTCCTCCATTGAAGAATTGAAATGGAAGCAAAGGTTTCTGGCAAATGAGGATTTCCAGGTGCAAAATCAAAAGGAATTTCTCCTTACTAGCAGCAACTGTCTTCGAAAAGAGAATCAAAAACATAGTCCACATGTATTGGAAATGCTTCAATCTCCACAGGAGTTTTGTCGAAAGGTTTGTACCTTGTTTGCACATAACTTTTGGCAATGGATTCATTTTGCTATCCACTCTTGTTATTTTCTTATGATCCATCGTACGTTGAAGGAAAAATGTCCCCTGTATTTTAACTGCATTTCATGTTGAATACCATTTTATTGTCGAGTTGAAATTATAAACAAATTTATATTTAATTTATTACATATTTTTACAATATTTGTACATAACTTTTAGTTACAGATTCAGTTGGTTCTTAACTGGCTCTTTCTTGTGGTCCTTCTAAGAAGTAAAGAATGGGGTCCTTGTATGTATATGAAGCTGAATACTTCGGTTGGAAGTTATAAATAAATAATTACTTAATTTATAACGTTCATAGTCTAACCACGGATGGAAAAGCCGAACGATGGCCAGAACAGGTGGAGAGCTAGCTGCTCTTCTGTACCAGACTTCGAATTTCATTGCTGGTATGGATGTTTGTAGCTGTTCGGAATCTATACAAGCAGTAAGACCATGTCTCATTAGAGTTTATGTAGCAAAACAGTAAACTGTAGTCCTTAAAACTGATCACCCTCAGATGGCTGAACGATTGACCAATCAGCCTTTCGATTACTGTGTCGAATCCTATTCTGACCTGGACGTTCGAAGCTGTTCTGCTTTAATCCGTTCGTTACCAACGTCTCGTATACGCGATTTCACTCTTATTAGTCCAGCGTCGCCTCCACACGATGATCTCCGGTTGATATTGAGAGACCAGCTTCGCTTATGTGTAATCGGAGATATGAACGTTTTATTTTAATTTTTAAATACTAGATTTAATTTCTAGAGGGCGTTAAACGGCAATGGTTTTCATAACAGTCGACTCGTAAATCATTTACGTGCTGGTCCTCAAGGGATTAAGGAATGATTCCCAATTTAACTAACCATCCTGCTGCAAAATAATTGATCCAAACTGAATTATAACTAGTTATACCAGTCTTTCCTTAATGTTATTTAGCCCTCGTGTTTTAAAAAAGTAGACCGTAGCGCTCCAAATCAAATAGCTAAAGAACGCAGACAGAACGTAGAGGAAGGTGTGATTATTCTTGCCTATATTTCTTTTTCAGTTTTTGTATTTTTTTTTACAGAATGAGTCAAATTATTTTGCATCCCTGAATTTTTGCAAGACTGAAAACAAGAATTATTTAAAGCAAAAAATATCCTCTTCTGTAAGGTATTCGCCAGCCCTTGGAGGGTTTTTAAAAGAATTCAAATATTCTTTTATTTATATTATTTTTCATACATTTAGGATTCTAAAACTGCATTGACTTTGTTTTAACAATAGCTAAAGGCATATAGTATGAATAATAAATCGGTATAAATTGTAGTATAGGTAACAAAATTCAAACAAATAGCTTCATTGAATATTTTCGGACTTTTAAACAATATAGATTTTTTTCCGGCTTTACAGTTCTGTTTCATTTATTTATTTTTTTCATATCTTATTTGCATTCTTCAGTATTAAAATCTTTGAATGCCTTTTCTGAGAAACTGTTTTCCGTTAGTTTTGTTTACCAAAAATATCGTTTCTTGAAATGTTTTTAAGGCATTGATACGAGATTTTGCGAAAATGCTTTAAAGATTTCCAAAACACGTTATGAACTAAAATTCTAACCTCTTCCTTTTCGTATCCAATTCAACGATTTTTTATTCGAAAAAAATAAAGGAAAATTCTAGTGTTTGTACAAAATTTTAAAATACAGTCAGGTTTCAAGGCACATATAATCTCTTTTTAAATTTTTGAAGATATTCTTATAATGAGAATATGTAATGTTTTTATGCGAAATATATAAGGTAATAAAATATGCTTAGAATAATTTTTGATTAAAATGCTAGAATATTTGAAAAAAATTAGTTCTCTAACAATTTTTCTTGTAAATACTTCAAGTGAACAGCATACTAACAAATTGCTTTTGTTTTTATTTTTATCTTTTAGAACTTGTATGGAAACATGAGTGGATATTGATTTTTACTTACAGTCTACCAAAAAACTTATCGAAAATATTCAACCACTTCGTTCCTTGATAAATGCTTTGCTAGAAATAAAATTTTTGAAAAAGGAAAGCCGAAATATATGAGAAATTAAAATATTTTATTCAGTTATAGTTAATACTTTCAATAAAACAGAAATTATCAGAGATAATTTTTTAATAATATTTAGTGTTTATGATTTTAAAATGCCTTATATATTTTTAAAGTTAAATCTCTATATAACAAATTTATCATACATCAAATTTTAACAATTTTGTTACTTCGTTATACAGAAACTCCATTTCAAACCCTCTTAGAAAACTGCAAGTCTTTTTTGTCATAACATCGGCAAAGACATGCGTTTTAAGCTAAATATGCATTTTGAGAAATATATTCATTATAATGTGTTATAGGAGGGTTAGCAGGGATGCGAATATGCATTGACATCTGATTATTTCCCAAATTACAGCCCTTCCACAAATCAGGCATTAACTGTAATTTTAGATCTAACACGATAATTACTGAAATTACATATTCATCTTTACTCTCAAATCCATAACAACATATGATAAATTACTTATAATATTCATTATAATTTATTATATACAAATAAAATTTTCATGATAATTTGTTATATTAGTTATAATTTGGATCTATTTTTATTTACGTTGACGTGTGGTTTGGTTTGGTTTGGTTTGGAGCGCTACGGTCTACTTTTTGCAACACGAGGGCTAATGAGACCGGGACCTACTGCTTAAAGCCAATTCTGAACGGCTACGAATATCCATGCCACTGTGGGATTCGAACCCAAGAACTCTGGTTCCGAAGGCCAGCACTCTAACCATTCGGCCATCGTTCGGCCGTTGACGTGTGAGTAGGCCTTCAATCGGTTGAAAAAGTTCATGTGTAGCAGGAAAAGTAAATGCATTTGTACCGAGGTACTTTCCCTCGATGGTCAGCACGTGCATACACAGCTGTGGGTGAATATTTCAAGAAGAATTTAGGATTTCTATTGTTGAATTCGAGTTTAGGGACACCTGTGGAGAAGGTATACGGAAATGGAATCACGGAATGGCACAAGCGTAACGGTCAGGCTCGCATAGAGATGTAACCTTGAGTTATGGGGACAAGGGCTAAAAATAATGTCAGCTTTCACAACAGGGGCTATTTTAATGAGCCCAACTTCACTCCCGAAGGGGGTGCAGATGTGGGAAAATTTTACCAAACAAGAGATTGGCAAAGAAGGAAAATGGGCTTTAAAACTGAGGTGAGGAGTTGGGAAAGAAAGTCAAGAAAAAGGAGTCGAAGTCGGGATTCAAGAGTAGCTGGGCATCGAAATCAAGTCCTGTTTACCAGCACCGACGACACGTGCGCCCGAACGCCCGAACCGACACACCGCATGATGAAAAAATAGATTTAACATATTCATGACGTTTATTTAGGCCTCAATTAGTAATTCCATATTTTGATTAAGGAATAACGCATAACTAAAGAGAATTGTAATAATTATGGTGTAAATATGAATATAAAATCTACATAGTTGCTGGTTTTGTTATATGGAGATCAAGTCTATCAATTTGTAAATAGTGCATAGAATAAATGCCTTAATCTAAATATAAGGTATCATATTTTTACTGTGTTTCCCCTTTGTAAACGGACATTGGTGTTAGTGTTGTAAGTACATTACAACAGCATTGTTTATCCCTCCTCCTTGAAAAAAAAGAGGACAGGGAAATGGCCGAATGGTTAGGGTGCTGACCTTCGGAACCGGAGTTCGTGGGTTCGAATCCTACAGTGGCATGGATGTTCGTAGCCGTTCGGAATCGGCTTTAAGCAGTAGGTCCCTCGTGTTGCAAAAAGTAGACCGTAGCACTCCAAACCAAAACAAAAAAAAAAAAAAAAAACCTAAAAAAAAGAAATATTAAACTGAATCTATTTGATTTTTCAACGTTTTTTCATAATGATGGAAATTTTTATCATAACATTAAGGGAACAAAAAATTATTCTCTAAACAGGTGTACTGTGAATTGGTTGTTGCTGGCAACTTTTTTCGAATTCCACTGATCGCATGGATGTTTGTAGCCGTTCGGAATCAGCTTTAAGCAGTAGGTCCCGGTCTCATTAGCCCTCGTGTAACAAAACAGTAGACCGTAGCGCTCCAAACCAAATAAGGAACATAGATGTAAAAAAAGAATCAAATGTTACATCTAGCGGCTTCGAACTTGTCATTCCACTGTTCGTTGTGGTTGGAAAATATGTACGATTTATTGAATATTTTTTATTACTAATCTGAGATTTTTTTTGCTAATAAAAGCGATAATGAGTGGGTAAAAAGGTTTGTTTTTTGTATTTCTGTTATTTTCTGTGCAATTTGTATCGAATACCCCAAATAATCTTCCCAAAACTATACGAAAAAAATTTGCATCACTATACAGTTGTTTCACTATTAACGTATAGCTAATTAATTTGTGCCTAAATAAGAATAATTGTTTTTCAACTATCATCAGGAATAAAAATGAGAAAGATATATTATTTTTTTTATTTATTTTATACTGGACTTAATGTGTAAATTTGCATTAGGGATATTTCCATCAGACAGTTAAGTTTTTTATATTATATATTTATATTATGAATTTTTTTAAACATGCCCTTTAATCTAGATCACTAATTATATCACCATGATTTATTTTACAAAAAGGAAAATATCATATAAATAAGGTTAAATGATAAATTAATGCTTAATACTAAAAAATTTTGATATGGCTAACGTGACAAGTTGTATTAAACCATTAATTTTTATAAATTAGCCAAACTGTTAAATTTAACCCTTAATTTGGCTAAGTCTGGCCGTTACACCGGACATGTATACTTATAACTATTATATAACATAAATGTCAGTGTTCACCAGAGCGGACATTAATTATCTCAAAAATGGAAAATGATATATTTTTTGTTTATTTTACAGAGATCCTAATGTCCATACAGACATGGAAAAATAACAGAAATTAAAAAATATTTGAAAAAACATCTTGTCAAGTTAAGGGTTAACAAGCGTCTCCTGCTTTGTGAAGGATTTTGCTTTGATTGGTCTGGAGTGCTAAGGTCTACTTTTTGCAACACGAGGGCTCATGAGACCGGGACCTACAGCTTAAAGCCGATTTCGAACGGCTATGCCACTGTGGGACTCGGACCCACGAACTCCGGTACCGAAGGACAGCAACCTAACCAACTGACCATCGTTTGGCGATTTTGCTTTGAGAAACTATCGTTAGCGACTTTCGATTTCGATAGTTTACTGCCTACAATTTTCTTCAACTAATAATGGGTTAATAGCATCGATGACCCAGTTCCTAAAGAATATCTGAAAGCTTTGAGTTCTTTAGAAATATCCCAGTGATAATGCAAAACCAAATAAAGTATTCCCTTAAAAATTTAAAGCCAAGCTTCACTTCACATTTCACTCCGTGAAATCTTACGTAACAAAAACACTAAACAATAAATGAACAAGCGGTGCGTAAAGTCTTTCTTAAAAATAATCTTTAATCCAGTCAATATTTGTTAGGAACATGCGGAGACTCAAAAAGAATTTTTTTGGTTTAGAAGGTTGCTCGAAAGGAAAAAGAAGTTTAAGCCTCAACGAATCCTATTGTTTTCACAGGAGAGTTAAAGAGATTATCTCGCTAATAGATGTCAAAGTTACAGCACCCCTTAAATTTATCGCTAATTGCCTTCGCATGATACGCAAGCAGTTGAAATAAGTAATTAAAAGCAAACAATTAAATTAAAAAAATTACCTGATAATGTATTTATTTAACCTCTATTCAAATCCAAACGTCCTAATTGCTTAGCTCAAATTACATTAGCCTAAATATATAAGTTCGGCTGGGTTTACTTTAGCGGATCGCGATTGTAAGTCAGTAGGAATAACTACTGACGCGTATTGGAATTTGCTCATTAAGCTAATTCGATTGTGTTGTACTTTGAAACGGAGGAAATTTGTCTACAATTTGTGAGTTCTGCGGTGACTTGCGTTATGAATGGCGAACACGGTAAATTAAATGGGTTATGTATGCTAATAAGGTGTAAACAATGAATTCAAAGGCTGTCACGCGACTTTAGTAGTAATGCGCGCTGTACATAGTTTGATTAAACTTATTCGAATGTTTTCTTCTAATGATAATGGGATAATTGAAAATAACATACTAAAAACAGGATTTTAAATATTTGAAACTGCAATGCAAACATAGTAAATTATGTGTTTTGAATAGTGAAACTAAGTATTGCTTTACGAAAATTCATTTTCTGTAATTTCTACAGTATTTCTCCGCATCCTATATGTTGTTACATAAATGGGACACAAAATACTGCATTTTAGCTCTAAAAGGACGAAAGATCAGTTATTATGGTAAGACTGTAAATTAAGTTTTCCGTTTAGTTTTGCGATATATTTATTCTATGATAAACGTGATATTTTGAATTTATTAGAATGCATTCTAATTCGAAACCAGTGCAAAATTCAGTTGCTTAATTAAGAATAATACAAATAACTTGAAATAATAAGAGGATATTTACACTTAAGTGGTCATTAGACTGTTAAACCGAAATACATTAGATTTTTCAAAAAAATATACGTGGAAGGAAATTCAGTTCTGAACATTTTAAAATAATGCGCTTAAAAAATTTCCAATATTGAAGTTATGAATAAGAACGTGTCAGCGTGTTTACTGTGAATAACTTTAACTTAGAAACTTTTAACTTTATTTTTCTCCAATTGTGTGTTTTTACGCTACACTCCTTTATATAAAAACTCAAGTTTTTAATATTTTTTCATGAAATTTACAGGTTATATAAAATATAATTTTCATCCGATTATATCTAAATTTTCTTGTATATATCCACAAATATATTATTTTGCAATGATAATTTTTTATATTTTTAAGGAAAAACATTAATTCTTTCAAATATCTTTTAAAAATATACATGTGTCTTAAATACACACAAATTTAAGTTCACATTTAGAGATATTGTACGTTTTAAAACAAAAAGTTTTCCTTTAACTTAAATATATTTTTAGGTATCATACGCGTAAGCTTTGATATAATTTTTGTTAATTTTCTTCTTTAAAAAATTAACAAAACTATTTTTTATGCTTCAAAAATGAATGAGATATGTGTGTAAAGACAATAAATTGTTCTAACTATGTTAAAAAAATTTATGTTTGTAAAACACGTTTTTTTCAAGCTATGAAAAGTTGAAAATGATAATTATTTTACATTTCTTGGAATTGCATGACCCCTTAAATTATATAGTATCTCTCAATGAACAATTTATTACTTGGGAAGAAATATATACTCAAGAGCCAAAACATTATGACCACCCTTACATTTTGCATTGAAATTGCCTGGATGACGTGAAAGGCACATGATCAGGTGAAAGTGGTATTTAACTGCTGCTGGAGAGTCTGAAGAATTATCCTTTCAATTATTTCTGTATGTGATGGAAAAGGCTGCAGATCAAAGCGATTTTTATATAGGTCAGATTGTAATGGCTCGAAGGCTCAGAACAAGTATTTCCGAAACTGTACGACTCTTTGGTTGTTCGCGATCTACAGTTGTTAATACTTATGCAAAGTGGATGAATGACGGTGAAACCAGCAGTAGACGACATGGTGTTGGACGTCCACACGCTATCAAAGAAAAAGGTCGTTGGAGACTGTCTCGTATGGTGGAGCAAAGCCGGAGCCAAACAGTGGCTCAGCTGAGAAGCCAATGTAATGCAGGGCCAAGTAGAATATTATTAGAGCACACTGTTCAGAGAACACTGTTGGATATGGGGTAACTCAGCAAACGTCCCCCTCGCCTTTGCTGACCAAGCGTCATCGCCAAATGCGCCTATGCTGTGCCCGGGAACATCACTACTAATCCATGGATCAGTGGAAGAGAATTGCCTGGTCAGTTGAATCACGGTTTGTTGTTCTTCACGACGATGGCCATGTCAGGTTACGCCGTCTTCCAGGTGAACAGTAGATCTCAATGTGTAGTAGGTCATACACAGGCCGGTGGTGGCGATATTATGCTTTAGTTGACATTCTCTTGGGCGTCTCTAGGACCCGTGGCTCTGGTAGAGCAGGCCATGAACGCTGCAGAGTATCTAAACATCATTGTTGACCAGCTGCAACCGTACATGGCCTCGATTTTTCCAGCTGGAAATGGAATGTTCCAACAGGAAAACGCCCCGTGTCACGAGGCTAAAATTGTGTTGGAGTGGTTTCATGAATATGATGGTGAATTCCAGTTAATTTCCTGGCCGCTTAACTCACTGGATCTCAATTCGATAGAACACATTTAGGATGTCATGGGATAGCAGCTCAGAGTTCAAAGACCACTAATTCACAATATTTTGGATTTGCGTAACCCTTGTTGGTATAAACTGTCTCCGGCCGTCTTACAAGGACATGTGGCATCCCTGCCAAGTCGGGTTGAAGCTACGTTGTGCTCCAAAGGTGGGCTAACTCGTTATTGACATGTGGTTATAATGTTTTTGCTCTTGAGTGTAGAATATGCGGGTTATATGGAATACTTAAATTTTTTGCCTGTTTGATGCTGTTACCTAACGATGTCTACTAAAAACACTTGAAATGTATTAAAAATTTCAGCTCAGAGATTAGGATGTTAGTTTAAAATCAAATAGTACATTTAGGCTTAGGCATACAGTGAGTTAAATAAAAGTGAGTAAAAACTAAAATTTATTAAAATTTTATTTTGCGAAAAATTATTAAAATGGAGATAATGTGAGATAAATTTAGATCAATTTTGAAAGAATGTTTTGCTTTGTAAAATTATATTTAGAGAAAACATATAAAAATATTTTAAATTGTATTATTTATTAAATTAATAATTTGAATTTAAATTACTTTAAGTATTCAATACGGCTTAACTAGTGGTTCATTTAAATACACTTGAGAATGTATTTAGAACAATAATGGAAAAAGTTTCACACATTCTAAAATAAGTATGTTTTTATAGTTCCATAAATAATTTATAATTTTCAAAACTAAAATTTATTAATAATTTATTATGCATTTCATGCATACGTTTTGATGGTGATTTTAAAAACTTTGAATCTGTATTAACAGTGGCAAAATATATTTGGATACATATGCGAAAATCATGAGAATTTTATATCATATTCCGAAGGGTCTCATGTTAATTATGCAGAATTAACTATTCTTTTTATATGCGAAGAATATATCATAGTTCACTATACGAACTCGTTTTTGAATAATTCTAGATATATATGTGATTAAGATTTTTAACATCAACTGTAAAAGTATTATTCTCTAAAAATTTTGAGATGCGATATACTTGCTAGACTGCGAATGACATTTTTTGGTACACTTCTAAATAATCTAGACACTGTCATAATCAATTACCAAGCACGCATTTCTTTTCAGACGCAGAAAAACGTAAGTGAATGAGAGAATCGTATCGGATTATGTTTGACGTCAATGTATATCTTCCGTCAAATAAAAGAATGTTATTCCATTTTTGACTATCTATCATACTTACTTTTCTTTAAGTGCTAGATATTTGAAACATAATAAATGCAAAGATTTCTCTTTTTCAGATATCAGTGTCAGTATATGTCCGTTACTGGAAAGATTTTTATATTTAAACTGTTACGCAAGCAATTAAGCAAGGCGCTTTTTTAAAAATAATAATTTCCCCTTTTTAAGAATGAAAAATAGCAACTTTAATATGGATTTTGATTTTGATAATGATACTTTAACTTTCTGAAATACCTCATTTAATTAAAATGATGAATTACAGTTTGAGAGAGTCCGTAATTGTTTTATTTATTAGGAGTAATATTTATTATGCGAGAAGACAGACCTTTGTTCCAGAATATTGGAATAAAAGCAAAGCTAACTTAAGGAAAGCTGAAATAGATATAGATTGAACTTAGTTGTTTCATATCTATGAAAAATCTGCTTTGTGAATGCAAACGAACTCAACTAAGCAGAGTAAGATGGATGGCGGAATATCAACGCCTATCTATACTCAAGAGCCAAAACATCATGACCACCTGTCAATAACGAGTTGGCCCACCTTTGGCCCGGAACACAGCTTCAACCTGCCTTGGCATGGAAGCCACAAGTCCTTGGTAGATGTCCGGAGATAGATTGTACTAGATATTTAAGCAACGGTTACTCAAATCCGAGAGTCTTGGAAATCTGAGCTGCCGACCCATGACATCACAACTCTGTTCTATCGGATTGAGATCCGGTGAGTTAGGTGGCCAGGACATTAACTGGAATTCAGCATCATGTTCCTAGAACCACTCAAACACAATTTTAGCCTTGTGACACTGGGCGTTGTCCTGTTGGAACATTCCATTTTTAACTGGAAAAACAGAGGACATGTAAGGGTGCAACTGGTCCGCAATGATGTTCAGATATACTGTAGCATTCATAGTCTACTCTACCACAACGGGCCCCAGAGACGGCTAAAGGAACGTTCCCCAAAGCATAATACCGCCACCACCGGCCTGTGTATGACCTACTGTACATTGAGGGAGCAACTGTTAGCCTGGAAGACGGCGTATCCTGAAACAGCCATCGGATTGATGAATGACAAACCGTGATTCATCTGACCAGGCAACTCTCCCACTCATCCATGGACCAGTCGCCATGTTCCCGGTCCCAGCGTAGGCGCAATTGGCGATGATGCTTGTTCAGCAAAAGCACACGAGTGGGACGTTTGCTGCGTAGCCCCTTATTCAACAGTGTCCTCCGAACAGTGTGCTCCGATACTATTCTACTTGGCCCTGCATTGTATTAGGTTATCACCTATGCCACTGTCTGGCTCCGGTTTTGCTTCACCATGCGACACAGTCTCCGAAGACCTTTTTCTTTGATAGCTTGTAGACGTCCAACTCGATGTCATCTACTGCTGGTTTCACCATCATCCACCCACTTTCCATAAGTACTAACAACTGTAGATCGCCAACATCCCACGAGTCGTGCAGTTTCGGAAATACTTGTTCCGAGCCTTCGAGCCATTACAATCTGCTCTCTATCAAAATCGCTTAGATACGCAGAAGTAAGCAAAAGAATGATTCTTCAGACTGCAGCAGCAGTTAAATACCACTTCCACCTGATCACGTGCCTTCCACGCTATCCCGGCGAGTTCATTGCAAAATGTAAGGGTGGTCATAATGTTTTGGCTCTTGAGTGTAGATCCGTGCCGAAAAAATTTCACTGAAGTAGGAACTCATTATTAGAGATGAACTAGTGGCTGTCTCGAGTTGTAGAAAAGAAAACAAAATAGGACGATATTGTTTCGTTATTGTTATACTTTTAAGATATTGGGACTTTAAGGACGATATTGTTATACTTTTCGTTAGTAAAGAATCAAGATTTCTATTGCATTTTAAACAGCTTTTATTAGTTTCTTTATTGCACTGTACGAGTAGCAATTTTCTAAGAAATATCACTTGTAATAGTAAAAATTCAACCATAAAAATGTTCAGCTCTAAATTTGTCTTTTGTTTAGTATTAACTGTTATTTAGCATAAATAAATTGGATTTGTTTTTTAAACCAACGAACGAGAAAAATTATATTCAGGTAAAATTATTTTAAACCTAAATACCCAGTAAAAAAATAACTTTTTGAAACAGTTTATTTGATATGAATTTCTAAAACCCAAGTTGATTTAAAAACTAATCGTTCAGTGAAGTAGAATTTGATTTTTAAACATTTCACTCTTTCGGAAAGCTGAACAGTTATTTTCTAATTAGTTTTTTTCACTGTTTTTACATAAAATAGTAATTATTAAAATAATTATTGGATTTATAATTAACAGAAAAGATATTTTCATGACTAGTTCTTAAAACGTGTCACATTTGTTCGGATTTATTCGGGTTATTTGAGTACGTTTCATATAAAAACTATTAAATGTGAAATAAGGATTAACAGGTGTGATTTGTCATTACATTTTCTTAATAAATAGGAAAATAATCATAAAATCTTTAATACTTTAAAAGTTGAAGGAAAAAACAGCAACAATTCATTTGTAATTAGATTTAAAATTCTAATCTTTCACCGTTAAGATGATCAGAAATTAATTGATATGGAAATTAAGAATTAAAAACTTGAAGGAATTTATTTCTTATGCGAATGGATGTGACAAACTTTTTCCGAACGAAACTTAAATAAGAATATGAAAGGTAAATCTCTCTTTAAATTATACGCAATAAAAAAAGTTTCTCATTTCGGGATTTAAGAAACATTTGAAAATGGTAATTAAAACGACATAACAGAAAAATAGACAAAATAAATGGAAAATCTTATTTTGAACTTAATCTGTTTGCGAAAAGGATAAAATGCTAATATTTTACGAAACACATTAGTTCAGGTACAGGTTGTTTTTTGCCTCTATAACGAAGTGATGTTATGTGAAAGATAATATTTGGATACCCCCTATCAATGGGTTTACCTAGTAGATATTCTATCAGCCGCTGTGGAAATTTTGGCACTTCCGTGCATGTTCACGCTGTAAACCTACTAGTCCTGTCTTTCTATAGCCAAAAAAATGAAGAATAGTTAGGGCGCCGATCTTCGGTATTGGGTTCTCTAGTTCAATTCCCACTCTATAATGAAAAATATAAATTTAAAGAAAAATATTAATTTAATCTAATATAAAGCTTTAGCTATCCGTCTGTCAACAGGCCGAGGGTGGCAGTAGGTTACGGCACCGATCTTCGGTACTAGGGTTCTCTAGTTAAATTCCCAATCTATAATGAAAAATATCAAATTAAAGAAAAATATCAATTTAATCTAATATAAAGCTTTAGCTATTCGTCTGTCAACAGGCCGAGGGTGGCAGTAGGTTACGGCACCGATCTTCGGTACTAGGGTTCTCTAGTTAAATTCCCAATCTATAATGAAAAATATAAATTTAAAGAAAAATATTAATTTAATCTAATATAAAGCTTTAGCTATCCGTCTGTCAACAGGCCGAGGGTGGCAGTAGGTTACGGCACCGATCTTCGGT
The DNA here is from genome assembly GCA_032207245.1 of Pardosa pseudoannulata. Classification (NCBI taxonomy): domain Eukaryota; kingdom Metazoa; phylum Arthropoda; class Arachnida; order Araneae; family Lycosidae; genus Pardosa; species Pardosa pseudoannulata. Next base: position 9,548,630 of record CM063508.1, on the reverse strand, counting down.
ACTAGGGTTCTCTAGTTCAATTCCCAATCTATAATGAAAAATATAAATTTAAAGAAAAATATTAATTTAATCTAATATAAAGCTTTAGCTATCCGTCTGTCAACAGGCCGAGGGTGGCAGTAGGTTACGGCACCGATCTTCGGTACTAGGGTTCTCTAGTTAAATTCCCAATCTATAATGAAAAATATAAATTTAAAGAAAAATATTAATTTAATCTAATATAAAGCTTTAGCTATCCGTCTGTCAACAGGCCGAGGGTGGCAGTAGGTTACGGCACCGATCTTCGGTACTAGGGTTCTCTAGTTCAATTCCCAATCTATAATGAAAAATATAAATTTAAAGAAAAATATTAATTTAATCTAATATAAAGCTTTAGCTATCCGTCTGTCAACAGGCCGAGGGTGGCAGTAGGTTACGGCACCGATCTTCGGTACTAGGGTTCTCTAGTTCAATTCCCAATCTATAATGAAAAATATAAATTTAAAGAAAAATATTAATTTAATCTAATATAAAGCTTTAGCTATCCGTCTGTCAACAGGCCGAGGGTGGCAGTAGGTTACGGCACCGATCTTCGGTACTAGGGTTCTCTAGTTAAATTCCCAATCTATAATGAAAAATATAAATTTAAAGAAAAATATTAATTTAATCTAATATAAAGCTTTAGCTAACCGTCTGTCAACAGGCCGAGGGTGGCAGTAGGTTACGGCACCGATCTTCGGTACTAGGGTTCTCTAGTTCAATTCCCAATCTATAATGAAAAATATAAATTTAAAGAAAAATATTAATTTAATCTAATATAAAGCTTTAGCTATCCGTCTGTCAACAGGCCGAGGGTGGCAGTAGGTTACGGCACCGATCTTCGGTACTAGGGTTCTCTAGTTCAATTCCCAATCTATAATGAAAAATATAAATTTAAAGAAAAATATTAATTTAATCTAATATAAAGCTTTAGCTATCCGTCTGTCAACAGGCCGAGGGTGGCAGTAGGTTACGGCACCGATCTTCGGTACTAGGGTTCTCTAGTTCAATTCCCAATCTATAATGAAAAATATAAATTTAAAGAAAAATATTAATTTAATCTAATATAAAGCTTTAGCTATCCGTCTGTCAACAGGCCGAGGGTGGCAGTAGGTTACGGCACCGATCTTCGGTACTAGGGTTCTCTAGTTCAATTCCCAATCTATAATGAAAAATATAAATTTAAAGAAAAATATTAATTTAATCTAATATAAAGCTTTAGCTATCCGTCTGTCAACAGGCCGAGGGTGGCAGTAGGTTACGGCACCGATCTTCGGTACTAGGGTTCTCTAGTTAAATTCCCAATCTATAATGAAAAATATAAATTTAAAGAAAAATATTAATTTAATCTAATATAAAGCTTTAGCTATCCGTCTGTCAACAGGCCGAGGGTGGCAGTAGGTTATGGCACCGATCTTCGGTACTAGGGTTCTCTAGTTCAATTCCCAATCTATAATGAAAAATATAAATTTAAAGAAAAATATTAATTTAATCTAATATAAAGCTTTAGCTATCCGTCTGTCAACAGGCCGAGGGTGGCAGTAGGTTACGGCACCGATCTTCGGTACTAGGGTTCTCTAGTTCAATTCCCAATCTATAATGAAAAATATAAATTTAAAGAAAAATATTAATTTAATCTAATATAAAGCTTTAGCTAACCGTCTGTCAACAGGCCGAGGGTGGCAGTAGGTTACGGCACCGATCTTCGGTACTAGGGTTCTCTAGTTCAATTCCCAATCTATAATGAAAAATATAAATTTAAAGAAAAATATTAATTTAATCTAATATAAAGCTTTAGCTATCCGTCTGTCAACAGGCCGAGGGTGGCAGTAGGTTACGGCACCGATCTTCGGTACTAGGGTTCTCTAGTTCAATTCCCAATCTATAATGAAAAATATAAATTTAAAGAAAAATATTAATTTAATCTAATATAAAGCTTTAGCTATCCGTCTGTCAACAGGCCGAGGGTGGCAGTAGGTTACGGCACCGATCTTCGGTACTAGGGTTCTCTAGTTCAATTCCCAATCTATAATGAAAAATATCAATTTAAAGAAAAATATCAATTTAATCGAATATAAAAGCTTTAGCTATCCGTCTGTCAACAGGCCGAGGGTGGCAGTAGGTTACGGCACCGATCTTCGGTACTAGGGTTCTCTAGTTCAATTCCCAATCTATAATGAAAAATATCAAATTAAAGAAAAATATCAATTTAATCGAATATAAAGATTTATCTTCTCTATAGTCGAAGGAAGACAAAATATTTAGGTCTACGATCTTTGGTACTGCGGTTCCCGAGTTTAATTACCAATCTATAAGGAAAGAAATCAATTTAATCGAATGTAAATCTTTATCTATCCGTCTCTCTATAGCCAAAGGAAGACGCCATATTTAGGGCTGCGATGTTTGATACTGGGGTTCCTTAGTTCAGTTTCCAATTTATAAGAAAAGAAATAAATTTAATCGAATATAAAGATTTATCTATCCTTCTCTCTACAGCCGAAGGATGGTAGAATGTTTAAGGCACCGATCTTTGGTACCATGCGTCCCGAGTTCGATTCCCAACCTATAACAAAAAATATCAATTAAATCTATATAATCCTTTGTTTATCCGTCTCTCTACAGCCAAAGGATGGCAGAATACTTAGGACACCGATCTTCGGTACTGGGTTCCCGAATTCTATTCCCAATCTGTTAAGAAAAATTTCAAATTAATCTATTATAAAGCTTTATCTCTCCGTCTCTGTATTACCGAAGGATGGCAGAGTGGTTAGAGCACTGATCTTTAGTACTGTGGTTCCCCAGTTCGATTCCCACTCTATAACGAAAAATATAAATTTAATCTATTATAAAGCTTTTTTTATCAGTCTCTCTACAGCCGAAGGGTCGAACGATGGTAGAATGGTTACGTTGCTGGCTTTCGGAACTGGATTTCGTGGGTTCGAATCCCACTATGGCACGGATGGTCGTAGCCTTTCGGAATCGGCTTTAAGCAGTAGGTCCCGGTCTCATTAGTCCCCGTGTTGCAAAAAGTAGACAGTTAGGCTCCAAACCAACCTACAGCCGAAGGATTTTAGAATGGTTAGTTCATCATCATCGGTTATGGGGTTTCCGAGTTCCATTCCCAATCTATAGTGTAAAATATGAATTTAACGAAAAACATAAATTTAATCTAATATAAAGCTTTATATATAATTCTCTCTATAGCCGAAGAATGGCAGAATGCTTACGACACCTATCTTTGGTATTGGGATTCCCTACTTTGACGTCGAATCTATAACGAAAATAATGAATTTAATCTAATATAACGCTTTATGTATCCGTATCTCTACAGGCGAAGGATTTTAGAAGGGTTAGAGAACCGGTCATCAAGGTTATGGTGTTCCCGAGTTCAATTCCCAATCTATAGCAAAAAATATGAATTTAACAAAAAATGTAAATTTAATCTAATATAAAGCTTTATCTGTCCTTCTTTCTACAGCCTAAGGATGGCAGAATGGTTAGGGTACCGATATTTGTCACTGGGGTACCGGAGTTCGAATCCCAATCTATAACGAAAACTATCAATTTATTCTAATATAAGTCTTGACTTATCCGTCTATCTAAAACTGAAGAATGGCTAAGGCACCGATCTTTGGTACTGAGCTTCTTGTGTTCGATTCTCAATCTATAACGAAATAGATCCATTTATTTTAATATAAAACTTTATGTATCTATCTCTCTACTGGTGAAGGATGTCAGAATAGTTACGGCACCGATCTTCGGTACTGGGGTTCCCGAGTTCGATTAACAATCAATAACGAAAAAATATTAATTTATTCTAATATAAAGCTTCATGTATCGGTCTCTCTACTGCCAAAAGATAACAGAATGGTTAGGACACCGATATTCGGTAATGGAGATCCTGGGTTTCCAATCTATAACGAAAAATATCTAATATAAAGGTTTATCTATCAGTTTCTTTACAGTCGAACGGTGTCAGAATGGTTAGGGTACCGATCTTCGGTACTGCGTTTCGCGGGTTCGATTCCGAATGTAATATGGATGTTCATAGCTGTTCAGATTTTGCTTTAAGCAGCAGTTCACGGTCTCATTAGTCCTCGTATAACAAAAATATGGACCGGAGAGCTCTAAACCAATCCAAACATGTGCCTTTTTTTGCATAAAAATACTATATTAGAAAATGGGTATAACACTAAAATGTACAAAAAATGTATTTGATTAAAAAATACATTTGACTAGTTTAAAAATATTTTTAAACATGTCCTAACACATAACAGAATAGCGAATTATATGCAAAATTATGTCCAAAACTATGTAAAAAATGTAATGAACTGAGAACATTTTTTAATTCATTAATATGTTTAGAAATGTGAACGAAGAAAAATTGAATTTTGAGTTTCAGAATATTGATGTGCAGAAAAAAAGAGTTTAAATGAAATAATCATTTTATTATAAAAGTGAATGATTTTAAGAATTACTACGATACGGAAAAAAACACATTTTTGAATGAAGCTCGCCAGTTTTGAGATGTCATGTGCCTTTAAAAATGATAGCAGATACAAAAAACGCTATTTACTTAGTTTTTTTTAACTGTTAAGAGGTCATAAACTAAACAGAAGTTAATCACCGGATACACAATAGTTAATTATTCAAAGGATTTTACAAAAATAGTCAAATATTAGCTTACTGGATATACTAACAATTACACCGTTTTTACATTTAGTTTACATCTACCATGTACAAACAATAGTTTCTGTCAATAGTATTATAAAAAAAGAGTGTAGTAAATGTAATTATTGGTATTTGATTTATAAATATTTGCACTTATTATGGATTTTATCTAAGATTAACGATAAAATTCGTTATTTAAAAGTGTTTGCTGTTATGTAAAAATATTTAAAAAGAAAGTTTTAGATAAATCATTACAAATAGCTAAATACAATTTAATTTAAATTTCCAAAATTATCGCACAAGAATAACCGTTACCAGTTAAAATTTAAGCTGCTGAATTATTTATATCACTAGCATATAGCCCGTCATATGACGGGAACAGTAAAATTTTTAATTTTCCAGAATTGTAAAGAACCCTATGAGGCAGGTAAAAGAATGGTTTGTTTTTTTGGCTGAGAATTACCTTTCATCAAAAATAATCGATTAAAATTATCACATATGTACTTAATCTATTATTTAAGTCAAATAAAAAAGAAAATTATTTATGTAATAACCAAGTTTAGTGATAAAACGCATCAAAATAAGGCAAGTGATATTTAAATCATTTAAAATAAGAAATGATTAAATGAGATGGTTAAAGGAATGAAGTCATAATGTTAGAAAAAAATTGTTATTTTTACCTATTTATTATGTGATAAATTGATAAATTTAATCACTTACTCTTAAAACGGGGCTTGATATGATGGCATTAAATGCTCGAAAAGAGGGATTTCGAACGTTTTAAAGAGGACAGTATTTTTCGCTGTGATACGAAGATTATTCATACCAATTACTTCCGAATCGGATCTATAGCTTAGGAATAGATAAAGTTTACTCGCTTTGAATTTTGCAAACCCTAACTCATCAAAAATCTAATATGGAGGCTCTATGCATTCCAGGTCCAAAAGCTTCATAACTTCGAGGACAGACGGGCAGATAACTTAGGCTATTATTTCATTACGAGAAGAAAGTTTAAGGATACACAACATGAAATGTTTATGTGGCCAGGGTCATCCGTAAAGCAATACGTGAATTTAATAAAATAAAAATTATAAAAAGTTGAAAAAATTGTAAAAATTTATTTTGAAAATAATATAACAACTTTCTGAATAAGAATTTAAAAGAAAAAGTAGAAAATATTAAATTTATTAAGCATTTAAAAAAATCGGCTGTGTCGGGGATAGAACCGTCAACCCGAGAAGTACGACGATCAAGTGGGCGGACATTCTACCAAACGTACAACGCCTGCAATCTGTGAGCCAACTAATTAGAGTATATTAAGGTTCAAATAGAAACAGTCCAGAAATTTAAATCTCTCTGCCTTCGCCATCCTATCAAGAATGAATTTCGTATAGAATGAGAGGAAGGATAAGGCTTGAAATAATTGCATTAAACTCTCGAACAAGGGGGATGGGTGGATTTCGAACTCTCTTTCAATTCTGCTAACCCTAACTCATGAAAAATCCAATATGGATGCCTGTATCCATTCCAGGTGCAACCGCTTCAAAAATTCGCGGACAGACAACTTAAGCTATTATTATATAGGGGATTACTACCTGGACATAAACAGATTTATTTTATTACAGAGACAATCATCGACAGAGTACGTCTCACTGAAACCGTGTTTAAAGTCCTTTTTCTTCAAAACCCGAGTTTAAAAGGAGATTCCTGTTAACACATTGTGTGCAGGTACATTTCGCAGTTGAATGGTACCGGGAGCGGGCGTTTTGCGTTTAAATTTAATTATTCAGTTAAATCTCAATAGATCGATAATTATTTAATTTTTTAACCTACTTTTCGTATTTTATATTGAAATACATGAACAAATAAATAAATAGATATATATAAATAACAACCATAAGATTTTTGTAAACAAAAAATATATTTTTTAGTGGATAAATTTATAATAGTATTGTAAATATGAAATATGAAATAGAAATAGTGGTATATAGTTTTAATTTTTCGAATTATGTTATTTATAAACATTTTTACATTATAAAAAAAGAAAAGAGCAATCCTAAAACTAATAATGTAAAAGCTAATTTTTATTTGTCTAAATATTTCTAGAATCTATGTAGTAGACAAGAACATTCGGGTTCGTTTTCCTGTATGTACCGTTATTTTTGTACCCAGAAACAAATCATGTTTTTACACTAACCTGTAGTAGTACGTGTCCTTGCTCAAGTATCAATCGTCAGGAAACGTACTAGTACTTACTCCGCATACGTGTTAACATGAAATAATTAATTTTTAAGTATGCAATAAAATGATAGACAAATAAAGAGCTTATGAGTATGTATATGTATAGAAAAGTCTTTCATTTATTAAATTGTTAGTTTGTTAATTTATTCGTATATTATCTTATTCAGTATTGTTCAACAGATTGGCGAAATATATATGTAAGGAAAAGTAAACAAAATTGGCAAACAGTTGTAGACATTTTGCATTAATCCCTGGAGACGGTGATTTAAAAGATATGGCAAAGCGCCTCCGGCAATCTGATTATTAAAGGGTATAAAAATAAATCTAATGCCAAAAGTCTACATTACGATTCCAGAAAATTCGTGTTGGCTTTCAAATCTACGATCGAGAAGGCAAAATCTATGTGTCCCTGCTGCTTCTCCTTTTAAACCATACTATAGACTAAACTGTAAAGTGTAAGCAAACTATAGCCCTAGTGGTTACTGGGGGTACAGTTTACGTCCATAGGCAAGGTCTATAACTATTTTTGGGATCTGAACACATGAGGAACTATATAGGTACCAGAATGTACATCATGATTAAGAAGTGGAGAAAGTCGAAGATAAATTAGAATGAGTATTAAGTTTTCTAAACTGTATAAATATATGTAAAAATTTAAATAAGATCACAGTGAAAATGATACTGTACTTTAAGCAATGATAAAAGTAACTAAAGTCTTACTAATTTGGCGAAATTTTTGACGTTCCTCTTTTTCCTTCTGCTTATAATTAAATTTATTACTTTAATTTAGGGGTAAGTTTTTTCCATCTTGTTTTAGATAATCACATTTTTGTTCTCTTCTAAATCATTTATTTCGGTCGCTAGATTTATGCCAAAATATATTTTGTGGTTTATCGTTTAAATCAACGGAAAAACATTTAATTTTTGTATTTTTTATCATTGATAATTATATAATATTACGTTAAGGTTTTTATTTTCAGAATTAGTAATAAAATAAATATTAATTTACTTTTATTTTTCATCAAAAGTGTCTAAATTCTTCATAAGTTTGCTGATCTGTTTGGGGATTTGCATTATACTATGGTAGTCCATGGATTTGAAATTTACTACTAGATTGGAATTTCTTCGAAGTTCCAAATCATTGTCTAAGGTTCATATCAGGCGAGATAAAGATACGCATTAACATCTTTTTTTGTGTTGCAGTCGGATGAAAATAATTGTTACCCCGTAGATTTTGCCCCTTCTGAAGTACGAAGCAGTCCGTCGAAACAGTTGTTAGTGAAAAGCTTGTGATATGGATGCTGTGCTGTAGTAAAATAATAACCCAAGATTGCTTTATATCATTTTTAATATTAATTATAGCTAAATGCCACTGATCTATATTACAAAATACAAATATAGTGAGAAGAAAAGATAAGGAAAAATGCTAATAAAAAGTAAAATAAGCATTCCATGTTCTACACCTAAACAAAATTGTCAAGAAATATCTTTTTTATAACTGTCAACAATTTTTCGCATTAATTAAAAAAAAAAGATAATTGTCTTGCAGATCCACTCCACCCATACCCTCAATGTATTCGAAAACGATGTTGGGTTTTGTTATATCACTGGCTTCACTATCACTTTAAATTTACAGTCTGGGGCCTCTATTGATACCTTTACTGGATACATTTCAAGCAGAAACTGTGCCTCGGCTAAGAAATTCATTTACAGTTGATGTACCGCAACAATCAAACCTTGCGCTTGATTGTCTATGAAAACGCTACACGCCTTTTGGATTCGCGAAAAAATACTTGGGCATGCAACCCACAACGTGTGAGTTTGGCGAGCAGATCAGTTTCGTAAACCTTATCTAAAACATAGCTGTACTCTCACAACGGACAGTAAGGCCTTTTCACTTGTCCACATGTACACATTGAAAAATGAAAAAATTCAGTTTAAAATTACTTTTCCAGTTGAAGAATATGTGGATTTCTTCTGAGATAGCGAAATATTTTCAACCAATTACGGTAGAAAAATGAGCCACATATGTTAAGATGCTTGTATTACCGGAATGCCAATGACTTGTACCACACGCCATCAGGCAATTGTTACAGACAGAAAAATGACTTGAGCGGCTCATCAACTGTAAATGAATTTCTTAGCTGAGGCACAGTTTTTGCTTGCAATTCATCCAGTAAAGGTATCAAAAAGGGCCCCAGACTGTAAATGGAAAGTGATAGTGAAGCCAGTGATTTAACAAAGCCCAACATCGTTTTCGAATACAATGAAGGTATGAGTGGAGTGGATCTGCAAGACAGTTATCTTTTTTTAAATTAATGAGAAAAATTGTTGAAAGTTATAAAAAAGATCTTTCTACATAGCAGATATGGAACTGTTCATTTCGTATATTTTATATTGCACAAATAAATAAATAAATAAATAAATAATAAAAATAAATGGTAACACCAAAATGTATAAAGTATTCTTTTTCAAAGTTTCAAATCGATGTAGCCGAACAAATTTTAGTAATTCTTGTTTCTACCTGAGTATTAAAAATGCGAAAGGAAATCTACTGAAAACGTTACTGATCGCTAACAAGCGAAGCAATGGAAATATTTTCCCTAGAAATATACCGCCTACAAAAGCCGCCCCCTCCCGAAAAAAATAGAAAATTCACAACGGAGGGGATTAGTGTGTGCTAAGCATCAAAAACGGAGTGAAACTAGGTGGGGGTGTAAAAAATGTCTTATAGCGTTACACATTCCAAGATGTTTTGAAAAATACCACGCTCTGCAAGATTATTCGTTATATAATAATAGCCTAAATTATCTGTCCTTCTGTCCTCGAATTAATGAAGCGGTTGGACCTGGAATGGATAGAGGAATCCATGTTGGATTCTTGATGAGTTAGGGTTAGCAACGTTCGAAATCTACCCCTCCCCCCTTTACTGGTATTTAGAGCCATTATTTCAAACCCTATTTTCCCCGGTTAAGAGCAAGCGATTAAATTTATCAATTTGTCACGTAATAAATAGGTAAAAATAACATTTTCTTCTAGCTATAGGACGTCATTCCTTTAACTATTTCATTGAATAATTTCTTATTTTAATTTATTTAAATATCGTCTGCATTATTTTCATAAGTTTTTTCACTGAACTTAGATATTACTTAAATAATTTTCTTTTATATTTGACTTAAATAATAGATTAGGTACATCTGTGATCATTTTAAATTTAATCCTCGATTATTTTTTGTTGCAATGAAAATTTTGTCACCGTTATTGACAACAAATTCCATCTACCTCCAGGGTGTAGTTGAAATGATAGTTTCATTTCTTTACTTCCACTAATTAATGAGGCAAAAAATTATTGGGAAGAATTCATCGTTAATTTCGGCGTAGCTAAGAAAACTTTGAATTATTTTTCTCAATGAATTTAACGTGATTCTAAACTACATTCACAGTATCGGGAGACTTTAGAGGAGTATGAAGATAAACAAATTATTTAGTGTGTACCAGATAGTTCTCAGTCAAAAACAAACCAATTTTTTATTTGCCTCATAAGGTACTTTACATATCTGAAAAAATAAAAATTTTACTGACCCGACCCCGTTATATGACGGGCTATATGCTAGTTAATAAATAAATTTAGTACTCATACATATGTAATTTTATCATCAGTTGACGCGTCTTTATATTCTCTTCTGGAATCCCCGAACATGACCTAAACATATCCTCACCTGATTTACTCACGACTGTTCTGGCACGCGCAGCCGGGAATTTCTTTGCATCGCAAATGGTTAGAGATCTGATTACAAGTCAATCTGAACTAAAATAAATGAGTTGAAATTTTACCCTGTAATACAAGAAATTCACATATATTTTCGACAATAAAAAGAATCACAAACGAACAAGTACACGCTGACGTGTGATAAAGTTTTTACTTTGCAGATTTCTCCTCAATTTTCCTCACTGTTTCAATTGTTTACCACCGTTTTCCAGAGTGAGAATTCGTCTGTTATCACCAAAATTGAACAAAATTGTCTGAAAAACTTGTTTTTATAATTTTTTTTCTTATACTGTTCTTCAGAAATATAATTATCAGAAAATTGAGATAAATATATTTTGTTTTATTTGTAAAATAAATCATCTACCTTAGCACAAGTTTGTTATGTATTTGTAATCGGAGGTTAATAATAAGCTAATCTTACTTAATAATTAGATCATAAATAATAATATTTTCATTTAAGAATTAAAGAACTGCTAATAAAATATTCTTTTATTTAGTTTAATTACAACTAGAAAGAAAAACAAAACATGAATTCTCTAAGTATTCTTACTGAATCTAAAAATTCAAAATTTCACATAAAAGTTTCAACGTTATCTCTGTCGTTCTTTTCAATAGCTACATCTCTTCGGTACCTAAATTCGCGGGTTCGAATCCCTTTGCTGGCATGGATGTTAGTAGACGTTCGGAATCGGCTTTAAGCAGTAGGTCCCGGTCACTTTAACTGTCGTGAGAAAAAAAAATAGACAATAGAACTCTAATCCAAACAAAATCAACAGATAAGTTAATTTCATTCTCCCCAGTTGTGACACTGATCTTTCTATTTTTAAGGAAACAGTTGTTTAAAACTTAAAAACGCTTTATTTTCCTAGTGAGGCCTTAACGACAGCTGTAATTCACAAGTGAGAATGTTCGAGTGAGGTAATACTCTCTTACTCATACCGCTGACTTATCCCTTTTTTATTTCAACTTTCGACAGTCGTGGGTCACACTTCAGCGAAACTTAAAAAAGTATAGGAAAGAATACAGCCTGTACCGATATACTTTTCCACGATGGTCAGCACGTGTACACATAGCTATGGACTAAATTTTCAAGAAGAATTTAGGTACAGCTGTTGACTTCGAGTTTTAGTGGGGACCCCTGTGGAGGAGTTATAGCTCACTGAGTGGCACAAGTGTAACCATCAAGCCCAGGCAGGAATGTAGCCGTGAGATATGGGAACAAGGGCTAAGCAATAATGTCAACTTTCACCAAAGAGGTCATTTTAATGAGACCACCTGCACTTCCGAAGGGGTGCAGATGTGAAAAAATTTTACCAATAAGGGATTGGGCGTTGAACCGAGGTATAAATATGTGGAAATAAAGTGGGAAAATGACTGGAGGTCGGGATTCAAGAGTTGCTGGACATCCAGATACCTTGAGCAAACCAGAGAGCCCCCGGCCAGCAATCGATTCTCGAACCCGCATGCGTATGATCGGCACGCCAGCATAGACGTCCAGCGAAATAACGGCTTTTACACCAGTGCCGACATCCAGCTGTTTGACAGCCCAATCATGCTTCCCTGTAATTACTGGAGATAAACTTAATAATATTCATAATTATTACCTGGGACCCACAACTTTTCGATAAGGAATACTATTTCAAGAGTATTGATGAATAACAAAGCCAAATAATTGCAGGTCATGTTAAATATTAATCAAGTGATGTATTAATTTGTAAATAATGTACATAATAAATGTTTTAGTGTAAACATTAGGTATTTTTTTGTAATTCCATAGCGTATATTTTACGGTGTTTCCCCTTCGAGAAAGAACACTGGTGTTTGTGTTAAGTACATTACAACACAGCTAATCCTTACATAACCACTGGTTATTTAATAATCTGTTCACATGCACGCAGTCAGATATGGTAACTGGTATCACTTCCAACTAAAATTTTAATTATTTAAATATTAAAGGAAATCTTAAGAAAAACTATTGAAAAGAAATCTAGCAAAACCTAAACTTTGAAAGCTACCACATTGTTTTCTGTTTCGTCAATTTTAATAAAATGTGCTTTATTTACTATGTAGGAAATTAATTTTGATTAATATTCCTCCAACAAACTAATGAAAATTGATTGTGAGTCTGACATTAATTTGCATTTTAATCTCTCGATAAAATGTAATAGATTAATCACTGTGTATGAAAGGATGTATCCATCAAACATAGATATTAATTTTTGGTAGCACAAAATTTTTTGTTTAAATATAGTATTTTTTTATTGTAAATTTTTGCCCTAGAGAATATTTTAATCGTTTAAATACTTGCACTTGCATTGTTACCATATGATGATTAATGAACTATTCTTGCAGGAGAGCTTTATAGTCAAAATTGTAAAGAAAAGTGTTTATTTTTTTAGTTATGATTAAACGATATAGTTCTGTTTTTTGATTTTAGTAGACTTACGTACTAATTTTTTTTGAAAGAAATTCCAGTGTACGACACACATGATTTGTGAAAAATCTTGTTTTTAGCTGTATACATGTCAAACATGTTAAAACCATCACAGTTTTCAACCTACTCATGTTATAAAGGATATAACGGTGTTTGTGATTAATTGTATTTTTCAATCGATTGATGACTCAGTTTTTTCTCCATAGTCACGTGGTAGAATAAACATTAATTTATATCACTGTATGTCTTAAAAAATTATGAAGCGTTGCTTCATAATACTCATAAAATTTATTTTTAAGATACACGTATGAACATGGTATATTATTATATGTATTTTAAGTTATTTGTCTATTCAAACTTTATTAACACTAGATTTACGGACCGAGCAATTTGACTCATTAAAAATTTTATCACTATATATATATATATAACTTTAATAACACTTTTCCAAAAACATATGTTGGTTTTATTATTTAAGTAATAAAATATATGTAAACTTTCATTCCTCTTACCTGCAGACCCCTTCGTTTCGCATTATCAAATGTGGTATACCTATTTTCACGGTTGTGAGCCAATTTGACTCATAGAATGGTTTAAATGTTAATCGCTTAACATGAAATTTATTGGTGCTATCAGGCCTGGGCAACAGTCAAGATTTTATTTTCCAATTGGCTGAAGAGCTAAGAAGTAAATATAGAGAATAAGTCGAGAACACTTCCATTCCAATGACAGAAATTCCTGTTACTGTCGCATGGAAGAATTGTCAAGTTTCTTGTATGAGTCAAATTGGTTCACTTCAGTAAAAATAGGTATATGATCAACATCCATAAATCTAGTGTTAATATACAATATGTATAAAAAAGAATAATCAGATATGAACAGCAATCAATTTTATTGGAGAGATACAAAATAATGAAACAACGTGTAATGAAATCTCAATGTATTAAATTTTCATCATCAATATCATAAGTGTTCTATAAGTTCATTTTCAGCAGCGCCTTTAACAGCAAGACTATAGTTAATTTTGTCCCACACTATCTACTGGGTCATATCATTGTCGAATACCACTGTTTGTAATGTCCTGCGTTTTAAATACCCAATGATTGGGAGTAACGGTGGTACAAAAACACGATCCTCTGCGTATTCCCTCTAAAAAGTCTCACACAGGTAGAAGGGAAGAGGCATAGAGATAATGTAAACACGTAAGCGAAAGAAGTGGTCTTCTAGAACAATGACAGAAAAACTACTTTATAGGCTTCTGCTCAGATTCAGCCTCTTCATTTCACTTTTAAGTTGTGATTTGAGTTTGGTTTTCAAATTATCAATTTTGTAGATTTCAGGTATGGGTTTTTAAAAATCCATTATAGGTTATTGTAAAAACGTTCCATTTACTTAATTTTAATTCTTTTCCATTTAGTTTAGTTAAATTCTATGTCCTGTCCGCCTAACTCACCGGATCTCAATCCGATAGAATACATTTGGGATGTCATGGGACGGCAGCTCAGAGTTCAAAGACCACCAATTCGCAATATCTTGGATTTGCGTAATCGTTTTATAAACATCTGCTGCAATCTGTCTCCAGCCATCTACCAAGGACTTGTGGCATGCATGCAAAGGCGGTATGAAACTGTGTTGTGCGCCAAAGTTGGGCCAACTCGTTATTGACAGGTGGTCATAATATTTGGCTCTTGAGTGTATATAAATATATTATTTTTCAATAAAACTATTCTTGTAACCAATTTTGTTCTTAGATATTATTCATATTTTCTTATTTTCAAATTTCTGTATAGTAATTAATGTTAAAAGCCTTATTCCATTGTTTTAAAAGTGACTGCCTTAAAATAATGCGTAAAATGCTTTAAAACCTCATAAGAGTAGGTTGAACAGTTGTATAGTAAGCAGAAAACATATTTTAACATATTCTGTCAGAGGATAATTTCCACCTGTTGTGCTGTTGCACAAAATGATATATCCTGTATATGATGTTTTTCAGAATGGCCTCCAAAAATATACCTAGTGCCAGTTACCCTCGTTACAGCACTACATGAATTTAAGGGTTACTGCAGTATTATTTTTTTTGCTGGAGGCGTATGCTGATTTTCATTAGAGAACAGGATATTTTCCTTTTTAACATTTTCTACTCCAATTTCCTTGAAGCTGGACGTTGATCAAATTGCTTAGCAATTGTCTTTCAGAATTATAATTCAACGGGTTGATGATCCACTGGTGCTTTTAATTTTCATAGACGTTTAGTAACGGCTTTAAGACGTAAGTAACCGATTTAATTTCCACCTTTTAGCAAAACTTTTTACTTTAGCAATACATACTAAATCTCTTAAAAATATTTGAAATTCATCCTATCTGTAACTGTGACACGAATGTTGTTGTGACCTTTTCCTCATGATGTGTCCGAGCGCTAGAAAATATCCAAGTGGTCACGAATCTTCAAAAAGTTATAAAAGAGACTTGGTGAAGCGACATTATCTCCACACAGAAAATCTACACTCTTTAAAATGGGGCCAGGAAAAGAGTGGACATAAGTACATTTGAATCATAAAGCGTAAAGTCTTCTCATTGGCATATGTAAGGCTCCAGATCTCTACAGTTTTAAGAAGATCTACTCTTTTCAAAAGAAGGATAGGATAATTTTAGGGATAAGTACTCGTGCATTTGGAGCATAAGGTTTAAGTCTTCTGCTCATTGGCGTATATAAGGCTCCACTACTGAGTCTTCTGATTGATGAGTTGTGTTCACTGATGTAAGGCTCCAGATGTGTTCACTGATGAGTTTTCTGATAGGTACCGGGATAATACCCCTAAAGAAAAGGTCATCACACAAAAGAACTACAATTTTCAAAAGGGCATTAGGATAAGTCTGGGCATAAGTACATTTGGAGCATAAGGATTAAGTCTTCTGCTCATTGGCATATGTAAGGCTCCAGATGTGTCCACTAATGAGTCTTTTAATGGAGACCTCGACAATAATACCCTTAAAGGAAAGGTTCACATACAGAAGTTTTAAGTATTTAAAAGGGGTATAAGAGAAAGTAATAATATGGCATAAGAACCTTTGAGCACAATGCGTAGGGTCTTCTGCTCAATGATAAGGCTACAGATGTGCCTAATTAGTCTTTTGATGGGGAATTGGACTTTCCCAGGAGAACGCTTAGAGTACTAAGAGTGCTGTAACGAGTTGTATTCAGTATTGTTTTTAAGAATAACTTCGAATTAGAGAAATAGTTATTATATTGATAAAACTATGTAGTAAGATTATATGAAATGCTTTTAAATATTGCCATCAATAATAAAACCAATATATTAATTGTATTTAGAATTCTATCACATATAATTTATTATATAGACAACGCAATTTGAAAGTTATCTTACTTAAATAATACGGCTCTCACTCTAAGTTCTTAAGATACACAATATGAGAGATATTTGAAGTGATAATTGAAAATAAAACTACAAACATAATTGACCCTGAGTTTTAAAAGTTAAAATGTAATAATAATTAACTTTATCTCTCAGAAAAATGTTAATTTCATTACCTCAAACTTAGTCTTATTTACGGAATAATGTCTGAATCAATAAAAATTCTCTATGACCCACAATGTGTTATATGAAATTTATAATCCAAGTTAATATTTTGATTTCCATTTATATACTGATTAAACACTCTTTAATGTAAAAGTATCGTGTTCTCGAATTCTAGTCAATTAATTATCCTTCAAAAGTTTATCTATTGTTTGGAATATAAACAAAACTCTCTGCAAATTTGTGTCATTCATTACAGCTTAATAGCATAAAATTATGCATGGTAATGAGCAATGATTATATTGTAATTTGCCCGACGCATATTTCCATTTTAATCCCCTGACATTAATGCGATCTCAATTAAAAGCATCCTGCATAAATGAATAGCTAACACCACTAAGTAATTAAATATTGTGCATTACTAACTCATCGCTGGACCGTAAAGGACGAACGACTTCCATAAATAGCGTCAGACTACTGAAAGCCCTAAAAGATCGGATCTTAGATGTTTGAGAAATCCATTAACTGACCCCATTGTGTGTGTTATATTGCGTAAGTACGTTGCACGTTGGCATATTCCGCCTAAAATGAATTGCGTTTCCGAAGGCTACACGACACTGCGTAATCACCACTCGATACAGGCTTGTAATTGAGTTATTAAACTTAAATTATTTGGTAACTCTGTTGTAATCACAAATCTAGGGTAAACTGCAAATAGTATATCACGGCAAACTGAGAAACTTCTGTTAATGAAACACGAAGTTAAATGTCTGGATTTTCTTTACTAAATATCAATGCAATAAAAATTGAGTCATTGATTTAAAACAACATAAAATAAATTCAAGATTTGATATCTTTTTTATAACAGTCTTCTCTCGATGCATCCTAAAATAAAATGTTCTAATGTTAGAATGAATTTTTAAAATTTCTTTAATATCACCCTACCTTTAAGAATTTTATTTAGTTTTGTCCTTTCAAGCATATTTATATATTTTAAATCCACCGGAATGTACACAAAATTAAAATGACAAAATTCAGTTACCCGGAAGATAAATGTTAAAATATGCAACCTAGAAACTAAGCTTTTACATAAAAATGCAGGTAAATACATTTCTAATTATCTAAACCTTAAGCTTTAAAGGCTTCCAGCATTTTAAAATTTAATAAAAATTAAAAACTGTTAAAACAATTGAAAATAAAAAAAACTTTTATTATACAATAAAAAATAAAATTTATTACTTTACTGATGTAAATGGAGCTCACTGAATAAATAGGTACTTTCTTTTAATTTGCTATTTTATAATATAGGCTTTAATTGAAATATTTAGTTTCTTACCTCTCAACGCATTCTTACAAAGTTTATGCGAAATTTTCGTCCATACAGTGTATTAAAATTAGGGATAGGGGGGTTTCTCGTAGATGAAAAACATTTATTTACTTTTCAAAGAAACTTATATTATTAAAACATTACAAAGGACAATTTGCTTTGCAACACTGTCTGCTGTTATTACAACAAAATTTTCAGATGCTTATCTGTTATCAAAGACATTCCTCTGTTCTCTATCACCCTAAGATTACAAGTTGACTACTGACCTTGAAGTATTGTTTCTGTCAGGGCTCCGAAACGAAATTAGTTTCTTTCAGCCAAAAGTAACGGTTTTCTATTCAGTTCCCAATCAATAATTTTATTTTGTGTATGTTCTTATTTGTACTATAAATATAATTGTATCATAAACATCAATGCAATTCTATCAAAATTTAGATGATTTTATTCTATTTTTTTTTAAATTGGTATAACAATAAGTTACATTTGCGTTTAAGCGTTTTTTTTAATCTCTTCCCGTGAGTCATTGTTAAAGACATACCAGAACAGGACCTTTTTGAACTAGAAAGAAACTTCGGACTTCTCCCAACAAATAGAACGGTCCGTTGGTTTGGGCGATTCTGACCCTCCGCCGTTCTAGATGGATCCATGTTTTTTCTCCGCGAGGCATTCTGATTTTTTTAGAGGACAAGATTGGGACCAGAGGAGAGTAGAAGGTGAACGCTGCTGGCATCCGCGGCGATATAGACCTTTTTTGGAGCGTCACGAAAAAAAAAAAAAAATAAAAAACGACGCCATGATGGTTAGATCGACACCGAATCCAGAGGAGTTTCCCCTATCTACAAATGATAAGTTGTATTTCTTAGGCATTTATTTAATTGTATAAATTCCTTGAGTGATAGACTTTTTGGGGAAAATCATCGCCATATTGTTTTTTAGAGGCGACGTCGACTCGAGAGCAGTCTTCGATATCTACAAATGATAAATTGATTCCAGTTGTATTCCTTAGACATTCATTTAATTGTATAAAATCATTTAATTAAGATATATTTGTCTATGTGTTTTTTAATGAGTTTAGATTTCTTCTTTCTCAAACACTAGTTCAACGTAATATTATTTTCACTATTGGTACACTATGTGAATTGATAGAACGAACCAGTTTGTACGATACGATCGGTGAGCTGAGAACGGCGAGAATCGCGTAGAATCGCTATCCACTATCGAAATCTCATTTCACAATTGAACATTCGACTGAATTAAATCTATCTTCTACAGGTTGTTTCATGCGAGACTGAAACAGAAAAGTACCAGTGAACATCACAAAAGGAAATCGAGAAGCTATGAACAGGGTTGACTTTAAATTAGAAAATATTGATAAGTTGGTTAAATTTACAAAAAGGTTGAAGATATATCGAAATAAACCAATAATTTTTTTAGGTTCAGTTCAGTTTTCGTTCCGATCAAAATAACTGTTTTTCCAGTTTTGGACATCTAGGCAATGAAAAGAAGACTCAAAAGCATTTCCATTCTAGGAAACGTTAAATTGCAAATTTCGTGTTGGTTATGTAATGGGGATCAGAATGACCTTTCCCGTTCTTTTAGGTATAGAAACTTAAAAAAAAAAAGCTGATAAGTATTCGACTTATAATACATTCATAGATTTTTATAGATACAAAATTAGGAAAAGTCTAGAATTTTTTTCAATTCCGGTGCTGACTTTTAGAGAAAATAGAAAACAAATTTGTATTTGGTTCAAACTGACCCAACCCATAGTTCTAGTTAATGTGTCACTATTCAGGAGAAATATAAGCTCAGGGACTTACTCTGGATGTTGCGAGTCGGTACGAACGTTCTTTGAGACTTCATTTTGACGACAGCTTGATCGTTTGTTTGCATAATGTCCACAAACTGACGTCAAAGTAACTTCCGGCGTTCGAACTGTAACAATAAGTTACATTCGGTTCAGCTCTCCGTAGATTATCTTCGGGGACATGTTGGGGCAGGACCGGTTTGAACTGCAGAGAGACTTCGGACTTCTCCCAGCCAATAGAGGTGTCCATTCGTTTGGGGTATTTTGACCCCCCCCATTAGAGTGGATCCCTGTTTTTCTCTCTCCGCTAGAATCGGAAAATTTTTTGGAGTCGACAAGGTTGTTACCAGAAGGAAGTAAGGTGAACGGCTGGCATCCACGGTTTGTGGGAGAACCCTTGGCAAAGAAAGCTTAGCCATTTCTTTTAGGGCCGACGCCGACTCGAGAGCAGTCTTCGATCTACAAATGATAAGTTGATTCAACTATTTGTATTCCTTAGGCATTTATCTAAGTATATAAAATAATTTAATCAAGACCTATTTTTTACGTGTTTCTTAATGAGTTTTAATTTCTTTCTCAAACACTAGGCCAACGTAGCATTATTTTTTACACGAACCGACTTGCAAAGTCTAGAGTAAGCCCCTATTATGTTAAAAAAGATTCATATATATGTATGTAAAGTAGAAAAAAAACGTTCTTATTCTTAAAAAAAATGTTGTTAAAAGTTTATAGTTAAGATACATTTTTAAAATTAATTTCGCTTTTTAAAAGTTCTTATACTTTTTAAGAATTTACCTAGTAGAGAAGAGTAGAATAAAATTTAAGACAACAAATCGAAGAAAGATTCCTAAAATATCCGTTTCTATCTTGTTAAATTTATTTGAAAGCTTTCGGGTTTAGAGCAGATTAAACGTTATCCCTCTTTCTTCGGACTGATCTTTCCTTTTATATGAAGTCTGTTAACACAGATTGCCTCATCTCTGTTTTCAGAATTGCATTGCCAATGGGATTTTGAAAGAAAAAAATAGTAAAACTCACGGTCAACGGTAATTTTTGTTTTGGGGGCAAAAAAATACTAGAGAAATATTTACCAGAGTATTTCCGAAAGCGAAATCTAAATTACTTCTTCAGAGTAAATCGGTTGAGTTTTCATTTATCGTCTTTTTCAATCTTGCTGAATTCAATTTACCCACTTTTGCCTATGGGATTGAAATAAAATTGGAAAAGCTTCTTTATAAGGAAATAAAAAAAACTTTTAAGTCTCTATACATCGTTCTACCATAGCTTGTAACTAGTTGAATTTCTTAATATGAAAATCTTTAATTTTATAAGCATACCATTACTCAGAACTCAATAACTCCAAATTTTAAAAATATTTTTTTAAATATTAATACAGACTATTTCAAACAGTGTAAAATATAGGTAAAAGTTTATAATACATAAAATATAATAATGTTTTTGTAGAAAATAACGTTGTAGTTGTATTTTCTTATAAAATAGTTATTACTCATAAATAACGTATATTATTTTGAAGAAAACCATATTTATAAAAAGAATTTGAAAAACTCATTCAAAAGATGCAAACATTGTAAAACAAAACTCTTGTGTCAATCTGTAGGGTTGCCTGGTATCACAGCAATGAATTAATACATCGTGGCAATAAAATATATCCAATTAGAGCAGTTATCAGGAATCTTGCATTGAACTTTTTGGTAACTTGTACAAATTAAGAAACGAAGAAATAGCAAATCTACCCGACTATAAACCAAGAAAAATGTTTTCAATAGGCCAAAAGATAGAGCAATATTACATCCCTTTATTACACCTACTCTTATATAGTCTCACCGACGTTCATATCTCGGTCTGAATTTTAAATATTATTTTTTATGAGTTTGCACTTTTTGAAACTTATTTAAACTTATAATATAAATTAAAATTTTATAAAATTTTTAACTCATGAATCAGCTGAAACCAACATCTATGTCCTACAGGCCAAAAAAATTAGTTTTGTGGATAGGGTGCTTGCTCTTTCTGTTTGGTGACACGACACTAATTCAAGTCTATGTCTTTGATAAATATACGTCTGACGGATCCATGATGTTTTTAAAAAGTAACACAGCCAAAGAGTCTTTCAGTAATAATATTGTGTGATTGGTTCAGACTATAAATGTAACTGTTTTGGAATTCACTGGAAGCACGTTGCTAGGGAAATACTAATTTGGTTTGAATATCTTACATCTCCAAGGGCACGGCAAACCCAGGAAGACTCACTCGAAGTTTAAAGCCTAAAGATCTCGCGCATTTCGGTAAGAAAACCTCCTTACTAGAATAACCGTTTGTGTAATCAACAGCTACTGCTGTTTTAATTGTTATTGGCTGAGTCTTAACGTAGTGATGTCACAAGGTAGGAACTACAAATCACCATTTGCCCTAAAGAATGATACAGACTGTGTCCCTCGGTTAAACTCATGTTCAACGTCATTTGCAGCTATCTGTTTAGCAGAAGGTTTAATCTAGAATATACTGTCTACCAATAAGTATTTGGATACCTATGCAAATGACGATATCTGCGGTCCTGAGGTACGTCAAGGCGTCCGTCGGTATACATCGTGTAGGAAACAGCATCAGGTTTAGTCGCATGCAAGATGCCGCTCAGTTCGGAGCTCTCTGATTTCGAGAAAGGTATAATTATCGGGTATCACAAATGGGACCGATCCTTAAGAAACATATCCAGCCATCTGAAGTACCCAAAATCGACAGTGGCCTATGTGAACAAGAAGTGGAAGGTGAGCGGTGATTGTTGGAATGTGCCCCGAGTCGGCAGACCAAAGAAACTAACGAAACGGGAGATAGAGACCTACGACTGCTGTCCAGAAATATTCAGAAGAATCACACCCAACGGATGGCCCTCATCCGCGAGGAGTTAAAACAGGCATTCGGGAGTATTGTTTCAATGAATACCATCCGCAAGGAAGCACATCTGATTGATTTTCATGGTCGTGCTGCTGCCCATAAGCCTTTGATCACAAAGTACAACCAGCTGATGTGGTGCAAAGCACATTGAAATTGGACCGTAGCTCAGTGGAAAAGGGGTTATTTGGAGCGACGAATAAAGGATCACTCTTTATCGTTCGTATGGCAGGATCTGGGTTTGGCGTCTGCCTGGATAATGTCTCCTGATAGAATGCATTGTGCCAACAGTCAAGTTTGGCGGAGGTGGAATCATGGTCTCGGAATGTTTCTCCTGGTATGAACTGGGAACCTTGATCCCCATTCATGGTAAGCTCAACGCTGATGCCTACAGCCCAGAGCCCAGACCTGAACCCTATCGAGAACCTCTGGGACAATTTGGATCGCCAAATTAAGGGGTGCACTACCCTCCAAAATCGGTGAAGGAACTTGTATGTCTACTCCAAGCCGAGTGGAAGACAATACCACTAGCTGTAATAAAGACTTTTGGAAAGTATGTACCCGAAGGTTCCCGCTGTAATTGCCTCTCGTGGAGGCTCTACCAACTATTGATTGTCAATAAAGTTAGTTTTTCTTTTCTATCACAGGTGTTCAAATACTTATTGGTAGACAGTCTATAAAACAAAATTAATTTAAACATTGTGTACGTATTAACATATACCTCAACTATATAATTTACAAGTAATTGTTAAAAATCCATACCTGAAATATACATACCTGAAATAACAATTGATTATTTAAAAAAACAAAATGATATTACAACTTGATTTTGAAATGAAGAAACTGAATCCGACCAAAAGCCTTAGTGTAGTTTTTCTGTCAATGTTATTGGACATCACTTCTTGCGTGTTTTTATTATATCTATGACGTGTTCTCTTCTTCCAATGTCTATATTCTATGTACACTGTAAGAATAAAGGTTTACCCAACAGTGTATCATCTTTTGAAGTATAAGTGCTTTTTAACCGATTTTAAGGTAGCCGAAGTTGAAACTTGTCTGGTAATAGTAGCTTCTTCTGCTTAAAATTAGTGACTGACGAACTTTTTGCCCACGGATATGTCGCTGAAAAATTTGAACACATTCCTTTGAAGTGCAGCTTGATAGCGAGTACTATTTTAAGGTTATCTTGAAGCGTTTTTGCATTTTTTTGGCGTTCTGTTTTTTTCTGAACTTGAAAAGTGCCTTTAAATCTTGCTGTCTTCTACATTTTGTTTTGCTTTATTTGAGAATTTAAATGTTATTTTCGTTCTGTTTGCGAATGTCATTACTTCTGCAAGCCTCAGGTTATATACTTTATGGAACATAAAGAGTTTGATTCTTTAAAAAAAGAATGTGATATTGATATAAAAATTAAATTAAGTAGGGACATTTGATAGGAATTTTATATTAAACTGTGATAACTGCGAAGACAGTACAGCACCAATAAATAAAATTGTCTTTCAAATAACACTCTTTAAATGACATCAATATTTGAGTAACTTGCAGATTTGCAAAACAATATATTACGATAAAAAGCATTTAAAGATTATAAATGCTAAAAACAAGGCGAAAAGTATTAAAAACTGAAAAAGTAAGTTTATATAAAATAATAAATAAAGATGTCATGTTCTGGTCCCATAATAGGCAACAGTAGAATGGCTCCTTCGAAAACTCTGAAACTAAAAGAGGTAAAATGTAATAACTAATTTAAGATACAATTTTTTAAAGTTGTAGATTGCTAGTTGTGTGCAACGAATCTGTACATATGGTAAACATTTACCCCTGACAGGAAAGAATAAAATATAAATGAAATTTATTACCGTAATTTAATATTGGTTTTATGAACAAATTGTAATGAAAGCAAAGTCTCTCGAAAGTGGTTACAATATAAATTAAATTTATCATCGCAATTTAATGGGGTTACTACGAGTAAATTGTATTGATTGTATCTTTGAAAAGGCTAACTGTGCACAATGAATCTCTACATACGGTGAAGATCCACTGATGAAAGCAAAGTCTCTCGAAAGTGGTTACAATACAAATTAAATTTATCATCGCAATTTAATGGGGTTACTACGAGTAAATTGTATTGATTGTAGCTTTGAAAAGGCTAACTGTGCACAATGAATCTCTACATACGGTGAAGATCAACCATTGTAAGCAAAGTCTCTCGAAAGTGGTTACAATACAAATTGAATTTATCATCACAATCCAATGGGGTTCCTACTATTCTTATGGGGTAAGTTTATTTATTGCATTTATTGTATTTTGCAGTTTAAAAAGGGTGTAGATAGATAACTGTGCACAACTAAGCTGTGTTTCTCAATTTTTAATTCAAGAACCGTTTAGATATTTTTTCTGAGATTTTCCAACAGTTTGATATTACTTTCACATATTAATTTGACATTAAATAGAAAATTTAGCAATATTCATAGTAATTTCTAAATATTCCTTCTGAACGTGTCCTTACATTATCGAAAATGCTTGTTTTTTAATACGTTTTTGCTAAGGAAAATAAGTTTTACTTTATAACTTGATTAAAAAATGTGTTAAGAATTATATATAGGTATTTTTATTGACAAATGATTAAAACAACAGTGTGTGTCGTCCCTTTTTATCGACAGTGAAAAATAACTAGTTAAAGTTTTGTCTTTTGAACTAGCAAAGGCAATCCTATAAACAATCTACCAAATTTTACAATGTCTGCTATTGTTATAATTATTGGCGAAATTTATTTTTCTTATTTTAAATAAAAAAGTGCAGTGTTGTTGTTAAAATAAATCAAACTCAAATAAATTAGAATTAAAAATTCAAACTGAGGTATCAACTTCGATGATAATATATTGGAGTAAGTTTCATAAACAGATGTAGGAAGTTTTCGGCTTTTTAAAAAACTCTCGGGATCATACTTCGGTAGATTTTGCTGTTTATTTGTTTCTTACTTTATACAAGTTAAAAGAATGTCAAATTTCTGCAGTTTTAATATTACGATCTACTAATTCATTAGTATAGTAAAATGGAGGCCGAAAATCAGTAAAACATTTTTGATGACTGCTCTGATTGGATTAGTTTTAATATCTCGATCTACTAATTCATTAGTATAGTACAATGGAGGCCAAAGATCAATCCAAATTTCCTGATGACTGCTCTAATTGGATTAGTTTTAATATCGCACTAATTCTTTATAAATGTACTAATTCATTAATATGGTACAACTGAGGCCTGAGAATTGACTATTGTAGCTCTCGGTAATTTAAAAGGTTCTCTGGGATCATATTCCTCAGATTTTCCATTTCTTCGTTTCTTACTTATTCTTACTTCGTTTCTTATATTTTATTCAAGTTTTTATAGAAATTCAATCCAAAATTCACGATGGCTGCTCTAATTGCATCCCTTTTAATATCATGATGTACTAATACATTTGATTAATACCATATGGCCCTAGAAAGTGAATGAAGTGTTTTGTTTTGCTCTGTTTACAACTTTTAATACATCGTATGTGGGACACGTACTAGTACGTTTTCTGCCGACTGATACTTGAGCACGTGTCACGTACTAGTACCGGTTAGTGTAACAACATGGTTTTTTTGTGGGTACAAAAATAACGTTTTATGCAGGAAAAAGAAGCCGAATGTTCTTGTCTACTACATAGACTCTGGAAAAAATTAGACAAATAAAAACTAGTTTTTACATCAGTCGGTGAGGAACCACAGAACGGGAAAAAATTAAAACTATATACTACTATTTCTATTTGATTTTTCATATTTACTATGCTATTATAAATTTATCCACTAAAAATATATTTTTTGTTTACAAAAATCTTGTGGTTGTTATTTATATATTTCTATTTATATATTTTTTATATATTTCAATATAAAATACGATAAGTTGGATAAAAAATTAAATAATTTTCGATCTATTGAGATTTAACTGAATAACTAAATTTATGCAAAAACGCCCGCTCTTAGTACAATTCCGCTGCTAAATGTACCCGCACACAATGTGTTAATACGAATGATATTTTAAGATACCACATAACACTAACGTTAATTAATAGAATTAGAGGTTTAATTGAATATAAGTCAATGAACCTAAAAATTGTATTTACAGATTCTACACTTTTTGTTGTTCATCTGACGTATTAATAACTATTTGAAAGGAAGCCCAAATAACAAAATGAAGAAAAAAAATTCACTACTAACTGCTTATTGAAAAATTGAAAAATGTTCGCCAGCTGCTAATTAAGTGTAAATTAGAAACTAAATTACCCGTATTCAATATTTAACCAAGATTCCATTATGTTATCCGTATGTGTATGCTTTTATTACTTGGCGAAAACTGTATTGACCTTGTGTATGAAGTAGAAAGAAAATGAATGGAGTTTTAAATAGTACCATTGAGGCTTAACCTATCCATTTAGCGACGAAACATTAGGTTCAAATGAGCCAAGTGTTTGTTAAACTATTTTTATTCTTTCGAATTTTCATCATATTCTTCGTTAACGTGTGCCATGGGTCGTATAAAAATGTATTCTTTTTGCTTTCATATGAATTTTAGTATTAAAGTGAGATACATTTGTTAAATACATATTAATATGTATATTAAATGTATTAAAACTAAAGCTACTACAATTTATCACTATATAAATACATATATATGTGTGTATATATGGATATATGCATATATGTATGTATATATAAATATATATGTATGTGTATATATGAATGTGTATATATGGATGTGTATATATGTACATATGGATGTGTATATGTATATTTGGATGTGTATATATGTATATATGGATGAGTATATATGTATGTGTATATATGTATGTGTATATATGTATGTGTATATATGTATGCATGTTTATATATGCATGTATACATGTGTATGTATGTATATATGTATGCATATACGTATGTATATAGTGGGTGTATGGGTTTGTATATATGTGTATATGTGTGTTTATATGTGTATATGTATGCATGTATATGTATATGTGTATATATATGTGTGTGTATATGTGTATATATATATTTATATATATATTTATATATATATATATATATATATATATATATATGTGTGTGTGTGTGTGTGTGTGTATATATGTATGTATATGTATGTATATATGTAATATTAAAATCCCTTATTTACGTATTTTAATATTAATTTAATAACTTTTGTCCATAAAGTGAGTTCGGGGTTTGCGCGGCAATTCTGATTTTTCCCTCCAGACACACTCTAGATTTAACTCAGCCTCTGTCTGTACTACTTTAGCCAATAGTTAGCGCGTTCTCTTTAAACATGGGTATTGTGTATTACGTGATCAATTGTGCTTAGGGATTATTCGTAGTCTTTTTACCTTAGGAATCCCTACTTGAATAGTGTATGTGCGGGATCATATAGTCTGTGTGCACGAAGTTGTAAAGGTGTTTGCCTGTTGTACGGTTTTCATGTTTATTACCAGAAATAAACTGTGTTGTGATTTTGAATGAGTCTAGCCTATATTACATATATATGTATAAGTATGTACATATGTGTGTATATATACATGTATATATATATATATATATATATATATATATATATATATATATATATATATATATATATATATATATATATATTATAAAAGAGGTTTCTAATCCAAACAACTCTAGACCTCTAACCTTAAGACTTGTCTAATTAAAATAATGTTAAGTAAATATGTTTAAAGTATGTATATACATCCACTTTCAACGTATTTTCAGCTCTTAAGTGTTCATTATTTTAGTAAGAAAAGTTTCAAGGATATGTTCGGATTAGATAACATCTCTTTTCTCTAATTACTGTATTTAAAATACATACACTGAAAATACCACACAAAGGAATTATAACTTATGCTTTGTAATGTAAAAACTTTTCAGTTATTTGCTGTGATCGATTTTCAGAAATCTCTTGCAAATCACAGAAAAAATTACAAACATATGCTGTTCACCACAATGTAAACGTTTTTACGTTTTTAGATCAAGTTTACTTTACCAATAATAAATTCATGTAATTTTCTCTTACTGTTTTTATATACATTAAATTTGCTAAAATGAACCCGGAAATTCCACCCTCACACTTTGTTAATCAACGTATTTTTGCATCCTACGTTAACCCAAATACTGCTTGATTGCATGTATTAAGAGACTTTGATCAATTGATTTTAGAATGTGCTTTTTTTGAGATACTTACTGAAATTCGTGGGTCTTAAAAAGTTTTTAATGATTACCAATTGTTCAATAGAGGTAGAATTAAATTTCCGGTAATTGCCGGAGAAAGTTTTTGAATAGTATATTTAACTTAATCGATGAAAACCTTTCCTCTGATAACCTTATGCATATTGTTTAAAGTGGAGGGATAGATTTTCAATTATTTTACTAATAATGGCTTAGATTTAAAATCAAATTTTTAAAAGTTCACATACCTTTTGAGAATGAGTTTTCTTGCCTGCTGATAGTATGTTTGTGTTCATTGACAGTCAGTTTTTGTATATTTTAAATCAATGTATACAAAAATTGAATTATTTAAGGCTTATTTCAATTCTTGTTAAATATTTAAGCTATCCCTCCTTATTGATGATAATAAAAACATAGAACCATTATTGTAGATGAATTTAAAATTGTGTTATGTTACAGACTACAAGATTAAATAAATACTTCTGTAATGAGAAGCCAAACTTTCTATCTGCGAACAAGTTAGTTATATCTAAATCTTGGATTTTCAAACTTTGCGTAGTGCCTATGGTACAGGGATGTTGCGAAAATATATCTACGAGGCGCATCCAGAAAGTAAGTTTACAAATGTTTTCCCGTTTAAAGTAAACGTAATTAGCCTTGCCAATTAGGCGTGCCTAACAGATCTATGACGTATTAATAATATGCCAACTGGACAAGTTCCGATTCATGCCAGTAGCGTGGTAGTAGTGGTCCAAAATAGATTCTAATTCCTCTACCGCCTCTAATTCCTTCTCTCGCCGTGGTCGGTGATCTTCAATACACAAAGTTATTGAGACAATTGAAATTTATCTTCAGCTGTGTCAGGTCTATGAGCCGAAACTAACACCCGAACACAAAATTCAACGCTTAGGAGCAGCACTGATATTTCTTCTACTGTATCACGATGACGCCGACGAGTTCCTCGACAGGATCGTTACGTGCAATGAGACTTGGATTTCGCACTTTACCCAGGAAACCAAGCAGCAGTCAATGCATTGACATCATAGTGAATTTTCGATCAGGACCAAATTGAAACAGACGCTGTCAGTAAGGAAAGGGATGTGCACGGTGTTCTGGGACAGGAAGGCTGGTTCCATTCACAGGCGGCAGAGTTCTACGACAGAGGTATACAAAAGTTGATCCCACAAGTGTCTCCATTCTGGTGGTGTCTATGTTGACAAATAGCTGAAAAATTGCTGTAATTGTTGCCAATAAATGTGTCTGTGAAAGTGTGAGTTCTTTTTTTTTCTTGTAATAGGGAAACTTACTTTCTGGATTCGCCTCGTATATTACCACATTCGAGATCACTGATGTGAATTCAAGTCCTTTAAAATACTATTTTCCGAAATAGGGTTGAATAGTACAGCTTAGCTCTTTGGTACTGGAGTTTGTGGGTTTCAATCCCGTTGGTGGCATGCATGTTCGTAGCCTTTCAGAATAGGCTTTAAGCAGTAGGTCCTGATATCATTAGCCCTCGTGTAGCAAAAGAGTAGACTATAGAGCTCCAAACCAAACCAATCAAATCCTATTCCTGGTTGACGCTGACGTGAATTCAAGTCCTGTAATTTCTGCTTGTGGATGAAGCAGCATTATCACATGCACGTGTTATATGAAATGGGAATAAGTATGATAAAGATAATTTCCATAATTCCGGCATTGTTTTCTTTGATATGTATTTCAATATTCCAGTTCTTTGCTATTTGTACATTTTACAGCTCAATTTTTATATTTGCCTTGAGTATACAATTTTGTGGCAACAAGTCACATAATTTTATTATTTTCCTCGTTACTCAGTTATAGGAGCATAAATAAATTGTCAGTCGCGAATGTGTTAAGACAACTTTGGTAAGAATATAAGATCCAGAGAAAAAAAATAAAAATTGTTAATTTCTGAACTCATTTGGTTGTGATGCAAAACTGCACACTAAAATTTCTATTTAGTAGAGTAAAACTGAGGTTAAGCATTTCTCTGGAATTGGTGAGATAGATTTAATTTATACAATACTGTTATTTTTTTCTCTTGGTATATATCGATAATTCAAGTTTTTCATAATTGAACTTCGACCATCAAATTTATCCTTGCCTTAACGGTACAATTTAGAGACAAGCATAGGTAACATTTCATTGGTACTCAGTTATAGAAGTGGGAAAACAATTGCCTGACGCGAATGATATCAGATCATGTTTTGTTGTAATACAAAACTATATAGTTTATGTATACTAAAATAATACTTAGCTTTAGAAGTACACTCCAGAGCCAAAACATTATGACCACCTGTCAATAACGAGTTTCCCACCTTTGGCGCGCAACACAGCTTCAACCAGCCTTGGCATAGTCCTTGCCACAAGTCCTTGATAGATGGCCGGAGGCAGATTGTAGCAGATGTTTAAGCAGCGGTTACGCAAATCAGAGATATTACGAATTGGTGGTCTTTGAACTCTGAGCTGCCGTCCCAAGACATCCCAAATGTGTTCTATCGGATTGAGATCCGGTGAGTAAGGCAGACAGGACATTAACTGGAATTCAGCATCATGTTCCTCGAACCACTTCAACACAATTTTAGCCTTGTGACACGGGGCGTTGTCCTGTTGGAACATTCCATTTCCAGCTGGAAAAACCGAGGTCATGTAAGGGTGCAACTGGTCCACAATGATGTTCAGATACTCTGTAGCATCATGATCTGCTTTAACACAACCCCGGGTCCCAGACACGCCCAAGAGAATGTACTCCAACGCATAATACCGCCACCACCGGCCTGTGTATGACCTACTGTACATTGAGGGAGAAACTGTTCGCCTGGAAGAAGGCGTATCCTGACACAGCCATGGGCGTGATGAATGACAAATCGGGATTCATCTGACAAGCCAACTCTCTCCCACTGATCCATAGACCAGTCGTGATGTTCCCGGGCCCAGCTTCGGCGCAGTTGGTGATGACGCTTGGTCAACAAAGGACCACGAATGGGACGTTTGCTGCGTAACCCCGTATTCGTAAGTAGTAACAACTGTATATCGCGAACAACCCTCGAATCGT